>JACWFN010000009.1:1200000-1505152 GCA_019775635.1 Cladosporium sp. VS III D KN 1
GCCTTCGACTTCGAGGCCAAGAGAGAGCAGGATCACTTTGCGAGGGTCGTTGGGGTCCGAGATGGTGTTGCCGCTGCCGAGACCAAGAGACTCTTTCCACTTGCGGAGGGACTCATCGTTCTGGTCTGTAAAGATTGATGTGTAAGTGAATGGGTGGCGAGCAGGATTTGGTGGATAGATGGTAAGGCTCGCAAGGCTTCTGAGGAATCGCTCACCGCCTTGATGTCTTATCCACGTGGCAAGATTCCGGACGGTATAGCTCTCGAGTGATAATGTTTTGGCGACTTACCTAGCTTCTGGTACTCGTCAATGGTCTTCTTCTCACCAACCTTGAAGCCCTCTGTTTGCTCGGGCACGAGGTCGTCTTGACCGCCTGCCTCGTTGGACATGATGACGACGGGACCACAGTTGATATAGCTTGCGGTTGAAGGGGGAATAAAATGTGGTAGACTAGGAGATATGGGCGTCTCCTCACTGGCTGGTCTGTGGCGGAGTTCAGTGGTTGGTGCTGGTGCGAGCAGTGGTCAGAATTGTTTGCGATGTCGCCAGGGAGAATGCCTGACTGACTGCCATTCACCCCACCTTCCAAACATGGGGCCTGCGCTTAGCCTCACACGCTCACAGGGTCCACCTGCACTCGCGTCGGGCGGCGTCTGTACGGGAGGAGAACCGCCGCCGACAGCATGACCTCACACAAAGCTTGTTTGTAGACTCCTCTTGCTGCACACCGGCTGTTTCTTTGCAGTGCGGATAAATAAACACACCTTCACACACATCGCCATGCCGGACCTCCTCGACTTCCTCCGCACGCACGAGGAAGCGTTTCGTAGGTGAAGCCCACCTTTTTCCCTCGCGTAATCATTCCTCTAACACTTTCACAGTCGCGCCCGGCTAGCTTCACTATACTCAGACTTCCGATACCAACGAAACGCAAACCCCGATGGATACCAGGCCAACTCGAGCGCCTGGCTGCACGCGCTGTCAGCAGCATCGAAAGCAGGCTTGATCCCTGCACAGGCGGGAGCAAACAATGATCGCTTCGTTCTAAAGACGGGCGAGGATCTGTCGAGAAGCCTTCAAACGCAAGAGTTTGGTCGGCCTCTGGCTCTAGGCGCAGTCTTGCAAGATGCAGTGGACAACAAGCAACTGGTGCCGCTCGATGAGTTTCTGAACGCGAAGAAGAGCATATACACAAAGACATGGGTACCCACGCCATGGCAAGCTGTCAGCTGGGGTTTGAAACAGTTGGGCGTCATGGGAGGTGAATCAGTAGAAGACAAGTTGGTGGCTGGCAATTTTGTTGTCACGGCCAATGTTGAAGTAAGATGGAATGCTGTATCGTTTGTCGGCACACGAGACGCTAACATGTTATAGGCGGCTGCAAAAGCTATAATGGACGAGGCGTCAAAGGTCGCAACCTCGAACACCTCTCGCACATTCTCGAAAGAGTTGTTCTCATCCACATTTGCACCGGCCGTTGGTGTGGACACTTTCAGCAGAAACGACCTTTCAGTCTTGTTAACACACTTGGCTCGAGATCGATCAGCCCTCACATTCTCTCCCAAGGATTACACCATAAAACTCAAATCTCCATCCGAAACCGAGCCATCAGCGATCACGCCAGAGGATGCCAACATCGCCTCCATCCGCACGCTTATCTCCTCGATTGAACCTCAAATCCAGCAGCTGACTGCACGTCTGTCCGAACTTGAGTCAGCAGCGAAAGAAGCCGTGGCGAAGAAGAATCTTGTAGCCGCAAGGTCTGCCCTACGCTCAAAGAAGCTCGTAGACACCAAGCTCCAGCAGCGTGTCACGACTATTACTCAGCTGGAAGATGTCTACGCTAAGATCGAACAAGCCGCTGACCAAGTCGAGATGGTCCGTATCATGGAGATGTCGTCACAGACTTTGGGCAGCCTGAACAAGAAGACTGGCGGCGTGGAGAGGGTACAAGACGTCATGGACGAACTAAGAAACCAAATGATGGATGTGGACGAGGTCACCGCGGTCATCAACGAGGACAGCGTTGGCAAAGTTGACGAGGGAGAAGTGGAGGACGAACTCGAAGCTATGGAGAACGTGGAAAGAGAAAAGGTCGAGGCCACAGAGAGGAAGGAACGCGAGGCAAAAGAGGCGAAGGAAGCGGAAGAGACCAGGCAGAAGTTGGCCGAACTGGATTCTCTGGGCGAGAAGCAACAAGAGACTGTGGTCACATCTCCTGAGCCTGTCAAGGCTAGAGGGAAGGAGGCCGAAAACACCATGTGATGCGCATCTAGGACACAACCCACAACGATTGTATGATACCCTTGCCCTTGGAAACTCTATCGGTGGCACTGCTGCACAATAGTATCAATTACCACTGATCCTGCCTACTGTTGAGAATGCCTTTCGAGCACCACGCGAAATCACATGCGACTCTTACGGAATAGAAAAATGCACAAACGACAAGTTGACCTGTCAACTGTTGATCTGTGTCGTCCAGAGATCAATTCTCGTTATCGCTAGTATTTACATCTCCATTAAGTCGCCATGTAAGTTCCTGATCTACGCCTTGCCTGCGTGCATAAAACGAGGCCTTCCACCAAGAAAAACAAAGCAAAGTACAGCAGTAATGCCGCAAATTGCTGCCAAAACAGCATTCATATTCCCATACCCGATCGCCAACCTCAACTGTCCCGCGATCTCAGGCCCAAGCGCCAGACCAGCGCTGAAGACCATACTTTGCAATCCATACAACTGCGCATACGGACCTTCCTCGCCGAAGAACTCCGGATTCACCTCGTAGTACCTCTCAACCACTGCGCCAGCTTCGACCAAACTCGGCGCACCAATCCCCGCAAGTCCAACGCCGCAGAGTGCCAGAAATCCGCCGTAAAGAAGAACTTGATGCAGACCTCCGGCGTGCGGCAAGCGCAGGAGGATCAGCGCGGGCACCAGGTACGCGTAAGCTCCTACGGCGACGACTTTCGTTCCATAGCGATCGACTGCCCAGCCGAAGATGGGTCCAAGCAAGAGGTCAAAGGCGCCCAGTGGTAGGAAGAGAAGACCTGCTTTGAGGGAATCGAAGCCAAAGTACTCGTTTGCAACGATCGGAAGCGTAGCGTCGAAGCTGCCGAGGAGCGCCGCTTGGACGAGAGCCACAAGGAGAGACGTTAGGAGGCTGGGATTGGAGAGGCAGGGAAGGATGGGAACCATGTGGGCGATTTTGGGTTGATTGGGTCTGAGCTTGAAGGCGTCGTCGTCGTTTTGCGCTGGCTTGTTGCCAAGGAGAGGTTGTTCTTCGTTGGGTCGTTGTTCTTCTTCGTCGATATTGTTTTGATTCTCCTGGTCATGGGATGGTGTATTCTCCTCCGTCTCTGGATTTGCATCATAGTATAGTTTTGCGACTTTCTTCTCGATCACCAGCGCTCGCATGAGAAAGTCGATGGCCAAGATAGCAAAAGCAATGCCAAAGACACCAGGATATCCAGTCTTCTCGTAAAGGACACCTCCAACCATTGGAGCACCAAGACTGCCGACAGATACGAACGAGAAGATCTATGCTAAAGTCAGCTGAGTTTTCCAAAGACTTGCCACAAAGTCGAAGCGTACCGAGCCAATCGTCTTGCCCAAGTTCTTCGGTCCAACCGTCTCCAAACACAACGCAAGGCCGACCGTCCACACAAACGCCGAACTGGCACCCTGCAAAATGCGTGCAACGGCAAGGACCGGTACAGATGTTCCTTGAGAAAGAAGCGCGGTGGCCAGAAACAACGACATTAAACCACACAAGAAAGGCGCTTGTCGCGAAGATAGTCGATCGGCGAGCACGCCTGCGAACGGACTCGTGAATACTGACGCGGCTGCGTAGGCGGCTAGTAGACCAGAGACATTGCTTTGAATTTGATCGTGAGGCACTCCCACTCTGTCGCGCAGGATCGATGGAAGGATTGGCACCACGAGTCCGTACAGGAATAGATCAGTGAAGAGGCCTATGCCGACTGTGGCGACGATGAATAGTGTGTTGCTGCGCCATTGCAAACCGTACGGCGGATTAGTGTAGTCCTTTTTGAAAGAAAGTATGTTTCGGACTCGGGTTACTGCTCTCTGCATTTTGATACACGATGGCGAAAAGCGCCAGATCCTTAGAGCAGTACTTGGTGTGAAGAGGTTTACCGACCAGAATCTTTCATCATGCGGCGGTTGATTAAAAGGGAAGTGAAGAAGAAACAAACTGATTCTATTTTCATACCAAATGGAAAGACGGCGTGGTTGCTACTTCTATGATACATGCATGGAGAGAATCACCGACTCACTAAAGACGAATGAGGTCACCGCCTGCTTGATGCAATCGAGAGTTTGGAGAGCGGATTTACTTGCGATCAAAGTCTCCGAGAGGGAAACTTGGAAGTTTGAAACGCTTCACTGCACACGCTGGGCGTGAGCCGCTGCAAAGCTCTCCCAGCCAGCCGCTTGGCCTCACTCCCGCTGTCGGCACTTTCACATGCGCACAAGGTGCTCTGCGCAGCTTCCGACTTCTTGCCAACACCACTGGCTGACAGTCGACGGTGAAACGCGTGCATACTCGGCACCCGTAGTATCAAGGTTCTACGCTCGGCGACAGGCAGGTGCTATAAGACACACAACCATGGCGGATACTGAAGAGATCGCGCCCAACGCAACGTTCGTACATTGCACATCGTACGAACAAGCGCATGGTCAGGATCAGATGCTAACCATGGATACAGGGTATACGTACGGTTCAATCATGCGCCCGATATTCTGACTTGACCTCTAACAAAACTACAACAGGTTCGCAACCTCGACGAGAGCGTGAAGATCCCTGCCCTGATCGAGGCGCTCCACGGCCTCTTCGACGAATTCGGCACGATTGTTGACATCGTCGCGAAGAAGAGTCTCAAGCGCAAGGGCCAGGCCTTCATCATCTACGACAATGTGGATAGCGCACAGAATGCGATCGACGACTTGCAAGGTTTCGACTTGTTCGGACAGCAGATGAGCTTGGATTTCGCGAAGACGAGATCGGATGCTACTGTGAAGAGAGAGGATGGCGAGGAAGGACTTGAGGCACACCAGAAGCACAGATTGGCAGAAAAGGGTATGCGCAAGAAATATGCATCCAAGCAAAACATGAAAGCTAATATCGTATACAGAGCGCAAGCAAGCACAAGAAGAAGCCGCAGCCGCCGCAGCACCCAAGCGCGCCGCAGAGGAAACCCTCGCAGAACGCCCAGGAAAGAGTGCAAAGCCATCTACCGCCGCCGGTGGCGCGGTTCCAGACGAGTACCTCCCGCCGAACAAGACCCTGTTCTTGCGCGACTTGCCCGAGGACTATGGCAAAGACATGCTCGCCATCGTCTTCAGACGCTACCCAGGTTTCCGCGAAATTCGTTTGGTTCCTGGCAGGAACACCATTGCCTTTGCCGAGTACGAGGACGAGGCTGGCGCGATTGCCGCGAAGGAGGCGCTTGCGAACCTCGAGCTCAGTGGGCAGAAGGTCAAGATTACCTATCAAAGGCAGTAGATCCGGCTGTAAGTGGTCTGCACTATTTGTGCCAATGCACGCTGACTTCGGTTTTGAGGCCGCAGTGTTTGGTGATTGTTATCAGAAATACAATCCACACGATACCCTACAAATTAAGCTACGTGAAACTCATCTAGATGCTCGTTGATACTGTTGTGTTCAATCACCGCATCGCAGATTGGACAGTTGACTGCCTGGTCCTCTATCCTCCTCTGCTTTAGAATATTACTGGAGTGAGGCTCTTGTAACCGATTAGCACCATCATCTGCTTCTGCGAACGATCTCCTTCGTTTCTTCCCTGCAATCCACCCGTCAATCTTATTCTTCTGCCTTCCAGCCCTCTGCAACGCGCTCAACCGCTCGACTTGATCCTTGCTCATTTCAGGCTCAGCAATCTTCGTGAACAAACCTCCGCACTCCTCGACATGTTTCGCCCACCAGGAATCCCCTTTGCCAGGAGCACGATTCATAGACCGTTTCACAAGTCCAAAGAAAGGTGCTCTCGACTTACACGGCCCGTTGCACTCCCACACGTGCGTTCGATAGCTGTCCACTTCGTCGTGAAATGTGTGGAAAACGCTTACACTGTAGCTGCCATGATTGTTCACTGCGTCCGCAAGGAGAAGAAAGCCCTCTCCGTGGCCCGTGCCATCTTCGCCTCGAGAGTGACGCCAGGAGGTGGTCACGAAGAAGTATGCATGGATCGCCTCGTGTAACAGAGTATCGACGACATCGCTCCGCGGTCTGAATTTCAACAGAGGTTCGGAGAGCTTCAATCTGATGCGAGTGAATTTGTTGCCGTTGTCTGGATCGCGTACGAGCTCGCAGATTCCAGCGCCGAGGGTTAGGCGTGGCGACCAGGAAACTTGGACTCGTGGTAGCAGCAAGGAACGGAAGTAAAGGGTGTTGTATAGTGCGAAGAGTTTGTGGATGTCAATGAAGGGATCATCTGATCGTAGAGTCTCCTCGATATGCGATGCTGCTTCTTGCTGCTCAGCTGATAGTGGATCGAGAGTACTGATCGCTAATGCGGCGGCGTCTTCGTCTGTTATCGCCATTGTGAGAAGTGATTTGACGCTGTTGTGAACTTGAGGCCTTCATGGTAGGTAGTGCGAGCAAGTTGGTCTCATTCTAGGTCTTTAAAGCGATCACCGTCATTCATAGCGAATGACTGGAAGGCAGTATCGCGCTCGTTGGTGTATCATTCACCATACCTAGTAAGGGACTCATACAGCATTTGGACGATCGAGAGTACGTGCACGAGATGGCACTTGCTCAAGCTTCGAGCACTGGCAAAATGACGCAGCTTTCCCCAGAGGGGCCGAACTGAAGTGATGCTTGCATCTGCAGCCTGAAGTTGCACTATACCTTCACGGCCACCTCGTGCCATTGCTACACCACAACCCACTGCACAAGATGGTCTTGGAAGAAGCAGCCAGGCCGACAGAGTCCTTTGGCTCTGACGCGCCTCCGTCCAACGATGCCGACCCATATGCCGACCGCAACCCGTCGTACACTTCTACCCGTGAGCCGTCCTTCGCCTCTGTAGCGAGGGATGGAGCACAAGGCAAAATATTCGTCAACTTAGCCAATCTACCAAAGCCATTCTCTCTGTTCGGATCACGATACCATCCGCCAGTCGTCATCGAGTCAATTCAAGACTCGTGCAAGTTCGCCCAGCAAGTCCTGCAACGGCCATGTACCCAGGAAGAAGCCGACGCGTTCGCCTTCTACGCCGCCAAAACCTTCAGAGTCGCAAGCTTCGGCAGCCCAGTCGGAATGGCATTGGCTTCTGCTCAGTTCTTCCGCACAAGACAAGAGTTCCGGTTCCCAGGATTTTCACCGTTCAAGGAAGGTAGCTACTTTAGCAAAGATCGATTGGGGCCACTACGTGGTGCAGGCGCAAGAATAGGATGGCACTCTATGCGCCTGGGGTCATATTGGTTGCTCGGATCCGTCGTGGGAGCTGTCCTTTTCGGAAGCTATGCAGTCAGTTTGAGCCTGGCAGGCCGAGCGATGGACCCGCGGTTGAAGGAGTTTACGACCAAGCTGAAGCAATTGCAAAAGGATGGTGTGAGCGTGCAAGAGATTAGACGTGCGCAAGACGTGGAACAGACAACTCAACAGGAGACATTCGAGCAGAGGAGGCAACGACGCACCGTCCAAGGCATGGGCCGCGAGGCCCGCAGCCAAGCACAGAACAAACCACAAAGCACCAGTCAGAGCAGCGAATGGGACGACGCGTCTCCTACAGGCGGGGCTTTCAGCAATGACTACTCGTCCTCGTCGAGCGACACAGGCGTTTTGAACGATTCACAAATGATCCAGCAGCAGACTCGACAGCAAGCAGACGCCTGGTCAAGTTCTGCAGAGAACAGAGCCAGCACCATGGACTTGGATAAGGCAGCACCCCAGCGCTCCAGTGTTACAAGGCAGGCCACAAACCAAGGAGAGGGCGCAGCATCTGCACCGCAAAGCGGTCGCAGCTCTTGGGAGCGATTGAGGCGGCAGGCGGCAAGCGGCACTCCTACCATCTCTGGCACGCCCAAGAAGTCAGAAAGTTCAAACGATTATGACAGTTTTAGCTTCTCTGAGGGAGACGAAGACAGGCAGCTAGCAAGAAGCGAGGCGCAAAAAGACTTTGATGCCCGTCTCGAGCGCGAGAGGTCTGGCAAAGATTTCGAAGACAGGAAGCGGTGGTGAATGTAGTCAATACTAGCAGTAGTCATTACCCACATGTAACAGTAACGAGATATTAACAAGGCTGTAATGCTCGCTCGTTTCTGAAACTATCATAATCTATCGTGAAAAGCAATCATCAAGTCTATCCTATCACGTATGCTTTCGC
This sequence comes from Cladosporium sp. VS III D KN 1, assembly GCA_019775635.1. Lineage (NCBI taxonomy): Eukaryota > Fungi > Ascomycota > Dothideomycetes > Cladosporiales > Cladosporiaceae > Cladosporium > Cladosporium sp. VS III D KN 1. Next base: position 1,208,373 of record JACWFN010000009.1, read on the forward strand.
ACCTTCGCCAAAGAGGAGATGCGGCTTCCTCTCAGCAATATCGAGAATAGTCTGCGCAAAGACAGAGTTCGCCCAGGCGAACCAGCTGCGAGTGTAATCTCTGATCTCCTCCACATTGACACTCTCATGCACTAGTCCCAGCGGCGAGGCCTTCTTTACCGCGGTCAAGAGCTGTTTGATCACAGCGTCGTCGTCGCTCGTCATGGCCTGCACAAGCAGACTCATGGGCCAGGCGTTGTTGAAGCCGATGTGCGGGCCGCCAATGCCTTCAAACTCGGATCCAGTGATGAAGTATGGATTGCCTTCTTTGGAGAGAATCATCTTGCGGGTGTTTTGGTAGGTCTTCTCCTCTGTGGTCAAGAAGCCTAGAAGTGGCAGCGCCAGAAGGGACGGCAGGTTTGCGTCGTCCATGAGGATGGAGGAGCCATAGCCGTCAACTTCGAAAGCGAAGACGGAGCCGAATTTGGGGTGACTGACTACGCCGTGCTCCCAGACGCCTTTTTCGATTCTTTCGCCTCGCGAGCGTAACTGCTCGGCGAGGTTTGGCTTGCTAGCTTTCGAGAGGATATCAGCGGTTCGCTTGAGCTCGATAGCCATCATGGCGTTTCCGGGGATGAAGAAGCCCAGAATGGTCGCGTCGTCGCTTGGTCGGAAGGCAGAGCGGACCAGTCCAGTGCCGTAGTTGAGAGGGTTGCCGTTACCAGCTAAATTGAGCGTCTCCGTTCCAGTGTTTGTGTTGCGCTGGAATCTGTATTCTTGTGGCGTGAAAGAGCCGGTCTTCGGGTCGAAAGTTGACTTGCTCTGCTGGTCGAGCACTTCGACCAGGCTGTCTACTGCTTGCAGCCAACGCTTGTTGATGAACGCTGTCGATCCGGTGTGGTTGTAGAACTGGTTTGCGAGCGAGAGGAAGTGCGCGAGGGAGTCGATTTCGTACTTGCATTCGAAGACCTGGCTGGGCTCATAGGCAGGATGCACCGAGTCACCTTGGCCATTGTCACTGGTTTTGATTTTGCTTGGTGGAGGCGGTTGGAAGGCGTTGCAGTATGGAGATGCTATCACGTACTCCGCTTGTGTGTTGATTGCTCCCAGCAGCAGGTTCTCGATTGTTTTGTCTTTCTTAGCTAATCGTTGGTACTGTGCCAGCTGGTTCGTGCTATCGCGAAGCCACTCTGCTGAGATATCGCCTGTCACAATGAAGGATTGCGCTCCGTCCCAAGCTCCAGTGCCGCCCAACCACGACGAGTGCCCTTTGGAGGACTTCTCTGTGCCGTCTACATGCCACTTTACTGTCGTGTCCAGCGTGTTCGGGAAAGCGTTCTCGAATATGCGCGCAAGATCCTTGTCCACCATCTTCTCTTTCATGTCCTCAATCACCTTCTCCACCAGCGGAGACTCGAATGTCCGACATTGTTTGGCCGGTCTCTGGAAAGGGAGCTCGAGCGGACCGTCGCTGTATGGGTGATGAGGAAATCTTGCATAGTGCTCGTATGCTGGACATGCTGCCAGGATCTTTGCGCGCGCTCGAGGGTCGGTCAGAGGGTTCTGTTTGGCCTCGTCACAATACGCCTGGTCAAAGCATAGGCTGGCCAGCACGCAAAGCGCTGCCGTTGAAGGTGCGCGCATATTTCTATGAAATGTCCGGGCGGGGTGGTGTGATCAATTCCTCAGCGGTCACGTCCGATCGATACTGAAGTGTCGCATTGGGCAGGTGGTGTGTTAGGGAGATGAAGTCGAGACACGCGAGACCGGGCCACGTCGGTGATTGAAGTCGGGGACAGCTTGAAAGTAGGGACGTTCCACGTCAAACCGTCGGCTGATAACAAAATGTAAAAGAGAAAAGGCACGTTTGAATTCGGCACGTGTACAGCTAGGCCAGCAGAATCGAGGGCGCAACATTGAAAGACAGTGGTAATCCATATGCGGGACGGCAGCTGTCCATGACATAGCGTGAGCTTTCTATACTATATCTATACCGGTAATCGCAAATGTGACGACACCTCAGAAATGCACCATGCACCATGCGAAGTGGTATCTCACGCAAACCCAAATCCTCCCAAACGCCAAGATGCACCATAAGTCGTCTTGACCTCTTTGGTCTCATAGGAAATAATCCTTCACTGGGTCGTTGCCCGTATGTTGTGCCTGATTTTGCTGTTCTGCCCGGTGTGCGTCGTTCTCGGGTGCTGCGTCGAACACGTTCCACTTCCTTTCGCCGCCTGGGCCGACCTCGAGCACACTGGCCAGATTACCGCACCTGTAGCAATAGTTCGGTGCACTCCATACTGTTGACAATTGATCATCAAACATAACCATGTAACCTTCGTTGCAAAGCTGATGCGCTCGTAATATGTGATTCATGCTGTTCACCTCCAGGAACTTCTTGACGACCTGTGCGCCAAATGTGTAGCCGGCGCCTCGAGGCGAAAGGCTGAATTCGTCTCTTTCGGCGTCAGGATCTGACCATACCAAATCGGCCATGGGACCTTCGTGGGGAATTTCGCGGAAACGGTCTATGATCTTGATCTGATCGATAGAGTGGATGCTCGGACTCAGGCCGCCGTGTACACAAAAGATCTTATCGTCAATGACACAGCTCAGCGAGAGATAGTCGAACATGTCGGTGAAATAGTGCCAGACCGCTGCGTTGCCGTATTTTCTGGAGCACTCCGTGTAAAAGCCGTAAGACTGGGTGACACCTCTACTTTCATGGTTGCCTCGGATGAGGTGAACTCGGTCGGGATATCGGAGCTTGAGACAGATCAGAAGGCTGATGGTCTCAATGCTGAACAGTCCGCGATCGACATAGTCGCCTGTAGTTGTTGCTGTCAGTCATGTTCTGGCTCCTCTAGTCCTTCGACGTCCTCGTGTGCATCATTCTTTTTGCTCGCGTGACCTACCTAAGAAAAGGTAATTTGTGTCCGGACAGTAGCCGCCGATGCGGAATATCTCGATCATGTCGAAGAATTGGCCATGGATATCGCCAACCACGGTGACAGGTGCCTGTATATGCACGACATTGCTCTCTTTCATAAGCAGCTCTTTCGTTTTAGCGCACACCGCTTCAATGACTGAGTCGGCAAGAAGCTCCTTGCGGTAAAGTCGTTCGATGCATTCGTCCAGGTCTACGCTAGCTACATGAAATTGTCAGTCAAGGGACGGGCGTCTAATGCAATTGCACGATCGCATACCAGGTAGACCAGGCATTGCTCAGTAATAGCGTGGAGGAGTCGTATCCCCAGAGAAAGACAGCGTTTCGGACACAGGATGGCGCATTGGCACCGCGCAAATTTGCTCAACCCGGCCTTATCATACTTCGCAGCAAAAGTGTACGACGAGCAGCGAGACAGTGATATCGAGAACCGGTTAACGTTAATACTCATGCATTGCTGCAGAGTCGGCGACGTTGGACGAGAATGACGATGGTCGGCGGAGAAAGTCTTGGTCGTGGCTGCGACTTTTGCCCACCAAGCCGAGGTGCCCCTCCTTCGCCCTCTTCGCCTGACCATCTTCCAAGTTGATACCTTATCTTGCTCTTGATATCAATCATCAATGTTTCGTGTACAAGGCAACCGATGCGTCATCTCAACGCTTGTCTTACCCTGACTAGATCCGCCGTTCGTCTTCGATACCGACCGAGCCTCAATCGGGCATTGCAGACAGGGACCTACGATGCATTTACTTGCAGGACCATGTACTAGTCGAGGGTGAGGCTGCGTTTCAATCGTTTGGACAAGGCTTGCACAGCGATCCATTATACATGTAGGCCACTGAAATTTGGTGCGACTACATACTGCATGCTGCCACTACGGTTTTACTGCCCATATTTTTCCTTCTCCATCCTAACACCTCTTCCAACGCCGTCTGAGCGGCAAGAGGAACCATTAAACTATACCGCACTTCAGCAGATCCCATCTTGCCCACCTACATTATTGCCATTTGGCGATTATCAAGTGCCGACGCAATGCCATGCGTTTTGAGACATCCATCTCCTCGTCGCCCTGTCGATACCTCCTAGCAGCAGACCGTTGGAGCCAGCGGCAAACTGTCTCACTCGCCCGCGAAAGTCCAAAGTCTCCCTATCCCTGCACAAGTCCACATGCCTGAAGAACCAGTGCAAGGGGCTCGTTCTCGCAGAGGATGAAAAGCGTTTCATCTCTGCTTTCCTTCCATACCAATCTCATTCTCGTCACAGTATAACTAACGCTGCCGTGCATACCTCTCAGATCCCCACGACTTTAGCTGCCTAGTAGCCTTGGCATCCGCTGGCTTCGTTGGAGGCCGTTTAGTGGCTGCTGCACGGCTTGAACCTCACTTGAGACCAGCATTTCCACTCCACGAGTTCTGACGCAGTGCGCCTGGACGCTAGCCGTTGTTGCGCAGAGCGTCTCGGTATCTCTCTGGCCACCCAGGCCAAATACTATATTGCCTTCATCAGGCGGTGGTCACCTGTACGAAAGACCCATCACCCTGTCAACAGGCCCCTTTCTGGGGTTCTAAAGATTCATTGACAGACGACGAACGACTTCAGACAATCCTTCAGCATTCAGCAAGCAAAGAATAAGGGCCAAGCAAGCTTTCTGATTTATGGTCACGGTGTATCGCATTTAATTGTCTCTTTGCTTCTGCTCCGCATTCTTTCTTCAGAATCTTGGGATTTTCACGCAACCAAAATTCATAACAAATCGGCTACGGTCGCTATGCAGCCAAGCGAGCCACAGATGCAGCGACAACACCATGGGTAAGCATTTGACCTTAAAGATTGTTTCGAGCTCGCTTTTGTTAACACGAAATAGTCAGCCGCCATCAAAAGCAACAGGACAACAGACTGTCCGCAAGGCGGGTGGTATGGTTGTGACAAAATATGCGCCTCCTCCAGGATACGCCGGCAAAGGTGCGGCGAATCGGCCATCAAGCCAGCCTCAAGCATGGTCTTCCACAACTCAGCAGTACGGTCCCGGGTATGCTGGCTTCCCACCGCAGGCCTTTCCCGGAGCTCCTGCCACGCACCAACGACCTCACTCCAAGCACTCTGGACAATACAGCCAGTCTTACAGCGTCTCCCCTCCTATTGGCACTTTCTCGTCTACTGCAAAGAGCAACTTCCAACAACCTGATAACACGCATCCTTCATCATTCGACTACTATCAGCAATCGCCGCCCACGGAAGTCGTCCCAACGCACACACACCATGGTTCTGTAGCCGACCCGTACAGCACCCCTATCGACTCTTACTTCCCCAATGGAGCATACCATTCGAAGTCGAAGTCTATCCAAGGTCCTCCTGTAAGCCGCCATAGATCGACCCCTTCGGTGGCGTACGATTACGCCGCAGCATATGCTCGACAAGAGGCCGGGTTCTATGAACAGTCATACCCAGGCACATCCCTTGACGACTGCCCTGAATTGCTTGAAGCAGAGTTTGACGATGAGTGCTACTACTTCGATCACCCCGAAGAAATAGAGACGGACCTCAGCATCGGGTGGATTGAATCACAATCAGCATTGCCGACCCCTCGTCCCTTGCCGTCAACCTTCAATGAGGCTGAACTCGAGGCTCTGGCTCCTCGCCCTCACCCATTGCATAGCGACAACTGCATCTCAGAGTATTGGACTGCGGAGAAGGGCGAAGAACAGCTCAACACCGTACGCCTATCAGACACTTGGGTCGAAATTAAAGACGATCTCATTTTCAAAGAATTCCTGCAACTTGGCTATGAGACCATCAAACTCGACCTCATGACCCAGAAGTACCGCAACCGCATAGACTCGAAATGGGACACGTCCAACTCGTCAGCATCGATTTCACACCTGGCACGGGCCAGTATCGAAACCATAGCCCCTGTTGACGTGGGCAGCAGACGTGGATCACGTCCGACAAGCCGCGCTAGCTCGAGATCAGGATACCGTGACAGCTCAATTCAGCGACAGGACCAGTTCGATGGCGGCAGACGCAACAGCCAAGGTCCAACCTTCCGTCCTTCAAGCGCGGCATCCAATCATTCACGGGCTAGCTCCGTCTGCTCACGCTACTCGAACCAGCGTCCAAAGGCACTTGAGCCTATTCGTGACTCGGTACAAGACGATATACTCGCGAAGCTCGGCGTCACTGGCTCTCCCAGACTTGTTTATGAGACTCCCGGTCCAGCCTTTGGCCCGCCTGCTTCTGCACACTCTAGCCGCCAAAGTTCGGTCGTTAGCAACCATGAAAACCCTTTCTCCACGAACTCTCGCGCTCCCTCTGAGCCCCACCAGCGTCCGCAAGATGTCTCGTTCAATAACCCCTGGGGCGCAAATGGGCACCAGCAACAACATCGCCAACTTTCTGGCTCTAGCCACTATAACCTGACCAGCTCTGAGTTCACAATCATGGAGGATCCGGATGCGACGCCCCGACCCAAGAACAATCGTTCTCACAACTTGAAGCGTCATTACGACGGCGACCACCACGATGCCAACAGAGAGAAGCGCGTTCGAGACAACGAAGCGACTCCGAAGCAGGGCCGCAAGCAGGGCCGCGCCCCTGTCGACAGCTACGGACGTCGCTGATAATTGCCCGTTCTATGGCAATATTTCATCTGCCTACAAAAGTCGTTCCACGACCATATTTCTTTTCCTCTCATTTAACGGCTAGATTTTTGCATTTGAGCGCATGGATCTGCAATTACGGCGCTTTTGCTGGTTGAGATGGGTCATTAGCATATAATGCTGCATACTAGGCAGCGGTAATGTTTCTTTCTGGGAGGGGCTTCGGTTCGCTTCTTCCTCGCACGATCGCGTCACACTGCGTGCGCTCTCGTTCGTGTAGGTCCTCTTTAATTCGACAAGGCTCAAGCAGTCTAACTTTCACCAATATTTCGCAACAGCTTGCTTGGACGCTTGCTTAGCTGGCGGCGTCGACCTTGTGGTGATAGTGGGTACTTTCCAACTACCTTATTACAATACAATTAATTCAATGCTTGCATCAGATCATGTGTTTAGTCCTTCGTATCGCTCACATGACATGACGTGCATGGTGCCTAGTACATGCAAGGAGCAACAAGACACAAGGAAGACTGTAATGTCGATTGACGTCTGAGCTTAGATCGTGGTGCGAATATTTTGAGGGTATATCTCTCTCAGTGGGGTATGTGTCAGCTAGATCAGCGATGCTTTCCTAATAATCAATCACCTGACCAACCCTGCCTTTTCGTCTTCTTCACTCTCGCTCTCCTCCTCGGAGCTTTCAACATCTTCATCCGTCTCGTACTCGGAAGACTCCTCTTCGGAGTCCTCGCTCCCGCTCCCTGATTCTTCGTCTTCGTCATCTAGCCAATCGTCAAGTGTCTTCGCTTTGCGCCCGTTCGCCTTGTAGCCAGGATCTGCCTCGAGCACTTCGTCCAGCATCTGGCCGGCAGAGACAGCCTTTTGTGGTTGATACGACTCCTCTTTTACGCCACCGGCATCTCTCAGCTTCGCGTCAGGCTCGTCTCCTTCAGCCACCCAGTCGGGAATTGGTTCGTAGCCACGTAGTCCGTTGATACCGGCGGCGTTGCCGACGACCAAGCTTGCACTTCCAAGTGTATAGCCTTTGTGGCTTTCGCTAGGTGAAGGAGCTTGAGGGACAGGCTTCGGGGCAAGCAGAAGAAGGCTGGCGAGCTCAGTGCTAGTCGGTAGCGCGAGAAGGGCGCGGTAGACGCGAGCACGGTCGCGGAGGTCATACGAAGGTGTGTATCGCGCTAACAGCATAGTGTGCTGATATAGGAGTGTGATAGTATCGCCCTCTGGTTGAGTCTGCGCTGATGAGCCTGCATGATCAGGTTGGTCCTCGCCGAACCCACCTTCTTCCTGTGGAGGCGATAGCACCTTGCTCTCCGGCTGCTTCTCTTCGCTCGGCGACTTAAGCGCATCCAGCGCTTTGGTTTTGGCATTCTTTGCATTTAGGTCATGGAGGTAAACCTTTGCCGCTAGGAGCACAATTTGTGCCCTTACCTCATCGGTCTCATCCGCGTAGCCTCTGACGAGAATTCTCAAAACATCTGCCGCGATGTTCGTCTCTGGATCATTTCCAGCAAATTCGCCTACAAGCCAAACTATGCTGGCGCGAGCTGCCGGTGACGCAAGGGAGTCCAGATTCTTGGCGAGCCTGACGACGGTCTTGCGATGTTCGTCAGGTGAGCGCTGAATCATGTGGCGCACTACCTCCATTGCTTCGCCGACAAGTACTGAATCAGCGCTGTGAATTTGCTTGAGCAGCAACGACAAACACCGTCGCGATGTTTTGGCATCGGACGCCTGTGAGCAACGGCCGATCGCACGAACGCTCTCGCGCACGAGATCTGCATTATGCCCTTTGGAAAAGTGCTCGAGCTCGGCAAGTACCAGATCTTGCATAGCTTTGTCGCAATACGGGAATAGCAGAGTCAGAACCTCGAGCTTGAGCCGCCATGATTGCGGTGCTTCCGATGTTTTGATCAGGAAGTGGCGTACGAAAGGAATGAAATGTGTTGGGGCAACCAGGCAGACTTGCACGATGTTGTACAACGCCACCTGTTGTACATCCTTGGGCGACCGTAGGAGAGCCATGAGCGGGCCAATTGCGCTTGGCAAGTGCTCCACTGGCGATAAGTAAAGATAAAGCCTGGTGACTGAGACGATGACAGCCGAGTTACGGCTCTGAAGCAGTGGCTGGACAGAGCTGAGTAGAAGATTGAGATCGGGATCAAGAATCTCAACATCCTCAAAATCTTGCTCCTGCTCCTCCTTTGGTTCCAGATCCTCGTAGAAATCCTGCGCTTTTTGCTCGCGTGTAGCAGCCCGCTTGACACGTTTTGTTCGCCTTGGGAATGACTTGCGGGCGTAAGTAGACATGAGACGTAATATTGCCAGCTGGCCCCACTCGTCCATGTCAACCACCATCTTGCACAGCCTTCGATAAACTGGGTGAATCATATCCAGTCTCTCGGGGCAGACTTCCATGAATGCCTGGACTGCGGCTCCAGCAACATAGTATTGTTGATCCGCCAGCAGCTTCGCCAGGTACTCTTCGACTTGTGGTCTCGTGTTCGGGTCTAGTGTAACGCACTTCACACATGCAAGTGCGGCCGCCTTCCGTACTATGGGAGACAAGTCGCTAGTACCCTTCTTGATCGCGAGACTCACAAGCTGCGAGATCATCGGTACACGGATACCAGCCATGGTCTTGAGAGCCATGGCTCGTACCCTGGGGTTGGAATCGGACAGTGACTTCTGGATCGTGTTGATAGACAACAGTGTTGTATCGGGATCGGCTTCTGCATGATGTAATAGATAGTTATACACCAAGGGCCGCGTCGAAGGGTATGGGTTGGAAAGTGTCTTGAGGACTGCCGGAAAGAAGGTCAAAGTGGGTTGTGGAGGGTTTGCATATTGCATCTGGAGGGTCCTTCAGCATAGCTCTTCCTGGCAATGTGGTGTTCCATATTCTCCTACAGCAATGACTCGTCTGAGACCCTCCAGGACATCCCGCTCATTCCGACTGTCCAGTAGCTTCTTAATCTGCTGCGCCGGTATAGGACGGGACGGCCTTCGAGGGCCGACATCTTTGGCGGCTTCGAGGGTAAGGTCGCGGGCTTTCACGAGTCAGCACTGATCTCAGCCGAGCAGAATGGAGGACTTACCTGTCTCCAGCAGTCCACTGATGCGCGATATTGACTCCATCGCAACTGCGGGCTGCCGCAGCGTGTGCTACTTGGGTAGTGGGTGTGGTCGCATGTACAGAAGCTCGGCGATAGAAACGCCCAACATCATCCCACGACGTGGGGCGCGGCGAAAGCTGGAGAGATGATGGCACCGCCTGCCCGCCAAGCGGCCGACAGATTTGATGCGAGTGAAACCTGGATGCTGGACGTTACATATCTACACTCAGGAGCTTGTGTGCATTGCAGCTCATACTTATGTCGTCCGTCAATGAATGCAATATGTGCAAGACGACTGCCAGCAAGCCTGCTAGAAATACCAGATGAGTTCAGCCGTAACATCGCTCACCATGGCTCGATCCAGACCACAAGTCATTGAAGACGTCGGACTTGCGGGATTCGTCCAATACATCCAGGGCAATAATCCACGGCCGTCAACTATAGTCGTATGTGCGACCAAGGAAAAGTTCATAGAACAGCTGCTGGCTGCTTGCATCGAGACAAGCGCCACTGATAACAATCAACCAACAACGGACGATGACGAAGGCATCGAAGCTGTACCTACGACGAAAGAGACGCATAACTTGCTGAAACGACCATCTTTACTTCAGCTTGCACAGTCAAGGACAGTGAAGCTCGTATTCTGTCACGACATCACGCATCTTCGCGCTTACCTCGCAACACTAGCCATACCGAAGTCGCGCCTCGCGGACAACGGATCTAGTAAATCCAATGATCAAGCCAACAATGAAGCATCGCTGCTAGCGATCCTCAATCCGATCGGCTCTCATCGCTACACATCCGGTTTCTCGGCGCAAGGTCTCAACCGCACATTCTCACTCGCCGTCGAAGCTGCCCACGCCACCCACAGTCGTCTACTTATGGTGGAGATCCCGTCGTGCAAATTCCATGAGGAACACCACGCTGATGAAGGTTATGATTTCGACGCTGAGACCATTCCAGCGCCAGCTCTGACAAGTCCATGGGATGAGGAAGTTTCGATCCTGAATGTCACTACGAAAAGCTTCGGTGCTGGAGGCCGTGGCTGGGTAGGACGCACAGTGACGATTCGGAAGATAGCAGAAAGGTGGTGCATATTCACGACGCTTCCACGCCAAGTAGAGCAAGCTTGACTTCGATAGCTCTTCCGCTTAAAGTCAAGGGTGATGGGTGTGTGGAAGTTAGCCTCCTCTGGCCGACTCCTTGGTTGGCTGCCATCAAAGCGCCCAGCTCAATCATTCGGCGGATCAGAAAGCCTGATTATAATCTTGTGTTGCGTTCAAGCGTGTATACATCTTATCGAAAAGAAAATACGAAATCCCTCCGAAGGAAACATAACCCGCTCGTGGATATCATAAAAGCATTACCGAACGCCAGCCCTTTCATCAATGCATTCGAGTCCCATCGTAACGCTCGCAGTCCGCTCAAATGCTCTGCTCCATCTCAGTAATGTATAGTCTGATGTGACTCTCCATCTTCATGTACTCTTCGCGAGCACTCTGCACTTCGTGCTCGATTTGTTCTTTGAGGTCGACCATCTATAATGAATTGTTAGCACAAAGTTCGCTGATATTTTCGTCCAGGCCAAATTTACCTTCTTCTCTGTTTGCTCAATCCTCACTCTCCTCTTCTCAACCTCATCGCCTCTGTCTCTTCGCTCGGCAGCGAGCTCTCGGTGAACATCTCTCAGCTCATCCATCTTTTGTCGCGCATTCGAAGATTTTCTTTCCGTATCAGTTCGCAGCTTTTCGGTCCTCCCTTGCCACTGCTCCAGCTGCTTCCTCAGCATTTTCTCTTTACGCTCTACCTCTCGCACGCTGTTTGTTTGTTCGGTAAGCGCATCGCGGTTCTTGCCCGCCTTCTGGCCTTCTTCTTCTTCTTTCTGTAGTTCACCGGCAAGATCGCTTAGAATGCGCGTGAGAGATGTGATGTCGGTTTGCAGCAGGGAGAAACTGTCATTACTTGTTTGCAGGGCGCGATTCCTCTTGTCAAGGCGGTCAATTTCAGCTCGGTCGCGGTTCAAGCTTCCAGAAAGATCGCGCAGAGACTGTTCGAGAACAGCGGGAGACTGCTCAGTATACGGCCGCAACTTGTTGGCTTCCTGTCGTGTGTTCATAACCGAGACGGTACGCTCTTCGAGAACTGATTTCAGCTTGGCCTGCTCGGCTTTTATGCGCTCCAGCTTGTCGGTGACGCGCTCCTGGTTCGCCTTCAGCTCCAAAAGGCGTGTCCTGAGCTCTCCTGTGCGCTTCTCCTTCTCCTTCAGTGCCGCCTCGACGTTCTTGCGGTTTTGCTGCATATCCTCCAATTGCTCGGCCTTTTCCTGGTTCGCCTGGTATAGCTGCTCGATGTCGTTTTTTGTGCGCTCAGAAGAGTTGTAGTGCTGGTCGATCACGCTTGTTTGCGACTCGCGGAAGCGAATGAAGTTGATGATATAGCTGAAAATCTTGACCAGGCGCGGATATGTAGGCTTGTAGATGTCTGCGAATGTGAAATCCTTGATGCCACATTCGACCAGAAGCCTGCGCAGGGTGATGAAGAAACCCATGAGGTCGCGTGTGTCGGCGGTAAAGATACGGTCGGCATCGTCGCCATATACCTCTTCGGCTGCGAATCGCATGGCTGGCGCGACCACTTCGCGCGTGGTATTTGTGAGAAGTTCTGCGAACCATTCGAAGACCTTTTGTATTTGCTGAGGGTTTGGTTTGCGCAGATCTTCTACTGAAAAGTTGATTCCAATGTCACTGATACAGCCAGCGATTTCCGGGTCTTTCTGGGAGGTCGTCAGCACTATATCGCATGGCACAATTGTGCGCTTTTGCTAGCATACCAGTTTCATGAAGGCATCCTCGTCGTCTTCCTTTTTCGGTTTTTGTTGGCTGGATTGCGGCTGCGAGCTTCGCGCCATGCTCATTCTCGGGTTGTAGTCCATGCTGGGCATTCTCTTGATCGCCGTACAGTGTTGACAAGTCAATCGTGGTGGGAGTGCTTTTCTTCAATCGCGTGTTTAGATGCTCCCCTCATCGCGCTTCGGTCACCTAAACGCCGATCAAAACAAACCCTGACGTTGCTGGGGAGCTTTCAAATTAGTGCCTCAGGCAGCAGCTGCTGACCATTCAACTTCACGTCGACTTCACACCATCCACTGTCAGCATCAAACTTCTTCAACGCGCACTGAATATGGCGCGTATCTTAGCACAATGCGGCAAGATCTCCGGTCGTTGAACATGGATCTCAGAAGCTTTCGTCACCGAATCAACGGAACATCACGGACTGCTCCTCCCTCATGGCTCGCATATGTCCGGCTTAAATTCGAGCTCACGATCATTGACAGCTCGATACTCATGTGCTATTGGATGATTGAACCTTCGAAATGCCGTCTACATTCTCTACTCAGCTGCCTTGGCCTTTCTGTTTGAGAAACCGGTCCCAGGGCGTCCCTGTTATGCAACAACCAAATGCAATGGTGCATGTTTCGAACATAAGCATACAGCGTGACGATACATGCATGCAAAATTACCTGTGTAAGCAAGGCGTTGAACGCAATGGAGGAAGTCGTCGCTCCTACGGCATTAATCTGAGCATTGGGTCTCAAGGTGAAGCAAAGGTGGTGGTCATCAATATTCGCTATCAGTCCTATGGTAGGTTACTCATATATGTCCCAAGCTTACCGGTCTCCTCGCACGCAGTCCAGTAAGTTGGTCAAGACAAAAATCTCCCCTATCCAACGTGCTTGACTGTGGTTCACGGTGTGGAGCTCAAAAAGCTCCCCCCTCAACGCTATAGTCGAAAGCTATTCAAGCGATTCGCACTTCGTCCTTTACGTCTGCACTCTTCTTTTTCCTTTCTCCTCATCCCTCACAACTCACACTCACTTTGTTCGTTGACCGTCTTTAACTATGGCGTTCCAAAGTGTTGCTGCGCTTGTCGCGCTCTCCGCTCGCGCCCTTGCTCGTAAGTGCCTCGACCGAACTATCCTGCCATACCTTCGGCTGGCTGACAGCGATGCCAGAGAGCTCTGGGTCTGCACCTTTCAGCGTGGCCAATTCCACCACATCCGCCCAGACAACCGTCACGGCATGTATCACTAGTAGTGCGCCTGCAGATGCTGACGCCTCCACAATCACCGCAACCCAGGTTGTGAACGGTGGTTCAACCTCGTACATCAACACTGATACGCAGTGCGATGCCAACACTCTTTTCGAGGGAGCGAGTGCGACGGAATGGGCCATGTCTGGCTCCCCATCTTCCGCCATGAGCTCTGCTACTCCATCACTTGCCACTCAGGTTGGAGTTAGTGCTGTCACCCGCTACGTGCGCGTGGTTCTTAGCAATTCGACTGTGCCTTCGATGTCTGAGCCCACCAGCACTGCGTCCATGGGTACTGCGTCCATGGGTACTGCATCCATGGATACTGTATCCATGGGTACTGCCATGTCTGTTTCTTCCTCCGAGTCTTCCGCGCCCTACATGAACTCAACCTCCAGCACCATGACGCAGACCTCGCCGACTGCGTCCATGAGCACTGGTGTCGTCCCTCCCTCTCCCACTCCATCAGACGTTTGCGAGGGAACTTCAGGCCCTAGCTATGTTGATGCCAACGGTTACACATACGAGGTCCGCTCTGGCGCTGACAGCTCGGTCAACTCCTACAACGGCACGGATACCAGCAACATCGAACAGTGCTTTGCGCTATGCGATGGACAGACCCAGTGCAAGGGCTTCACTTACGTCACTTCTGGTCAGACTGCAGGCATCTGCTACCTCAAGGGCGATGTTGGCACCTTCGTTCAGAGCAACGGCACGATGAAAATGTGCTCCGCTTTCATGCTCCCATCGAATGTAACGACATCCAGCATGCCCATGAGCAACAGCACCACCGCTAGCTCTACTATTGTCGATCCCACGATGACATCGAGCATGCCATTTGGCAACAGCACGACCGCTAGCTCCACGATTGTCGACCCCACGATGACATCGAGCATGCCATTTGGCAACAGCACGACCGCCAGTTCTACGATTGTCGATCCCACGATGACATCGAGCATGTCGTTCGGCAACAGCACTACTGCTAGTTCTTCAACTTCTCAGTCCATGAACACCGGCGTCACCACTCAGACTGTTATCATCATCAATGGTACCACTAGCGTTGAGACGCAAACCAAGACCGTTCCTGTTACTCAGACCATCACTCTTAAGAATGGAACCACGACTGTCGTCCGCACTTCGAAGATCCCATACACCACCACGGTCAGCAAGCCAATTCATCACAATACGACCAAGACTGTCACGCCACCCGTCTCTTACATCACCAGAACCGTGACCGGATCTTCTGTTGTGACACTTCCGTGCACCAAGAAGACTTGCCGCAAGAGCTATACTACTTCCATGTCTAGACACAACACCACTCTTATCGACGCGGTCACGGCCTCTTGCTCAACCGTGCCGCCGGTCTTGGTGACAAAGACTTCGACCATCCGCACCACGCTCGCTAGCGCCAACAAGGTGATGACCACCAAGAGCTGCGACACTTACACCGTCCCAGCCACTACCACTTGGGTCTACCCCGTTACCTGCAACACTACTGCAAGCTCGCTCATGTCTGCCAACATGACCTCGTCCAAGTTCACCACTTCCACCATCTTCGCCACCTCTGTGGTCACCGTCACTCGCCAGAGCTCGGTCAGCCTCAGCACCGCTACTATTGTGGCTTCTACCACTGTGGTCCCTGTGGTTCCGGCATCGAGCTTCCCTGTTGCTCCCGTCATGACGACCATCGTCCCTGGTTCCTCGCCTGCCATGCCTGTGGCTCCTGACACCACCCTGACCACTCGTTCTGGCACCACGATTCAAGTCACGCTGCCCGTCACCGTCACGGCTACCCGTCCTGGTGAGGCTCCTTCGAGCCCTGTGTCGCCGGCTCAGCCTTCGATGCCCGCTGCGCCCGCGCAGCCCCAAAAGCCTGCCTCTCCCGTTCAGCCTGCTGTCCCTGTCTCTCCCGTGCAGCCGTCGATGCCTGCATCACCCGCACAGCCCGCCATGACTGGCACTCCTACTCAGCCTTCGATGCCTGGCTCTCCTATGCAGCCTGCTGGCTCCGCCACTCCCGAGCAGCCCTCGATGCACGCCTATCCTATGCAGCCTGCTGGCTCCGCCACTCCCGAGCAGCCTTCGATGCCCGTTGCTCCTCAGCAACCCTCGATGCCCACGTCGCCCGAGCAGCCCTCGATGCCCGTTGCTCCTGAGCAGCCTTCTGCCCCTGCCACCACCAGCTCGAAGGCCAGATATTCTTCTACTATGTCCTACAGGACAATCTACGACACGAGAACCGGCGTACCTTCCTACACCGAGTCCGAGACCGGTAAGTTAACAAACCCTCCAGCCCTGAAAGAATGAAGAAACAGAGACTAATGCATCCCTCCCGCCGCAGGCCCCGCCATCGCAGTCCCCACTAAAACTGCGACTCCCTCCGCCGGCGCCGCCGCCGAGGTCAACGTCAACAACATGGCGGCTGGCCTTGCCATTATGGCTGGTGTCATGATGGCCTTGTAACCTGAACAAAAAAAGAGTCTTCGACCGCTTAAATTGCCTCAAGAGCTACAGATGTGTCGAACTGACCAGCTTCCATCTTGTTTGCTCTTTTGTCTCTCACGGCCAGTCGTAAGTCACGTTCATAACACAAGGTGAAAGGGCGAAAAAAGTGAAAAGCTGCTCATGGGATCGGAACGGAGAAACACCGTCCATGGCAGACGAGAGCTACAGCACTTCACTCAAGAAATGGAGGAGAGAGATTGATTTAGACTGAAAGGTAACTATTTGATTTTTGTCTCAAAGTTGCAGCGTTAGATGCTCTCTGTTGGTAAAGGCTGTGAAGATGAAGAAAAAGGACAAGGGACGTGTGGCTTGCGAGCCACGCAGTTGAGCCTTGTCGGAAACAGTTACCAAAAAAGAGATTTAATTATTATTTTCTAGGCGAGGTAGTCTTGCAACGCTTTCTTGCTCGTTCATATCAACATCAACAGCACAAGATGGGATTGAGAAACTTTGACTTTGTGTCAATTCGATACGAAAAATAACGCTAATCTGCTCTCTTCCTCCTAGCTGAGCAAGATCTTCAACGAGAGTAAGCTCAAGATGGCGAAGGGCCTCCTCCTTTCTTCGCGGGCCCAGATGCTAGACACATTCAAAGCATGTAACAAGACGCCTCCTTTGAACGCGTTGCGTCAAGAGTGTCAATTTTCTTCATCTTCTCCCAGATGCAAATCTCCACCCTCAAACTTCTCCAATGCCAATTTTGCCATGCTCGGCAGGCAAAGCTCTCTCAGAAAGTAATTCCATAAAAACAAACACCAGTAATGCATGCAGTGCTGCGTCTTTTTTGTGTCGTCCGTAGCACTCGGGGTATCGTGGTATGTTTCCCAATGCTCCCAATTCAATCGCAAGAAAAACCAAGAATTTCTCGAGCCCACAATGGCTCTTTCCCAAATCGTTAACGCCTTGTAATTTCCATTCCTCTCGTGTCCAGTTAAAACTCCTCGCTGTTCGCTTGTAACAAAGCACTTTTTGTGCTGATCAGAACGTCGTTAATCTGCCCGCGCGAGCCCCGCGTTGGAAGGCGCTGGTTGCAGATGTTGTTTTCTCCCTAAAATCCGCTGTTGATGCATGATGCTGTGCTCTCAATCGCGCGCGCCTATGGATGAGGTCGTAGCGCGTAGAGGCTTTATTCGCTCCCGGTTCGTTGCGCGTGGTCTCCGAATACCATGGCCTTGATTGCGAGCGCCTGTGAACAAGGTCGCAGCGCGAGAAGGCCGATGTGCCCTTCGAAGATCCACCTTGTGTAGTACCAGAATTTCGTAGTTGTGCAGACATGAGCCTCGTCAATGAGGATGCTGCGTTCAAAGATCGAAGTCACCCTCAAAACCGCCATTGATGAAAACTCCAGCCATCATCTTGCGAGCGTTCGGCATCTTCTTCGCCGTGACCTCTTTGTATGGTTTATCCTTGGCTGCTGCAAGGCCATTGAGGCAGGTGAAGACTCCACAATCGCTCATGTTATTTTGCTGACAGCTGCGATTGCGCTTGAGATCCTGCCACTTTTGCGAGTTGTACTTGTCGCCGAGTTCGGATTTGAGCAACTCGCGCGCGATCTGGAAATAGCGGCTGCCGTCGCCACCGAGCGAGTCTAGGTACTCTATACTTTGATCGACGCCGTTGATGATAAGTAGTGTCCAATGGTTACCAAGGTTAATCGGTAGGAAGAGGCGCTCGCACTTTAGCAAGTTCGCTCCACCGACTCCTGCACGTTTCATCCATCGCTTGAGTCCTGCCGGCCCGTCTTTGGATTTTGCCTTGTCCCACCATGCTGTTTGGAGGTTGGCGAATTTCGGCGCGTTGGTGTCGCTCTTGACGTAGCCCGTCTGGCGTTTCTTCGCATCTACTATCGCGTTGTACCAGGCATTGACTGCGTCGTCGTCGAGCCAGTTCTCTGTGCCTTTGTCGGAGGCCAGAATACGTTTGAATGACAATTTCTGAATGGGTATGGATCCCAGCTGGATCATGGTGTCGCGATCTTGAGAGGTGCTCGCCAAGCGGTTCTGCAGCTCCGTGACAATATCTTGCGGTAATTCGACAATGATCTCTTGAGCGCGAGCTGCCTCTTCCTCGGCTCGAATGCGTGCTTCTTCCTCCAGACGCGCAGCTTCTTCTGCTGCAGCTTTCTCGGCCGCTGCTTTCTCTGCAGCTTCCTTTTCGGCTGCGGCTCGCTGTGCCGCCTTTTGTGCGAAGCTTCCACCCTGAGCTCTGTGTGCTTTCTCGATCAACCCGCTGATCTGGCGGTCCCTAATCGAGGTGGATTTGTTGTATGTGGTCGGTTTTTGCGCGAGAGGCTGCTTCTTGGACCTCGCGACTAGTCGGTCAACATTGTTCGCGCCGAAGTATTCGCGGTGCCATCTGGCACGTCTTGCGATCTCTTTCTCGGTGTTTCTGTCGAATGAGGAGGGGATTGTTTCCGGCGCCTTGGCTGCGACCGGTGGGCGTGCGACGATCATGTGAGGCGAGGAGCTCTCGGAGAGCCGAGGCTGGTATGGTGTTGCGGTGGCATCGACGGCGCGACGCTTTCTGCCGGTGTGGTCTGTCGCGACGCCCTCGATGTGTGTGGTCTGCGGGGTGAGGTGAGGGTGTTGATTTGCTTGTGTCTGTGTCGCGTTGTGTTGTGGCCTGAACAGGCCGAAGAAGCCAGAGACGACATTGGTGCTGAAGGCCCAGATGGAGTGCGGAATGGTGGTCAACATGCCTGCGACACGTCGCGTAGCTGGTTGCTGGGGCTGCTCATGCGGCCGTTGAATTTCTGATAGCTCGGAATCTGCGGCGCGCTTCAGGCCTCGCTGGGCTGTGAGGCTGCGCGGCGGGGTGAGGATGTCGTGGTTGTAGCTGGTCGCGTAGTCCATTATAACATGGCGCGGTGGGGAGTCGTGTGTGGGTGGTTGTGGGCGTGTTGCAGCGTCGCGAGAATGGTCGATGGTGTGGTATTGGTGCTGCTGGTCGCAAGAAGGTGACGGAGGAAACGCGCCGGGCATCGCGCAAAAGCCGACTGCCTGGCCCAAGCTGCACATCCCCGCAGCCTCAAGCTTTTAGTCTGCCGTGGGCGATTGGCTGGCTCAGGGTTCGCAGTGTTGAATGTGACGTAGTGTTGTGTTTCGGGGTACAATAATAATGTCGAGGATGTGGTTATTGTCGTGGTATTGATTGTGGGCGCTGTCGAGGTATCGTCGCTGTAGCAAGCGGTCGCATTACATGCTGGATGCGACTGCAACTGCAGATGCTTGCAGATCCGTGCATTGCTAGCGCGCATTCCTCGTTCACATTCACATGCTGCCGGACAAAGACATCAATGCCATTCACACATTGTGCTGCTTCCACATCCGGCCATCACAGGCACGGGCTGCTCCACGCTCACATTGAGCCTTGCAACTCCCCATCCACCATCCTGTCTCTTTGTTCGCCCGCATCGAATATGCGACATCCAGCCAACGGTCGGCGCATCGCGACCTGAAACGTCCGCTATACCAATCAGTCCATCCCCCTGTCGCTATCCTTGCTCCGCACGTGTCGCAGCGCTGCCTACCGCGCAGCCAGGCTAGCCCATCATGCCACTCTTCAAGCGAATCTCAGACACATTCTGGTCCTATGTCTCACCGCATAAGACCACTGCACACCCGCAAACACCTAACACCGCTCCGCCACTGTTCAAAAAGCCCGCCCTGCCCGCTCACAAACCTTCATTCAGGAAACTCAAACGGGCGACCAGAAGCATGAGCCCGAATTCTCGCGTCGATAGCTGGCGCGCTACCACCTCGACCAGCCCAGGACAGAGAAAGAGGACTGTGACGCCGGACGGTAATAACAATGGCAGTCGCAAGATGCGCAAGCTAGATAATGGGAGAGCCTTTAGAGCAAAGGCAGAGGAGGATGAGGAGCTTTCAGAGGATGAGGAGGAGGAGGAGGATGACTCCAGCTCGGATGAAGTCATGCGCGACGACGAGGGTCTATCTAGCATGTTCTCAACTGTCCGCGTCGATGGCTCACCAACACCTGGAGACTTCCTAGACGAGTACGACTCCGAAGTTGACGTGGACGAAACCCAGGTCCTTGACGATGGCGAATACTACGCAACACCGAGTAGACGCAAGATTGCCACTTTGCCTGAAGAGCAAGAAGCATTTGGCGTCGGCTCAAACGAGATGCGCGCCGCTGGATGGGACGACGACTACATCACACTCGTTCAGAAAATCAAGCTGCGTGGCCATGAACCGCTCATGCCTCAAAGCTGGCGCTTCAGCCTACGCTCAATGCCTGATGCCTTGTTCGCGTCAACCGATGATGCGTTCATTAGCAGTATTCGCAACGAGCAATTCCGTGCTGAGAAAGCGCTGGAGAAACTCCTAGAGCTGGGCGGACAGGTCAGAGACACTTTGATCGTCGGCTCTCGCGCTCGCCCTGAGATTCAAGCCCGCCGAATCATCGAAGTCTACCAGAAGTGGGCTGCCCTTGATTCTGGGCTCGATGCGCATACTGCCATTCCAGTATTGGTCCTTGAAGCTAAGCCTGCTGACACTCCCGCAACTGAGCTCCACCAGAATGCAAACCGCAAACTCGAGCGCCTTGCGGCTCGTTACCGCGCTGCTTTCCGCGTCCTGGAGTCCACAGAAGCGTCACCTGCATCCAAAGCAAGCACTCAGTACTCGTATCCAGTGCCGACACTGTATGCGATTGTCGCTTCACACACGCTGATTGCGCTCATGGCTTACAGGCCTGATGACCCAACACCAGACGCAAAGCCTATTGCCTTCTTCGATATGACCGACAGCAATTACGACGTGTGGAACGCCCTTGCCCTGTCGATCATGGTCTGTCACGCACGCAACGTGCAGGTGAGGATCGCTGAAGACACAGGATTGGGCGCCAAAGTACCTGGAAGGAGTCGCAGGGGTGTAAGCGAGGATCCTGACCTGTGAAGGCATACATCTGGAGTTGCAGTCTGCATTTCCCTAAGTCATCTGGTGGCTTTATCGATTTCTTCTACATTGCTTTGTTTTTCGTTTGATACCCCAAGAGAGAGCGCTGAGGACGCATCGGAAATGGTTGATGGCGGGGCACTTTCTAGCAGAGTGAGATACATTAATCAATGCACAACAATCACCTAAGATTCCGGAATCGAGCGATCGAGCGATCGAGCCAATGGACGCGTGCTGTATGTGTCACGAGAAAGTAGCTGGCAGTTGCAGAAATGGCTCTCGTGAGCCGCAGGGTCGAAGACAACTTGAACCGAGGAGGAGTTTATGTAAAGATGTACACCTCGTACATACTCGGGATGCACAACGGCTATGGGCAGCGTTCGGAGCCGAGCTTTCTGGCACGGGCCTGGCGAACGGCAGTGGCTTGAGACCACGCGAGTCGACGCATCATGGAGTTTTGAGGCTTCCGTCCAGCGCTGCCTTCCGCACTTGCTGTTTTCGGTCTTTGTATAAGGCGAGGCTAAGTCTTCTTAGTTGGTTCATGTTGACGGAACGCCAGATTGATGTGCCACAGGCGGAATCACAGCCGCTACAAGAGCATGTGAAGTAACCTCAACAGGACAACAGCGTCGTTGAGCCCTGTAAGCGCACAAGTAGAGCCGAGAGGGTCCTGTCGTGAGGCTGATGACACCCTCGATTTATATTTGGCAGGACGAACGCCATCGTGGAAAGAGTGAGAGTGGTGTTCCCCCTCCCTCAGTTTCGGATAGTACAGTCCATGTGATCGTTTCATTACTTATACCGTGCATCTACCTTATACATCTTCACTGTCGTCTCCGTATCCGCGCTCGGGCATTCAACAAGTGACGGTCTCGGAGGGTCCGACTCAAGACCCGTCTGCTTCGGATCAGACCATCTCCGCCCTGTGGCCCCGCCACTTTGAGGGCGATCGTCGTCGGTGGACAACAACTTTGTATCTGCGCTCCTGCGGCTCTCCTTGACACCGCTGTCTGTCTGGCTACGTGGTCACTTCGCTGTCGACCTCTACACGCCTGCTGCTCGTTTGTTCGTTCGCCGTTGGTAGAGCGAATCCTTCACTCAGCGCGGCCCCAAGCCACAGCGATCGCCTGCATCTCAGGCCCACCATCAGCCGCCGCTTCGGAAACGCCAGATTTCGGAAACATATCACACGCCATATAGTCATAGCCACACTCCTCTAAACAACACCAACCCTCTCGGCCCTCGCGCCACGCAATCACCATGGCTCAACTGGACACTCTGGACATTGTTGTCCTGACCGCTCTGCTGCTCGGCACTATCGCCTACTTCACCAAGGGTACTTACTGGGCTGTCCAGAAGGACCCTTATGCATCTTCATTCGCAAATGGCGCCGCAAGCAAGGCTGGCAAGAGCCGCAACATTCTTGAAAAGATGGATGAGACTGGCAAGAACTGCGTCGTCTTCTACGGATCCCAGACCGGTACTGCTGAGGACTATGCTGCTCGTCTGGCAAAGGAGGGCTCTTCTCGCTTCGGCTTGAAGACCATGACTGCGGATTTGGAAGACTACGATTATGAGAACCTGGACCAATTCCCCGAGGACAAGGTTGCCATGTTCGTCATGGCAACTTATGGCGAGGGTGAGCCTACGGACAACGCTGTGGAATTCTACGAGTTCATCAGCAGCGAGGAGGTTTCCTTCAGCGAGAAGGGCGGTGCTGAGGAGAGCGCTCTTGAGCACCTCAAGTACGTCGCTTTCGGTCTCGGCAACAACACATACGAACACTACAACTCCATGGTCCGCAACCTCGTCAAATTCTTCGATCGCCTCGGTGCGAAGCGCATTGGTGAGGCAGGTGAGGGTGATGACGGTGCTGGTACAATGGAAGAGGACTTTTTGGCCTGGAAGGAGCCCATGTGGGCTGCCCTCTCTGCCGCGATGAACTTGGAAGAGCGCGAGGCGGTTTACGAGCCGGTCTTCGAGGTTACTGAGAAGCCGGATATGGATGCTGAGGACGACACCGTTTACCTTGGCGAGCCGAACAAGAATCACCTCGAGGGTACCTCCAAGGGACCTTACAATGCACACAACCCCTACATCGCACCGATCGCTGAGTCCAAGGAGCTTTTCAACGACCCGAAGCGCAACTGCCTGCACATGGAAATCGACGTCTCTGGCTCTAACCTTTCTTACACAACTGGTGACCACATCGCTATCTGGCCCACCAACGCTGGCAAGGAGGTCGACAGGTTCTTGAAGGTTCTGAACCTCGACAGCAAGAGGCACACCGTTATTGCTGTCAAGGGTCTTGACGCCACTGCTAAGGTTCCCTTCCCCTCGCCCACTACCTACGATGCCGCCGTTCGCTTCCACATGGAAATCTGCGCTCCTCTCTCTCGTCAATTCGTCGGATCTCTCGCTCAGTTCTCTCCCAACGAGAAGATCAAGGCTGAGATGCAGAAGATTGGAAGCGACAAGGACTACTTCGCCTCCCAAGTCGCCAGCAAGCACTACAACATCGCCCAGTTCCTCGAAGCTTACTCAGGTGGCACATCTTGGGACAACATCCCCTTCTCCATCTTCATCGAAGGCCTCCACAAGATTCAACCTCGCTACTACTCCATCTCGTCCTCCTCGCTCGTCCAGCCCAAGAAGATCTCCATCACCGCCGTCGTCGAGTCCGTCGAAGTCCCTGGCGTCTCCCACGTTGTCAAGGGTGTGACCACCAACTACCTCCTCGCTCTCAAGCAGAAACAGCACGGTGACCCGCACCCCGATCCTCACGGTCTGGATTACGCCATCACCGGCCCGCGCAACAAGTACGACGGCATTCACGTACCCGTCCACGTCCGCCACTCGAACTTCAAGCTCCCCTCTGATCCTTCCAAGCCCATCATCATGGTCGGTCCCGGTACCGGTGTCGCGCCTTTCAGGGGTTTCATTCAGGAGCGTGCACAAATGGCCCGCAACGGCGAGAACGTCGGCAAGACCATCCTGTTCTTCGGCTGCAGGAAGCAGAGTGAAGATTTCCTTTACGAGAAGGAATGGGAGGTAAGTTCAAACGGCATCCCTCAATCCTGCAACCCTATATTACTATCCGCTGACCATTAATCTTCAACAGGAGTACAAGTCCGCCCTCGGCGATTCCCTTGAAGTCGTCACCGCTTTCTCCCGCGAATCCGCCCAAAAGGTCTACGTGCAGCACCGCTTACGCGAGCGCGCAGCCGAGGTCAACGAGCTCCTCTTGCAGAAAGCGTACTTCTATGTCTGCGGTGACGCCGCCAACATGGCTCGTGAGGTCAACGAGATTCTGGGCCAGATTATTGCCGAGCACAGGGGAGTGGATAAGAAGAAGGGGGAGGAGATTGTCAAGAGCATGAGGAGCGCAAATCAGTACCAGGAAGATGTCTGGTCATAGATTGCTTGCTCCTTTGTGAGAGATAGAGGAGAAGGAGGCAAGGGATGGGGAGACGGTAGTTTTGTTTATAAGCTTTTAGACCGTGTCCTTTTTTTTCTCGAGCTTTGGGAACGCTTGTTTCGTGTCATTGGTGCTTGCTGTCGTTGTTGTTTTATACAGGTGCTCAGGAGCAGAGTTGGCTGTGCGGTTGGTTGGTCGGTTGGTTAGTTGGTCAGGCGCTTTTGCATGAGCGAGGCATAGGTGCTCGCCAGTTCCTCGCCGGTGATGATTGCTTTTGTTTATACGACAAATCAGACATATAGAAAGCCCCTCTTTCGATTGATGCATTCGTGCCTGCGTGTGCATCACAATAGTATAGCTCTGGGTTTTGGAACCAAGCCCTTGCAGGTGCGTCCAGTTTCTCTCGCTGATTAAGTTGTATAATACCTTTCACATACACCCAAGCTTGACAGCACTACATGTACATGTAAGCACATGTAATTCACGGTCAGATCAAATGCTACATGCATGTGCATGTGTGATACCGTCGATTTAGGTTAAGTAGGGTTAGCATAGGTACGTGCCTCTGAAATGGAATATCACGAAATCGTGCCAACAAATGGTTTCCACAGCCTATGGACATGGTCGTTATTGCTCTGGTTGCTGCGGAACATGTCTCTTTGGTTTGCTGTGTTTAGTAGTGCGCCTGGCGAGTGTGTGGGCGTTTTGATATCTATAGTCATTTCAATGTGGATTCAGAACTTGAAATGCACGTAAAGCTCTCGCCTTGCTGCCCTTGAACAGTTCAAGGACATCCACAGAATACATATATGTTTATATCGACAATTGTTAATTACTTTCGAAGCTCGGTACATCACATTCGCGTCCACGATCACCGCATGTATCTCATAGATGGACACCTGTGCTGTATGGAAAGTATTGATCACTACTGACAACCAGCCGAACATCTCCGCTGTGCGCGAGCAGTGTGTCTCATGCGCGCAGCCGTGCCGTCTGTGCGCTCTCTTTGCTTTGCACTCTTCGAGCAAGTGGCAGATGCAAGTCAGAATGTGAGAGATCGATTTTTATCCTCCGCGAATGAATGTGGATCCGTAAGGCCCGGTTGTTTCGAGTTCTTCGCGAAGATCTGAGATCGGGTATGAGTACGCACGATACGATGGCTTCCACGATCGATGGATGCTAGCTTCAGCCTGGCACACACGGCTTCTTTCGCTTCGTTCAAGATTGAAACGATGATAACTGTATTCATATCTGAACAAAGCTTCATGTCTTATCACGGTCACACGTTGAGTTAGACATCAACGTACTCTGGCACGTAACGAGGCGATGTCGTACACGTCGCGGTACCCTGTATATGTCAGTCTCGAGCACATGCATTCAGATGTCATGCCGTGGCGCGTGATTTGCGTCCGTTTGTTAGTATGACGACGTTCATGTAAGGCATTCGTTCGGCTGGCACGGGTGTGCTGCTGTGAAAGGGCGGTTGAACGCAGGTATGATCGCATGACTCGGAAGATTGACAGGCGGCATGCGAGGAGCCCGTTTTGATCCCATCGTGCTCGAGTCCCGAATACCGGGAAGGCGCGAGAGATTGTGGTCTGCAGCCGTTTGACGGCGGTGTGTGAGATACAGATTGCGTGATGGGCTGCAGCTGCAGCAACGCGAGCGAGCGTGCGGCGGGGAAGTGCAAAGAGCCGATGGAGGACCTTGGCATCGCCCAGGACATGTAGGGTGTTCTTCACAAGAGTCCAGGAGGATCTGTATTGTTCACATAAGACAAATTCGTCATGTCTCAGTGAACCGTTTGCAATGATGGTGTGTGGTGGCGGGGAGCATGATCTGCAGCCGAAACCCTCGAATGCTTCCAGAAGGCGGCAGTGAACTGCACCCTTTCGGTATGACAGCTGGTATCGTTACACGACGTCGTTGAGCTTATGCCGGATGATGGTCGCCGACCGGCACGTTTGCAAGGGACGGTCGCTGCCGGAGCTGCTGGGACAGCGCATCCATGCATATGCCCTTTTGCTAGGGATGCCTGTAGCGCAGCCTCTGATAACGGGGAGAAGATGGAGTTCGACACCGAACTCATACGACAGGTCGATTTTGGCCGTCACTCGCCGCACGGAAGCATCACATGGACGTAGGACTGACGATGTCGGCCGCGGTTACATGCACTGCAGAGGTTGATCCCAGTATGCTTGGGAGATCTGGGAGCACCTCTTCTGGCCTGGTACTTGAGATCGGGCACAAGTTCAGCCAGTAGTTCAACTCGTGCATCCCTTGACCGGGTTGAGCTTCGCAGGTTCGGCTGGCACCGTCCGTCTGCAGGTACAAAGATGGTCGCGTCTCAGACTCTGCAGAGATTCTGGTTGACAAGCCAGCGATCCACAGGGACGGGTCCGACGGCCGCCTTCCAAGGTACTGTTCCCACCTAATGTACTGACCTAAATTTGTCCTTCTGATCCCCTTCCCCAGACAGATACCGACTGCAGCCTAAGTCTGGCGCATATGCAGCATGTTGTCTTAGAGTGAAGACGAGACCCTCAACGACAAGCACAGCACGGACAGTCGTCCTGGGTGACAGCTCACTTTTCGCAGTGGCGGTAGCAGTGGCAGTAGGTTTGTGCCTCTCTGTGTGCGCAGCGACAGCAGCCATGCCAGCTCCCTAGTGCCCGAGCATGCTTGCATCTGGCACCGAGCCTGCTCACGTCCAAAGCAGAAGAGGGCGTTTGTGGCGGGTCGCGCCTGTGGTACACGAACGGGAGTTTTGCATAACCATTGGGCTGCAGCGTTAACAAAGGACGGTGCGGCTTGCATGGCCCTGATGACAATCGTTTGTGGACCCAGGGTATGCATCAGTGGGAGTGGGTGACATCCCAGGGGTTGAAGGCAGCAGGGGAGAGAGCAAGCACAAGAGCAGACAAAACCCGGTACTCTGCCTCCTTCGAGTACGGGCAGACTCAACGTCTTCGCTACTGTTGTTCTTGTTGTGCATAGCTGCTGTATCATTCCACCGCGGCATCGCTATTGCTTTCCCAAAGAGCCACCTGCCCATCCATAATCTGCCTGCCGTTTACGACCCGCCTTGACCTTGCCAGAGTTACTCGAAAAAGCGCGAGTTTCGAGACACCGCAATCGCTACTGCAAGTTCACAGGTGCGTGAGTTCTCCCCGACGAGCAAGCCTCAGTTGGTTCTTTCCCTCAATCCACCACCCGACTCGGCTCGGCGTCGCCTCGAGTGGCTTCCTCCTACCTCACCTGCACACTTCCCTCGTCTTCTCTGCCCTTTCATTCCTCTCTTCCTCCTCTTCCTCCTCACCTCCCATACAATCAAGCAACACCACAGCACCATCTGCTTTCTTCATTCCCTTGCATTGACCGTCGGCTCACTCATTAGCATTCAGTCCTCGCGCCAGATCACTCTTCTCACTCCTTCTACTCTGCCATCGCCACCATCTGCAGCCTTGCCGCTCCTCTCACTCCACCTCCGCCAGCAATTGTGAGCCTTGCTCCTCTACTCTTGTGCCAGGTATGTTCTCCACGCGCTTCCTTGACGACTCTGACTTGTCGCTTGCCACCACGAGATCATGCCGCTTCCATCTGGAGACCGAATCTGAACGACATCGCTGACATGACTCGTCACAGCAGATTCGACCTGCCAAAGATCCAGACACACAACTCTTCCACGTTACATCCGCCAGCTAACAACGTAAGTCGTGGCGTCTTCCTCCCAGCTCGTTACAGCACGCCACACGTCTGTTCGAGCTTCTTGTGTCTTCTGTGATCACATCGTGTCGTCCAGCCTCGCAGAACGGTCACTGCCGCGTTTCTCGCAAGTCGTGATGCTAAATCTCTTTCCATGCAGATGTCGACCATGTCCGACCACAACAACCAGCGTCAGAACGGATACGCTCGAGCCAACATGGGCTACGGCAACGCCAACACCATGTACGGCAACCAGTACGGTGGACGTGGCCAGGGTGGAGGAGCATATGGCATGCACCACAATCCCTCCGACATGGCGGCGCTTGCTCATAGCTTTCAAGGCATGAACCTCGCCAGCCAACCATTCGCGGCCCAGACCAAGAACCCGATGATGCCGACTTCTGCAGGCCAGTTCGCTGGTATGCCGGTCGCTGGCAACATGCCGTACGCTGCCACCGGTCAGTACGTGTACCCGAACGGCTACGGTGCGACGGCGAACACCCAGTCGCCCGGCATGTATACTCCGCACGCCTCTCAGTACGCGCAGCAGCTCAGCTACCAGGGCTACCAGCAGCACGACAACAGCCCTGTCTCGCAGAACTGGACTCCCACCACTGCTGGTGCAAATGGAGATGTGCCGACGCTGATCACTCCCCGCCGAGACTCCATCTCGTCGAACGAGAACGACCAGCCGGCTACTCCGTCCTATGCTGGCTATCCTGGCTTCGTCCACGGCAATGTCGCCATCAATCGGTCCCCGAGTGGTGTCTTCACCCACAGCACCCCGTCGCCAACCTCCATGGTCGCTCCGTACGGCATGGTGGCACCGAAGCAACCAGAGCAAACTGATGTCTCTCCTCGCCTGAAGCTCCTCATGTCCCAGGAGCCAGCAATCCCTCGTGCCATCCCGGCTCCCTCATCGCCGGCCAAGCCGCTCGATCGTGCTCTGGAGAATCAGCGTGGTGAGACCAATGTCTACATCCGTGGACTGCTTCCCGAGACCACCGATGAGAACCTTGAGTCCTGGGGCTCCCGCTTCGGTGACATCAAGAGCTCCAAGTCGATCATCGATCTGAACACGGGACAGTGCAAGGGGTATGTCGTCGTTCTCACTGATACTGCGGCAGCTACCATCGTGCTGACAGCATCACAGCTTTGGCTTCGTCAAGTACCACAACTACGAAGACGCCGAGAACTGCATTCGTGGCTTCCACTACCTTGGCTATGAAGTCAGCTTTGCCAGAGTGAGTTCGTGATCCAAATTATCTTCCCATGACTCGCTGACAAGACCTCCCAGGAGTCGTTCTACTCGAAGCTCAAGACTTTTGCCGACGAGGGTAACACCAACCTCTACGTATCCAACCTCCCGAAATCGATGAACGAGCACGAGCTTGGCAATTTCTTCGCTCCGCACAACGTCTGCTCTTCTCGCATCCTTCGTGACAAGAATGGCCATGGCCGCGGAGTCGGCTTCGCTCGGTAAGCCCTTTCCATTCTTTTCCTCTCCTGCCAACCACGCTGACCGTGTGTGGTTGCAGCTTCGAAAACCGTGATGTCTGCGAGGAGGTCATCAGGACCTTCAACAACCGTACCATCCCTACAGCTACCGAGGAGCTTCAGGTCCAGATCCGATACGCCGACACTCAGGAACAAAAGTCACTCAAGCAGCAAACCCAGGCTGCTCGCCAATTCCGCTCTGCTGAATATGAGTACGCAACTCAGGCTTATCGCCAGGGCAGGCTGCCTTATGCTGGCACAACACTCAACGACAATGCCTCTACCACCAAAGGCAATGAGTTTGAGCAGTTCCTTGGCCACAACGCCGCTGTTCCTTTCCAGAATCAGCGCTGGGCCCAGTCAGCTGTCCGCCACGCTCCTGGTCGCAGCCCGCTCGGTGCCATGCCGTTCACCAACAACCAGGCACAGGCACCGGCCGTCCAAGACGACACGGCCTCTGCCAAGGAAGCCGACAGAAGCACGCGCGAGGACTCTGCCGTCGACGTGAAGCCCGTGTCGACATCGCCCGCCACGGCACACGCCAAGAGCCCTGAGGCCACCCCGACTGTTGCTGCTGACCAGGAATGAGGCACGCCTTTGCCTTCGTACTCCATTCGCAGACCGCCATTCATTGCTACCAACAACGCTCGTTTCCTCTGCGCGAAGACTGACTGTATATCACCATGACTGTACGACGACAACGAACTATGAGCTTACGACCTTGTGAGCCCGACACCCATCATATTGACAGACAGCGGCACTCACTTGTCCTCGGCGACGCTTGCATCGCATCTACACTTGCATCCGCGGTACATGGTACAAGAGTATTTGTCCGCCATCATCATCGAGCATTATGTGCTGACTGGTCCATCTCGGGCTTGTTTGAGGACTACATCTTCTGCTATTGTGTTTGTTCTTGTTCTGTTCACCATCCGCTACGAGAGGTGCTAATTCATCTGCCTGCTTTTCATCATTGATCATCGCGCAGTTTAGCATGTGTTTTGTTTGCGTTTCAGACACGTGCTCTCGCGAGCCTTGAGGATGGCGAAATTAATCAGGTGGTGATTAATGGTAATTTGGTACGTTTGTTGTCTGTCTGCCAGCTTTTTACTCAAAGCATCATGGTGTAGACAGGAAGTAGATACACGATTATGAAATGAAGAAACCTTTCTCGGTGCATACTCAGCCATACATTGTCGTCTCCGTCCGTGACCAACTCCGCGGCGTTGCCAACAGTACTTGGTGGACCGAAGTCTTGACTCTGCTGTGCGGCCGGAGTCTTTGGCCGTAAGTACCCAACGAACCTCCGCCTGAGGGAGGATAGAATTGATGCAGCGTGTACAGTCTGATGATGATGAGGTATCCATTGCTCTCAAGTACCTTACCTTACGTGCCTGCGTACACGTGATTGCTTAGGTCTCTACGAAGGATGCCGAGGTGTCGCTTCGCTCGGCACATGCACCACGATCTTCAGGCACAAGGCTCCTGGTGACAACGGAGCTGTTTTCCGTGATGATCCCAGGTCTATCGCGACTAGTCGTAGCTAGAGCTTCCGGACGCGTATGCTCGAAATGCAGGCCTTTAACGCGAATCACAGGCGGTCGTCTGAGACGTGTATTTGTATTTATTTGCACTGCTCTGCCATTGGGTGTCGTTGGGTGGTGATAGCCTGTCACGTGCAACCTCAACTACCTTTCACACCTCTACAACAAAATAATATGCTCAGACCTATGGTTATTAGGCACTCCACTTAAATGGACGCAAGTCATGCAAGATTACACAGTCGTGTCTCCTGATCTTGTCTCCTCCACGCACGCATCGTTGCTGGGGACGAGCGCACCGCCGCCCTGCGGCTCGGCGTGGACATATTGAGTTTCTGTAGCGGCGGTGTCCCTGCAGCCCATCAGCGTTGACAGCTGCGTAGTGGGGAGCCTTTGCTGCTGTGGCTGCCGATACTTGGACGAGACGATATGGAATAGTTGCTAGACACGTGACAGGCAAGAAGCACAGCATCAGCAGCATGCAACGAGCGGATCAGGAGACGTCTTCTATGCGCTCTGCGAACTGCTGTGTCTGCACGCACGATGCGACGCTGAAGAGGCCAGTGGAGCAGCGGTAGCCCAGTCGCTGACGCGCGCAGGGGCCGATCGCCGTTAGCATTCAACCCTGCCCGGCCAGGCGTTTCCTCGCTCGTCGCCAAGACGCAGGGTAAGGTTGCCATCCTCATGCGCATGTGCTCTCATTATTGTGGCCGAGCGCTATCTTCAGTCTGATCACGCCGTTAGGCCTCTGTGTCCTGGCACCGACAGTCCATCTGCCATCTCGTAACGCCCTCCTATTACTGCCAGCCCGACACCAAAACGTGCAAACATGCGCTCTCACGGCTGACTACCATGACCGCGCCTGGCTGCGACGCTGACTTAAGATGGGTATGTCTACGCTTGGAGCTTCATGAACGCTAAATGTTGCGCTGTCTTGGGCTGCGATATGGGCTCGCGGTGCCGTTTGATGCATGAGGGAAGCGACGGCTGGCTAACGTATACACCAGTCCTGCCCATTGCGCCGCGAGAGCTGTCTTCGGACGGCCGCGGCCACCCTACCTCGTCGCCAATATCTCCTCCCGATTTGACCGGCACCAGTCCACCGCCGGAACCTCTCTTGATAGCCCCAAATACAGCGCCATTCCCGCCTCCTGCCTCACGCGATCCATCCCTTACACGAGGCCGTGCCGCCAGCGCAGCCAGCACGCGCAATGCCTCGCCCCGCGGTGTTACGCCCTCTTCGCAGTCAAGGCCGAAACAGAGTCTGGACGTTGAAAGGAAGCCCTCAGTCTCCTATGGACACCACCGCAATACAAGCATAGTACATGGAGTGCAGCATTCACGAAATACAAGCAACCTCAGCAACTCCACCAGCGTCAGCCCGCTCAGCCCACAGAAGATTATGACCACAAACGGTGGTGCTGGTGATCATGTCGCAGCTTCGACTTCGAATCCACTGAAAAAGAGCCCGTCGATGTCAACGTTGCACATAGGAAACGGGATGCCTGCCCTTCCGCCAGCTCGGAGCTTCGAGAGTACCGCCACAGGGCTGAGAAGGCCGGAGCGAATGCACAGTGGAAGAGTCAAAAGACCAAACGAACATAGCCGAACACATTCTCGCCAACAGATGCAACAACAGGAGCCAAAAACTGTGGGAGAATACGCATTGCACCATTTATTCACATCATTTATCGCGGAGGCGGACGACAAGATCGAACGATGTATGGCACGTCCAGGCGAAGCGGAACCACGGCTGGAGGATGTTTGTGGGCCACGTGCAGATCCGAACTTTGATCAATTGATATCATCTCTGGGCCACATCAACCGACACCGGCCAAAGTATGTTATCGATTCGGTTATCTTGTGGCATAAAAGGAAAAGCGACCATGCAAAGCAGATTCGAATGGAACTGGAAATGTTGCGGAATTCTACGATTACGACGCAGAGGCACATAAACCACCATGCAACTGCTTCAACGGCGATGGCCTCACCAGGCGGTCAGGATATTGCAATGATGGAGTACGACATGGCTGCGGCAGAGCGACGATCCGGAATTTCGGTCTACATCCTGTGCCGTGCACTGATCGAAATCATTGGACAGACTACTCTTGCCGCGATCAGCTCCGATCACAGTGGCAATACTGCTGAGAAACTGGAAAGCGTTATCTATGATCACCTGGTTGGACAGGAGCCCGAGCAGTTGCAAAGAAGTCCCCTGAAGCACGCGAACTGGGTAATCAGAGGACAACTCTTGGGCGTAATGAGCGGCCTGCGATTTGAGGACGTGTCCGGCCGGTTCCTCCAGGATCTCGGCTTCGCACAGAAGACGCTCTCGACTAAAGGTGTCGTTGAGCCGAGATTGGCTGCCAAGACTGCTCTTCTTGTGCAGAGCATGCAGTGGTTGAAGTTCAAAATCACATCTGAAGAAGCTTGGAGTCATTCTTGTGATACAATGCAGTTGCTGGCCAAGTTCTTTGCGGAAGTTCACGGACGACAGATGAAGTACGCATATGCGCAGTTGTTCGAACGCCTGATGCTCCCAATCGCGGCAACTGGCACATCGTCCAATTTTGGAGCGACAAAGTGGAGGAATGTGCTGGCATTGGTTCGACCCAAAGTCATTCAGATGCTATCAAAAGCGGATCATTGGCCCTATGTGTATCCTCTACAGGCTGTCCTGCTCTGCGTGTCACCTGTAGATCATTTCGCCACCAACTGGATGTCTGTCGCTACTTCATTCCAGCCACACCGAAGAGACCGAGCTGGACGATCACATTATCTAAAAGCAATCTGCCGCCTCGTTTGGCGCTACTTATACAGACTATCTGATTCGCCCAACGCCGTTGCGAGAAAACTAGACGAGATCGTCAAGCTCGTGTTCCAGGCGAAACGGGTCCTGATATCGACCGACCCGGCTATCGCGGACCCTTTGATTCAATTGATACGCATCATTGGATACAAGCACCAGGACATATGCTTCAGAACTATCATCTTCCCTCTAATGAACTCAGAGCTCTTCGTGACCCAGGACAGCCAACTCAAAATCGAAAGCCTCGACCCAGAGAAGACTGTCATTGCAATCCGTGCTTTCCTCGCAATAATATCAGATCTCGAAAAGAATGAACCGCCACCATTCCCGACAGCATTCGAGTGCGATTCGCTTTTGGATCCAACCTCACGTGCACCCATTACCCATCGCCGTACGCGGTCCCAGGGTTTCGCTGTATCCGCTGGCCGGACCGAGAGACTTTCCAGGCCTGTACTGACCAATAATCTCAATGACGTTACGAAAGACTACTACAACAAGTTTTGCAAGATCCTGGGTCAATTGACCATCATTTGCGATAATACCTTCGGTGGCCAAGCTGTGCTAGATGAGAAATTTGCGTCGCACACACCGAAGACGCCCATGGCCGAAGCTTTCAACTTCAATAGAAGGGACGAATTGATGAATCCCACGGATGTCAGACAACACTATTATGATCTGTTGCATGTGGCTGTTGAGGCTCTACCAAGGTGTCTGTCACCACACTTACCAATCAACTCTCTTGTCAATCTCTTGTGTACAGGAACAGCACACGTTCAGGCTCATATTGCTACTTCATCGGCACAAGCGCTTAAGTCTATCGCCCGTCAGTCGCACGCACAGCAAGTCACAATCGGATTTGCACGATTTATCTTCAATTTCGATGACCGATATGCCACAGTTTCAGACGGTGGACTTCTGGGCCCTGGACACATCGAGAACACGCTGGAGCTTTATGTTGAATTGTTGCAAATATGGATCGACGAAATCCAGCAGAGGACTCGCAAAGCCGCAGCAGAGCCACACAATGACGACGATCAGACTGTTCGCTCCTTACCATTGGATTTGTCTGGTGTCCTAGCCCACGTTGATGAAGTGGAGTCACATGGCTTGTTCTTCCTCTGTTCGCCGTCGAGAGCTGTTCGGGCGATCGCCGTGAATGTACTACGACTTATTACCAAGTTCGACATTGCGCTCGGCAAACCATCCACTCGGATCATTAGTATCCTCGAAGGCAGCTCTCAGCAAGTCATCGACGTCAATGATGAGCGACTATCTCTTGCCGAGCGCTCACGTCTTCAGAAAGGATT
Organism: Cladosporium sp. VS III D KN 1; assembly: GCA_019775635.1. NCBI lineage: Eukaryota > Fungi > Ascomycota > Dothideomycetes > Cladosporiales > Cladosporiaceae > Cladosporium > Cladosporium sp. VS III D KN 1. The sequence continues at coordinate 1,243,816 of JACWFN010000009.1, forward strand.
ACGCAAAAGCAGCGCCAGCAGTACGCTTGTTGAATTGTGCAGCAGCGATATACCACATGATTCAAACCTCTGGTTCAAAGTCTTTCCCAACCTGGTCCGCCTCAGCTCAGAGATTTGCCTGCACGCGGTAGCTCTGACGCGCGAGATCGTCTGCATGCGCCTGTCACACAGTCACCACACAATAGCGGCGATTGCTGAAGGCAACGGACCCAAGCACAATCAGTTCGAATCGACGTTCATGACGAGCAGACTCATCTCCGCCCCAAAGGTCAATACATCGTCTCCTGACATCATAATTGAGCAGTGGAAATTGCATCTGATATTCGCATGCACTACTCTTACCAATGCGGGCAGCACTACCTATCTAGCTGCACCCCAGACAAGTCAAACATCTCTGCACACCCGCAAGAGTTCAAAATCATCGACCAGCAGCAGCAGTCATGAGAAGATCTACACGGCGTCTGAGCTATTCCAGAAAGTGCAGAAAATGCTGTCAGTGCCGAATGCAGCTGTAAGGGACGCCGCGGTCGTCGGTCTGGGCGCCACAAATGCTACACTCTTCAACACTTTGCTGCAATCTTTGCAGGACCTGGTGCGAGAGTGTGGTCAAGACGCCAAAGAACGAATTGCTTCTCATCAGAGAAGTCTGAGCAGTCCTCGCCGTAGTCGTCGCACAGACTTCCTTCGCCTTGAGCTCACTCATCTCCTGAGCCTTACTTGTCACTTGCTCAAACATCCTGCGATCAGTGGCGATGAGTATGTCCTGGAATACATGACCAACTACTCCAAGCATCTGCGACTCTTCTTGAGTGACTCGGAGATCCAGAGTCAACTAGAATACCAGAAGCTCAGAACGTACTATTGCACGCTTACTGATGGCTTATACGATTGCACCAAGGACTTCAAGGATGCTTCAAGGTGGATGTCGTTCCAGGCACGGCAGGCGACATTTGCTCTTATGGAGAACTGGTGTGGCTTCTCGCCTAACGAAAGCAATTTACGCGCGCACGAGAATCATGTGGCACGCTCTATGCTGGACCGCGAGCACGATCTGCGGAGTCGAGGAATTATTAATTCCGCCATCGAAAAAGAGCGGAACGAGTTGCAAACAGCTGCGCTCAGTGCCATGGCCGCTCTTTGTGCGGGCCCACTGAACTTCGTCGCGGATCACAAGGTATTGATGTCTTTCGATATAAAGCGCCTGCTCCAATGGCTCAACGCCATCTTCGAGACACCTAGCGACCGCACGCATGCTACTGGGCGGAAAGCACTGCAGAACCTAATCGTCAACAACCCAGAGCATGCGTACCTAGTAGCCCAGACATTGCGCATGTGTTATATTGCTCGCTTGCCAAAAGCACTTACAAGCTATTTCGAGGTTGTCACGAAAGTTCTCACAGAACACACTCATGTGCACATGCCATTCTGGAAGGTGCTTTGTGCTGGTCTATACACTCTTGGAAACGAAGATAGCCAAATCCGCATGAAGTCTGCCCGTTTGTTGCGCACGCTGGAAGAGCGTCAGGGGAAGACCTCAAAGCTCCAGGACTTGGACATCAGCGTGTCGGACAAGACCACCGCAGTCTACAAATTGGCCCAATTCGAGGTCTCCTGCCGCCTAGCTAAGCAGCATCCTGAGCTTGCTTTCCACGTCTTCTCAGAATTCTCTGCGTACTTCAACGAGCTGCAGCCAGACCATCAGCGCAATATGGTGTCTGGAATGCTGCCTTGGATTCAGACAATCGAGCTCCAGCTGGATCCCAGTGGTGGTCCGACGGCTACATCATACATGTTGCTCGTGAATCTTTTCGAGATCACTGTGAAAAGCCGCATCACGCTGCACAACGAGATTCAAGCATTATGGCAGGCTCTCGCAACCGGACCATACGCCGGTAATGTCCAACTAGTGCTCGACTTCATCATCGACGTTTGTCTCGACCGGAAAGAGCAGAATTTCGTCATCTATGCCAAGCAGATCGTTGTGTTCCTTTCAGGTACCGCGGCCGGAGCGAAGGTCGTGGAGTATCTACTTCTACAAATCTGTCCCAAGAGCATGGTCGCAGAACGCAGGGATCCGATCGTTTCACCTGCTGATACTACCGGCTTGCCTTATATAGCCGACTTGGCTGTTGTCCTGCCAAGTGGTGCCAAACAAAGCGGCCTCTCGCTCGGACAACTCAGCATGATTTTGCTGGTCGACTTGATCGTGTCGCCGGATAAGCTTCCGATGGACAAGCTTGCCACTCTACTGCAGGTCATTCTTGTGCAATGGGATCAGTACATTGCCATCGTCCAGGACCAGGCGCGCGAATTATTGGTCCATCTTATCCACGAGCTTGTTATCTCTCAAATTGAACCTGGAAGCACTGATCCAGACAAGGAATCAATCGAGGAGTTCATTGAATCGATTCGTCAGCATGACCCGAAAATTGCCTGGGGATACGGCGACAGCGAGATCAAAGCAGGCGAGGAAGACAGCCGTGCAGTTTCGCAGCCCATGGGTTTTGTTGTTGACGAAGCTGTCAAGATCTTCTCGATCACACATCCAACCATTCGAGAAGAATGGGGAAAAGTCACCATGGCTTGGGCTACTTCTTGTGCTGTAAGACATGTGGCATGTCGATCATTCCAAGTCTTCCGGTGTATCTCGACGACCCTCGACCAGCAGATGCTGGCCGATATGTTGGCCCGCCTCTCAAACACGATCGCCGATGACGAGAACCACGATTATCTCATATTCTCTCTTGAGATCCTGACTACTTTGCGCAGTATCATCGATGCGCTAGACCCGCTTGATCTGCTGCAGTACCCGCAATTGTTCTGGACCACTTGTGCTTGTTTGGACACGATATTTGAACGCGAGTTCCAAGAAGGGTTGAGCATGTTGAACCACTTGCTGACCAAGATGGATCTGAGTGACCCGGCTGTGCTCAAGATCCTCAAAGACAGCCAACCAGGAAAGTGGGAGGGCACTTTCGAAGGCCTCCATGCACTGATGTACAAAGGAGTACGGTCCAGCAATTCGATGTGTCGCACGCTTGCAGTTATGGATCGTCTAATCAAGTTACCTTCCGGAGAAATGGTCGGCAGCGAGGAAAGGTTACTGTTCACACTTTTGGCAAATTTGCCACGCTTCCTGCACTCTTTCGACCACCCTGGCGATGATCCGGATTACGTCGACGCGGCAGAGACTCTGGCTGCGGCGGCAGAGAGCCAAAACCATATCGGACTAGCCAAGGCACTACAAAACTTTGCGAAGTATCATTACCGCAGTGAGGGAGATTTCCTTTCTCATGTCATCTCGGCTATCCGCGCGGCATTCTTCCCAGTCCTTGAATTCCAGAGCTTGGTCTTCATGCTGGCCATGGTTAACAACCAGTGCGCTTGGTTCAAGGTCAAGACGATGCAGGTACTTTGCGTCGTCATTCCAGACGTTGACATGCGAAAGCCAGAAATCGCCTCACAGGGTCCCGATCTCATCTCTCCACTGTTGCGCTTGTTGCAGACGGAGCACTGTCAGCAGGCTCTTGACGTCTTGGACAATGTCATTGACATGGCAGGCACACCGATGGACAACAAGCATTTGCGTATGAGCATGGCTGGCTCACACTCGACTCGAGCGACAAGGAAGGAGTACGATCGAACAAAGAGTTTGTATGGTATTCCTGAAGAGTCGGGATGGTCAATTCCCATGCCCGCCATACACTCTGCGCAAACGCGGAATAACGTGCACGCGGTCTTCTACACACTTGCGTACGCTGGTAGTGTCAATGGCACGCAAGAGGCCGCTGATGCAGAAATCGAGTTCCACAAGGACGACTTCCAATACGATTCGTTCTCTTCTGACAGGAACTTCTCGGACAGAGCTTTCTCGGACAGGACCGCAACCATGATGACAGACGATACAAGGCTAAACAGCAATATGGGCGAGCTCGCAATGAAGCTCGATAGCTTGGATGACTTCTTCGACGATGATGATAGATCCGAAAGCGATACTATGCTGGACTCGAATGGCAGACGCAGATACCCTAGCGCCCTGATCGAAGAGCGCGAGAATTTGTACGATCAAGAGGCTTTGCCAATTCTACACCATTCGCTTCAACGGAACATCAGCGTTGCTTCCTTCCAGAAGAGCTTTGTTGAACCTCGCTACCAGGCTACAAGCCCTGCGATTATGAATCCAGGAGCTTTCGCTCAAAACTCAGCTCGCCCACGGGTACACAATCGTTCGATAACGTCGCCAGCAATCCCGCTGAACAACCATACACCGACGCGGCTAGACCATGATTTCCGCTCTAGCGACGAAGCCGGCGACGAGCTGTTCTCAGACGACGAGATCCACATCAGCCGTGCACAAACCGCCGAAGACATGCGAACCGCCGACACATCTCAACAAACCGTGAAGCCAGGCGGAATCAAAGCTGGCTGGCGCAATGGACTTCGCAGACTCACAAGCAATTCCGGCAACAAGGAGGCGAGGGACGCCTTGAAGAGTCACATGACGAGTCATGGAATCCCATTGTCGAAAAGCCCCAAGGTGCCGAAAGTACCCACCGCTTGGCTCAGCCCATCGAGTGCAGAGCCTTAAGGGCGGGCTGAAAGATATATAACCTATGGTCGATTTAATCTGGAGCTCGGGCTTGTACAGGTGGCAGTGTACTTTTAGGAAGAAAGGCAGAAAAGTTGTGACCCTTTTGCATCATAATGCAAGGGAGGGACGGAGTATTGGGTTTGCTGCTTTTGTTGGCGAAATGGAGAATTACGAGGTGTTTGTGTGTAACTATATCTCATCGATACCCAAAAGGAGAGAAATTTTAATTCATTTTTATAAACAAGCAAGATCACTCCTTGTTCTCAGTCCGCATCCTGGCACTTTCTACGCACTTTCAATGTATTTCGCCTTGAGCTCACCCACCAACTTCGTCTGCGCCGTTCCCTTTTCAGCCCAATTCAACCCTTTCATTTCGTCCTCTTCCAGTACCTCGAACAACACGTCGGCCACGGCGAGTTTAATCCGAGGGTAAGGATTTGTAGCCAACATGCTCAAAAGCTTCTTCACGACCTCGCCGCGAATGCTCTCGATTTGCGCGAGACATCTGTACACGTTCACGGCCGCTAGCAGTTTGAGCACGTCTGAGCTCTTGTGGTGAGATTTCTGCACGAGAGACAGCAGCGTGCGCCACTTGAAGCTTGGGTAGTCTGAATCGGGATCTGCTAACTTTTGAGGGATGCCCATGTCGAGGAGGAAGGCTAGGAGGTCGAGAGCGGGCAGCATGAGGTTGGCTGCGTTTGGCACGGAGGAAGAAAGGATGTCGCGCAGGGTCTCGGAGTAGCTTGTTAGGATTAGGTGTAGGTTTTGATGGCTTGTGTTGTGCAGGGACTCGGCGATGATGCTTCTTGAGGTTTGGAGAAGCGACTCTCCGCTGATGCCTGCGCACGAGATGGCTCCTTCGATAAGGGCGCGACGGGCCCAGGGCTGGCATTCGGGGTCGAAGATGGGTTGGAGTGCAGAGGAGAGGTAGGTTTTGCTGTTGACATTGTCTACCATTTGAACTTGGAATTCTGGAGCAAGACATTGCTGCCTATACTCTGCAGCTCGACCTCGAACACGGTCAAGCTTTTCCAGAGATAATCGTAGAACGTCTGCCTGCAAAATCTGGCCGTCGTCATGGTCTGGGAGGAAGAGTTTCAACGCGAGCAGGCAAGAGGCGCATGTAAGGGCTTGCAAGCGTACCAGCGAACCGATGTCGCCACGTTCGTCGATTGTGTAATCTGTCAGGCCAGTGTGTATTGCTTGGGCGATGGTTGTGAGCAGTTCCGCGTTGGATTTCGATGAGGATTCAAGGTCTTGCAGGATCAAATGTAGCGCTCGTAGCCCAATTATGCGCCAGTCGACGTTTTTCGCCCTCACCAGACTCGATAGCATTGGTACTGAGAGAGCTGCATCATCTCCCAGCAGTCCATGTCCGTGCTGCAATGTAAGCGCACCAAGAGCGATAGCCCTTCCGGCGCCACTCAGGACAGCTTTCGAGCTATCGGCAGCGACTGCTCGGCTCAAGGATTGTATGTCAAGGCATGCAGATGGGCGCGCTGTGAGTGCTCTGAGCCTATTCAGCTGCTTGACCATATCTGGAACGACGTGAAGAATGGCATCTTCATGGCGGGCAAGTAACCGTTCTACAATGCTGTTCATATCAGCGATGTCCATAGGTTCTTCGCCATGATGCGTGTCGATATGCGCTCTTTCACGACGGGAAACCCCAGTAACAAGCTTGGCGATGGCAACTGGTAGATCTGATTTCAGCGTCCTGGGATTGAAATCGACCTGCAAGGCGCCGCAGGACTGCATCGCGCGCCAGTAATGGCGGTGCACAGCGTGATTTCCCTCATCACCAGCCACTGCATCTGTTGATAAGTCTAATATGTCAGACAGCGAGCAGGAAATGCCGTGCAACAACTCGATAGCCGCATCTTCTAGTCCAGCGAGCAACCTTTCTGCAACATACGATAGACCATTGTCGCGGTCAGAAATGCGTACGAAGCTTGCCAGAGACAAAGCCGCAGCTTCACGCGAGGTTGCATCTACGGAATTGAGACCTCTCCATCCGATTAGTCCGTTGACCAGAGCTTCCCAATACACCTGATCTAAAGATGCAGCCTCGCCAGCAATATCGATCAGACCTCTTCTACGCAGACCGACAGCTTGGTAATCAACAACTTGCACGATAGTGATACCTTCAATGACTCGGTTCGGATGCCGACCTATAAGTTCTTGCAAGGCTGCTGATGATCCTCGTCGGATGTTGCCGGCAGGGTCGAGGCACGCTGAGAGCAGCAATTGGATTGCCATGGCTTGGATGACGGTCGTATGCTTTGATGAACCAGGCAAAGTTTGCAAGTCGTCTGTATGAACAGACAGAAGCTCATCAGACGTGTACCGCCTGGAAAGCGACCAAATGCCGAAGTTCGCCGCATCGCGCACATTCGTACCGATGCTGCTTCCGGTCGCCGTTCGTTGTTCGAAGTTGAGTGCAGAAACAAGAGCGTTCAGAATATCGGGTAGTTGTGACGGCGACGCTGAGCGTTTGAATAGTGCATGAGAGAGTGCGAGTGTAAGGCCATGCCACTTCAAAGCGTTAACGGTTTGATAGTCGATACCAACTGCGCTTCGAGGAATGTCCTCTTTGAACGTGTCCAGTACCGCCTGAATGACCTCATGACCCATCTCTGGCTCGAGTTCCGATATAATAAGACTGATGGCTTTGGCAGCTGCATACCTGACGGGAGTGTCACGGTCGCCAAGTGATTGGAGAAGGTGATCGATAACATCCTCCAGGACACTTGTCGTTTCAAGAAAGCTCATAAGTGGTCCAGGGACCGACGGCAGTCGCAGTGTAAGTATGGCAATGTTCCGATAGATCTTCAGGATGAGCTTCTTGCCGACAGCATTTTCTGTAACCACAGAGACGTTGACACCTTCTAACAAGCGCTCGCATGATCGATAGATTTGTGGTAACACGTGACTCACGTCAGCTGAAGTTACAATGCCAGCGAGAAAGCGCAAGGGACCAAGCTGTTGGTATATGGTCACTTGCGAGTCGACTGATGGCGTCAACTGTGCAATAGCATTCTTCACAAGTGAGTCCGCAACTCCGAATTTCTGCATGTCAGGCCGCGTTGCGAGACGCACAAGCATTGCTGCTGCTGCATCTTGTGCCTTTGTAGAAGCTGAGAGGTGTATGGCACCAATGTGAACAATACGTCTAGCAACCGCGGGTAGCTCCACAGGTAATGACATTGCTGTCTGGTCTGCATCTCGTGGAAGGTTGGCGGATATCGATGCCAGATCGAAAGGTGTCAATAGAAGGTGCGATAGCCATAGCAGTAAGACATAGGGCACCTTCCAGTCCACTTCTCCTTCGGGCTGGTCGAGTGTGACATCCTCCAGCGTGGTCAAGATGGGCTCCAGATAGCGTGGCTCATTGTTCAAGAAGCCCACAACAACTTTGGCGCCACGTACTTTGCAGAGAGTATAGATGATTGAAGCGAGGGCCGTCTGAATGTCAAGATGTGCTGAGGCATCACGAGCAGTCGGCCGTGATAGTGACTCAAGGTAGGCTTCTACTATAGGCGGCAACAAGACTTTCAATTTGGTATCGAGAAGATGAGGCTCGCCTTGGAATGGTTCGATCTATGGCGAGCCGTGAGCTTAGGCTCTGTACAACGATCGATGGTGCTGAGCATACTAGGTTGATGATGTAGTCGAGATCCTTCCTGCGCACGCGCGAGTGCACCGCACCATGCGTGGCATTGTCTCGCGGGGCCTTCCAGAGGATCTTTGGCAGAGACGACTCGAGATCTGCCAACAGGCCTGCGGACGCCCTCGCGAGCTTGACGTCGTCGTCCTCTTCGACGCTCTCCATCACGTGTGCACGTGTTTTCGGGATGGTGCTGCTTTCTCAGCCTCCCGAATTCGTGTTCCTGTTCCGCTGGCTTCGTTCTTCGCAGCATTGGACGCTCGAGCCCCGCGACGCGAGCGGCTCCGGCACTTTACGCGTTGCATGTCTGGAGCTTCTGTCGTGACTTGAACAACTTCCTAGACAACTCAAAGTGCTGCACATGATGTCGGGGGAATACACTGAGTACCTAGCAGTCCATGTGCTCAACGAGCAACAGCTGGTAATTGCAAAGATTTGCTTTCATAACTCAACCCAGCTAACGCCGAAGTAGGTCAGCTACCGCTCGTTGAGCAGAGCCCTGAAGGTTCATGTAAACCTGGCTAAGCAGTATGACAACTGGCCCGATATACTACCTTTGATCTTGGCTAAACAGTCCCCAGAATGCTCTTCGAGTTCCATCAAAAGCAAAATGCAAAGAAACCAGGCAGCGTCCACGCAACCTACCTCATTACCGGCACTCGAATTCCTCCGAAATCGCAACACTCGAACAAAACGGAGTCTCAAGATGATGGAGATGCGATTATGCAAAGCAGTCCGCCCATACCCAACAGTTCTGCTCCTCAAGCTCCTGACGACGAAGCTGCACCGACACCTATTCGTTCGATACTCCTGGTGAAAGAAGAGCATTTACAGCAGGCGAAGGCAACTTTTGAAAATATAACTGGAATACATGTATACAGTCTGGCAGCCGGAGGCTTGAGCGACCTCAATTCTTTAACGGAATGCAATCGCAAAATTGCCGTTGACTATGCCTCGGAAGATCCTTTGGTAGCTTGGAAGCAATATGGCACCATTCAGAATCCAAATGTCAAGAGGAGGACGCAGAAACGAGCACCACCAGCTCCAGCACCCGTGGTCAAAGAGACTGTTGCGAAGCCAAAGCTCACACCCGCGCTCGAGAAGCAAGCCTCGAAAGCGTCGAATGAATCCGCACCCAACTCGGCAAAAGCAACACCTGTACCAGAGAAGAACGCCGATGCTAGCAATAAACAGACTGCCACCAAGCCGACCACAAACAGACGTCAAGCATCAGATATTTTCAAGTCCTTTGCTAAAGGAGCCAATAAAGCCAAGAAGCCCGCCTCAACCGAAAGCTCCGCGGCGCCTTCGCCAGCACCAGCAACGTCCGTCAAAGAGGACGAGCCTATGGGTGGCATGTCCGATGACGATCCTGATGATCCGGCCAACGATGAAGAGCTCGCAGTAGATGCTGTTAGTGGCAAATTAAAGAAGGACCGCGAAGCAGACTTGAAGGCCATGATGGACGTCGATGATGAACCTATGGAGGACGCTGAGGAGGACGCCTCTCAAGGTGCAATAGACACGCCAAAAGAAAGCGAGGCGGAAGAATCGCAAGCAACACAACAGGAAGAGCCCAAAGAGACTGTGACCGTCGAGAACGGCAGACGCCGTGGCAGGAGAAGAGTGATGAAGAAGAAGACCGTCAAGGACGAGGAAGGATATCTTGGTGAGTCTCTTGGTTTGCAAAGTGTGCAAACGGCAGAAAACTAACATGTCTTTAGTGACCAGGGAAGAAGCAGCATGGGAATCCTTCTCTGAGGACGAGCCCGCTCCGAAGAAAGCCAAGCCTACACCTGCTCCAGCCGCTAAGGGAGCGAAGAAGAGTGCTGCCAAACCTGGACAGGGCAACATCATGTCTTTCTTTGGTAAAAAGTGATCGCATACAGCGGATTCAATATAGCGTAGATATACCCCAACATCGCATTCCAGCATCAACAATAATTCGTAGCATGGTATCTTGAATACTTGTAACAGACAATCAAGATGACATCTCCGCAGAACCCTTCGCCATCGGTGGCGAGTTGTCAGAATATTTCTCAACCTCTTCGTACTTCGCGAACTCGGAACCGCACACGCGCTTTCTCCTCTCTCGGAACTCGTCGTACATCCATAACCAGGCATCTCTGTCCGCACAATCTAGATCTCCATCTTTGTCTCCCGACTCCTTGCATTTCGGCACATGGTCGTGTCTCAGATTCTCTGAAGCCGCAATCCACGGCTTGGGAATCGGATAGTCGGAAAAGTGAATGTACTTCGCTTCGTTCATCACCTTGGGCACGTCCCATGACGCCTCCTCAGACCCAAGATAAGCCGCGTGGCTAGTCTCTCGCATCTCTCCCGTCAGCAGTAGGTAGGGATTGTGTGGGATAACAAGACAGTCGTCCCCGTACAGCGCGTTGATGATCTCCATGTCATACTCGCCTGATCGACCCTCGCTCATACGCGCTTGGATGCGCGCAAACTCCGCTTCGGAAGGCGACGCGAGCATCACTGACGTGCTTAGTGTGTCGTTGAGCCAGTATGCGCGCGGCATGGCGAGCTTCGACTCTTCTGGCAAGAGGAAGAGTTCATCCATTGGGCGCCGCAATGTGGCGTCGGAGTCAAGGCTGAGGACTCGCTTGTAATTTGTCTGATTGAAAGCTAGCAGTTTGGTGAAGCCTTGCGACCACATTGTGTCGAGCTTGCTGTTGCTGCTACTGAGGACTTCGACTGGCTGTACATGGGCGCCGTATAGTTCGGCTGCTTGTGACAGCAGTGTAGAAGAGGATGTATTTGTCCATACATTAGGAGCCAAGTCTGAAGCGTAAAGAATGAGCGTGTCTGGTCTGGCGCCGAGCCGATGTAATGATTCCGCCAGCATGAGCGAGTTGCAGACATGGTCTGGCGAAGTGGCATACGAGACGTACGCGTATGAACTCCAGTCCACTCGCGTCCAAAAGGGAAGCAGGGAGCCACCAAGTCTCAGGCGATCGATGGAGTGCGTCCACAACTGGGCAGCGGGTTTGGCCAACTGATCATGATGACATATCAAGTATGCTGCGCAAATTGTCAAAGCCAGAAGGACTCCTAATCGTTCTGCTAGTCGTCCACGGAGGATACGTAGATCTTGGAACCAAGATTCTTGGGCAACAGGAGCTGGACGGGGACCGAAGCGGCCTCGCGATGACACTCTTGGTGAATCCATGGGTGAAGGCAGCCAGGCCCGGCCTAGAGCCTTGGTCGCATAATGATGAGACATTTCTGTCAAGCTCGGAACGACTGCAATCTTTTTTTTTTTTGAACGAGCTGGGAGAGGCTTTAGTTGGCAAAATTCTTGCGCAAGGGAGAGAATGAAAGGGATGTTCTTGGAATGTTCTGCAACCCGCCACTCTCGCCACTGTCTCACTCCATGGTGTACACGATAGCAGTTTGGGATACGTGTGGATGAAGAGAGAAACGCCACAGTCAGACCAGTATCGCAGAGGCTGCCTGCGCTTCCACGCTCTCAGTAATTGTTCCGAGCTGTCGTCCAGGAAACTGAAAAAGCTTCTGGTGAGGAGGCATTAGTAGGGCTTATAGTATTCTGCTCTCTACTTACATAGTTTAGATTGATCTCTCGAAACATCTGACTTTTCAAGGTCGTTAGTAATGCGTTACATTGTGTGACGGTCGCATACAACAAAATGGAAGAATCGACCGTTGCAACTAAAATTATCTACATAGTCTTTCGATGAGCAGTAATCTATTGGAACCCGAAGCTCTCGAGATAGATATCTCGTTACGATGTATAAGCAAGTCAATGAAACATTCACTCAGTCCTTCTTCTCCTCGCCGTTCACAGCTTCGCGCTGCACGCTGTTGCCGGAAGAAGTGACATCTCCTTCAACGCCCAGAATCTGTTGCTCACGAATGACACCGTGCGTGATCTTGTCCATGGACTGGAAGTTTTCCCAATCACCGATCTGCTCGTCAAAGAACTGGTCGAGGTCCAAACCGAGCATCTCAACTTCTTCACTGACACGAAGATGCATGCCAGGAATGTACTTGAGAGCCAGCAGCAGGATGCAAGTGACCACGAACGAGTAAGCGGAGATGGCAGTGATCTCAGCAAATTGCTTGCCAACTTGCATGCCGTTGCCGTTGATACCGCCAGGCGCGCTTGTGGCACCGTCGAGCATGCTGATCTTCTGGTCTGCGAAGATGCCTGTGAGGAAAGAACCCACCATGCCGCCAATGCCGTGAAGCTTGAACACATAGAGACCTTCGTCGATGTTCAGCCACTCGTTGAGGTCTTGAAGCAGAGCGCAGGTGACAGCGGTGACGAAACCAATCACTGCTGCCAACCAAAGGCTTACGTAGCCAGCAGCAGGAGTGATACCAACCAAGCCAGCGATGGCACCCTCGCAGGCGCCGACGACAGAAAAGCGACCTTTAGTACGGATGAAGTCGACGAGGACCCAGCCGATGGCACCAGTCGAAGCAGCAACGTTGGTGTTGAAGGCAGCGTACCTGATGATAGTGTCAGCCATTATTTGTTCCTCTATGCGAGCTTAGCAACACTTACATAGCACGAATAGTCGCATTAAGTGTCGAGCCACCGTTGAAGCCAAACCAACCGAACCAGATGAAGACTGTACCAAGGAAGACCAGAGTGGTGTTGTGCGGCTTGCCGTGAGATGCCTGGCCGGCAGTCTTGCGCTTGCCCAAGACAAAGGCGTATGCTAGACCTGCCCAACCAGAAGCGATGTGAACCGGTCCACCTCCTGCGAAGTCGAGGGAAGGCAAGTTGAAAAGCCATCCATTGGCGTTCCAAGTCCAGCAAGCGATCGGGCAATAGACTATGGTGGCCCAGCAGAAAGCAAACACCAAGCTAGGTAGGATGCGTCCACGTTCGAAGGAGCCACCGATGACGATCTGAACTGTGCAAGCGCAGAAGAGCAGCTGGTATAGACAGAAGACAATTTCGGGAATGTTGGCGTTACCAGGAGAGGGTGCGGCGGAAACGTTTCTGAGACCGAAGTTGGCCATGTCACCAATGAAGGCAGAAGCGGTTCTCGAATAAGCCAGAGAGTATCCCCAGAACATCCATTGGAATGTTGTTACAGCGACGACCATGATAGATTGAAAAAGGAGCGACAGGGAGCTCTTGCGCCTGGCTAGACCGCCATAGAGCAGACCGATACCAGGAATGATCAACCAGACAATGTATCCGCAGAAGACTAGGTATGTGTAGTGGAACTCAACGCCAGCATATTGAGCGTTTACGTCGACGGTGAGAGGATTGCCGCCTGCTGGGTGAGCAGGGTCAAACTCTGGCTGTTCATTGTCAGCGTCTTCCGAAGGGAAGCTATGCTACTAATGTTAACTTACGGCTGTAGACATGCTGATTGGAACGCAGCGAAGTCAATCGAAAAGTCGAAAGAAGTGCCTGCAAAATAGCGAGCCAGACCAGTAACGACGACAAGCTTGGAGGGAGCAGACAACAGATCTGCAAGGAGGGTACCTAGCTGATATACATCTCGCGAGCGCTCCACTAGCCATGTGGCCAAGCTTAGGGCCTTCACGCTCGCAATACTCTTTCTTGCCTAGGTGCCTTTAGGTTTCATATCGCTTCACTACAGCGAAGCCTAGCCTATGAGGGTGCCCTCCGATATATTCCTTCGGTTACCGACGTGCCGCCATGGAGCAAACGCGTGCTTGCCACGACGGTTCAGCTCTGATTCCTTCCATTCCATGCAGCGAATCGTTCGCTCGGGCGACATGTCGCCATCCTGGAATGGGCTTGGCAATACAAAGGCTGTGTAGCTTTCACCAACAACAAAGATCGATCAGATGAGCGCATATTGCCAACGTGCTGACTGGCCAGGTTTGTTGGGTCACTACATGAGGTCGCGGTAGACAAAGGTGGGAATCGCGCTAGGCCAGCCTGTCACCCACGTTCCTCTAATGAGGCGCTCGCTTGTGGCGTTCCAGCATAACCGCCTTATCTGCAGTGCCATGATAAGGACATCAACCCTTGATAGTCGCAGCGAACAATGCGCATTTGTCACATTAATCTGCGGCCGTGAAGGACGGGGTTGTTTGAAGGTTGCGGCTTCGTATTCTGCAATCTGGAATTGGCTGGGTACGCGACTCTGCAGGCTTACCATGTTGCAACATCTGCACGCCATGTTGGTAGGCTCAGCAGACTCCTGCATCGGAGCAGCTGTTCTCGTCGTGCTACCCTACGCCTTTAGCGACTGCGCGACCCAAGACGGAGCAATTACCTGCCGCCTCGCCCTGCGCCGGATACAATCTGACTCTGACCATCGCTTCCATCGGGTTGGTACTGACATGTATCTGAGTTTCCCCTTACAGCGGCGCGGATGGAAGAGTTTAGCTGCTTCGACTGTATGTTAGAGGGGCCAGCTTCTTTTCCGCGGACTGATCTTCTGGTCTTTCTATCGTCAACACGCTGCGGCGATGGTACGGGTGGCACGGAGAGTATCGCGGTGAGGATAGAGATAAGAGAATCCTCCCAGAGCGCTAGCGAATGCTTGAGCAAGCGAGGCGCGAAGTCGCTTTGGTGGGGAACTTGCCTTGCCGACCCCACTTCGTCTTTACATCCAAGGATTCCATTAGATAAGTTTAGTAGCTGCAAAAAGCAATCGACTGCCTCTGAATTGGTCCCTAATCGGGACTAAATCAGGGTCAAAAGACCCATGTCAATCCAGTGCTCTGGATTGCCAATCCGCCCCACTCGATTGCTCTGAGGTGAATGAATTGGTCTTCAATCGAGTATAGCGCCTTTACTCCTAAAATGTTATTGGCAGTAGTACATAAACTAGCTCCGGTGTGCCTCAGGAAGCCATAGCACTGACAAGCGCTATCACGCACTAGATAACGCTAAGGGACCAATCCAGAGGCAATCAATCCAGAGGCAATCCAGCGTCGATAGAGCCTACTAAAGAGATCTAATGCCTACAACGGTTTGAACATCGAGGTGACTCCATGCGACTCCACAAAAGACTGATTGAGGTACTACCGGAAATCTCATTGCATCTGACGCATTCGTGTCAATTGTGACGGAGCATAGAGCAAGTACACATCAACACATTATAGGTCGCAGGAACATACAGTCTGAAAATGGAAGCATTGTTGGCGAAGACAGATCTTCTTTTTATTGCTTTAATTTGTGTACGAAAGACACGCAAAACGACTAAACAATTCTCATAGGTAGAACGCCGAACGCTGCCAATTCGCATCATTGTACCATTGTTTCTCTGTTTGAGAGAAGCATGGCCTTTCCAACTTCGTTCGTCTTGGTATCAATCAGAAGAACGATTCTCCGCCTTCTCCGACTTCTGTTCCTCGGTTTCTGACATTTCATCGTCAGCTGGCATAGACTCCAAAGAAGAGTGAGATTTGTTGCGAGCAAACGACGAGTCGTCGGCCTTCACCTCTCCATCAGCCATCTCATCATCCTCAACGATCTCACTAGTCGACGTGTTGCTCTCGCGATTATCATCCTGCTTGTGGTCACCCTTCGCCTTCTTTTCGAGCTTCGTCTTCGCCTCGGTTCTCGCCTTCTTGTGCTCCTTCTTCTTATCGTTCTCCTGCTTGTTCTCCTCTTTGCGCTTCATCACAAAAGACGGGCTAGCGACAAGCTCATTCAAGCGGAAGCCAGTGACGAGATCTCTCCTGACAATGGTCAGCGCTGTGAGCACTTGGATGATCTTCTCGAGGCGCTGCTTGCAAGTCGAGGTAACATCGTGCGTGAAACTCTTCCCAGCACTCTCGACAATGGCGCCTTTTTCGTGAGCGTCTACGACAAGATGGTAGAGCATCGTCGCGCAAGCTTCGACCAGATCTTTCCCCTTGTTGTCTTCGAGATGCTCCATCGTGGCGGCGTAGTGTTCTTTCTGCCAACGCTGAAATTCCGGGATGAGTGCTTGCTTGAATGTCGGCATGTTCGGAGTCTGACTGTAAGGCTCGTCAAACGCCTTCATGATCGCGACAATCCATTTCTCCGGCTCAGCCTTGACCTCTGCGACATCGTCAAGACCATCAATTTGGAGTGACATGCGCCTCGTGAACTTCTCCTGAGCTTCCGTGAAAGACATGCCTGTGAGCTCGCCATCGGCTACCTTGACGTTGGTAAAATCAGCAGCGGCCAGAGATTGACGCCTGGACAGTCTCTCCACCGCCAGGAAATTGGAAACGTGAGTACGGGCGGCCGGCTGGGCGGAAGCTGACTGCATAGTGGTAGGGTCTTCGATCGATTCAACAGGCGTGTTAGACTTTGCTCTCTTGACTGGCTTGCGCTGTGATGTTGAAAGCTGAGCCTTGGGAAGGCCGTCCCCGCTGTTGTCAATGCCTTCACTGCTATCGCCATCGTCGCCATTTGATCTGCGGCGCTTCTTTGCCACTGAAACGTCTACCTGGGATTTTCCAACTTCTTCTATGCTCTCGTTCATAACATCAGCGCCGGCAATGCTCTGACCATCGTTGCCGTTCTCAACTCGAACATCCGATGCGGGCAAATTGGAAGGAGCCGCAGTCTGCCTTGTGTTATGCTGTACAAATGCGATGAAATCGTTGTTGCCGTTCTTGATGTGATCGCTGATGAATGACAACTGCCGGGCTTTGTCAACATCTTCGGAGTTCATGACAGAAGAGCTCGTGTAATCGTCTTGCTTAGTTGTGAAATCGTCGCTGACGAACTCGTCAAAAGTCTCCTCGTAACGTGCGTCGGCGGTACGCTGGTCTTCATCCTCGACTGGCAGCGTTCTTCCCTGGACCTCGAGAATCTGGGCCCCTTGCACAGTCCTGAAACTGCCACCGGAAAATGTTACCTGGGATCCACGATACATGTGAAAAGTTTGACTCGGAGGTTGCTGGTGCACATTGCGCGCTTGTGCCGAAGAGGCGTCGTTGATCCGGATGATGTTAGTGGATTGGGTTTGTATGGAATGGCCAGAAAGTTTCTGGAACGAGTTGTTGTAGTTGTTGTGTGGGTGGTTGGGATGGTTGTCGATCGACGGACGTAGCTGGTCGGAAGCGCCAGTCGCAAGACCTTGCGGAGTGCCATGCATCTGATGGGGCCCTTGAGTCTGTGCCGGAGGAACGCGGTTTGTGCCTGGGTTGTGATACTGTGGAGCAGCTTGACGGGCAGTGTTTGGAAGATTGGTTTCATCCTGATCGCGAGGCGCCGAAACACCTGGATATTGCGAAGGCATGACGCTCGCTGGTGTGGTGTGTGGACTTGGTAGTGCCTGTGGCAGTTATCGTGTTCGGTGGTGTTTCCAGCTTCCGTTGGGACGCGATGCCGATTTTATGCCCTAGCTTTCATCGCGACTTTGTTGGCAGTAACATTTTGTCGTCTCCAGTGAAGTCGTTGTTGTATAAACAAGCGAAAGTCATGAAGCTACAGTGACTTCGTTCTATCCTCGTGGCCGTCCTAACTTTGACAGCTGGAGAACGTTAAAGCTGAGCGCAAACTTGTGTCTTGGATACAGTTACTCAACTGTAGGCGTGATCTGCCCACTGTTAATGTCTGATTGCATCCGTCTCGTGACTGTTGGCACACGACGAAATCGATCTTGCGTGCCTTCGCGTCTGCTTTCGAAAATCGTCCTTCTTATACGCCTCAAGGCAGATTTCTCCCGTTACCACCGTAGCCTTAAAGGTGATGCCTTAAAGGTGAGCAAGTCCGCTCATTTAATCTATACGTCTCTTTGATATCAACGACTAGAAGAAGTAACAGTAATAACGTAAGTAGACCATGCAATACAGTATGTACACTCTAAACCTTCTCGCAGTCTGGATATCCTTTACTTCGTCCTCACCTGCTTCAGCTTGCCTGGGCTGTAGACAAACTGGGTAGCGTAAGCCTTGGGCACACGCTTGCGCTCGTTCGGCTCCTGTACGAAGTACTCGTAGCCTTGCTTGTTGGCGAAGTTGATCGCATCCTCCTTGGTGTTGAAGTCGAGACGGGTGCCCTGCATGGCGTCGGCACTAGATTGCCAGCCCATGAGCGGGTTCTCCCATCTGTGGCCCTTGGAGAGAACGTCCCAGTCGATGCGCCACTTGTGGCCGTGCCAGTCGCCGGACTGAGTGGCGGTCTTTGTGGGGCGGTAAATGCTAGCTTTTTGTCAGTGCTCCGGTTCTGAGGTCGTGTTTACGGAACAGGTGATATGTACCGGACGGTTCTCGCTTGAAGGTCTGTGGGTGCGCCAGAAAGGACTGCGGCAGGAAGGTCAAGGCCAGGCTCGGAGCCATCCATGACTCTCTTAGGAATTGGCGAGAAAGAACTGCCTTGTGTATCAGCACTAGCCATTGTCAAAGCTGTCGTCCTCCTCCCAGATTGTTCTTACGAAACTCTGTAGTCTGTGGCCACCTCGTAGTCGGGCTGGTGGGCCTGGCGCCTGGCCGGCTCCTCCTGGGTGATCATCTCAGCATCGCCGTGAGTGGAAGTAGGCGCGCGGTCGGGAGAAGAGGCAGGGCGACCCTTCTGGCCACCAAGAGCCATGCCGGGGTTGTGGGCGACAGTCTCGTGGCGGACAAGAGCGGGCGCACGCTGTGAGAGCGCTGGGCGGGTGGAGGCACGCAGCGTCGAGACTGCGATCCTGTGGAGGGAGGCCATGGCGGGCGAGTGTGTTTGTTGCTGTGTATGAGGTCGCACGGCTCGCGAGGCTCACTGCTCTCTCGTCGCCATCTCCAATGGCTTGCTTGAGGTTGGAGGTCAGCATCGGGAGCGTTTCGGCCCGGGACTTAGCGACTTCGAACTTCCGATCAGCTTCACCTTCGCCTTGCGACGACGGCAAGATCCCCCATCCCATACCCAGCCAAACACAGCAACCATGGTCTCTACTCTCGTCCCCCCGAAGGTATGCTGCTCGAGTGAAATGATCGCGAATTCTGCTAACATTTGATACAGGTCGCCTCTCCCAACGTACGTGCTCCTGAGCCCCCTCCCGTTCTCCTCCGATTCACGACATGAACCTTCAAATGCGCATCGAACACGATTATCACCCCACTGGACGCGATCTATGGAGAATACACGGGTATTGGAAAGGAGTCGGAATGCTGACAGGCATATCTACAGGCCATTGGCGGTGCCGCTGATGCCGCCCGCATGCAGAGGGTTGTCGCTTTCTACGAGGCGCTCCCTCGCGGCCCTGCCCCTGCTCCCCAGCCCAAGGGCCTCCTCCAGAGATACCAGCACCGCTACATGAACGGCAAGAACGCTCGCGCCATGCGTACGTCTCCAGAACACTTTTATCGGCCCGAGTACAACATGAGGATACTGATTATGGCACAGCTCTCGCCCACATTGTCGGTGGCCTCATCGTCATCGGTTACGCACAGAACTACTACTTCCACCTGCGTAAGTAAATGTTGAGGCTTCGTTATCGCAGGAAGCCGCTAATTTGAGTACAGGTCACCACAAGAACAACGCCCACTAGATGCGTTGAATGCTACAATGGAAAGGCGTGACTGGAAGAATATGTATCTGTAAATATGTTGAATGGGAGAGCGTCGAGACTATGTGGACTAAGTTCTCTTTTGTTTGTACCACGATTCTGGAGCCTTCAAAGCATGATGTGCTACTGATGATCATTGTCTACATGATATCACGTGACTCGGCTGAAGTCGGGACATCATACAACATGTATCTGTAGAGTCGTTGATCGTATGCCCACAGGATACTCGATCAGGTGAACAATTCCTACCACACGCGCGCTCTACACCACGCTGGCCCGCTCGCTCTCTTTGTGTCGAGGGCGTTGTCCAGTGCCGGGCTAGGCCGCATCAAGCCAGCCGGCGCGCAACCGCGATCCAGCAGGCGGCGACGACCTCCAGGCAGCTTGCGCGGCGACGTCAATCACCGTCTCTACCACCCACCACCACCGAGCCACCACCCTCGCGCCACCGCACCCCAGAGAGGAAGTCACCGCATCCTCCTCCCTCGTGCGCGCCTCTCCCATCCATAGCGCCCGACCCTGCGCAGGCGACACACACCACACCACCGAGCACGCCGATCCCCGACCCCCGACTTCAGCTACTACTGCACCTCCAACCGTGGCAAGCTCATACTGCTAAACGTACGGCTCCCTCTCTCCTACACCCGCCTACACGGCCCTCGCTTGTCTTGTTTATTTGCGCTTGCGCGGAAACTGCCCTTTCGCGCTCTTTGATGCTCGCGACATTGCCCGAGTCAGCGCCCGCTCTAGATCCGCCGGCTGACCAGGGTGACACTGCGCAAACAGTCCGACAATCTGTTATGGCAGAGCAGGTTAGCCACAATGTGGTAAACGTCCCCGAGTCGACGAGCGGCTCGTCTGCGCTTGTCGACGTTGTTGCGAACCACACTTCTACACCAACCGCCGAATCCGGCAACAACCTCACCACACCCAACCAACCCGAAGTACCCGACGTCACCAAATCGCAAAACCCCGCCTCCACCGAGATCATCTCGTCTGAAGGCAAACAAGTTGACGCAGGAAATGCTGCGGCTGAGCCAAGTGCTGGGGATGCCGCGGCCAAGCTCAATAATGTTCCTGCGATTGCGACACCCTCTGATGCCAACGAAATGGAGAAATCGGACCAAGAACTTCCAATCGTGAATGGCTTGAACGACACCGCCAGCCAAGGATCTGCTGTCGAAGATGGAGGGTCACAAGATGTGTCTGCCGTGAATTCCGATTCTGAAATCAGCAAGGGAGAACCGAAGGACGGCCATCTCCATGTGCGCACGAACTCGGTTAAGAAACCAGCTACATTCAGCAAAATTTCAGTGACCAAGAACTTCTTGGCCAAGTCAGCCTCTACTGCGCCTGCTGTCGCCAAGACCGGAGAGAGAGGTAGGGAGTCTTTGATCGTATGTAATTTCATAACTGACACATCTGCAGCATCTCCCGTGAACTCCACTGTAGCACCTGTTGCGAAGCCAAGGCTCATTGCTAAGACTGGTGCATCTATCAGAGAGCTTCAAAAGGCCCGTCAAAATGCAGAATCTCCGAGTGGACCGGACGCTAGCACGGTCTGGAATAAAAACAGACCTACAGCTCCACCGCCTCCCAAGCAGTTCACCGATGAGGAACTTAAACAGCAGTACGGCATCCACTTGGCCACGCGCCTGCAATCAGACGAGAATGGCAAAGAATCCAAATGGGCAGACATCGACGAAGACGAAGACGACTGGGTCCCAGAGGCAGTCACATGGATCGATGGCACAAAATCTGCTCTTACGCCTGCGGATAACGTCCCCGTGCCGAAGGAAACCAAGCCTGCTGAAGCAATTATACCGAAACCCACCGAGAGCGCAAAGCCAGCTCTCACAGCTGCAAAGAAAGAGCCTTCTGGACCACCTAAGACAATCCTGAAGCCAGGAGCAGCAGCTCAGGCCAAGCAGCTTGGTAATACGACGCAGTCTCCTGGCCCTGAGAAGGCTACGCTGAAAGCAAAAAGCCCCGCGCCTCCTACTAAATCACCTTGGGCCACTCTGCCTCCTGTTGATAAAGCATCGCCCATCACACTGCCAGCCCAACACGTTCACGCACCAGCTCCATTCGCCACTCAGGATGCCCGTGCTTACGATTCATCTATGCCTCCTCCCCATCAACCTGCTCGCGAAATAGCTGCCGATACATTTGATCGTTCTTGGCGCGAGGGCGAGGGTGGAAGACGTGAGCTCTTCAATTCCGTTAGTGGCCATTATGAGCCAGCACCCGAAGGTCGTCGCAGCTCCAGACCTGATCCGTATGGTCGCAAGCCGTCTGTGCTTCTTCGTTCGTCTGACCATCCGGAACCGTCGCCAGCGTTCCAAACCAGGTCTGGCAGCCAGACTGATGGCGCGCCTTCTTGGGCAGCACGTCGTAGAGGGTCGAGTGTCAGCCAAAACGGCATTATGGCGCCTAGGAGGATGTCTATCAACAGAGGCTCGGAGTCCTACGCTCCTCAAGATCGACGCCCAAGTGTGGCAATGAGCAACGATAACCGCGCTTCGCCAATGATCAACAAGGCTGAGCCACACAAGAACATGTTCTCCCAGCAAGATGCATGGTCACAGCAAATGCCACCGCCTCCTGCACCAGGTGCTGGCGAGGAGTTGGAGGACCCTGTCAAAGTCCAAGAGCGCATCATGAAGGAGAAGCGCGAATTGGCGCGCAAGAGAAGACAGGAAGAGGAAGAGCAGGCAGAGACTGCGAGGAAAGAGCGTCTGAAAGCCAAGATGGCGGCTCTTGAGGGAGCAGGCCAGTCAAGACAGGAACGACAGGCCGCGAAAGAGGCAGCTGCTTCCGCGACCAAGCCCGCTTCCATCGAGAGCAGCAAGCCAATTAATGCTAGCGATGATAAGGCAGCGCAGCCAACAGAGTCCACGAATGCTCCAGCAAGTGGATCCGCGGTTGAAGCACCGAGTGTCGCAGCTCAGGATAAGTCTGCTGAGGCGACCACTTCGAGAGCATCTGCACCCGACAGCATTGTTTTGCCACCCGCTGTCAAGCCTGAAAGCGCAGAAATGCCCACGCGGTCGGTCTCGGAGCACATGCAACGACAGGTTCCACGCGGTCCCTTGTCACCAAAGGCCAACACACGTGCGCCATTCCAGCAAGCAGTTGCATCGCCCTACCGCGCACCTAATTCCGCTTTTTCATCTCCGGGCGATCGAAAACAGCAACCGTTCGGACGTTCACCCATGGTCGGCAACAACGACGGGTTTTCTCCATGGCCTTCTGCTGGCAGTGGCAACGTATGGGGTACTGCAGGCATTGGTAACGGCGTCTTTGAGAGTGCATCAGCATTTGCCCCAATGCCAATGATGAGCCAGCAAGGTCCTTCACTGCCACCCCCACCTGGCATGGGACGTTCTGATACCGCAAATCGCATCTCGCCACAAGGCCTTGGCTCGGAGCAGAGACCACAGAGTTTACAGTCGACTCATGCAACTGACCAGGCTCGTTCATTCGGTCCTCCTGGCATGGAAGGTCGTCCAGATCACTTCATGTCCCAGTCTCGGCCGTCTGGCGCTTCTCCTGGCCCTGGCATGGGTAGACAACAGAGGGTACCTGGGCCCATCGCACCTCCCTCTCGCGCGCAGCCGCCCATGCAGAACCAGTCTGGTGATGACAGAAGGATCAATGCTTGGAACGCTGCATCTCAAACTCTACCGGCAGAATATGCGAACGCCAGCAAGGCAAGTCTCTCCGACGGCCCGTCCGCGCCCAGAGAGGACACGTTCAAGGAGACCTTCAAGCAGACGACAAAAGGCCGCCTTGGTGGACCCCGTAAATTTGAGAAAGCAGAGTACACCATCCATGATGCTCAAGGCTCACGCTCAGTCACGAGTCTGCCGCCCGCGCCGCCGAGTACACAGACACAACCTGCTGTACCTGTGCCGACAGCGTCTCCTTTGAGCCACCCGTGGAAACAAGCTGCTGAGAGCACTGTGCGCCTGCCTAATGGATCGATGAATCCAGCACATGGAGGCGCGCAAATGCCGCAACTGCCTATCGGGCACCCTCATGCTCGGCAACAGCCCGCTCCCGTCGGCACTCCTCGCCGTGTCAAGGAGGTAGCAGAACCTCTTCCTCCGATGGTCAACTCCAGGGAGCCTCCACCTCCTGAGACGGCAAATCACCCGGCTTATGCGGGAGATGTCAAACACCCGCATGTTCGTCTACCGCGGTCTAAACCCGTGGTCAAGCTCCCTCCACAGAGCGCAGCTCCTACCTCGCCACAGCCGTCCGTCGTAATGCCACCACGTCAGCATTGGGGTCCTCCTGGTGCTATGAGACCTCTCGTACAGAATGAAGCGTGGCAGGCTCGTTTCAATGGACTGTTCAATCGCACGAACATCACGACGGAAATTCCACCATCGCCACCAAAGACCCCGCCTAAGATGCAGGATGCGGCCCTGGTGGTGGCAAGCTCATCAAGGACTGCCATGCGAGACAACTCGGACGTCGCTGGTGCAACAGTCTCTCTGCCACAAATGCAGCAATCCACGGCGAGAAAGACCCCCGAGGGCTTCCTTCTCGATGACAGCAGCGATGTCACCAGCAAGGACACCATTGAACAAATGTTCAACGAGGAGCTCAGCTTCGGTTCTAAGCCATTGACACGCGTCCCGCGCAACACTGCCTATCCTGAAGTGGGCATGAGATCCAAGCGGTTCGACGATCTTCCAAGATCAACCGAAGCTCAGAGTAAAGCTCATCACGACATTACTCAGGTGCACCAACGAAACACTAAGGGATGTTTCGTCAAGATGCCTGGGGTGAAGACCAAGCACAACCCGATTTTCTGGAAGAGGAGCAACAGCGGCAAGGGTTTTACCAAGCCCAGGCCGAAAGCGCCGTTCTCTAAGGAGAACAACATGAGTTCTCCAATGTCGACTGCGCCAAATGGCGGTCCCAATGCCGATTCCAAAAAGGCCGGCACCATGAAAGCGCCGATTACCTCGAATGCTACAGTGCAACACAAGCCATCAACACCTGCTGTGCCGGATAACGCTGCACCTGCCAGTAAGAGAGGTTCGCACTACAAAGCTCCGCGAGGACGTGGACAAAATGCCCCTGTCAAGTCGACTTAGGGAAATCATGGCAACAGTATCCGTGAAACACAACTTGTATTAATACATGGGAGCAGGAGTGTGGAAATAATGGATGCCATGCCATTCCACCTCTGCATGAACTCTCATGAAGGTGATGATGGGAAACGCACGATTCTACTTTGGGCTCCTGCGAATTCAGTTGTTGGCAGAGCATAGTCCTCGCTACTGTGCTAGTATAACGTATTCGTGTTACAAACTAGTCGTTTCTAAATGTATTGAGAGTTTCACGACTTGGCAACATCTATCCATTGTTTCTCGATCCTTCATCGAAAGTCATATACCTGATCTACCTAATCTTCCAGGTTTCTATGGTTTCTTCCTTCCGAGAACTCCCTCTCGATATGCTGACGTCTGGTGTAATACTTGTCATTTCGACTGTTGATTTCAACCTCTCAGCGTCAGATGTGAGACACATGCAGCTCCAGTGCAGCGCCCCGCGTCCCCGCCAAATATCGTCATCGACAACACGGTTGATCGAGCACTGGCATTTTTATTGACACGATGAGCTCATGATCTTAGCAATCTCGTCTCGTCCACTTCGACTCCATGATATACCTGCAGTGAGGTGTAGACGTGCTCTAGATTTGCTCAAATCGGCACAAACCATACAATCCCAAAATAATCTCAATTCTCACCACCAGCAACCATAGCTGCCAAATTACGTCTCGCGCATCTCTCGCGCACACTACAAACCACTCGCACAATGGCTACCACCTCCCACGCAGCTCCTTCCCAGGCGGCGCCCTGGCGTGCAGATTTCCTCAATCACCTCTCCCGCATGGACAGCCCAGAATTTGTCTTCAGCAGCTTGCATCCAGTGGCTGATGGCCAAAAGAGCCCAACGCCTTACGTCCCTCGTGCCCGTTACTGCATCATGCGCGGTTTCTGGGCCGAGCTGCCTGAGAACAAGCACAACAATGCACCCATGAACCCACGTGTCTATGAGAGCGAGATGCCTGCTTTCACGACTGACGTGCGAATGAACAAGCCTATTGAGCTATTCGCATCGAGCAGTGGCCACGCTTCGGACGCCAGCCAGGCTCAGGGAAGTGGTGGCGGAGGGCCTTGCGAGGCTGTTTGGTGGGTCAAGGACGCGATGGTGCAGTGGAGGATGAAGGGTGAGGCTTTCGTCGTGGGCAACGATGTGGAGGGTGAAGGCGATCAGAGCCAGGAGAGCTCTGGCGTGAGAACGCTGAAGAGCGAGGTGGGAAGCAGGATGAGGGTGGTTGATGCTGAGAAGGAGGCAGAGTGGAGCTGGAAGAGAGAGTTGACCGGTCACTTTGGCAACAACTCGCCTGGATTGAGAGGTATGTTGCTTGTTGCGGACGATGAGTACTTGTTTTTGAGAACAGATACTGACTAATGTTTCAGGATCTTTCAAGAACCCGCCGCCTGGTCAGCCTGTGGACCAGCCTTACGACGACAAGAATCTTGCCACTGGAACAAAGGTCGAAGACTTGGAAGATCCTGTGGCCAGAGCCAATTTCCGTGTGGTTATCATTAAGCCCGAGGAGATGGAGTCTGTTGACTTGAGCGATCCTGCGAAGGCAAGGAGGCAGGTGTACAAGTTTGATGAGAGCACTGGGCAGTGGACTCACACTGAGTGCTGGCCTTGATTTGCTCTGTCATGCTAACAGACAATGGCTCCTATAAATCGACGAAAATGTATCATATGCAATTAATGTCAAAAGAAATTCCTGAGAGACTTTTCTTTCGGTGGCTATACATAGTCTTGACCGATCGAACAAAACGAAGTCTACAATCTCGTCACCAGTGCCAACCATATTTCTTTCCAAACACCCATCCCATCCGAAAAGGGTTCAGGCTCTCAGCACAACGTGAATATTGTACCAAACATTCCGATACTGCTTTACGTACCCATGCATCGCCTTATTCACATGTTAGTCGACCACGGTTTACTCAACCCTCACATCACTGAGCAGATATCACATGAGAACATCCGTCTGGTTTACGACAATGATGATGCATGTATGTGGGTCATCAGCTGCAGACTCAAGCCCCAATGCACGGTGTGTGCTCCGATTGCTATCACAATGCAAGCGATGCGGCGTGACACAAGATCTCAAGGCGCCTGTCTGCTGGTCGATGCGTGACAAGGCTCTCGGCCAGCCGCTCGACAGTCATCTTGTTGGCCGCACAGCATCCGGTCGCCCACAGCAGTAGAGATCTTCTTAGGAGGTACTCGCGTTCGAGGCCTCGTGTGGACTTCTGATCAAAATTCTGAAACGCATCGTCCTCTGTACCACCACGCCGATCACCTGTCTTCAGGAATCTACGAGGCAGATCATCCTCATAACACCCCTGCTATATGTCTCAAAGGCGCGGTCCACCGGGTGGCTGCGGAAGGCAGCGACAGCCGCGCTCGGATCATGCACGACGGTCGCCTGTCGGCTGGCCGAATGAGGAAAATGGACAAAAGGTGCAGGCATTCTTTCTCGTGCAGCAAGCAGGCATCATGACAGCAGGGGAGTTTCATCCCATTCCCATATGCGCATTTGCATGCAGCTGGCCTCGCTGGGTCGCGAGTGTCGTGTCAACCTGCCGTTCGCTGGCTGGATGTTGCACATGCACATCAGCTCGCCCATCATCGACCATGGATGGGTGCTGATGGGTTGTTACACTACTGCGCGTATACTTGGTACGAGTGGCCTCTCTCGACCTTGTGCGTCGTGCGGAGTTGACAAATACTACAGAGTCTTGGCCGGGCTTGCGTGAGGCAACGCCTGTCTGTGCTGGCTGGACGTTGGCAGGATGCAGCGCCCGTTTTGTGATCGGCTTGACGCGATCGTGGTCTGCACGAGACGGGCAGGGATAATACGAAGGGTGAGGATCACGGGTCCTTGCGTGCATGGCAGATCACCGCTATTGAGGTGTTGGCGCTCTTCCATCAAGTCTTAAGGACCACGACAACGAGCATTGGTCTCTATTTGATCGCGCTGGAGTGCAACGCTGAGCTGTCAAACTCCTAGGCAGGGTCATGTGGCTGCTGCGGGCCGAATCATCTACTCGGGGAACGATACCGTGCCCATTTGGTGCCGCCAGCATTGGGCGCGGATCGCTCGAGGCAGAGAGGAGAGCGCATGCCCGCAAACATGAGGCATGGCATAATGCAGTCATGCAATCCTGGACCACGGGTTGGCCACGGCAGCACGTCTGGGTGGCGTCTACGGGTGGATACAGAAGCAGATTGCGAATGAGTGCATCATGAAATGTTATACTCGTCCGCTGAGTGGACATCTGCCACATTGCCAGCAGTGCTAGAGTGAAGCAGAGTGAAACTAGATAGATGTCAATGCTGCGGAGAACGGCGTGGGCCGAGCAGAGCAAACCCAATCTCTCGAAAGACTGGGCAATCTCGTCGATACATGGCAAGCTGAGGGTCTTTACAGAGGGGTATAGCCATCGCAACGGTCAGACGTGTCTCGCCCTATAGTGGGCGATCGCTGCCAATGGCGGTGCTTACGAGGCTGTCGCTATGCTATTGGGAGAGCCATGTAATTTGTCCCAGGATGCAGCAGATGGGCCGACTCGTGAGTGCTCCAATCAATGCGTAATGCTACCGTGCGGAGCCCTGCCTGTAAGCGGCGCTCGAGTAAGTGAGTGCGTTCGCTTCGACGCAAGCCATCGCCCGGCAAGCCACCCCTCGCTCCTGCAAGCTGCGCGCGCGGAGGACAAGCCGGAGCCTTAAACCTCGCAACTCTCTCCACTACTTCTCTCCACATCTGCTGCGTCGCCCGTCTGCGGCATCTCCTCATTCCAAATCCCTCTATATTCTTGTACACATTCTCACATTCGCCATACGCCCACATCCCGTAATATCTTTCCATTCACCAGGGACCCGCGACCAGTCTTGATTGCTGCGACCGGCAAAGAAGAGCGGCGTTGCGACACAGCTCGCCTTATGCTACCACGATAGCTGACCGGCTGGAACGCCGCTGGAATCCCACAAACATGCCTCAGGATGCTCTGAACAGCTTCCGCTCTCTCCTGGACAAGATTCCTGCTTGGATCGCCGGCCTGGAAGCTGTTCTGGAGAATGCGACACAGCGACAGAATGAACTTCTACTCGCCAATCAAGCCGCCGACTCTGACAGAACTCTGGTGCGGAAACGCTCCAAGACTTCGTCTACCAGATCCAAGCGATCGAAACATTCCGATCACGATGAGCAGGCGCTACACACTCCTCTTAAAGAGACGACTGGGGCGGAGACAAACACGCCCGTGCCGACCCTACTTCGTCCCCAGCTGCCTCACATGACGGAGTCAGACGCGTTGAGGCTTTCACAGCGGAAACGCAAGACCTTCTCAGCATGCTCTGGAGATGAATCTGGTCCGTCAAAATACCGTTCACGGGCCATGGTGGTCATATACTACGATGGCGACGTGCAAAAGCGTTTTGCAGACTTCGTTGGCGCCGTCGCTTCTTGCCGCAATGACATTCGGAAGTCGAAACTCAACGCCAAAGTCGACAAATTTGTCCGAAGCAGATCTCTAAGCAGTGGCAGTGGTAGTGGCAGTGGTAGCGGTGGTAGTGGCGGCGAAGACAATACGAAAAGCCTCGATACCTTCGCACGTAAGACAACAGGGCTACGACTTCAGGATATGGGTGAAGTGGGCAAGTCCGACAGCAACGAGGCGCTGAGCAAAGTGGATGCGTTCCTTGAACAATCACAAAACCTTTGCGAGAAAGCTGCACACCAGGTTCTACGTGACGGCGACTGCGCATTGGAAGTCACGCAGGCGAAGGACCTCTTGGAGCAGGCGAGATCATGCGCAGAGCGTGCGATCCCAAGCTTAGAAAGAAGCGCTGCTGCGGACGAAGAACGTCGAGTGAAAGCTGAGGAGAAACAGCGGGTAGAGAGATCCAGGCAGCCGCCACCACCACTCCCAGCGGACAGCGAAAAGATTGAGCTTCTGAGTCGCGATCCTTCTAATGACACCCTTGAGGTTGACGAGATTGAGGTTGACGATGATGACGACGAAAGCGACACGGAGCTTGACATAACGGCCTTGAAGCTGCCACCACACCTAGCGAAGTACTCAATGAGAGGTACACGGCTGGCTGCCTGTTGATTCAGCCACACTGCATCAATAGGCAGTATTGATTTGTATATGCGTTTGAGCGGAAGCCTTGCTGTTTTTTTTGGTCCTTTTTTACTTTACTCATGGCAAGGAGTTGGAAGACAAGTCGCTTGCGCGCCTCAGCGATTACGATACCAGAGGCAATGTCCACGGCAATGTTATTTTCAAATCTTTACGGGTTCTTATTCATCGGATCTTTGTTCCCTTTCGCGTGCATCTACCCAATCGTCTCGTGTCTTTCATTAGACTGGTGCCTTGCTAACGTTCAGTTATTCTCTCGGAAAATGCACACGCGTGAGGTGTTCTTGCCAATCGCCTCCATACCGCATGTCAGGAAATCCATTGAGAACAGACGGACTTCTGACAGCACTGTATAGTCCTTTCACAGACGCTTGCTAACATTCGCAATCATTAGCCACGCGCTTTGCCATCAGTAATGGCCATCCGCGCGCTGCGCTGTGCAGCGATGATGGACTTTGACTTGGTCGTGCCTGCCGCCAGTGGCACACCGGTCGAGCTCCTTCCTCGCGCATGCCAACTAGGCTCCGCCCAAGGTCTACACAGCCTTCAAGATGATTTCCACGCAAGCCATCCAATGGATGACACCATCATATACGCTTCGTTCCACGTACTGTACAGCTCGCTAGATCCGAGACCGACAGCTCCACACAGAGATTGTCATACCTCGCCTGCTTAGTCCGCTGTCGCTACCATCTATCGGGGCAGTATGGCTGCACAGGCGAGCCTTACGGCTCGTCATCTGGAAATCACGGTATGTGGGAGTACGACTGATGTATGTTCAATGATCTGACAGAGATGGTAGCAATCCCCTTCACCAACGCCTTCCAAGAAGCCACGCCTCCGAGGCGCTCTTCGTGGCCTGGATCTCGACAACAGACTTTCACAGGCTGCTACTGAGACATCGATCGAAGATCACGATCCGGCCGCGCCAGCCGATGGTACACCGCGGCATGAGACGCGCTCGACCAGGAATGGCCGAGCGAACGTAAATTACAGCCAAAAATGGCACCCGATGGATGAAGTCACCCGTCCAAAGCGCGCGCAACGAATCACCGGGACACGTTCTTTGTCTGCTTCTGCGTCTCACCGTGAATCAGAGACTAGCGGTGAAGAGGAGCCAGAGCTACACAGCGGCAGCGAGAGCAGCGATTCGGATGATCAAGGCGACGATGTTGCAACGCCCACGGAGAGGATGCCGGATCCTCGAGCAGTACGCCATTCAGCTCGGGCGGAAGCCAAAAAACCGGTCAACTACAGCAAGAAATACCATCCACAGGACGATGCAATACCGGGATTTGGGCGCCGGACGAAACGAAAGAGACGCAATGCCCAAACGGGCAAACATGGAAGAAAGCAGATCAAGTCACAGACCTCTGTTGACAAGCCCATTGTCTTGTCGAGTGAGAAGGTCATTGACAGTGACAGTGATGATCGCGATGGCATTGATGCAGCACAAATCGTCCACACATCCCCGGGTACAACTTCATCTCGCAAACAACAACTCGAGAATCCAGAAACACAGCATGTTGTCAGCAATGGAGAGCAGACTTCATCCTCAAACGACGAGTCTCGGCCGGGTCTATCACGTGGCGAATCTTCCTTCAATGAGGCCGAGAATATCATACAAGGAAAGCATATTGCGCAGACGCAACGCATCAAGCAAGCGACCAACGAACCGTCCGATGCAGGTGATGCAACCACTGACAGCCCAGACATCAATTTTGATGAAGTGAGCACCAAGGAAATCGGAGCTACTATGGAAACAATCTTCGACAATATCGAGACGCCTGATATATCTGAATCTGACACTGAGAGCGGCGAGCGCAATCATTCCGATGAATGCAACTTCAAGCCACCTCAAACCATCACGCCAGTGGCCTTGGTAACTCCTGCCTCTGAGGATACATCAGAGGCTCCAAAGGAACCATGCACTCCAGCCAGAACGCAACTGACGATCAACCGGCCCTACCTGGCCACACAGCTTGAAGCGACTCAGGAGTCTAATAAGCTTCAACCCTCATGTGAGGATCTATCGGAATCTGCACAAGCCCTTCTTTCATCCCAACCTGCGAGTGCAGCCGCCGAACATGAAGATCCTTTTCAAGCAGAACAGAGAAATCGTGATTCTTCCACAGAGGCCCACCGCAAAGATTTACGCGACAACTTTGAACAAGCAGCTCGTGTTGCTCGCGCAAAGGAAATCACCAATAGATTGAGTTCCGATCCAACTATCCCTGACCACGATAACTCGGGACCAAGTTGCAAGAGCTCCAACAGTGTCTCCAGACAAGTCAGTCGGGACACCCTGCCCGATGATCCAAGCTCGAATCACTTCGAGGAAGCCATTGCTGTGACGCTGGTCGGTTCCCAGCACGAAAGTGATGGCGAATCATTCAGACGATCACCCGCGGAGCCCGATGATCCGAGCTCGAATCACTCGGGATCAGGTTTCAAGAGCTCCAACAGTGCCTCCAGACAAATCAGTCGGGATACCCTTCCGGATGATCCAGGCTCGAATCACTTCGAGGAAGCCATTGCTGTGACTCTGGTTGGTTCACAGCACGAGAGTGGTGGCGAATCCTTCAGACCGTCACCCGCTGGGTACTCCCAGTTGCCTGTTTCTGACAGAGAGCGCTCGGATGTCTACGCTTCTCAGGAACGTTCCAGTCAGGAAGTCGCTTCATTTGGAGCCGATAATCACGAACATGGTTTTTCAAGCAGAACTGCGGGCTCTTCACAGCGTCAAGATGATGACCAGATGGCGACGAATCAGCAGCAAGGTCAGTCATCCGATGTAGCGCCCAGTTTCGTCGATGAACCAGGGCAGACAACTCCGGTGTCATCTTCAAAGGACAGCGCGCTTTTGAGACCCAGCAGTCCGTGAGGTATCCCTGCAATACAGCTTCAGATCACTGCACCACTTACTAAGCTTCGTAAGTGCATGGAGACATGGCCAGACAGCCATGGCCAGTGGAGCATGGAAATGATGGCGGTACGCTGTAGGTCCACGAACGGATCCGATCATTTTAAGTATGAGGTTTTCGTGGCTGGGCCACTTGATTTGCTTGGTTCTCATGTGCAAAAGGAAGATCATGAGACTACATGCTACGGAATCTTGGGCGCGATGACGCGATGTGATGCTCCGCATCGACTGCTTCAATAATGAGTGAAGAAAAGAAATCAAGTGTGAAATAATTACCAGGTGTTTTACAGTAGTTACTCAAAAGTATGCGCAGTGTCTCAGCGGCAAGTATCTCCGAAGTGAAAACGAGAGCTAGAGGTATGACTATACTAGTGATTAACAATCTTTGAAATGTCTTCTATCATCTCTGCGAGATATAGTTTCGAAATTGAGACTATGTATGCCGATACTATCACAATACGACATTTTGATATTCGCAGACTTATGAGCTCGATTCTCTCATAATATTAACGTGGCCTATTTTCTTTTTCGTATCAGCCTAACGCCGCCAAATCTCTCGTGCACTGGTTGCCTTAGTCAAACTCTCCGTGAGAATGGAACGTGCGCTGGACGAGACATTGAGGACAGTCATCGGTTCACACTGAAACGTCCAGGAGGAAGACTGCTCTTTTGTGGCAAAACGCGTTATATTATACAGAAGAGCCTGCCCTCACTCTATGGAAGCAGCCGGCTTAAGTCTATATGTTATCCGCTTCTTCGCTACCATGCGGCGCCTCAGCGCGCTGGCGCTCCATTATTCATCAAGGTGCCAGAAGCACTCTATGATGCCTCCCAGTCAGGGTTCTGTAAGTCTTGTCAGTATTTGCGGCAAATTGATCGAAGCATTGGAATTTTTGGCTCACCTTCTTCAGTATGCAAATGCCCTCCATAACGTTAGTCAAGCAAATCCATTCCTCGTCTTCGAGCTCTGCGCGCTCGCCGTAGCCGAGCAGCACAGGCGTGCTTTGCGTTTGCCAGCCTGTGATGGTCTTCGGGCGTCCGGCTTGGCCGACGACGTCGACCGCTTGTCCGACGCGGACGTTGACTGACAAGGGCTTGAGGTCCTCGTCGAGGGTGATGAGGAAGCGAGGGTGCATGGCGGTCACGAGGACGTAGAGGAGGTAGTGGTGGTCGCCGAGGACGAATTGCCTGGGATCGTCGATGAGGGAGAGGGTGATGGTGAGGAGGCCGGCGGCACCGACGCGCGAAAGGACACTGCGATCGGTGTGGAAAGGGCTCAAGCTGAGCGTTCCCTTGCCCATGTGGAGGAGACCTTGTGCGATGCGCACCATGAACAGAGCGTTGGGGTCACGGTGGTAGTAGCTCGCCAATTGCCTGAGAAGCTGTGCAAGACGGGCGTTGTTGGTACCGGCACCGAGCATACCCATGGCGAAGATGGCGTTGACGGCAACATCGATATCATTGTCGTGGCTGTATCGTGAGAGTGTGTCGTAGACCTTCATTTGAGGGTTCGAAGGGCTGATGAGACCCATAGCGAGGGGGACGGCCTTGCGAATGTTGGCCTCGCCGTAGTGCATGAGGTGGCCAAATTGGCGCAGAACCATCTCCTGGCCGACTTCCTCACCCATACCGACGAGGGACAAACCAAGAACGGCGTATGCTTGTACGAGCTGGTCACCAGAGCGGTCCTTCTTCTCTTCGTCGTCCTTCTTGTCCTTGTCCTCGTCATCCTTCTCATCCTCGATGTGCTCATTGCAAATGTGCAACAGCTCTTGCAGCTTGAGCACGGCACCAGTGCCAGCCCAAGCACAGATTTCGGCCAGGACAGAAGCGGGCTTTGACATTGGGTGCTCAATGACCTTGAGCGTCTCGATGACAACGTCAACCTCCTCTTGCTGGCCAAAGTAGAGCAGAGCCAGGCCGAGAGTCATGAATCTGGTCCACTTGTCTTTAAGCTGGTTGGCACGGTCCTCGTCCAAGAAAGTCTGAATGATAGCCTCAGAGACATCCGACTGCGCGGAGCCGACGAAGATGAAGCCAAGCGAGAGCGCAGCCATGGCAGAAATTTGCATGTCAAGAGATGTGTCGGTGACATAAGGCAGGAGCAGCTCAAGGAGGTCTTCCTTGTTCGAGCCTGCGTAAGCGAGACCAAGACCCATGATGCTTGCGACCTTGACAGCCACACTCTTGCCCTCGAGATCACCAAGTAGCGCCATTGCAGGGTCGCCGTCTAGCCTGACACCGCTGTTGATGATACCGGTAGCAAGGGCCGCGCCAGCCTTGACTTGATCTTCGCTGACGTATGTGAAAGCATCGATCTTGTCCAAGCCCATCTCAACGTCCCACTGCATCAGCATACCAGCAGATGCAGCAGTCGAAGTCATGCCATCCTCCTTGACTTTCCAGATCCAGCTCTGCTGCACACCGCCGTCCACCAGCATGAGCTTGTCAGAGCCAAAGCCAGCGTTTACGAAGGCGTTCACGAACGCAGAGGCAAGGTTGTGTCTCGCCGAGTCAGTGTTGGTAAGGCCAGCCGTGCGGGAAGACTCGAGGTGTGATTTGTAAATATCTTCAGGGACCTTGGGATCAAGAACATTGAGCTCTTTGGCCAGTGATTTGTAGTGTTCGGGGAGTTTGGTGTTATTCAAGCACTCTTGCAGCTCGGTGTCTTCGGCGTCTTCGCCCTCGAGCTCCAGGCATATCCGCTGACGTGCCAAGATGAAGGCAAGTTGACGCTTGAGCGCCTTGTCTTCTGCAGCAGCGAAGTCAGACTTGATCAATTCCATGTCATTGAGGCGAATGGCCAAGCACATGGCTTGTGTAAACTGCTTGTAATGTCTGTAGATGTCGTGAGCCGTGCGGACAAAGCGGTCGTTGTCGGGATATGCGAGCAGAGGGACCATGGAGACCATGTAAAGGCAGACTCTGGAGTATGTGTTTTCGTCGAGGAAGTCCTTGATCTCTTCAATCATCTCGAGCTCCGAGAGGATGTCGACAGCATCAGCCTCAGCGTTGTGAGAAAGGAAGAAGGGGACAAGCATGCGAGTCAGATCGTTAATGTCGTCGGTGTCGGCCTCCTTATCCATGCGGTTCTGGTATTCTGAGCCAATTTCCAGAGCCAGATGGCGCATGTACTCGTGACCCCATGAGCCGATGTCCTTATTAGGTGCAAGCAGACGGTACTTCAGTGTGTCCAGGCGCTCCTCGTCGGAATAAGTCATGCCCAGGACTGAAAGAGTGTCCGCCAACGATTGCTTCTCCTCTCCAGCCGGCCATTTCTCATATGCCTCGCAAAGCTTCTCGTAGTGTGGTCTGAGGAACTTGAGTGGTTTGGGCACAGCGGTCATGGAGCTTGTGCTGGTCTTGATGCTCTCTTTGATGGCCTCGAGCGCAGGCTTGTACAGCGATTTGTCGCCCTCTGTTAACCTCTCGACGAGCATGTCGAGCTCATCCTTGAGCTTCTGGTCCTCTTCACTGAGCTCCTCGGGCGCAAGGCCAAGCTCGCTTTCCTTCTTGCCATCCTTGCCATCAGCCTTCTCGCCTTTCTCGCCGTTTGCCGGCTTTGCGTCGTCGGCCTTGCCCTTGCCCTTGTCCTGGATGGGCGCCTTCTTCTCCTCCTCCTTCGCCATGATGATCGTTAAAAGGTGTGTATTGGTGGATCGAGCTGGTGTTGCCTTGGCGGTAGCGGGAGGAGTGGATTATAGAATGAGCTGGTGCAGAGTATTGAGCCGGATGCGGGACTCTGCAATGTTGGGTTGTATGGGATGGGAGAGCAGCTCGTGGAGGTGGTGGTGGTGAGGCAAAGCGGATGATGGATGATGTCGCGTTTCCATCGCCGCCGCCAGCACGTCCGTCACCGAGCTCCTGCCATCAGCAGCGAGCGCCCGCCAAGCACAGCGCCGCGAGTCATGCAGCGCGCGACGTCGAAGGCCAAAGATTTACGCCGCAATAATTTCCTGTCACATGCTCTCACTTGACCACGGCCAACACTCTTACACTTTACATATAGCGCACTGCACTGCCAATACCAGTGCTTTGCCAGTATGAAGCTCGACACGCGCGCCCTGCGCTACCTCACCAACGACGATTGGAGAGTCCTTGCCGCAGTACGTTTTTACAATCTAGCACCTTAGTGGCTCGCATGCAAATTTCGACTGACACAAGCTAAAGCAATGAACAGGTCGAGCAAGGTAGCAAGAACCATGAAGTCGTTCCCACACCTCTCATCCAGCAGCTGTCCAGCCAACGCGGTGGAGGTGCTGTACACAGGAACATCTCCACCCTCGCCAAAGACGACTTGATCGCCAAAGTCAAGAACGCCAAGTACGATGGTTATCGTCTCACCTACGGTGGTCTTGACTACCTGGCCATGAACACTCACAGGAAGAGCGATGCCATCTACAGTCTCGGAAACCAAATTGGCGTTGGCAAAGAGTCTGACATCTATGTCTGCGCTTCACAGTCGGATCGGCAACTCGTCCTCAAGCTGCACCGCTTGGGTCGCATATCTTTCCGAACTGTCAAGGCCAATCGTGACTACCTCCGTGGTCGTAACGCGGGAAGCTGGATGTACCTGAGTACCCTTGCAGCACAGAAGGAATATGCATTCATGAAGATCTTGCACAGAGAAGGCTTCCCGGTTCCCGAGCCCGTAGCATGGAGCAGACACACCATCGTCATGGAGTTCATCGACGCATTCCCTATGCGCATGGTCGACAGTGTGCCGAACCCTGGCAAGCTTTACGCAGAGCTCATGGCCATGATTGTGCAACTGGCTTCGCGCGGCCTGATCCATGGTGACTACAACGAGTTCAACATTCTCCTCAAGGAGTCGAGCACTGATGGCACACCTGTTGATGACGACACACCTCCTGAGAACATCATCATGACTCCCATCCTGATTGATTTCCCTCAAACACTTTCCACGAATCACGCCAATGCTGAGTACTACTTCGACCGAGATGTAGAATGCATCAAGCGCTACTTTGGTCGCAAGTTCAAGTACACCTCAGATGAGCCAGGGCCGTTCTTCGCTGATGCGATCAAAACGATCGTACCAGAGAAGAGACTCGACGTAGAAGTGGAGGCTACCGGCTTCAGCAAAAAGATGGCGAAACAGCTTGAGAAGTACGTCGAGGCCACTGGCGGCGATGCTGACGAAACACAAACAGCTGAAGACGATGGCGACTTTGAGGAAGATGGCTTCCAAGAAGAGGAGGCCGAGACAGCAGAAGAGGCAGTGGTTGGCGAAACAGCAGAGGCGTTCGCTACCGAAGCTGCTTCACAATCACAAGACCCTCAGGTCGACGATCCTAAGCTTGCTGAAGAGATCGGCTCGCTTTCGATGCAAGACGACCAAACACCCAAAGAGCCTGAACTCATCCCTGCGAACCTCGGGACGATGCCTCTTGAACTTTCACACGACCCTGACGTGATTGCAAAGAAGGTTAAATCAAAGAAGAAGGCTGCTGGGTGGGCCATATGAGCAATGACACGAGATTATGAACATGGCTTCGCTTTCTTAGTCGTCCGTTAACTCGCCTCAAACCGGAGAGGGTTGACACAATTGCGCCAGATAGTAAGTCTAACAACTTTTTTTTATTCTTTCCAGCCTCACCTTTCCTTCCAAAGTCATGATTATCTAGATCTACGCATCACGAGCATATACGTCTACTCCCCTTTCAATGGAGGTGATGTCTATAGTTGATGCAAAAGCGGAACCTTGCCGATTTAGTCGTCCCTGATATCTCGCATGACGGAGTGGCTCTATTACTGAGGGTACATATCTTAAATTGAAATAAACGATGTTCACATCTTACAACTGTACACAATCTATTCCTCGTTCACGTGGTACAGCCCGATTTGTGACGCCTCGTTGCGGATAGCATTACCCGCCTGACCTAGGTGGGGTCCATGCACACCAACATAGCACGTACGTATTACCTTGTTGACGCCACATGTCCTGAAATTGAGTATTGTATCACCAGTCTTGGTCCAGTCTTCAATGTTCAAGTTCAAACTGTTGTCCTGTTCAAGTCTGGTTTCAATCGACGCGAGGTGGTGTTACTAGGGTTGGTGCTTTACAACGACGGAACCACATTCTATCGATCAATCTGGGACATATCAATTGCGATGAAAATTAAATATCACGAAAGGTATCAAAGCGATGGGAAGACTTGTGTTGCACGCCGAAAAAAGTGTTCGTTGCGTTTGGAAAGTGGTATAAGGATTCTTTGATTGCAGTGGTGGAATTTGGGAAGAGCGAACAACATTTGAAGTCAATGTGGGCAATCAGAAGTGGTAACACGACAGAAAACCACCGCATGAAGAAACAACTTCACTAGTCCGACGAATTCAACAACACTAACTTGGCGCCGTCTCATACTTTCATTCGACTCGTCTCAACAGCATCCATATCCCCTAAAAATGTTGTAGTTACAGCTCTAGCTCATAAGTCTGCGCACATGTAGCGCCATGTGCATACCAGTATCAGCAGCTATAGCTCCTGACGCATTACATTTCACCATTGAGATACTCCCCAAAGCCTCTGGATTCCTTGACATCTGGAACGGCGCTACCATAGAACATAGTCTCAAGATAGCTGTATTGTCCACTGAGAGACCGTTCGCAGACTTTCGATTACCGACCATACGTGCAAAAGTCTGCATCGACATTAGCATACCAGTAGTCTTGATACATAATCGCTTCTCATCGTAGCAAGCTACGTCCTATCTTATCTCAGAGAGGCACATATCACAGCCGACTATGTCCGTCACCCCAATCTTCCATGTAGATCTCCAGCTATACATCTCGTAGCTTCGACAAACCCAACACCCAACACCTACCCACATGCATCTCGCGATTCAGAGAGACGCGCAACACGGCATCATACCAGACAGCACCTCGAGCACCAACAGCCACCTGCAGTCATCGGTTCCACTGAAGAGGATCCCAAAGATTGGAGCTCGACTGGCGGTGGAGTGCTGGTCGCAATAAAACAAGCCCAAAATCGGAGTTAATTCCTTGAGGAATAAGGCTGTCCGTGCTTACTGTATGAGATCATAGATTTTGACAGCATTGCTGGTAAGCGATGCAGATCCGATCAGACCTTCATGGTAATTTGGAATTTGGCACTGAGGGGTATGGTAGCTTTGAATCCTTCGGTCACGCCTTTTAGATCGTGTTGTGTTGATGCAAATCGGTACCTGTCTTCTTGCTGTAACTTCATATGTAGTGGTAGAAAGGCAACATTCTTAGTATCGACTTAGGTGCATGTGCATAGCAAGAGTGGACGTGAAAAATGATTTGGTTGAAAATCGTTGATGAAATTATTTATCTAAAGTACACATCGTGAAGATTCGTAACTTAGGATGCCACGGTCGCTTTGCTTAGACCGCGAAAACATCCCGCATATCGAAAGTCGCGTTGCCCTTTTCCAATTCTACCTCATAAGACCAGCGCTTTCGTAAGCTTTAAAACATTAGGAAATCGTTGCAGATTCGGAAAAGGACGCGCCTAGTAGGTGGAGGAGCTGCCAGTGGTACCGGTGGTGTTGTGGGTGCCAGTCGCCTTGTTGAGGAGAGAGTCGTTGGCACCGGTGGTACCAGTGGTGTTGTGGGTGCCAGTCGCCTTGTTAAGAAGAGAGTCGTTGTTGGAGTGGCTGCCAGTACCGATGTGGGAGCCGGTAGTGCCGGTGTGAGAACCGGTGGTACCAGTGGCGCCGCTGTGAGAGCCAGTGGCCTTGGAGTGAAGAGACTCCTTGCCAGTGTGATCGTGGCTGTGACCGTGGTGGGCGGACTTGGGCTCACCAATGAAGCCGTCCTGACGCTCCTCACGTCCAGTGAGGGAGCCGCCCTGAGACTTGAACTCGGCCATGGAGACAGCAGGGAGGGCAGATGCGGCGTGGTGCTGGGCGGCGTTGTGGTGAACCTCGTGGATGGGAACGGTGGTGTGGGTGACGTGAGGCTCAATGGTCTCTGCGATGGACATTAGTATGAATTGAAATTTCCTGCAACGGGGCTGTGACCTTAGGACATACCCTTCTGGATCACGGGCTGGATGGTCTCGTGGACGTGGTGGTGCTTGTGCTCGCCGGCAATCACTGGGTTGATCTCGCGAGTGGTGGAGCCCTCAACGCGGTCAACAGTGTCCTTGTAGGCAGCCCTCTCCTTGGCGAGGCGAGCCTCAACCTGGTCGTTGTTGCCGTGCTCGTAGCTGCGGTGCTCAACGGGGATAATGTTGGTGTGGTGCTGCTCAGGAAGAACCTCGCGGTCAAGCACGGGCTGCTCAGTGGTGTGGTAGTGATCCTGGTGAACCTCCTTGTCGATGGCGGAGGTGTACTTCTCGTGCTTCTGCCTCTCGATGGTCTCGTGCTGCACAGCAGGAGCAACCTTCTCGTGGACGGTGGTGTCGTGCTGTCCAGACTTGGACATGAAGTCCTTGACGGCTGCCTTGGCGGATTCCATTATGATGAATTGTTTAGTTGAAGTTTGGTTGAGTGGTGATTGGGTTGGAAGTATTGGATGTAGTATTGGATATGGTGAGTGGAGGTGGAATGTTTGTGTAAGAGTGAGATGAGGAGAGTTTGAATGCCACTACACTACGTATATATACCTGACGATGATGTGTGTAGGAGGGTATGCGTGGAGGGGTTCGACGTCATACCTCGACATGCAACCTCTACACCGTTAAAGTCAATGTACCCACAGTGCTTGGTCGGAGCTGCCTAGATCGAAGACAAAGGTTCGTCATTGGACGTGCAACGGTCGCAAGAACGGTCGACTATGCTCGTCGCAGCCAATGTGAGGCGTCCAAGACTGGGATTAGCGTCGACGGCGTGATGGGCATTGCGAGAAGCCAGTCTACAGCAAGGCAGAACAGCACTTTCTGATCCAGAGAGCCACATATGATGCATTCATCGGTGATCACGAAGGACCGTGGGTAGCGAGAGCAGAAGCAGAGTGGCGCGTCTAGTAGGGCAGGTGTGTGATCACCCACATAGTGGCTCAGTAGTAGTGTCTAGCATGTCTGTCGCCACAGCACGAGCCCGGCAAACAGCGTTCTGCGCCTCACGAGGCGCTCTTGATGCATATTTGTGAGAGAAAAGGGCCGCGGCTGGTGTCTTGCTGTGGATGTTGCGTTCAATCATGATGCTACCGCTCTGCCGTCGTTGGCTGATGTTGTGAACAAGCAAGCATCCCGCAGCCTGCCGCCGCTTGCACGGGAGATCGGCGCGGGAGATCGAGAACAGCGCGGCGGAAGCGAGGTAGAAACGCCACAAGCAGCAGAGCCGTTGGCCTCTCGACCACCGCACCGCTGGCGATCAAGCACCACCGCCCTCCTGACGCAGAGTCTGCCACGCTGGTGCGGAGAGGCACGAGAAGGCCGGTGGAACGCGTGAAACCTTGACGAGGGCCACAGGGCGATGCACCTGACAGCTCGTCATAATCATCAGCGGTGTCTTGCTCGCAGCGCGGAGTGGTTGTTTGTGCGCTACGGCGTCGTGAGATAGACTCTGCACCAGGATACGTGCTCCGCTGGCGTGCGCGGCCTACCGGGAGGGATCTCAGGGATCAGCTCCATCAATAGGTACCTTAGGGCCGTGCTGGAGGGGACTGCTCCTCCGTCCGCACCGCAACGGCGCATCCCTCATCGCGTACCCCGTCGTGGGTGGCGCGAGCTACCTGCGCCTGGGGAAGGTACACGCCTCGATGCTTTCGTGAGCTCGCCGGCCCAGATCCAGCAGCCAGGGGTAAGCGAATGCACACCATCGCATCCCAGACAAGCCGTGCAGCAGTCTCGCAGCGCGCGCGGTCGAGATCTCCGCTGGCCTGAAGCTCGCTATCACAATGCGTCATGGTTACGAGCTTAAGCTGCTCGCGCACCAGCGACCCTCATGCGGAGCGCGCCACTCCTCGCCTCTAGCCACGTCTGCAGGGCCGTCGAAGAATTCCATCGAACGTTGTTGCTGTGCTCTAGCCGTCCGGGCTCGCCGGAGCGCCGCGGCATATACGAGACCAGCGCATTTCGACGATCAACCGTCATGATGATCTGCCAAAGCTGTGGAAATGTGACGTAGCCCAGTCAAAACAATGGTTTCCTGTAGCACTGCTGCTGGCGATGCTGTCGAGCTCCACGATCAGATGAAAGCTAGACCAGGCTATCAGGCACAGTACGCTCGCACGTAGATCTCGTAACAGGACCCGAGTCGCCGCGTATACTTTTGACAATCAAGTGATCACACTGCAACGTTGTGAACGATCACTGCTCGCGGTCTTGCCTCTCTAATGGCGCTCGACAATATTAAAGAGAAGTTGAAGAAACCATTCCACCGCTCGAAAAACAGAGACAGCAGCGGCTCAGAAAGCACTTCCCACACGCGCACTCGATCCAGTACCACAAACGAGCGACCCGGGAGTAGTCGCCTTTCGCACGACCACCATGCCCAATGTATGATCGCGCATCAGCCTTAGTTTGAAAGGTCACTAACCGTTACAGCAACCGCAATACCATCCAGTCAGCCAAAGGCTTCCATCCCACCTGCCAGCAACTACACGACAAGCCGACAAAGCTCGGTGTCTTCGTTGAAGGAGAGCTCACTGGATCGCGCAGCAGCGCCTGGACTGCACAACACCGAATACAAACTGCCCCAGGTACCTCGCCAAAGTGACTTTTCCTCAGATTTCACGGGACTTACTCTTAGCTCCCAGCAAGCCGGACAGCGTGACCGGCGTGATACCGATGGCCGAATTCCTATGCAACTCAACGAAGGACGAAACAGTGAAAATATAGGCGATCGAAACATTTCGACATCCACCAACGATATACCTTCCACACGTGGAATGCAACGACCAGAGCATGAGATGAGAAGCCAACCTTTGGTTCCAAATGTTGATCCTCATGCCAGCAATGTCGCCGAC
This sequence comes from Cladosporium sp. VS III D KN 1, assembly GCA_019775635.1. NCBI lineage: Eukaryota > Fungi > Ascomycota > Dothideomycetes > Cladosporiales > Cladosporiaceae > Cladosporium > Cladosporium sp. VS III D KN 1. The sequence continues at coordinate 1,287,619 of JACWFN010000009.1, forward strand.
TGGAATATTGTCAAAAACGACAACGTGGCGGCAGGATCTCAAGATGAAGCCCCACAACCATTGAGTGTTCAAAAACGGACTTCAGCCCTACCTGGACCAGAAGCTGTGACAAGGAAGCCTTTGCCTCACGATCGGGATGATCTTAGAGAACCGTCTTGGTCGGTCACCCCATTGGCGATGGAAGGGTCAGACGACAAGTCGCCGCTTGATGCGCGCGGAAGGATATCGAACCTCAACCGCGAAATTCCCATTGTCTCTGATACCCCCCTCGCGCCACAACGCTCCAGTTTGGACAAACCATTGCCTCTAACACCGCCAGCGGCAATGACTCTCGATCGGGCTCTGGGTGCGAACGGGAAAGCATTTGGTGATACATCTGACGACAACGGCGTGCTGTCTGCACCGTCAGATCTAGACTCGACGGGTCCGTTCAACCTAGACGGCGTGGATGTAAAGCGAGAGCCCGAAACTGTGTCCTTGCACGAGTACCAGGCGCCTGCAGTAACACACGAGACGATCATGGAAGAACGACACGAGGTCCGCCAGAAAGTCATTACTCTTGAAACACACGACTACCACATCTATCACCGCATCTTACCGATCATCGACATCGAAGTCAAGCCCGCGCGCCACTTCGTGCCCATCCAGGACGGTCTAGTGGAAATTGCCGAGGAAGAGTTACCCGGCCGCACACGCGACAAGGTGAATTGGGCGATCGCGGAAATGGTTTCGAAGAGGACACCTGAGACACGAGAGGCACTGTTGGCCAGACACTTCACCGCTCGCAAGTTCGAGGGCTCTGAAGGTGATGAGAAGGAATACATCGGACCGGAAGGACATACTGTGAAGGAGAAGTGGTGGGTGTATCCTCCGACTTTGAGTGATGATGCATACCGCGCAGGCCAGACCTATCCTTTCCATTTTGGTTCGGCAGATCCCAAGGATGATGGTCTGAGTGCAAGGCTCCCGACCGGTAATATTGTTGGTGTGTCGAAACGGCTGTTGGAGAAGCGACAGAAGGAAGCTGAACAGATGGCGGCCACAGGAAGGACCAATGAAGAGCCGGTGGTTGCGAGTGTGGGGCGTGCTCTGTAGGCCGCGTCGTACTGCAGGTGAATGTACAATTATGTATTATAATCGCTGGAATGAGCGTAAAAGCTTCTTCTGTAGGATTTGGGCATCAAGTCGGGAGTCGGGCAGTCACCAATGTAAGCGCTCATCTGTGGAAGAATTAATTGAAAGTTATAATCAGTATCAACATAATAACACTGCCATATAGAGCGATTAGATCTTCAAAAGTATCGAATCGATGAACACCAGCCTGCTTACAGTCCTAGCTCATAAGTCTGCATATGGTGATTGGTGTTCCACTGCCTACATGTATACCAGTAGCTATAGCTCCCACACTTGAGTTGTCCACCTCCGAGGTGACATTTGGGATATGCCAATCCATCTGTGAAGGACAAGCCTCTATCATCAGCTATATATCCATAGATGCTGTAGTGCCCACAGAGACGCTGTGCGCAGACTTATGAGGCGCGACTGTAGTCACGTGATCCAAAAAGCGTCGAATCCAAAGCTTGAGTAGTGAATGATCATTTATAGATATACCTTGTATATCTCGCCGTGTGACGTGCATTGTCAGACTGGCTAATGCACATGCACGCAGCGTCTAGACAGTTGGCGCTGCGCGCCTAATTTGCCGACAAGCGCGAGGTTTAGCGCAGCCGCGCATTCCAACTTCCCTGCTCTCGCAGCACGCTCGCTCCCTAATCTATCGTGCTGTGCATGCTTACACTCGTTCTGCATGGCTTTTTCCAGCCACTCGGGCGTGCCAGTCATTGGCTCGTCGGACGAATTTGACGTTGTTGTTGCGAAACTAGCTCGGTACGAGACAACGTCATCGTGCTAAAGCATCCATTGAAGCTGACCATTGTTTGTCTCATAGGTACATCACGAGAGCTATCACAGCTCCGTACTCGTTTGAAGAATTGCGCACCGCACAGTACTCACAGGCGTTACAGCCGTTGGTGACGTACCTTGTAGAGGATGTTGATCATCCCGCGACTGTTCATGCGCTTCTGTAAATACATACCACGCCTTGTACCAACGCGTATATATACTGACTCTGCTCTAGGGCTTTGAAAGGCCATTTCAGTGCTCTTGAAGGCGAGGACGATCGTGGCATTACTACTACGCGCGCCCTCGCATGCGAACTTGTAGCTTGGAGATTCGTCACGCATCTGAGCGAGCGAGACGCGATTGATCATCTGTGTACAGATCTTAAGCAAGATGCGCGTACCACACATGACGAACTTCAACTGGAAGCCAGTGAGGAATCGCCATTGTTGAGCAATGACGGGTTCCAGTCAGATGATCTCCAGAATGATGAGGTTTCCGCCCCTGGAATGGGCGCGATATCCCCCAAAGACTACCAACACCTCAACGCCCTGGAAATCGCCGCAGTGTGCGAAGCAAAGAAATTCTTGAGCCAAAAGGCCGTGCAGAATATCATCGATGGTCTCTGGAAAGGTGACATTATGTTATGGCAAACCATGAGTCCAAGCACCGTGAAGCGAGCAACACTTTACCGCTCAGAACGATGCGATCCTTTCACACGGTTGCGTGTCCCACTGTACCTCAAGACCTTCGAAGTCATGTTCTTCGCCGCGTTTCTGGCATTCTACTACATTGTGCTGGTGGAGAAATCCTTCCATTCGGTGACATTCACAGAAGTCCTGCTCTACATCTGGCTCGCCGCTTTCACTTACAATGGTAGGTCCAAGGAGAAGAGTACCACCTAGCGCAAGAACTAACCGTGACGAGCAGAGGTCGTTGAGCTTAGAGACGCTGGCTTCAAGCTATACGCTGCGGACTTCTGGGCCGTATGGGATCTCGGCATTATAGCTGTCGGTATCTCTTTCTTCATCTCGCGGATGGTTGGTTTGGGTATGGACAACCGTTTTGTCACTGATACAGCGTTTGACATTATCGCTCTCGAAGCGTTGTTGCTTGTCCCCAGGTTGGTAGTCGTTCACGACATATTTATCGTATCATCCCCGCTGACGCTGCATCAGGATATGCTCACTCTTGAGCTTGCACCCTTATTTCGGAACCCTTCTTCCATGTCTTAAAGAGATGACAAAAGACTTCGTCAAGTTCCTCGCGCTGGTCTTCATACTATACTTGGGTAAGGAAATCCTCCAAAATCTTGACAAATCTGCCATCAAGCGCTGACAGTATTAGGCTTCAACACAACATTTGGTTTCCTGGCTAGAGGAACATTCACATTCCCCGAAATGAGCTGGATTCTCATCAAGGTCTTCTTTGGCTCTAGCTACCTGGGTTTTGTTCGCATCCTCCCATTTCATCTTTCCGAAAGCGTTCATGCTAACTCGACTCGCCTGTAGGATGTCGCAGAGAAGATATCACCCACGCTGGGCCCGCCTCTTATGCTGGTCTTTTGCGTTGCCACAAACTTCCTGTTGCTCACCATTCTCATCTGTCTGCTCAGCAAGAGCTACGATAAGGTACTTGATAGTGCATGCTTGGCGTTCCAGTAAGCGCCGGATCGTGAGCCTAGCTAATGACGTGCGTTTTCTTACCCAGGTTATGGACCATGCTCGTGACGAATATCTATTCGTGTAAGTGTCCACCTTGACTTTGCTGCGCCTTCGAAAACTAATGGCTGTGTCTGCAGGTATTCTGTCTACGTTTTGGAGGCTGGAACTTCAAACAGACTGACCTATTTTTTGCCACCACTTGTACGTTATACCTCATTTCCCCTACACGCCGCCTAGTCGTCGGCGAGGAACGGCCTCGGGCACCGTGACGGTCTGACGTGATGAGCCAATGGCAACACACGCTGTACGAGCAAGTGTTGGTTCCGCGAAGCCGTGTCGTCTTCGGTCACATTACTCTGGCCGGCAACACATTGCCCTTGTACTTTATGCAGCTACACTGGACTAACTCAGACCAACAGAACCTTCTTCCATTGCTGCTCCGTCCGCTGAAGCTGGTTGCCGCGCCTGACACCCTGCGCGCATGCCGCATCGCATTGCTCAAGGCGACCCACTGGCCGTTGGTGGCGCTCATACTGGCCTACGAGAGTGGTAGACGGGCCGTTGATCGTCGCACAGGAGCCGGACGACCCTTGACCGCGTCTATAGCTGCAGGGCCACGCTCTGCTCTGATGCGTCGACCGCTGTCAAGCCGATCAGTGCAGACTCGGCTTAACATCAAAGTATCTGCCTCACCGCCGAGCGAACCGTCACAGGAAAATCGGCCGTCCGGCTCCGAGCAGGGCTCAAGCCGGGTTCAGACTCTCGAGGCGCTGGCCGCAAGCTTGAGAGAACAGCTGCAAGTGATGGAATCCTTGATTGAGCGAGAAAAAGCGCAGGACACTACAGCCTGACGCTTGCGAGATGTGGATACTCGTCGAGACGGAGAAGGTGCCCGTGGGTGATCTTGTTGAAGGTGAGGTGGCAGTTAGCCGCCCGGCTAGACCTGCACGTGCCTAGGGTGCATAATAAGCGCGGAGGGTTGCAATGGAGGTATTTCACTGGTCACTAGTAGCAAGGCTATTGCTGCGGAGCGTGTACCCCAGTCTAGAGCGGTTGGGAAGCACTGATTGCAACGCACTTCCTTAGGTTACCATACTGTCGGAATCGGACGCCAAGCGCCATCCTAGCACTAAGGCGTTGGGAGCAACGGCACGATTTCCATGCAGAGAACACATACAAGATGGCACACGGGGTGCGAATTATTGATTACAATATGAGCTACAGCCAGGTGTTGTAAGTCTGCATGTAAATTTCATGACCGCTGTCTTCATCCTGGGTTGTGTGTCTGTCACCAGGGATGCATCAGCCAGCTAATGACCGATTTGCTTTCGCCAGTATTTCCATAGTGCATAGTACCAGGCCTGAATCGACTGCTGCTAGTAATAGTATCAGCAATTCTCGAGGCAGGCGCAGACTTGTGCGCAAGAATCGGATGTCTTGGAGTGTCGATACCCAGTACCTGTCCAAAGCATAGCCCACTTGTTGTCTTTCAACCGATGCTGGCCACTGAGCCATGCCGCACCGACGTTCTAGTGGAGACCGAAGCCGCATTGCAACTAACCTATGCACACCCTAGAGGATGCGCTACCCCGAATGATGTACTGTCCGCCGTGTTGCATAGACCTTTGCCTTCGGAAGCCTATCGTCTTCACATGGGTCGGGCCTAGGCGAAGTCGCAATGCCGCAATGTCCTTGAAATGTGTTGTTTCCTATGGGTTTCTGTTGTCTGTTGTTCACTGCCATGCCAATCTTCGCACCGCCCCATTCATTTTTGGCAGCATTATGGTCTTTGAGAATGTCGTCCTGTGCTTCATAAGAGATTGATCGTCGACCTATTCAACTTAATCTCCATCCAGCCCATCCAGTTCATCCTTCCAGATAATACGAATACGGCAGTCTTTTCACGGTGAAAATGAGCTACTACCCAAGTGCCGACCCTCACAGAAAGAGGAATGCCTCACGCCAGATGCCGATGAACAGCCAGGGCCAAATAATACCGACGACTGCTCAGGCATACCAAATGATGGGAGCACCCATTGACCCGAGTCTCACACAGCCAAGGACCTGGCCACAGCAGGACGTTGTCCATCCTTACGCGTATCCAAGCATGGGACAGCCTGATTACACCGGCATGAGTGGGCTGCCATCTCAACATCCGACCTCGAGCAGCGCAATGTATCCCAGTGCATATGGTACACAAGCAGCCAATGCTCCATATACATCTCCGTATCAGGATTACCCAAGTAATGCTTACAGCTCAATGGCACCAATGTCCACAGACCAGCCCTCGTGCGAGCGTTCCAATGTCGGTTACGGACAATACCAGCAGCTGTCGCCGAGTCGATCAGACGGCAGCTCAAGTACCCAGGTCTCTGGATTGTCATCACCCTATATCCAGCCATCTCCACTGATCAAAATGGAGCATCAGCCTGAACTGTCGCCTTATGGCAGCCGATACGCCTTCGACAGTGCCATGCCGCAACAACCAAAATTCATGACCATGGGAGGCGCACCGTTAGCTGCACCGCAGTCACAACGGCCATTAACAACCTCGCTGGAGTCGTATGACCATCCGCCTGAAGAGATCAAATATGAATTTAACCCATACGATTTCGAGTCGCTCTCGCTGGCCAATGACCCGCGAATGCTGAGCCCAGAAGCACCATCGAAACGTGGCTATACAACGCCCGAAAAAGCAACCTGCGCCTGTGAAAAGTGTGGAATGCAGTTCCAGCGCGCCAACAACCTTAAGACACACATGCAATTGCATGCTACGAACAGAGTATACCCTCACGCCTGCGAGTACGGCGACTGTAGGAAAGCTTTTGTGCGGAAGACTGATCTTGTGCGCCATGAGCAAAGCGTGAGTTCAGCACATTGACACGCAACTAACGAGGCAATCGCTAACAGGAGTTTAGGTGCACCTGAAAGAGCGCAACTATCTTTGTGAGTTGTGTGGTAATTCGTTCGCACGTAACGATACACTCAAGAGGTAAGTCGTGCTTGCGTACACGGCGATCGAAGCTCGAGACGCTGACATCGATGCAGGCACATTACCGACGGGTGCTCGAAACGACAGAGTGTCAAGTCTTCGACTCGCCCCCGCCGCCCATCAGTAAGGCGATCATCGTCCTACTTGCAATCTCCATCGCCAGCATCATCACCACGCCGTCGTCCGGCGAGATTGATGTGAAGCATGACTTTTAGGTCGCAATAATGGGAGTCGGGTGGTGGAGTGCGACCAGGGCCGGTGATTTGATAAGGGCGTAGCGATTGGAGGGCACAGGGTCTGGGACGGCTAGCTTAGCATACATCGCCGCAGACGAGCCAACACGTCTAGCGTAGCATAATTCAAGCTTATGATCTCATGTGTGCGAGCAGACACACCCTCGTGACGGGTAGCTGTACTTGGAGCTGGAGCATGATCGATAGTAGTACCTGCAAGGCATCAACTAGACGGAGCTTCGAAGTATGCTTCCCACCATCGCCAGGCAATCTACACACCATCCGGACATCGCGATCGCGTAGCGTCTACTTCACGTGCTACGTGCGAGTCTGCCATATACGGGTCTATCGCCCGTCTAGCCGCGGATCACATGAGCGCAAGTTGCTGCGGTCCAGACTGGACGAGCCCTCGGCACGCTCTGCCGGTGGAGTCAAGGAGAGGAGTGAAGCACGCTCGGGCGCGCAGGAAGGATGGACATGGCTCGGGGGATCTTCGAGGAAGCAACAAGGGGCCATACGTCTTGCTTGCCGCAGTAGCGAACGACTCTATCTCGCTAGGATGTGCCGTATATTGCCCTGTCGCGGTCGAAGGGCCTTGTCCTGGTCGTAGGCGCCAGGCACGGCCACACCGGCAGCAGTGCATAGATTGGATGGAGATCGCATATTTGGGCTCCCTCTGTCATGCGGCTGTGCGGATGGCGTATGTGTTGGTTTCGCACGAGTCGTGCATGCGATCCTGGCAGTGTTGCATGCATCCTGATGATCTTGATCCTTCGCCGGCAGAGAGCTCCCTTGTTCCTTCTTCACCGGACTCCGGACTCCCTCAGGATGCACCGCCTGGAACGGTGTAAAGACACGCACACATGCCGACAACAGGGCTGGTTCACAACGTCCTGCGAGGTACGGATTAGATTGCGCAACCGGAAGGTGTCGCTTAACGGCACGATCGGGCCACCGGTGAGGAAGTCAAGCACAAGCATGAGGGAGATAGTCGTCTGGCTAGTCCGAGGCTAGCGAGCAGTTTCCGCTCCGCCCGCATCCACAATCACGTCTCGCACGTCTGTCGAGGCCGTCGAGTCTGTCCGCGCTTTGGGACCTATCGCAAACCTGTCGATTGCCTCGGATAGTGTGTTCGCTTGTGACTTATGGCTTTTGAGGATGGGCCGAACGTCGCGTCACACGCAGAAGGATTTGCCTAAGCGAGCCAACCAGCAAATTACCCGGCGCGAGCTTCAATCGGATGAGCTCTGGCGGCTATCGGGCAAATTGTAATGCTCATAGGCTCCATAATGCTCCCAGGGCCCAGCGTGCGCCATGGCGTGTGTGATCTTCGGCGATATGCGCAGGTTCAGGACGGTAGAGCTGCCGGAAGAATGGCTTTCAACGAGAGGATCTCGAGTCGTCACCAAGGGATGTGGTCCCGTTGCATGTACGCTTCACGAGTCCTCCCAGTCTGCTTCAACGGGTCCACAGGGGACTGACGGGCGCAGAGGTCGCCCACAAGTGTTACCCTGCCATGTGTCTGCCTGTCCTTGAAGAACGGCGTTGGAAAATATGCTACTACGGAGTTGATTCCTATCGTCCTGCGAGTTTCTGCTCTAGGTCTCTTCTGCTGTGATGATGTCGTCTAATAATGCCGAAGGTGCTGGTGCGTCGTCTCATAAGTGTACTGCACTGAAGCCACCAGGACCAGCCGTGATTCGGCTCAAGAGCCATGTCTTCGCCTGCGCTACACAGCAACACTCGGTGAACCGCCACTAACACCTGCGCCGCCCATGCTCCTTCGTACCCTCTCCCTGCCCTCTTTCCTCGATACCTTGGCCACTTCATCCAACCCCTGTGCCACCAAACCCTTGAAGTCCACACCAACTTCGCTAAATACCAACGATTGCTCTCTCACCACGCTCACACAGTCTTCCCACAACTCGCTGCCCCACTCGACTGAGCTCAATTGCCTCTGCAATGCGCCATTGAATTCGTCGACTCGTTCCTTCGCCCATTTGACTGCCGCGGAACCTGATGTCGACGGGAAGCTAGCATTGAATGTCCGGAAAGTGTGGACCAGCATGTTGAAAGTGACAAAAGCGAGGGCATGGAGATAAGGCGGCAGAGCGCCTCTGAACGGTAGCTGTCGAGTGCGTAGACGCAACGTCTCGGTGCGTGCATCAAGGTAGCGTGAACGTGCAAGTTCCTCGTAGCCTAATCGCAGCAGCCACTGCACATTTTCCTTGGTCTTCTCTGCACCTCCGGAGGTCTGGCTCAGCTGGCGCGCGATCGAGGACGCAAGTCGAGAAGCGCGTTCATTGACTTTGGAGAGGATGATCTCTTGAGCAACAGGGTAGCCTCTGATCTCCCGGCCTAGCTTGCGTAGCTTCTCGACCTTGACGACAGCTTCCTCAAATCTTTGCAGAGCGATGTCAATATCAAGACCATCAATTTGAGATTCCACGGAGCGAATGCTTTGCTGCCGCCCCTCCGCGTCGACTAATATTGAGTTGCTTCGGCTCAAACCGCCCGCCTTTGGATCGGCATTACTCGATCTCTCGAGAGCTGCCGCTGCAGCTTTCTTGAGCGAGCGTGGATCTTTGCCTGTAAGCATAGCCAATTCATCAACTGCTCTTTCTCGCTCGCCATGCTCAATTGCAGTTCGCTTTCGTAAATCCTCTTGGGCCTTGCGGAAAGCCACAAGCATGCCAGCCTTTTCACCTGTGTCCGATGTTGCGTATGTGAAGCTTTCGTTACCAGCACGAATATTAATAGCGTTGCGGACGGCCTCGTTTTCTTTTTGTCGTCCTACGGCCTGCGCCTGAGATCCGCTGAGATCCGCGAGGGAAACGTCTTGCAGATTCCAACACCTGTCTGCAACAAGCATTGTCTGTGACTGAGGATTGTACACACTTTGGCGATTGTTCTTAGGATTTCCAGCAGGCATGTCGTGCCGCTTTTTCTCGCTCGCAACTAGGAGGTGATCGTTCAAGAGAACTAGCACAACTCGTCTCCGAGGTTTCCAAGTTGCAGCATTGAGTTCAACCCATCTTTGACTTTCCATGATGATGTGCCGACCAGGCAATGCGGGTAAGTATTTCTGACTGCCCTCGACTCGCTTCCACAATGTTTGCAAATGCGTGCTCCACATAGCCTCCAAGTTTGCGACACTACTCCTATTCGCACGCTTCCTGTCGGCCAAAGACATCGCGTTGGAGCCATTGAGATCCGCCCCACCGGCACCTGTTGCATGTCCCAATGTTCCTGTGAGTTCACTCATGAGCGTTCTCAAGGTTCGCATTTCCGACTTCAGCTTCTCTGCTTCTTTTGAGATCCTGATGAATTGAGTCCGGTTCTGGTATACATTGTGTTGGAGATCGGCGCTAGTGTGTGCCTTCAGGTTCTGCAGTTCATTTTGGTAGGCTTGGATGTCATTTTCAGACGCATCGGCCAGTAAGTTCTGAACGTACTTCTCGGCCTGTAGTTTAGGGTCTGCGAGGGCCCGTGGATCGACCTTGAGCGGTGCAGGCCCTCGGCTGGCACTACGAGTACTTCTCGAAGGGCTTTTGCTCTCTCCTCTGCTCCGGTCGCGGGCATACTGTGCTGGTATGTTGGGCATAGCCGGCATCGGCGGCACGAATCCGCCGCCATCTTGAGGAGCTGCGAAGCGAGTGCTGTATCGCCTCTTGACAAGATCGCTAGTCGTGTCACCGCTGCTCATGCCACTTGCAATGCTCGGCCGTGCCTCTCGAGGGCGTGGAACGGAGAGGTTCGAACCGGTCCTTTGGGCGTCCCATTTGGAGTCGGCACTGCGATCGCGCGGCTGGATCTGGCGTGGTGCGGATATGGTAGGGCGAGTGGTAGTCTTCTTGCGCCGTAGCGACAAGCCCTTCTTGTCTTCCGACATGGTCCGGCGTGGTATGGTCTCAGAGTCAAGGCTGCAATGGGTGGTGGAGGCTGATCACAGGGCTCGCCCAGCTGCGCCGGTGCATGTCGACTTACGTAGCTCACGCGGACCTGCCTTGAGCTGCTTGCTGCTGGAACGTGCTCTGGACTTGCGACCATCTGCCGCCGCTCAAGCCCAAAAGTTCTACGGCACCGAACAACATCTCGCCAACCACAACAATACGCCTTTCCGCCCTCGAATTCCATCTTGAAACCCGTCGCCGTACTCTAGTCCATCCACGCATTTCATCGCACACCACAGGCATCCGCCGCACCTCCTCACAATGGCCTCCCAGTCCCAGCAGATCTCGACATCAACTGTCATCCTCGCTACCGCCGGCACTCTCGCTGCTGGCGCGCTTGCGTACGCCGTCTACTTCGACTACCGCCGCCGCTCAGACCCCGAGTTCCGCAAGTCGCTCAAGAAGCAGCACAAGAAGGTGCAAAAGGCCAAGGAGGAGGAGGGCAAGGCCGCCGAGCAGGGCCAGAAGCAGAGAATCAAGAACGCCGTCATCGAGGCCAACGAGGATGGCTTCCCCAGAGACCCCGAGGAGACCGAGGGCTACTTCATGCAGGAGGTCGCAAAGGGTGAGGGCATGTGCCAGGACGGCTCCGACCCTGTTGATGCCGCGCTGTGCTTCTACAAGGCTCTCAAGGTCTACCCTCAGCCCAGAGAGTTGATCACCATCTACGACAAGACTGTGCCCAAGGTATGTTTAACGAGCTAAGCAGGCGTGATCGCTATACTGACATTTTATCTCTAGCCCATCCTTGACATCCTCGCCGAGATGATCGCTGTGGACCCCAGCATATCCGTCTCCAGCTCCACCGCTGGCGGCGACTCCACCAACGTCGAGTAAACCTGCTAGCCAGGAACTTCAGGCATGTCATTACTATGTTTAGGAGAGGCGATTTTGGAGCGCCTTGTCTAGATGGAAAAAGGGAGTAGCATGGGTTGCATTTCCTGAGAGCCGGAGTTCGGGCAGCCCTTGGATGGAGTAATCACTCATGTCACGGCTGTCTGTTGTATACAAGTGTACATTTACTGTTTTCGAGAATCTGAAAGACGAATTTCACCAGATACCATTGAGCTGTCAGCTTGAGCGTTCTCACGCAGTCCATCAGAATCCTTAGCAATATCAAGACTCATCAGTTGTTCACAGCGATCGGTCATAGATGAAGAGTTGCGAGTACAAATGCAAAGCGTTGTGTTTTTCAGTGAGTAGCAGTGTGGAGTGCTCCCTCTCTTTCGGCAAACTTCGGTATCTGATGCGTGCCGATCTCCAGCCTGATGAGTGTATTTATTGAGCGATGTTATGTGATGACCGTCAAACAGATGCCACCTCACAGCTTTGCTTGATTCTTTTTCAAAGCTGTCTCAAGGTGTTCGACAATCCGTATGCGAAGCAGGATCTGGTAGTTTGATATGTCGACGAACGCTGCGAAACGTGCACTGCCTAATCTTTGGCCGCGCAGATATGCCACAACAGAACCATTGCATATATTCTTGCCCAAACGAATTTTCGGCCGTCGAACGAGCATTGAATGCCATCTGACAAATCCTACCCCGAACCGATCTTTCCACTCAACACAGTGCACGCAGCAAGCTGGACCATCACATTCGAGCTCCAGACTATCGCTTTCGGGTACACTGGTCGTCGCACTGGAGCAAGCCATCGCAGGCCCATTCTGCACTCGTCAACTCGCAGATCAAGGAGCCCGAGTGATCAAGATTGAGCGTCCTGGCCGAGGAGATTTCAATCGCGACCATGACACTCGAGTCAAAGGCTTATGCTCACACTTCGTATGGACCAACCGTAGCAAAGAATCCTTGGCTCTTGATCTGAAGAATCCTAAGGACCTGGCTGCACTCAAACAACTTCTAGCAAAAGCAGATGTCATGGTTCAGAATCTTGCACCTGGTGCCACGCAGCGCATGGGCTTGGACTACGACACGCTCAAAGCGCAGCATCCGGCCTTGATCGTTTGCGACATCTCAGGCTACGGTTCGACAGGGCCATACCGTAATAAGAAGGCCTACGACCTGCTCATCCAGGCTGAGGCTGGACTTCTTAGCATTACAGGGTCGCCCGATCGACCTGCTAAAGCTGGCATCAGCATTGCAGACATTGCAGCGGGCACCACAGCGTACAATAATATCCTCGCGGCGTTGCTGGCGAGACACAAGACTGGCCAGGGCTGCAGATTGGACGTGAGTATGTTGGAAAGTCTAAGTGAGTGGATGAGCTTTCCGATGTACTACGCTTTCGAAGGAGCAGATCCGCCAGCATTAAGTGGTGCCGAGCATGCCAGTATATACCCGTATGGACCTTTCGACACGGGTGAAAATGGGACAGTGATGCTGGGCATGCAGAACGAGCGCGAGTGGGCCATCTTTTGCGAACAAGTTCTAGAGAGGAAAGATCTACTCGGAGAAGAGCGCTTCAGTACGACAGCAAAGAGAAGCAAAAACCGGAAAGAATTGAAGGCAATCATTGAAGATGTGCTCCGAGCAGCTGATGCGGAAACATGGCTGGAACGATTACAGGAAGCTGGTATAGCTAATGCGAAAGTGAATGATATGGAGGGACTATGGAATCATCCACAGCTGAAAGCAAGAGATCGGTGGAGCGAGGTTGAGACCAGCGCTGGGACTATTCCTGCGTTGAAGCCTGCTGGTATTGCTGATGGTTCAGAGGTGAGGATGGATCCTATACCGGACGTTGATCAACAGGGTGAGGCCATTCTGAAGGAGTTCGGAATCGTGCGCTGAACTGTATGTATTAGCAGCCGACAGCGTAAATTTTACGCATACTGAGAGAGGAAATGACATCTCGAGGTTTGTGGAAAGCCGGATGCTGTCATAAAAAGCGTATATCATATTCGACCATGCAGGTGGTGCGTCCATCTAATACTAGTAGTTTTCGGTACCCTGCTTCAACCCAACTTCGCGATGAGTGCATCCATCTGGCTCTCAATGTTCTTCAAGCCCTTGATGACGTTCTCATCTTTACCCTTACCAGGCGTCCACTGGGCGTGCGCAAAATCGATCATCTTCACCTTGAAAGCAGGCGGGGGACCGTCTTCCTCCTCCTCCACTTCCTCTGCTTCACTCTTCTGCACCTCCAGAGTTGTCGGAGCCTTCTCCTCCATTCTGGGCTTCTTCTCGTCGCCTTTCATGAGCGAGCTGAGAGTCTCTCCATCACCCTCGTAGACGATCAGTACACTAGCGCTGTACATCCTGGATTCGGTGCGCTCCAAGATGTGGCGAGCTTTTGTGATTTCGGCGAGGATGGTTTCGAGCAGTACCACGGCTTCCTCCTTATTTGAGCCGGGAGTGAAGAGCGATGCGAAGAATGTTTCGAACCCATTGTTGACGTTCTCCGCGCTGAGCTTGCGACCATAGAACTTGTCGTACGTCTCGAACTGCTTGCCATTCCAGACCTTCATGCCGGCGATGCGGAAGTTCAATGAGCCACTAGTCGTCTCCGAAGCGACCTTGTCCAGTCTCGCGGCCTTTTCCTCGCTCGTACCGTCGGCATACAGGCGAGCACCAAGTTTGAGGTCCAGCACGTTTGGCTGCTGGAACCCAGAGGTGAGGTTCTCAAGCACGATGGCTGACTCCGTGGCGATTTTGGCGCCATGCAGCCTCTTGTCTTTCTGTTCCTGCACGGCTGCAGCGTCTCCACCAAGCTGAGCGACCTGATCTTCGGAGACTTGGTCTGGAGCACCGAGAGACAAAGTGCCCATGAATGTCGGCATCAGCTCTGCGAATTCAGGGTGCTCGGCTATGGTGGATTGGTAGAAGTCGATTTCAGCTTGGACGCAGGGTTTCACGACCATTTCGCCCGACTCATCTGAAAGGACACCATCATGGCCAGCGGCAGCATTGGCGAAAGATTTGAGTGACGATGGGTCGAGAGAGTGCTGTGATGTAGGCGTGTCCATGGTGGGGCGTTTGTTGTTCTTGTTTGGAACGTTAGACTTTGTCCTCACAGACAACAAATTTGCAGATTGCAGCAGATACCAGATGAGTACTTTATGTGGTAGTACCGTATGTAGACACAGTATCCCAAAGCAGAGAATGATCCGTTATGCTGCAAGGTACATGTACCACCCTACCTGACATCTACGAGCTGATTGCTTGGCCTGCGCCAGGGAAAGCGTCCTGACGTGATGTTTCCCCAGCTCCTCGGGGCGCTGCTGCAGGCACGGAAAATGCCGGTGTCGTGCCCCCTCAGGCACCAATCGCTTCACATGTTATGTGAGCCTCACATCTATAAGGCAAGGACGAAGTCCATCGTGACTTCCTTCCAAAGCGCCCATGCGAGCTGCGACACGTGACAGGTAGTGTAAGCTCATATGATCAAACGGTACTTTCTTTTGCCTACTTTCGCGTGCAACATCAACTGAAATCGCCATCACATCAACACTAACAACACCGACAGTGCGAACGTATCCTGGCAATGGCCTTGGAGCCAAACACAGCTGCACCAGAAAGCGCTGACGCCTCTTCGACCATGGCGCTCGCTACCTCACCCGATGCCGACACACAGGAACATGGCTTTTTCGTAAACAACAGTACAAAGACGTTCGACAAGGCTGAGCTGCACCGCCAGATTGACTACTACTTCAGCGAGGAGAATTTGCGAAAGGATGCTCACCTCTTGGGCAAACTCGAAGAAGGCAATGGCACCGTCAGCATTGCTCAAGTCACTGGGTGGTCCCGCATGCGCAAGTTCAGACCGCTCAGCGCCGTCAAGGATGCATTGAAAGAGAGCACGGTCATTGAAGTCGTCAATAACAAGCGCATCAGACTCCGCCATCCATTTGACATGTCCAAGGCTCTGGTCAAGCCGCGCATCAATGAGGACGAACGCAAATTGCAGCAGACGGCCATTCTCAAGGCCAATCCGCATCTGTCAAAGGCTATGCTCAAACGTACTGGCTTTGAGCATGATCACATTGAACCGAGCCTCACCTTCGAAGAACAGCAGACTGAAATCGAGCAATACAGCGTTGAACATCCCATCTACGTCAGGCTCGAAACCGCGGTCCTCAAGTACAAGATGAATCGCAAATTCCATCAAGAGTCTCTACGTGTTTTCCATGCATTTCTGAACTACGGCGGCTTTGACGAGCGTCCCGCTAACTTCACCGGTGGTATGAGCAAGGAGGAGGAGGAAGGATTGAGCAAGGAAGAAAAGGCTGCCCGTAAGCAGATCCATTACGTGTCGGAGGAAGCAATGCAAAGCATTGAGGAAGGCGACGGTAAGTGGGTTGTTGACTTCGAGGGCGTCACCAAAGGCTTCTTCTCGACAGTCTTTTCAGGGCAGTTCCTCTGGCACGACGATATCGAACACGACAAAGGAGCCACACACGCGGCCTGCAACGTGCTGCGTAATTTCTTCAATTACCTACTGTACCACAACGTGTGTGCAGAGTACGTCGAGCAGATCAACTCAGCTCGAGACGTGTTGGAAGTCGTGGAGGAAGAATTCGTCAAACTGGCAGAAGCTCAGAAAAGCTTCCCTGGAACGTTCAGTATTGCTTGTTCAGTTCTCTTGGGCGGCTACTACTCTAAGACGAGCTTCCAAGGCGATTGGATGGTTGCAGACCAAGTTGCAGCATCGAAAGCCGGATACAGCCATCAAGAGGCCCGATCCATTGTCAATGCAGGCATCGCTGGCTATGGAACCCACAGAAACCTGGCGTCGGCCATCTCTAACCCCATCATGTCTACAGTGAGCGAAGAGGAGGATGTTGGCCTCGAAGTGACCACCATTACACACTTGGCCGAAGCTCCCGAATGGACGCAAGGATTCTTCGAGAAGCTCAAAGGCAGCATTGTCGGGCCAATGGGCAAGCTGGTATGCAAACGCATCCATTTCGAGACCGCAGCGCCCCTCGATCTTCCACCAAACCTCCGCGCCCGCGCGCAGTCCTTTGAGTTCCTTGTCGACGAAGAAACTCTCCAGAAGTGCTACCCCGGCATGAAGTTCGTTGCTGATGTCAAGAAAACATCCTCAGGATTCTGGTTCATCGATCGCTGGTCAGAGTGTCATGGGACATTCTACACTTGGTGTTGGAACGAGCGAGCCAGAGAATACAGGGAGACAGTCGATAACTTCAAGCTGGCCAAGCCGAAGTATCGGGCGACTCATCAGTCGGAAGACGAAACTCCAAGGGCTCGTGCAAGCGTTCCGAAGCTACCTGTCAGCGCAGACATCGTCCACCTCCTCCAAAAGATAACAGGGTCGCTTGACTCAAACGACTCTGTTCAGGCTAAAGCTACTGATCGCCTGGATGACAAAAGCGAGGAGAATAACGTTGTCCCGAAGCACGAGATCACAGCCAGTGAATAACGTTACGGTGACTCTGTCGTTGAACCGACCATAGTCGTTGACGCCCCAGAAGATGAGGTGTCAAGCTCTGCGGAGCCCGCAGAGATCTCCAAAATGGCGTCTTCGCAAGGCGAGAATTTGGAAACTGTGACTGGTGATGGTGGATTCTTGAGCGATGAGGAGTTTGCCGAATGAGAGGCTGAGCATTTTGTAACGTTAGCTCATGTGTGCCAGCATGCAAATGATGTTAGCGTCTCTGGGTGTTTCTAGTTAAGTTAAACGACGGATGGCGGATATGGCGTTGAAGTGATCGACTTCTGGAATGCTCTGTGTGAGGGATCGGCGTGTTCATAACAAGCAGAGCAACGTAATGATATTCATGAAGTTCTATAAGTTGACGTTAATCACCATGATGATGTCTTTGAAGCCAGTGTTCTCCTGGCTTTTTTCGCCAGCGAATTGCTCCAGATTAACGTTAGTCCACTAAGCTAGCTAACTTACTATAAGTTAACTTAATTCACGCTGACTTTATGTTAACTTATATCCATCAAGTTGCCCATAGTTAAGTCTGTACATGGCATCTCAGCGGCAGACTAACAGTAACATACATCAAGTTACCGTGGCCGAAGGTTGGACCTCATTAGTGCCCGAGGGTTTGATGAGAGTCGCATGTGATCTCGATGGGATAGAGTCCCAAGATCCGCACCTATATCTGTAAGTTAGACACTGGCATGATGCGACGTCGAGGCATGTGCATGTGCCGACCCATGGGCTAAGTTAAAGTCAATCAAATTGAAGTCAACTCAATCACATCCTGACCTCTGACCTCCGCTGGCTTGCGTGAAGTTGTTCGCGGAGACGCTAATCTTTTGCACGAACATGGAGGGCATTCTCATGTTCACTTTAATATACGTTGACGTTAACTTACTATCTAGAATAACCTATTGATTATCATTGAAAATGAGGATATGTCTAGGTCAAAGATCCGTGAGACCTGGAATTATCCGGTGGTTGATTGACACTTGAGCGGTTCATGTTGTCAGAGTTCTCGCAATTGGTCCTTCGCAAAGATACATTGTTTCCCCTCCGCTCATCTCTGGTCTGGCTTAAGTCAACGTAAAGTTGAGTAAGTTGATATTTCGGGCAGGTTTAGGGCGTGCGATTCCGTTTGTTGCAGTGTTAACTATTGCAAATTGAGTGAATTGAGTCAATCATCCAAGGAACATCTCAACATCAACCGAAGTCAACAAATTGTCGAGTCACTGGCTGGAACGGGCTGCAGGTCAACGTAAGTTAGTCAGACGAGGATCGTACAGTGAATTTAACGGAAGGAGCTGCCGGTGGTTCCTTCCCTTTCCAGATGGGTGCGGCACATAACAACAAACGCACCGCCACAGTTGATTGGGTGAGCACAGCCTTGACATCGCTGTGCTGCTTCTCGCCGAACCTCCAAGAACCAACTCACCGGTCACTCGCAACAACCGCGATCATTTACCTTAACTGTAAGGTAACATTGAATTAACGGCTCGTTTGCCGGCATGCATCCTGAGCCATCGATCACTCGGAGTCTAAGAGCATTGCCACACGTCCAGAAATGAAGCCATAGATCACTCATGACTCTAAAGCTAGCATCGACTGCTAACACGCCTCCAGGGAACGAGACTACTACCTTGAGCCACGCTTGACGTAATCACTCGCGACAACCTAGAGATTGTGCTCAAGTTCAGCCACCAACTTGACGTTAGTTAACGTTACCTTCCAACAGCCGGCTTCCTCAGCTGTGCCGACCGCATCAAATGGGCACTAGTTAGGGACGCAAGACGAGCGGAACTCTATGATTCTGAGGCGATTCCAGACGACGACGCAAAAGAGACGGGTATTGGTCTGCACATCATTTGAGAAACAAACTTCACGCTAAAGTACTGGAGGAATGGCTTGGAAAACGACTCCGGGCATGATTCAAATGATTGCTCGCCGAATGTTCGCCGAACATCGAAGGGTTGATGCTGACAGGACATTGGCGTCAGGCAAGTTCTGCAAATCGAAAGGAAAGCTGTGACTTAACGCCATGAGCATGAGCGGAAGGCTGTGTTCTATACGTATGCCAGCTTTGGGAATAGTGAACTGGTTTGTTGCGTTCCATGCAGACTTTCTCTCTCGGGCGGATCGGGCGTCAATTCGCGGAGGTCGATGGACACTTTTGCTCCTCGAAGCAACGAAGCAACGACTTTGACAACCTCCCATCTAGAGGCCAACCCGCTCTAAATCGTCGTACGGACGACATTTTGGCAGACCTGCTGATGTCGGAATGAGTTGCAGCGGCGATCGTTCCCATTGAGACGAGCAGCGACACAGAATTCTAAGTCAGGGTCTTTCAGCTCCGGCCGGCTGGCTGATACGTTAGGCCACGAAAAACTGAAGTTAAGTTACATCAGAGTTTTGCCATCTACCAACACCATGCTTCCGCACATCAAGGGAATCCGCGAGAAGGCGGACCAGTCGTGAGCTTCAAGTATAACAGTCTGCCCACATTAAGTTTACTGAGTAGGTCTACTGCAAGGCCGCCGCCAATACCAGCGTGATTTCTGCAAACAGGGGACCCAATTCTCGGCTACAAGTGTGGCGACTCATTTGCAAGTCAACGTTGGAGGGATGTAACTTTGCAATCTATCGACGCCACTCTTGCATAACTTATCATCTTTCTTCCCGATCAAGCTGAGTTGACCGTTACCCAATCGTCAGCCAAGTTAACGTCATGGGAGGGGTAATAGAACGGCACAGGTAATGGAACGATTAACCGAGGTCAGTGAATATATACCCCTCTATCTCGTTCAAATTCCTTCTTCCTTACCTATGCCTTTATATACTAAATCAGACGTGAATGATGCGTTATCAGCACTAAGGAGCAGTCCGGACGTGTCGATTTCGCGTACTACGCGTCGATTTAACATTCCGAAAACAACCTTCTATTATCGCACCAAGAATCAGAAGTCATAAAAACAATGCAAGATTAAGCACCAACACCTAATTCGAACTGAGGAGGGTATACTTAAGAAATACATTATCAGGGCGTCAGGGGGGGGGGTCCCTATTAGCCTTCAAACCTTAATTATCCTCGCTGAAGAAATCCGGTTTAAACGAGCCTCGAATTACGAAAACAACGAATACCCCCCTATCTTACGTCGTTAGACTAAACGCTTTAGAGCGCATTACTTATATGTCAAAGCGTGTTTAACGCGTCTAATCGACGTATTACGCGCTGCGGCAGTTGAGTATACAAAGGTTGAGACCTATTTTTATAACCTCAGCACTACTCTTCACGAAAACGAATATCCTCCTAATAGCATTTATAATGCTAACGAGACTGGTTTTTTAATTAAATCGACTAGGGGGTCTATTATTCTTATTGATCGCTTACTTAAGCTACGTGGAAAACGACAGCCTGGCCGATAGGAGTGGATAACGTCGATCGAGTGCATTTCAGCCTCGGGGGTGACCCTGCCGCCGACCCTTATTTTTAAGAGCCAAAATCTTAATTCAGGCTAAATTCCGGACGAGGTACCCCCTAATTGGCATTTCATTACATCGAATAAGGGCTAAACTAACGATTTTATTAGTTTTAAGTAGCTTAAGGACCATTACAAACCTTTTAACTCGCCGAAATAACGGAAAACGACGACTCCTTATTATCGACGGCTATTCGAGTTATATAACCAGTGATTTTATCCGGTTTTGTATAGCTAAGGCTATCGACCTGTTCCTACTACCCCCTCATACCTCGCATGTTACGCAGCCTTTAGACATAAGCTGTTTTTCACCTCTTAAAACTGCATTAACTTCAAAGGTCGATCGGATATTTCAGACTTCCACGCGTCGATTGCCACGTGTCGAATGGACTCAGGCCTATATCCGAGCTAGGACTAGGGCCTTCAGATCCGGTACTGTCGAATCAGGCTTTAGGAAGGCTGGTATATAGCCATTTAATCCTGAGGAGCTATTATCGACTTTAAATCCCCCCTCTAGAACCTCCTCCCCTGAAAACACGATTTTGACGCGACCTGAGGACGTACATCATGTTATTGACACGAATCTGACGCCTATGACCCCACACACCCTCTCGTTTTAATAGCTAGTCGATCAAGTCACAAATAACGAAAATATAGCCTCTCCGACTCGAGGCCTTATCATCGATTTGATCGACTTAGCTGAACAATGTAATACTAACGCGATTTTGACGCATAGAGAGCTGAAATTAAAGGACGAGCTACTTAATGTGCGTAAGATACATAAAAAGGGGAAACGCGTCACATTAAAAGGAAAATTCCTACTAACGCGTAACGATATACTACATGCTGTCGAAAAGGCTGAAAAAAATACCCAAAAGGTTAAGTCGAAAAAACACAAAAAACGCCGGCGTAGGGCTATACCGGCTGAGGACATTAAAGTTATTAACCTTGACAATGAATTGGCTTGATTAGTTTATTGATTAAGGCGTTAAGTCGAGCGTTATTATTGATTTAAAAAATATAATCGGATTTTCGTTCCATTACTAGTGCCGTTCTATTACCCCTCCCATGACGTTACAGATGTGACGGCTTGTCCACATTACCAGCGCCACGTTTGCAGATTAGTCCTCTCCGCGACCAGGCAGCCTCAGCCAAGTTGGATCACTTAACGTTGACTGACTTACAACATCAATGTCTTATTTAGTTAACGTTACAGTGACGAACTCAATTGACTTGATTAGGCTGAAGAAGCTGCACCAAAAGAAGTTTTCGCTTTGCAAGCCTTCATAATCTACCCATGCTTGCACATCAACCTTCTCCGCGATTAGGTCAGCAACAGATCTAACGGATCGTTCATGGGAGCTGAAGGCTTTCAGTCCAGTGGCCGCATTCTCGACTTCAGAGTTGGCATGTTGATGGTTGGAATGGCGCGTTCACTGCGTCGTGGAGATGTGCAAAAGGTTAACCAGCCACAGTCATCGTAACGAGCGAGAAAAATCGCAGTGTAGTAATGTCAGCTCAAGCTCATCGCCGCCCTGGCTTTGACAAAACACCTTCTGGCCCGCCGCCGCTTTAGCCTCACACACCGCAGCCGCTGCTGCCCTGATTTCGACAAATGTTGCCGCCCTGACTTCAACAAAACGCTGCCGCCCTGACTCCACACACCACTACCCTGGCCTGCCGCCGCCCTGGATTAACACGCCACCGCCGTCACAACCCTAGCCTTGACAAAGCATCCTTCTGGCCTGCCGCCGCTCTGGCTCCACACCCGGCATTGTCTTGCCCGCCGTCGCCATGTCTGGCTCGCCGCCGCCCTATCTGGCCCGCTTCCGCCCTGTCTAACCCGCAGCCGCCTTGTCTGTTCCGCCGCCGCCCTGGCTCCACATGCTGGAACTACTGTCTGGTATACCTCTTGACTCGTCGCCGCCTTAGCTTCGACAAAATACCTCCTGGCCTATCACTGTTGTGGATTCGGCAAAACGGACAAGACAAGACGCCATATCGGTTTGATCTCGCGCACGGAGGAGAGCAGATCTTGGTGTGTAACTCAAATTTTGCGAGCCGTTCGTGCACCGGATGTGACCCCACAAAATAATGGGACATCGAGCATCAGCCGCTCACGAAGTGCGATGCTTGTGAGAAAATCAGTCGTTGTCAGCTCATTCGCGGAGCAAATCGTTGACTTAACCTACGCATAAATTTTGTCAATGCCATCATCCTGTAATCATATTCTTTTCAAGTGTGTTCCATGTCAATATGGTGTGCATCCGCACGCGTCGTGTAACGTTAACTAACTTATCTATACGCAGCCAGTGGAAATCAACGCCCCGCGTGGAAATCCACGTCCGCGCATGGAAATCCACACCCAGACAAGAACCTTGAAATGAAGTGTTATCTACCCAAGATTCCGTATCTTACACTTTGAATAGGACGTTATGCGTTGATTCACGATATAATAGCTTGTAATTTGCAGCCCGCGTGAATTTCCACACCTCGCATGGAAATCCACACTCTGCGTGGAAATCCACGTCGGTGTAAAAGAGCTCCAAAAGGACATGGCCACTGCGTATGCGTCAAGTTGAATAGTATTCCAGCTCGAATAGAACTTCATGCATCAGATTTATGCTGCTAGGAGCTAGTCGCCGAGTTTTGCAACTTGTGTGGATTTCCACATCCCGCGTGGAAATCCACGCCTGCAGTCAAACCAGAAGGCACCCACGCATAACGTTACGATAGCCTGGAATAGAAGTGATATGCGTCTATGCGTCGAAGCAGCGAACGGGATAACAATCCACTTCTCGAATAGGGACTCATGCGTTGATTTGCCCTCTTGTGGATATCCACAGTCCGCGTGGAAATCCACGCTTGCAGTCAAATGAGAAGGCGCCCACCCACGCATACAATAGCCCTGAATAATGAGTGATACCTGCTTACGCGGTGAACAAATTGATGGCTTACCTCTTGGATGGGGCCTTTTGCGTCATCTTGGGGTCTTCGTGGAAATCCACGCCTTGCATGGAAATCCACGTTCCTTGTAGAAATGCACGTCTGCACCTAGAGACCCTACTCAGCATATGAGAGCTTGAAGACAGTCTTATCTAAAGTGCCTTATGAATGTCCACGGCCAGATCACAGGGATGCTCACTCTACGTGGAAATCCACGCCCTATGTGGAAATCCGTGCCAGCTCGTAGGACGTCAAAACCGGCAGGTCATGGAAACCAGTAGTCGAATTGGTCTAACGTAACTAACGAACAGCACAATAGTGTACAAACCCATCGCGTGCCAGGCGCTGAACGCGAGACACTTGGGACGCTGCCCTCACGCTCGAAAGCGTACCCCTGCAACAAAGAGGCTGAATACATCTCCGTCGTTGATCTGGTCGCTAAAAGGCGTTCGGCCTCCAGCTGTGCGCCTGTCGCTTCTCGGGCCCGCAGCTCAGCGCATGTGATGTCCTGGAGTGAATCAAGCGTGATCAAAAGCTTCTTGGCTCTGGCACTGTCCGCTGTGGCGGAGCAGGCTGTCTCGCGATTAAGTTACTCTCAGTACGACGTTCGGATTGAGGGCCCTACGGCCATTGAGTCAGATCCCGAAGCTGCCAATTGGTGATGAGGGACTTGCTGGTGAGGAGCGTGGCGGTGGAGAGAACGGCCTTGGGCTGCTCATTCAGTGTGAAGGCGGGCGCTCGATCGATGGCTAACTTACAGGCCGCGACCGTCAGGACGTCCTCGCCGATTCTAAGTGGCCGGTGGCATAGCCTGAGTGTTTACATCTTCCAATGGTGGGCGCTTCTGTGAAGGTTTTCGTTTGGTTTCCGGGGCCTCGAAGCCAATGGGCCTACACAGTACAGGGTCGAAGTCCGTTCTTGCTATAGCCACTAGAACGCTCATCGGTTCCTTGATTGTACTGCGGAGATCGAAGTTCGACTCTATTATCTCAGTGAACTCAGACCCTCTCACAGTCGGGCGGAGTACTGTTATCCGGTCGTAGCGGCCGCGTAGCGGCTATAACGTTATTTCAGCGAATAGAATTGTAGTTCAGGCCTAACTCGTAAAGGGTCTAAAGGGATGCAGTCGCGCGTAGGAGGCAAAACAACGTCGAATTTCATAGTTACGCCTGAATCCTTTCATCAACATATATCGTTATCATCACCTACCTCAATCCGAAAATGCGTACCTAGGGGTGACACCTTAGGCTCGGCGCTATAACCTACACTATATACAACGATACGAATATTCCTACTTAATGCGCCTACGCCTTATCAAAACGGAGGACCTCAAGATCAGGACTATACTTAGTGTCAAAAGTCGTGGGATTTGGGTATACTCAGTGGCAAAAGTCGTGTTTTGGGGGTCACTTAGTATTCAAAGTCGTGGGATTCGGATATACTTAGTGTCAAAAATGTGAGTCGAAAATCGTCGATTTTTTGAACCCACATTTTACGAGGCTGTACATCGTAGTCTTAGGCACTCAGAATAGTCGTATATATACATTCAAATGGAAGGGCATTACTGGTACTATAAATCGTCCGTTTCCGACTTATAGTTCTGATTCTATTGTGTTTTGAATTAACCTCAAAACGATGAATTAGTGACTTTGTCTATAAGCATGCGACTGCATCTCCTTAGACGCTTCGCTAAGAGGAAATCACGTAATCCTACTACCCGCTGCTAAGATAACGAGATCCAGCGCTAAAGCACTGCTTATTCCTCTCGCAGGAGCGTCTGAGGCACTGAGATAACGACTCTACCCTTTTGTAAGAGGCTCTGTTAGCGAGCCCTAACCCTAATCCGTAATCTTAGGGTTAGGCTTAGGGTAATGAATATGCCCGCAAATATAGTGTACCTCTGCGAACTATAGGAAATCATGAGTTTTTACGTTGTAGGTGTAATCTCCCGATATGAATTATGAGGATCTGTAGGTCAGTACATCAGATACATGAGTTTTTTGCGCGATATATGAGAAACGGCAAATTTTCAGACCAGACTTATAGAGGCTTTCCTTGGATTTAGAAGAAACATGAGATTTTAAATTATAATCATAAGATTCTAGCGAAAATTATAAGAAGTTATGAGTTGTACATAAGATATATGTGTTTTGGCTGAGGAATCATGAGTTTTGTATGAGAGAATTTTATATAGGATTTTGTAAGAAATTGAATTTTACCGCACATTCTCATGTAAGTTATCTCATAGTTTTAGGTCTCTAACATAAAATTACACGAAGAATTATGAGAAGTTAGGAGTTGTACATGAGATATATGAGTTTCTAGGGAGTAATTAAGTTACCAGTTTTGGCTGGGTTTATAGAATTCCTTCAGAAATTGTATCCCGTCACAAAAACTCATGTATCTCATAGTTTTAAATCTCTAACATTAAATTACAAGCAGAATCATGATAAATCAGGAGTTGTATATGAGATATATGAGTTTTTGTAGAGTAATCACAAGTCTTAGACGGGTATATATGATTTCTTCAGAAATTGTATTCCACCATATAATCTCATGTATCTTATAGTTTTAAGTCTTTAACATAAAATTACACATAGAATTATGAGAAGTTAGGAGCTGTACATGAGATATATGAGTTTTTATAGAGCTATCGCAAATCTTGACCTAGTGTAAGGGATTCCCTCAGAAAATGAATTTCATCATAGAATCTCATATATCTCATAGTTTTATATACAGTATATGAAATCTGATGCAGATTAACTAGGAATCAGGAGTTATACATGAGATATATGAGATCTCATGAGGTATCACGATTTTCGGATAGCCACGCAGGAATTCATGGATAGTCGAATTTAGCTGCGAATTTTGAGAAAACAGATGTTTTTGCACTAGATACCTATAATTCCACAGAGAATCATTAGGAGCTATGAGTTTTACATGAGATATATGAGATTGTGGGAAGAAGCATGAGTTTCTATGCGGGACGAGCAGAAGTGCTTGGAAACTCAAAATTCATCGCACACTTTGCAAAATCAGATGTTTTTTTGCTAGATAACTTATATTAAATTCCAGGTATAAATACGAGGAATCAGGAGTTTTACATGAGATTTATGAGATTGTAGGGAGAGACATGAGATCTCGTGAGCTGTGCGACAAAGCTGGCTTGCACGCAGGGAAAGCTTGCAAGCGCGTACTAACCGCGTCATTTGCTTCTTCTTGCAATATTGAAACGCGTTTCACGCGTCAACATTCTTGCAATAATCAGCAAACATACTGGACAGTGTTGCAGTCTCTACCTGTACATGGGCTCGCTATTGAAAGATGTTGCACCGAGAAGCGGGCTTGATTCAAGCTTAACGCGTCTTCCAGCCCAACCTTAACGCGCTTAAAACTAACTTTAAAGTCTCCGCGCTTGACGCGACGTCGGGCAACGCGAAACACACTCCATAGCAAGCAACATCGATCCGTCTACACCCCGATTGAGTGACGCTGTGACTATAAGTTGGAACGGGTCACTCTGTCAAGCTCCCGAGGCATTCCGAGAATGTCCAGCTCGCACAACAGCTCTCAGCCTTGTTGTTCTTCTGCATGATCATAATCAGTAACATACACGGGGAACAGGCCAATCTTCCGAACAAGAGACTCACCAAGTAGCATCGCCTCGTTCTCGTCGAAATCATACTCTGGAATCCATTCGCCAGCCAGCGAGACCGTGACTTTGCCTTTCGTTTTTCGAAGAATTCGCTTTCTGAACCAGCGCATCATGTCTTCAATGTACTCGTCTTCGGCTTCCGGGATAGCTACAACATGCTCAAAACGGATCTTCTTCAGCTCGAGTCGCTGCACGATAATCCAGAAGATCTCAAAGTCCTCGTAGAGTTTGATTGGAGGCAGCCCGAAGGACGGGTAGTTCCTGTTCTTACCAAACACGGTCAACTCACCCCATGAACAGTAACGCAAGCCCTTTGCGTCTTCTTTCCTGGCATACAGCTTCTTGATTGTCTCTGTACGGCATTGGATGCGAATCTCGTACAGTCTGGGGAAGTGTTGTAGTAGGTCGTTGATCTGTTCGATCCTACATCCCATGAGAGATTTGAGATCCAGTCGGAGCTTTACATATCGCAGGATGGCGTCTTTCTTGAGTTTCAGAGTGACAGGACCGAGCGTGAGGTTGGTGATGTCAAGCATTGACTCATCCCAAAAGATGTATTTTGTTGCTTCATACCACTGCTTGCTGACGAAAAGTTTATTGACAGGGCTGTCGAGTAGCATGTCCTGGTGTCTTGTTAGTTGATTGTCGCACGATGTAATGACAGACATGTCTTTCTTGACTCACCCAGTCCTTCTCGTCAAAGTACGTCAACCAATGCTGGCCAACACAGCTCTTTCGCTGATTCCAAACGGTGCTGTCGTCGTCGGGTGTAACGTGGAAGAATTTGTCACCGAATGCGAACTCGAATATTTTTACGTTATTCGTATCTCCGGCGTGAGGACCTCGAAGAAGGAGTTCTCTGTTGGGTGACTTGTATCAGGAGTCGGGACCTGTAACTTACATCCCGAACTGCATCCGAAAGTCTTTTCAAGAGTGCATGTTTCTTGTCGTGCTGACGGAACGCGATTTTGCGACGCGTGAGAAGGGCTTTGATGGATTCGATATTCCATCCGGAGAGATCGAGATTGAACTCATTAGTGTTCGCAAGCTAAGTTATCCTCCAAGATCTTGTCGATAAGTTACGGCCAATGTCATCGAAGGTGTCTGTGTCCCTGAAATGGCGCCACGATCGGAGTGCCATGAGTGGCTTGAGGTATGATAGATGAGCACTCGGCGGAGTGGTGCGGGTGGCTCGAGGCAGGTCGTAACTTAACGTTTTAAGTTGAGTTAACGTTAGTGGAGTGCGGCCGAGTGGATGGATGAAGGTTGACGCCTGTACGGAGTCGGCTGAACGAAAAAAAGAGGTTGGAGGCGGTCCGCGGCGAAGCAGAAAGGCAGAGGAAAGAAAAATGTGAGCTCATTGATTGTTTGTTTCGTAAGTTAGTTCGAGCTCAAGGTAAGGCAAGAGCGACGGGAATTAAAGTTACTAGCGCGCGCACAGGCAAACTCAAAACGCTGTGGCGCAGGATGCAGGTAACGTTATGGCAGAGCTTGGAGTGAAATGCCGATAATCAGAAGATGCAGCTACAGCACGAGGAATAGCCAACCTTTGCAGACGGCGAGATGGAATGGAAACTAGAGGAACGGCAATGGCGAATCGCTTACTGCGCCGAGGGCTACTCTAGTTACACGATCAGACTCGGGCATCGAATGCCAGATAGAGCCAACGACATGACTGCAAGAAGACAAAACTACTTGAAGCAACTCCATCGCGAACGTGCATTGGCGGGTACATCGTATCAAGACTCATGTCGAAAGATGATGAATCCCCGATTGGTAGTTATCATAGTCGTGGACGTTCTATGTCAAAGTAGGACGACCTTTGTGACGCCGTCTTGTCATCTCCTCGCTCAAACTTTTGCTCCGTCACAGCATTTCTTGAACGAAGCGCAGAATGCATTCGTTTGATACACGACAACAACGAAAACCTCTGGGCGGCAGTACAGCTTTGCCAGAGATGCGTGCAAAAGCAGCCGAGAACGAAAGCCACAGCACGCTCTAGCAGCAGCCCTAACGTTATCTGAATGATGACTATCTTGGGCTGATATCGGCGGATACAAGTACAGACATTCAGATATATCCCACAGAGATTGTAGAGAATACCTAGACATCTGTGTGCGGGTATCGGCGGATTTAGATATAGGCTTCGAGGAAAGATCCACAGAGATCGTGCCTCACACTCAGACACAACTCATATGTGCTAGGATTGAGTAGGGGCTTCAATAACTTACGTTACCTCCGGAGGTAGCATTTCCCGCGGAGATCATAGAGAAAACTCAGATATTTATATGCCAGTATCGGAGAATGTCAGGACTTCTAACAATCGCTTCCATTGAGATACTCTGCACAGACTTGAACAATCCTCGGCTTCGAAAGCTGAGCAGCTGAGCGGCTGTGCTCTGGATTCACCTAACGTTATCGTTGATACGATCGGCATTTGATCGGCTTTCGACGAAGACCGCACTCCACACTCCGCGCTGATCTCCAGTGGAGTTGAGTGGGTCTTTGGCGTCCGTCAAGCGTCTTAGCTTTTCGCTTGTCTGCGATTCGTGCAAGCTTATCCTTCGCATTCCTCCTTCTGGTATCTCGAGCCTAATCCATTGGGGATAGACCTGACTATGACGGAGATCGGGACCACATGTCGTCGGGACCGAACGGCCGCAGATCGCGCACATGGCATTTAAGCGGGGATATAAAATAGAGCCGAAGCCTCTCGTGCGCGTGTGACGATCGATCACGTTTCGTACATCGACCTGTGTCATCCTTCCATTCTGCTTGCCAGATCGTCTGCGATTTTACAGCATGGATCAATTATCAGGATGGCGGGTGGCTGACAAGCTAGAGAAGAGGAGCCTTCTCATCGCGATCAACTGCGTTGCAGCCCTATCGATCTTTTTCTTCGTAAGTGTCGGAAGCATAACTCCTACAGTGTCTAAGGCAATCTGCTGATTCTCCTACCCAAGGGATACGATCAGGGAATGATGTATGTCCAGGCACACTGGCTGGGCACGACGGGTCTAACGTCAACGGCAGGGGTGGTGTAAATGTGGCGGGTGACTATATCCGCATCATTTAAGTCCATGCATAACATACTGATTGGCGAGAATAAGGAAACTAATGTTGAAGCAGGCGCCTAGGATATGTCGATGCAGACGGCGAAGCCGTGATAACCGACTCCTTGTTGCAAGGAGGCATTGTAAGACTACGGCGGCTTTGTACAAGGCAAGGAACCCAAGCACTAATCAAATAACAGGTCTCTGTATACTACCTTGGTACTCTCGTCGGATGCCTTGTCGGCGGCTGGGTTGGCGATAAAATTGGCCGAGTGCGAACGATAGCTTTTGGAGCTGCATGGGCGGTCTTTGGTGCCGCGCTGCAGTGCTCTGCTCAGAATCATATCTGGATGATCTTTGCAAGATTGATCAATGGTTGGGGAACTGGTGTGCTGGTATGGGTTCCTTGCGATTATGGTTGGGGCTTGGGCTAACTACGATCCTCTGTTTTAGAACGCCATCGTACCTGTCTGGGCGACTGAGACGGCCGATCACACATCCCGCGGTAAGCTCAGAACGGAAACATACGCTGATTTGTGATGCTGACTCGTTGCTTTCGTTTCATAGGACAATTCATTGCAATCGAGTTCACATTGAACATCTTCGGTGTTGTGGTCGCTTACTGGCTCGAATTCGGTTTGAGCTTCATCGATAGTGGCAACTCCCCGATCCGTTGGAGGTTCCCGATTGCGTTCCAGATCATTCCACTGCTGGTCTTGTTCGGTATCTGTTGGTTCTTCCCGGAAAGCCCTCGGTGGTTGGCCAAAGCAGGAAGAGATGAGGAGGCCAGATATATCCTTCGTCGCTTGCGAGGCAGCGAGGGAGAAGACGCCGTGAGAGCGGAGGCTGAGTTCCAGGACATCAAGAACATTGTGATTCATGAACGTCAGACCGCGCGCTCAAACACTTACTTCTCCATGCTTTTCGGCATTGGCAGTGGGAAGTTACACACTGGTCGTCGGGTACAGCTGGTCATCTGGTTGCAGATCATGCAAGAGTGGGTGGGCATAGCAGGTGTGACTGTCTACGTGAGTTGAGAGCGATCGAAGAGCTTGACTGCATGAACGTGCTAATAATGCTACCAGGCTCCGACAATCTTCCGCATCGCAGGCTTTGCCAGCGAGAAGAGCCAGTGAGTTACTCAAAAGCTTTCAAGTCAATGTTGCGTACGTTCGCTGACTCAAGCCTTTCACAGATGGATCAGTGGTCTCAACAACATCTTCTATATGTTTTCGACACTCATCTGCGTTTTCACTCTCGATCGCATCGGCCGAAGATACACCTTGTAGGTCACACTCGTAGTATGGAGGGAGACTGATATTGTGTTTGCTGACAAACACAGATACTGGGGATCTATTGGTCAGGGGATAGCCATGTTCCTGGCAGGTGGCATGTCCCGTCTCGGTCTGGATGCGCGTGCAGCGGGAAACATCTCCGCTGCCAACTCGTATGGCGCTGCAGCGGCCAGCTTTGTGTATATCTTCACATTCGTTTTCGGTGCAACATGGTAAGCTGTACAAGGCCGAAAGACATCTCTTAAAACAGTGACTGATACGACTCTAGGCTTACTGTTCCATGGTTGTACCCTGCAGAGATCTTCCCTCTAGAAGTTCGTGCCAAGGGCAATGCTTTTGGTGTCGTTGGATGGAGTAAGTCGAGGCCGATTCGATCTTGTTCGAGAATCGTTATATTGACATGCGACAGGCATTGGAAACGGATGGCTCACCCTTCTTTGCCCCGTCATGTTCAGTGCAATCGGAGAGAAGACACTGTATGTTCTCAATACTCAGTTGCACACTTGCTTCCACCGCTGACTTTGCTACCAGTTACATCTTTGGCGCAGCGAACGTCATCACTATTCCCATGGTTTGGGCTCTCTACCCAGAAACCAACCAGAGGACGCTTGAGGTATGCATGCGCTCGAATTGACTAGCCTTACCATAGCTGACACATCACAGGAAATCGATCTGCTATTCGAGGCTAACTCACCGTGGAACTGGGCCGCTGAGAAGCACTTTGCCCAGCTAAAGGAAGAGAATCCTGACCTTGTGCTCGCTGCAAGCCGTGGTAACTCAGTAGCTGACGCAGAAGCTGGCTTCAAAAAGACTGAGCACACCGAGACACAATCCGAGGAGAGACAGGAAGTTGCGCATTCGAAGTAGTGGTATCTCGCCCATATTTCAGGATGGGACGTGATTTAGCAAGACTGCAGTTCGTGGTCATCAATCTGTGCATTTCATCTCACTGGTCAATATATCTGGCTTAACTTCCATATCTGCTAGTACAAGTACTTGAATCATTGAGAAGCTGAAGTAAATTCACGAGCATCCCAATGGTACACACAAACAATTCAGTATACATAGCTGAGAGAATAAGCATCTAAGGCCACCCAGTTATATACACATCTCAATGGCCAAAATAAGTATTCTTACTTCTATGTCTGTTGGTAGAAGAATGTACACCGCTTCGAGGTCGCCGAGATTTCATCATAATCTCAATGGTTAGATTACTTTTTCTCAGCTCTGCATCTGTTGGTACAGGTATATATATCACTGGCCGATTGACGGAGACACATGAGATCCTCAATGGTTGAGATACTTTTCCTCACTTCTGTGTCCGTTGGTATGAGCATGTCTATCAGTCAGGTGCTGATACAGACTTGTTAGCATCTCAATGGTACATAAAAATCATTCAGCACCCATAGCTGACAGCAGAAGCTGTTCAAATTTATGCGCAAGAACTGTATACGAATTTTGGCTCGATGGCACACACGACTGATGTAAAACCTATGGTATATGGCACCCGCATAACGTAATCATCACAAGGAGAATCGAACGCTCAAGATCCAGCAACTAAAAGCTCGTGTCGGCTGCTGAGATGAGTGCTATATTCATTCTCTGATACCAATAACACTGTCAGAGGGCCAAGGAACAAGATGGCGATGGTAAATTAATCTTGCATTTCATTGCTCGCGCGGCTCTAGGATAAGATTGTCGATCAATCGTACAGGCACCTTGTCGCCTCCCAGACCCAATTTCTCGCCCTCTTTTGTAGATTCCAAAGGCAACATCTTGATGGCTGCACTGAGTATCGCGCCCTTTTTAGGGTCGACGTTCTGGATCTCCTCCAGCGTATCAGGATCAGCAAAAGAGATGTAGTCCACCTCGAACTGAGCCCTTTCAGTCTCCACCAGCTCATCCTGCTTGATATTCATCATATTCGTCACATCCCAAGCCGACGCCAGGACATCGTCTCGCTGTGTTTTGCCCATGTTGTATGCAGCTCTGGCAGCCCCTAGGGCTATTGAAAGCACAAGTCCTACCTTCCTCCTGCGCTCTCCGAGGTACACATTACGGCTGCTCATGGCTAATCCATCCTTCTCACGCTCTGTAGGGCCAATCCGTACTTGCGTGTTCATGTGCAAGTCCTGTACCATGCGCTTGATAACAACAGTTTGCTGCACATCTTTCTGGCCAAAGTATACACGCTCCGGCTCTACGATGTTGAACAGCTTGGTGCAAACTGTGGCGACTCCACGGAAGAAAACAGGCCGGCTTTTCCCTTCTAGCAAATTCGCCAATGGTGTGATTGTGACAAATGAGCCAGTGCCGGGCAGTGTTGAGTCCGGCGGCAGGGTAGGGTACATGGTCTTGGTTGTAGGCGCAAAGATAGCCTCGATTCTTCCTTTCCCTTGCTTCTCCAGTTCTGCATCCAGCTCTTTGAGTTGTGCAAGATCCGAGTCCCATGTTTTCGGATAGCTATCCAGATCCTCGTTGACACCGAATTGTGTGGGGTTGACATAGACAGTGACGAAGACATGGCTATTCTCCTCAGCAGCTTGTCTGACAAGTGAAATGTGGCCCTGGTGCAGAGCACCCATAGTGGGCACTAGACCCACGGTGCCGCCATTGAGGAGGAGCTCTCGACGATGGGAGCGCAAGGGTGGAACGTCGCGAAAGATGTGAAAAGCTCTTGAGAGGTGAGTCTGGGTCGGTCGTGAGACGTTGCGGGCGGCGCTGAACAAGGCGGTCGCTCTTGCCATGCGTTGCACCATGGTTGTTGATATGGTTGGAAATATGCTTAAAGTCTGAAGCCAATGCTCACGAACGGCGACGCCGCGACGAGCTTGCAAAGGGGAAATGGAAACGAAGTAATCGGTAATTACCTGCTGTCTTCTAAGGACTGACGTGTGTCATCGCGCAAATCTTTTGCAAGCTGGATGCAGGCGCCGCGGTCTCTGTGAAGTGGTATACGCCGAATAATCGAGCATACCTCACATTGACCAGCGTGAGCTGCGCGCATTCGCGTGCTATCGATAAGAGCTGAGGTGATCCAGGTTTGTGCCTCAGAATACTGCACCGTGCCTAAAGATACTGATCGGCCGGCCGAAGCTTTCTATGGGCGGGGCAAGCGTCTAGCCCAAAGAGGCTGCCATCCGCGTTTTTTTATGGTATACCTTTGCGCGACTGCTACTTTGCCCTTCTACACCCAAGACACACCGCAATTAGCGGTCGATTTTCAGGAAAGATGGGCGATGATGGTATGCTTCTCAATTTCGAGCTGCCCACCGACGCTTTTCAGGCGCCGAAGAAAGCGTTCAAGGGCGGCAGCTGGAAGGAGCGCCTTACAGCAAGAAAGTCGGCGGAATGGGGTCGCATGAAAGCTGAGGAGAGAGCGACAGGAAAGACGCCAGACTATGGCAACCTGCGCGGGAAGAGAGAAGAATACATTCGTACGGACGGACAGCCCTCGAAAAGACCCAGGACAGACAGACATGACGACGGATTCAAGCCTCCAAGAACAGCGCCGCGACCTGGTGGTAGGGCTCCTAGCGAGCGCGAGACACTGCCCAAATCAACCACCGGCGAAGTCATCTCCTCATTGTTCACATACAACCCAGCTGCAAAAGCTCCCAGGCCCGCTGCCGTTGAAGACAATACACCAGTCGAGCCGTCGAACGCTCCTCTTACTGACGAGCTGGCCACATTCACAAATTTTGGACTTTCCACACGACTTGCAAGCCACCTCTTGAACAAGCTGGAGATCAAGGGTCCGACCGCCATTCAACGGAAGTCATTACAACAACTATGCAATACGGATCAAGATGCTTTCATCCAAGCAGAGACAGGTTCCGGTAAAACGCTTTCATACCTTCTACCGATTGTGCACCGAATCAGCGAGATCTCAAGACAGATGAAAGCAGAGGGTCGGGACTTCAACAGAAAAAGTGGTCTGTTCGCACTGGTCCTTGCGCCAACTCGCGAATTGAGCAGACAAATTGAGACTGTTCTTGAAGGTCTTCTTTCATGCTGTAACTGGATCGTTGGAGGCACTGTCATCGGTGGAGAGGGAAAACAATCAGAAAAAGCAAGGCTGAGAAAGGGTGTGAACATCTTGGTGGCGACTCCTGGTAGATTGGCGGATCATTTGCACAACACGGAGGTTCTTGATGTCAGCAGAGTCAGGTGGTTGGTATTGGACGAAGGTGATCGTCTGATGGAGCTCGGTTTCGATCAGGACATTCAAAAGATTGTCAGCAACCTGAATCTGCGATCGAGGAAAGCACAAGAGATACAAATTCCTGGACTGCCTGAGAAGAGGAATACAGTTCTATGTTCGGCGACTATCAAGTCGGACATTGAGCAACTCAAATCGATCGCGCTCCATGATCCAGTCACGATTGCAGTGGATGCTGCGGATCGTGTGGAAGGCGTGGACGGGGAGATTGTTGAACAGGCGTTCTCTGCGCCCGCACAACTCAAGCAGAGCTACGTCCTCGCCCCGGCTAAGCAAAGACTCGTGACATTAGTTGCAGCGTTGAAGCAGGCTTTCAAGAGGAAGGGAAGCGTGATGAAATGCATCGTTTTCATGAGTTGCGCCGACAGTGTGGATTTCCACTTCGAAATTCTCTCGCACGATATCACAAACGCGCCGAAGGAAAAGAAAAGCGATAAAGACGACGCGAAGGACGAACTCAAGATGCCCAAGCAAAGTCGCACCGACAAGATTCCTCAAGGAAACACCATTCCAGAGACACGCACCCATGGACCGGCCGCCGCCTTCTCAACTCAAGAAAACCCCATTCAGATCTTCCGTCTGCACGGTTCATTGCAGCAGAGCACACGCACGGCAGCTCTCAAGGCATTCAGTAAATGCACAGACGCTGCGGTTCTTGTGTGTACTGATGTCGCATCTCGTGGTCTTGATTTGCCAAACGTCGACTTGGTCATCGAGTACGACCCACCTTTCAGTAAGGAAGACCATCTCCACCGTGTCGGTCGTACAGCTCGTGCCGGTAAAGAAGGTCGTGCCATGATCTTCCTCCAGCCCGGATGCGAGGAAGGCTACGTCGAGATCTTGAAGGAAGGCCGGCCACGTAACCTTACCCATCACGACGCTGATGAGTTGCTCCGAAAGGGCTTCTCGCCAGCCACTGGTGTCATCAACAACCGCGAGTGGGAGCAGGCCGCCACTGAGTGGCAGATTGACTGCGAACGTTGGACAACAGAACACCCCAGGCATCTGGAACAAGCACGCAGAGCCTACCAAAGTCATATCCGTGCTTACACCACTCACGTGGCCGCAGAGCGTAGCATCTTCGACATGAAGCAACTGCACCTTGGACACTTGGCTAAGGCATTCGCGCTGCGTGATAAGCCTGGTTCCATTCGCGTGCCAGGTCTCAGACCGGGCAAGGAAGACGGTGCGAAGATGAAGCAAGCTCGCCGTGCCGAGGCTGGCAAGGCTCATGCTAAGGGTGGCGAGGGCAAGCGTTCCCGTGACGACGCTGATCTCGATGTGCCAGAAATGACGGACGAGCAAGAAGCGAGAAAGAGAATGCACGCCATGGGAAGGAGAATGGGAGGTGCCGGCGAGTTCAACTTGGGCTGAGCAATCAATTGCAGCCTGTTTCGCGTTTTCTTTGCTTGCCATATTTTCCAGCCACACTGAAGATACCCATAGCTTCTTTGCACAAAAATCGTTCTTTATTCCTCTTAGTATATGTCCCACAATGAGACTTTGCCGTCTTTACTTCCAGCCGCAAGCCAGTGTGTTGTTTGTGACTTCAATGTTCGTTGCTGCGAGACTGTGAGCTCCTTGCCGGTGCTTGCAACACTTCCATCGGCTGTGTCGACCCTGTCGTGTATGATGTCCGCGAAAGCAGTAGCATAGCAACCTTCCTTATGCCACTTCAGCACAGCGAGTTCCTTCAACCCTTTCGTAGCATAGACCCTCACCCTGCCGTCCCAGCCTGCCGTGGCGAAAATTTTGCCATCGCCACGCACCGACAATGACTGCTGCCCTGCATGCTTCGTTTGCAGAACTTTTGTGTCCACTTCACCCTCAACTAGCGGATGCCGTACCAAGATGGCATCTGCGGAGCTAGAGAAGAAGCATTTCATGCTCGGTGCTATGTCGAGCGATAGGACAGGTTGTGAATGAGGTTTGTTCAGATATTCCGTCTCCCATTTGCTTGTGCGAGAGTTGAGACGCCATAGAGCGACATGACCGCTTTCGTAGCCGGCAGCGACTAGTGGCGAGGCTGCGTTCCGAGGGGAGTGAAGGCTGACGGCCATCAGCATGCCTGTGCTCGTGTCCTTGGGAGGTAGTATCGTGGCGTAGCGAGCTCCGTCGGGCAGGGATGTGATATTTATGAGGCCATCTTGCACTCCTGGAACGGCGACTAGGATATGAGGTCTGTTCGGTTGCTGGACTGAGGGGACTTCAGTTCCATCTGGCGGTGAGGGTGGCATATGGCACATGGCGAAGGAGCAGAAGTTCAGTGCATTAACGTCCAGGCTATGCAGGAGCCACGGCCGCTTTCTGTCCGAAACAGCATCGTCTATAGGTAATATTTTGGAGAAAGTCGATTCGTCTTCTTCACGCAGCTGCCATACGAGGAGCTTGTTGTCGCGACCGTGTCTGTTGCAGAGTCAGTTCGTGATCATCCGCAGGTGCCAATTCGAGAAACACACGTGATGATGTTTTCCTCATGTGCACCCCAACTCCCTAAGCCCAGAACAGATCCTTCGTGTGCTTTCCACACAGCTACTGGCCGCTTGATGGCAAGATTCCATAGTACAACCCATCCATCCGCGTCGCCGGTGAGCAGGCGCAGATTTTGCCGTAAAAAGTGCACACAATGAATTTGAGCAGTATGTCCACGAAGCACGTAGGCTGGTTGAGCCGGTGGCAAGACCGAGCTCTGGATGAGTTTTGTTGGTGCTGAATTCATGCTTTAAGCTATCTTTTTGTGGTTCCGAGGGAAGTGAAGTGAGTGACGGTTCGAGGCGATGTTAGGGTCAACATCCAGCAGCAGAGACGATTGAAACAATGAGACTTTCAGTGGAAACGGCAAAGTCAGATAACTCAGCTCGTTTGCGC
This sequence comes from Cladosporium sp. VS III D KN 1, assembly GCA_019775635.1. Lineage (NCBI taxonomy): Eukaryota > Fungi > Ascomycota > Dothideomycetes > Cladosporiales > Cladosporiaceae > Cladosporium > Cladosporium sp. VS III D KN 1. The sequence continues at coordinate 1,326,226 of JACWFN010000009.1, forward strand.
AATCTTTTTCTCCAGTGCACCTTGACTTCATGTCAATGAATACCTTATCATCAAAGAAGTTTGAGATGAATGTGTCTTGCGTGACATGTCTTGGCAAACGCGGACGTCTCAAGCATCACCCGTTCAGCATGTGCAGATACTAGCAGTATCACCAACGATATCATTGAGGAGTTCAAGCAAATTTCAATCGCCATCATACTGGCATGGTACAAGATAATCAGGCAGTAAATAGTTCATCTGCAACCAGCCAACAAGTCGATGTTCAGGGAGTTGCTCTAGGTCTTATGTTACGCACTATCTAGATGATATCGTACCCATCCGAGCCATCGTCTCGCAACCTTCCAAATTCCAACTTCATAAGAAGCCTATCGACCCCACCTCCCTTCCACGGCTCAAATCCACCTGTGTCTACATGACCTAAGTCAAGGTATCTCCCTGCACCGATACGCTGGTGATCAAGCTGCCTCAATCTATTGATGACAGATTTGAGATCGCTGTCAACTCGTTTCCGAGCACGATCGAGCTCGAGACCAATCTTTCTCTCGTCTTCCTCGATGTGCTCAGTCTCAAGCCCGGCGTCCTGTTCGAGGTCGATTCTCTGCTGGATCTCCAGCAGGCGACCGAAGAGAGCTATGAGCTGGTCTACGTTCCCCAAGAGCGAGCGCAGCTCTTTGGTGTAATGCGCGTCAGTCAAGAACAAAGCGTAAGTGAGGGCGGCGAGGAAAGCACGGTGACCCGCTGCAAGAGTTTCAGGATCTCGGTGCGTGGGTTTCGATGTTGCATCAACTCCAGAACTCTCACTCTCTGTTCTTTCGTCTGACTCTGCTGGCATTTTCAGCCATGCCTCGAAATACTCCCACGAGCATCTGATAATTTCGCCTTCGAGATAAGCGGCGGTCTCGGAGAGTAAGCATATGGCAGCGCTGCAGGTTGCCCATATCTTCCGTGTAGCTACTGTACGCTTTGCCGCTCGTCTGCGAGCAGGTGCCTGTGCTGCGCGTCCATTTTCTGTAGCGTTGCTTCGTGGTCCTGGTGGCGCCGGATGCTCTCGACGGGCTGGAGTCCGCCTCCACAAGTCAGCTAGACGCAGATGCGAGCGTCTCACAGATATGAGGTAAGCGTTGATCGCTGCATAAGTCTCGACCTCCCGTGTTGCGATGAATAAATCGAGTGGTGGAGTGATCTCTAGCGTGAGGTTGCAGGCACTAGGGAACAAGGTGTCGTTGAAGGCTATGCTGCTGATCTGCGCGCCGACCGCTGTGGCAGAGTCTGATGTTGTGGGACGAGAGCTCGTTTTCTTTGGAGCAGATAGGGTTACATTCTTCCTTGCAAAATCAAATGCGTGATTCTCTTCAGTGTCATCTTGCATGGCTAGTGTCTTCCAAGTCTGACTGAGTGTCTGATTAAGCTCGGCTTCCTTCACAGATAGGCCTTGCAATGCTTTCACGGGATCTTGTTGTAACAATTTACCCATGCTTTGCTGGCGAGCATGGATCCGGGCTTCAGCTTCATGCACTAGGGCAAGGGTGAATTCTCCATCCTCCAACAGGAAGTATCGGCGCAAACACGAAAGGAGCGTCATTATGTCCTCGAGTGGCAAAAGATGCTGTAGGATGTTCTGGGAAAGTGACATGCGTATAGCAGACACTGCCCTGGTCAATTGCGCCGGCAGAATTGGCATAGACAAAGAGGAGAGATGTTTTAGGTGGGCGTTTGCAAGCTGCCCGTAATTGACATTGAGATTTTGCATCCTGACATGTATCTGCGATTGCTGATCATAGTGTCGCACTTGGTGGATAGACTTGCCAATGAATAGAACAGAGGCGGCAGTAGATGGTCCGACAAATTGTGGTAACAGCGCGTTGTCTTTCCTGAAGTGACCGATATCGCCATCAATGCCACTTGCCTCGTGTTGGATGAAGAAGTCTGCCGCGCCGTGGACAGGCAGCTTCCCGTGCATGATCCATGAGGAGACTTGACGCAGCCATGCTGTCTCGGCAATGCGTGAAAGCTCGGTGGCATCTGCCTCGAGGTCGGGAAACCCGGTCTGAGCTTCGGCTCGTAGTTTGTCAATGATTGACGCCCCTCGGCATTCTTGATCGCGGTGCGAGCTACCATCAAGACGCATGAAACAGGTCAGATCCCAGTACCAGCCCATACGTCGATGCCATTCATCAAATTCGCCCACAACGGATGCGAGTGGCACAATATCGTAGGCACCAACAATGCTGGCGTCCTTTGTTAGTATCCTGTTTTCGACGTCCAGAATCTTTTGCTGGAAACGTGACAAGTGAGTTTGACGGATCGAGTTCGCGACTGCGCGACATATTGTCGAGTGGTGCGATGCTGCGATAGCATCTAGTTGGCTTCTCAGCTGGCGATGCAATTCTGACAGCCTTCCGATGGACTCCAGCAGTGCTCGCTCTGATAGCGAGAGCAGAGGGACACCATCGTAGGAGAGGTCTCCTCCAGTGGTGTTCTGGTTGAACAATGGCGACGGGTGCCCGGAAAGAGCCAGCAAGACCTCGTGAAGCATCTTCGGGGAAGGTCCAGGGACAGAGCACAAAGCTTGTCAAGGTATCTTCCGCAGACGTTGCCTTAAGCCTCGGTGATCATGCCACAAGCAGACGATCGAGGCTAGGCCACGAGGTGAGAGAGACTTTGGTAGGGCTGGCACCGTATAGCACGAACCGACTAGTTAGCCGTAGGACCTTATCCACCCTATTGGCGTATAGCCGGATAAAAAGTCGCCTGACGCGTCGCGTGGTGAAGCGGCACAGCACTGCGCAAACAGGTGCTTCGATCCACACTGGCTTCACCTGGAGATGCCGCAAAAGAAAAACAGACTGATTCGTATGTCAATTGGCGTTGCGTGGAGGCGGTGCACGGAAGTGAATCTTCGATTGGTAGCGAAGCCGGATCGGCCATGCTTGGTGCCATGCCTGCTCGGCAGAGTTGGCGTGAAGTGTGGAGGTCGATGGCGGGGTCTAGACGGGAAGGTACGCATGGCCTCGTCACTTCGTCTTGCCACTTGTCGCGCATTGCTCCACCTGAACCAACCTGCATTCCTCCACATTACCCTTCCTGTTCTTCTCCTGCGACTACACCATCAGCTGGCCTGACTTGCAACATCTGACTCTCGCACCTGACATTCGCCGCGAGCCCGTCCTCTCATACACCAACGCTCAGCTGATCAGCTCCCCGCGTTACATATATCAAGACGACGTCACAGCCCGTCACTCTATCAACACCACCAGACACAAACAAACCGCAAACATGTCCAACATCAGAGAGAAGATCAAGCGCAAGCTTTCCATGCACGACAAGAACCGTATGCGGAAGATCTAGCTCGTGGCTCAAACGCCATTTGCATGTTACTAGTAGACTAACTGTCGCATAGCCGAGATCACCGAGGAGCACGATGAGAACGACATTGACGAGGAGACCACCGGCCACCTCCACCGCGAAATCGAGCGCGCAGAGGCCGAGGGTCACAACACCGGTCGCCCAAACAGTTTCCTCAACAGGCTGATTTCCCACGGCAACGACAAAACTGAGAAGCAGCTCGCTGCCGAGGCGGAGGCAGCAAACAGGGCCAACCAGGCGGGCAGGCCCACTGTGCAGTAAACCCCATCATTCGGCGACGAGAAGCATGCGACTTTGCATGGGATGTGTACAAGCATTCCGGTTTTGCACTTCAATTTGCATTTGAGCATGGATCAGCTAGAGTGTTTGCGGATGAGAATATGAAATTGGAATGACCATCATTTGAATCCAAGGTCCGTCCAATTTGTGATCTCGTAGGACGTGCGGGCTGTTTGATAGCCACCGGCGAATCCCCATCTATTTGTCTGATCTCTCGTGGTCGTATTACTGCGCCATTTGTCACATGGCCGCTATCAAACGGTCCACTGTAGGAAGGTGTCGCATCGCATTTGAGGCGCTGGTTCAATTGACGACGACACTAGCGTGCTGACCCTCGAAAACGGTATTGAAGCCACGAGTAAGATCCATATAAAGATCCAACGCAAAAAACTCCAAATGCTGTTATATCGCCCGTCGCTTCCACACTTGTAAAGTTCTAGTAAATCTTACAATTAGGAGTATCAAACAACGCTCAATGGTTATGCTCGCTCAGAAAATCAAGTCTTCGTCACCTTCGTCACCAAGGACGTTCTTGGTCTCTTCTTGCGATTCAGGTGCTGCCTTCACATTCTCCTTGTTGCCTTCTTTCTCCTGTTGTATCTTCTTCCTTCTCTCAGCCTCCTCGGCCGCCTGTGCTTTCTCCTTCACACCCTTGACCTTCTTCAGTCTGAAGAACTCTTCACGATCCATCTCGTCGAGCTCGCCGTTGATGTACTTGATGGTGTTTTCTGTGCGAGGGATAATAACGTGCTCACTGTGACCTTTCGTTAGTGTTTCTTCGTTGTGGAAATGTGATTTTTGGGGTAAATGCGTACATGGCGTTGACTCTGCGGTTCACAACCTTGATGACCTCGTCCAAGATCACGAAAGCAGTCTGCAACGACGCCAGCTCCACCAGCGTCTCCACAGCCCTCGTGTACGTCTCTCTGCACTTCGCCACCTGCTGTCCACCCTTACCCAGACCGGTCATCTGGAAGTCGCTGCCACCCTCCGTCTGGAAGCTCTCGAATTGCGGCAAGAACACACCACTGACGTTCTCCTGCTTGGTGCGTACCCTGAACTTGGCCTGGCGCACACTCTCGGTGATCTGATATCCAATGGTGTTGTTGCCCACCGCGTATGTCACCTCGGCCAGCGAGAAGGCAGCGATCTGCATCACACGGCCCATCTTACGTTTCGCTTCGTCTATGCGCTTGGTGATGTCGCGGAAACGCTTGGTGAGAGCCTCGGATTTGCGCTTGAGCAGGTCATGGCCGACTTGTGCACCCTTGAGCTTCGATTTCATGATACCGAGCGATTGACGGGTGGGGAAAACGGGCTCGCGGTCCTGAGATCATGCTGTCAGCTGGTGCGTGAAGAGTGCATGTAGCTGTTGAGATGTACCTTGCCCGACATGATGGGCTATTGGTCGCGGACGACGGTGCAGGCAGGTCAGATACTTGCGGGTCTTCCCTGGTGTCTGCTTGTGCTCTGTCGACGCAAAGTAATGCTGAGCACCACAGGTTAGAAGTATGTAGGGTAGTATGCAAGCCAGACGCAGCAACGCCCATGCTTCACAAGACAGCCCGACGTCAAGCCAACTGCACGCCGCTAGCCGACCCCGAGCTCGGGCCACCCAACTTTCACGACGGCGCGAGCTCACTTCTGCACCAGCGCGCGCGACGGACAGCGCCCGCTGCTCTGACTTCTGCCATCCACCGCCTGCCGCCGCTCTGGCTGGATCAACTGCCAGACGATTATGCCCGGCGAGCTGTTGCGCAACCTGACGCCGCCGTTCACCGTCACCCTGGGCAAATCGAAGCCGAAGACCGACTCGCCGCTGTCAGCGACCATGGCGAACCTGGTGCCGCAGCAGCCGCAGCTGTTCTTGATCTCGCCCAACGACGAGATTTATGAACAGGACATCCTGCGCAACCCGGAGTCGACCAGGCCTTGGCTGGACTACGCGAACTTCAAGCGACAATATGGATCTCTTCTGGAGCAGTCCTTCGTTCTCGAGCGCGCGTGCAGAGCTCTCCCTAGAAGCTACAAACTATGGAAGGCATATTTGGAGCTTCGGAATGGCCACCTGAAGGGCAAGAACCCGGCGCGGCACAAGACAGAATTCCAGAAGGTCAACGCGCTCTATGAGCGTGCATTGGTCCTGCTCAACAAGATGCCGAAGATCTGGGAGATGTACCTACAATTCCTTTGCCAGCAGCCGTTGATCACCTTTACTCGACGGACTTTCGACCGCGCACTCCGAGCGCTACCAATCACCCAACACAACAGGATATGGGCAATGTACCGACCATTTGCATCTTCTGCGAGCGGAGAGACCGCGGTCAAGATCTGGAGACGCTATATCCAGATTCACCCAGAACAAGTCGAGGACTATATCGATCTGCTAGTACAGGAGGGCAAATACACCGAAGCCGTGCAACGCTATATGGAGATTCTGAACAATCCACGCTTCAAATCCAAGGAGGCAAAGGGACCTTTCCAGCATTGGACGGAAATGCTCGAGGTACTGATTGATCACGCAAAATCTATTCCCAATCCTTTGCCTCTGAAAAATGGCACCACAATGTCTGTAGAGACGATCATCAGATCTGGACTTCAACGATTCCCCGATCAACGAGGCATTCTTTGGGTGGGTCTTGCCAGATACTACATCAACCTTGGCGCGTACGAGAGGGCAAGAGATATTTTCGAGGAGGGAGTCACAACGGTGATGACTGTCCGCGACTTTTCTATTGTCTTCGATACGTACTCGGAAGCTGAAGAGGCACTTATCTCGATCAAACTTGAGGATTCTGCTGTGAGACAACAAAAGAACAAGACAGACTCGGATGCGGATCTGGATCTGGACATTCGCATGATGCGTTTCGAGCAATTGATGGATCGCAGGCCTTTCTTGGTGAACGACGTGCTCCTCCGACAAAATCCTCACCACGTCAACGAATGGCAGAAGCGTGTGGCGTTATGGGGCGACAACAAGCAAATGGTGGTACAGACCTACGCAGATGCTATCGCCGCCATCGGACCAAAGAAGGCTGTTGGCCGACTGCACGAGCTCTGGACAAGCTACGCCAAATTCTACGAGGCTGGCGGGGACCTAAGGAATGCCCGCGTGATCATGGAGAAGGCCGTTAAAGTACCATTCAAATCAGTATCCGAGCTCGCGGAGATGTGGACTGAATGGGCGGAGATGGAACTTCGAAACGAGAACTTCGATCAAGCTGTGAACATCATGGCGACTGCAACCAAAGCACCAAAACGAAGCAATGTGGACTACTTCGACGAGATGTTGAGTCCTCAACAAAGAGTACACAAGAGCTGGAAGCTGTGGTCGTTCTACGTTGATTTGGTGGAGTCGGTGTCTACTCTGGAAGAGACCAAGAAAGTTTACGAGCGCATCTTTGAGCTTCGTATTGCGACACCCCAGACTGTCGTCAACTACGCCAATCTGCTGGAGGAAAACGGCTATTTCGAAGAGAGCTTCAAGATCTACGAACGCGGTCTCGATCTGTTCTCATATCCCGTCGCTTTCGAACTTTGGAACCTCTACCTCACGAAGGCCGTGGACCGCAAGATTGGCATCGAGCGTCTTCGAGATCTTTTCGAGCAGTCTGTGGAAGACTGCCCGCCAAAATTCGCCAAGACGATCTACCTCATGTACGGCGCGCTGGAGGAGGAACGTGGACTCGCCCGGCACGCCATGCGTATCTACGAGCGTGCAACCCGTGCCGTGGCTGACGAGGACAAGGCTTCCATGTTCGAATTCTACATCACAAAGTCAGCATCAAACTTCGGCCTCACTTCTACTCGACAGATTTATGAGCGTGCCATCGCTGCCTTGCCGGACAAGGAAGCCGCGAGCATGTGCATCAAATTTGCTGAGATGGAAAGGAGGTTGGGTGAGATCGACCGCGCCAGGGCAATCTATGGCCACGCCAGTCAGTTCTGCGACCCGCGCGTGGACGCTGCCTTCTGGAAGAAGTGGGAACAGTTCGAGGTGCAACATGGAAACGAGGACACATTCAAGGAGATGCTACGCATCAAACGGAGCGTCCAGGCACAATTCAAGTACGTCTTGCATTTCATACTTCAACCTGGCAGAATATATGCTAACAATTACCTTACAGTACGGACGTCAACTTCATCGCTTCACAAGCCATCGCACGCCAGCAAGCACAGGAGCACATCAACGCTGGAGCAGACGGCGAAACTGCTTCCGACATCGATCCCGAGAAAGCCGACGCCATGGCCGCACTTGAAAGGCAGGCACGTGCTCCTGTCGGTTTCGTTGCCGCTTCTGCTGGTCCTGAAGGCGGCAACAGGCCCAAACCGCAAGACTCAGAGGCTGGCAACGGGGTCAAAAACGATGCGGAGATCGATCTTGACGATGACTTATGATTTTCCTTTGTTTTTCTCCTTTCTTCGGTGTATATCATAGCGAGGTATCTTGCATATTTTCCGGCCAAGGCGGTGGTGGTGTATAAAACTTAACAGGCTAGCTTAGCTTTACGGGAATTTGGAGGTTCAGTTCGAAATAGATAAGAGACAACCAAATATCGAACCCCAACTTGGGTGATTCTATTGATACAAGTGCAGCCTACTTGTCGTGAAGAGATACGACGAAAGCGTGACCTCTTACCGTAACTCTGGAGGAACAAGCTCTCCGATCTTCGTATAGGCCAAATCGAGCCAACCGCACATCTAGTCAAGTCGATCATCACGTCAGAGCTGTCATCGATGGAGGAGCTGCTATGCACCAACAGAGCGTATGCTCCATCATACGCGCGTACCCCAGTTTTGCCGGCTTGTTTCAGGTTCTGTGTAGCTGCTGCACTGCACCGTCAGATTGAAAGCTGATCGGCCAAAGAGTGTTGGCCGATAGCAGACTGTGTCGCGTGCGTGCTTGAAGAGCTCGATATCGTGACCGTGGGGAGGTGCAGCAGCAGGACGGCCAAGGAAAGATTGTGTTGGTGGCTGGGTGGACGATTGGATGAGATAGTTGCGATATAGCTATACCTCCTAGCTATAGCTATCTCAGAGAGCTCTGGTTGGAATTGGGAGTTTGGGTTAGATAACGACTAGGTCGGTGGACGGTTTGGGAGGGTGCGCGGGTGCTTGCTGACGTTGAGACTCGAAGGTACTCGTGGTACTGTACTTGCCATGGCTTGTCTGATGGAATAGCAATGCACGATGATGGTCGTTGCGAAGCGCCTTAAGCGATCCTCGCCTAAGATACGCGGAACGAGGTATCATTTCCACACTCGACAACCGGGCTAACATCCGTCAATAGCACCCATCTACTACCAATCCTCCTACCAACTTCCAGCGAGCAGCCCATCGTCGCCGTTGCCGTCATCCCACGCAGGCTGTCAACGGCGGCTCTGCGCGCGCCAATGAGACGGGCTGCAAATTCTCTTTCGTGCTCTTTTTCCCGAGGCCCGCCGCGCATCCCTGCATGGAGTTGTACGGCACAGCATACAGAGGGCGATAACCACGCAGGAGCTAAGCTGCCCAGCCAGCAGAAAGCTCGCAGCTCGACCAGGCCAGCGGCGCCCTAGCAGAAGTTGAACCTTCCGGCGCGCCCACGCCCACGCCCACGCCCACGCCCACGCCCACTCGCTCTGTGTGTCTCGCGCCGTACTGGTGAGCTGCTGGCACTGGCCCAGCGTGCCCGTTGGACCAGTCGTCGCCAAGCTCAACGACGCCGCCGCCGCTCGCACGAGGACCACGCAGGATCCTGCCGCCGCCCTGCCTGCCAGCCTCTGCGGCGTAGTATTAATGCCCGTTGGCCTCGCCCTCTCTGGCGCGTGCGTGCGTGAATCGTATCGTCCCTGTTGTCTCGGTCTCGCCCGTCCCTCGCAAACATTATCATTGTTATAGACCCGTGAATCCCACTTCCTCTCCACACGCTCAGGGCCTCGTTGCGAGTCCCGGGAGCATGCATGACTTTTTTGGCGGCAGCGAAAGCCCAGGCGGTGGTCCATGCTACTACCATGGCTCGCCAGCCCAATCACCACCACCATCACCATCACGTGTCTTCGTCGACGCCCTCTAGCGCTGCGCCCAAAGGCCTTTTCGACCTTTCGCAACTCGTGGCCGACGGCTATGTGGGCTATGGAGGATCCTATGTCGTGCCGTCTGCAAGTCATTTTAATAATGTGAGATCGACGGCAAGGCTTCTTCCTCCTGCTATCACGCCGCTGCGCTTGACGGCCAGAGAGGATTATACCCGGGTGCAATTACAGAAAGAGCGAGTGGGCGAGCATTACAGCGCGCAGATTGTTGGCGATCGGATTCCTGGGTTCAAGACCAGTGCTGGTGAGTTCTTGATCGATTCGACATATTAAACCCCAATTTAGCAAATGCTTGTCGTTGCTTCTTTCGATTGGCACGATCAATTGATTGATTACAACGATGCCAAACCTATATTAGACACAATTGCAATCGAAGCTGACCTCATATCTTTAATCAATAGCATTCTTCGCTTCCCTCCGAACCAACCTACGTCTACACGCCTCTCCACCCTCGAGCCCAATGTCGACACCACCAAGCATGCGCGGGTCTATGACCTCGCTGCCACCTCCATCGCCTCTATCCGGTCCGTCTGAGATCTCAGAGCCAGCAGCGCCCGAAGATCCACTCGCAGACATCCCCGAGCTCCAATCGTACATGGCACGTGACGAAGCCGACAAGACTGCTGCGCTCAAATTGGTAGCGGACAGCATCGCGCAGATGCGACAAACCTCAAACCAAGCGTTGATCTTCCACCCGTTGAACCTGGCTATCGTGATAGGCCTGATGAGCTTCTTTGCACGCTGGGTTTACGACAAGCAGCACGATTGGAGCCTGGTCACAATCCTTTGCGCGGGTGTCCTCATGGCGTTCTTTGCAGGCTATCGATACCTCACTCAAGGCTACCTGAATGCCGCAGAAGAAGTCAATTGGGATTGGATCGAGGGCGCCGATGTCATCGTGACCAAGTTCGGCGACGAAGTCATCGGAACGGTAATTGTGGACTGGCTATCTGGAGAGAGCAGCCGACAGAAGCGCAAGAAAGCTTGGAGAGGAGAGATTCGCGCGTGGACCGTCCGACTGAAGTACAGAGGCAAAGGCGTGGGAACTGCCCTGTTGGAAGACGCCGTCAAAGAAGCCAGGAAGAAAAGTGCTGAGAGTCTTGAGTTCGCCGAGGACCATGCCAGTGAGTTATATGCTGAGCCATACAACAGTTGCCTAGTACTAACTCTCATGCTCGCAGACTCCAAGAGAATACTACCATCGATTTACAACTCCAAATTTGATAAGCGCGAAAGGAAGTCACGCGACCTCCTGCAAGATTTGTTGGAAGCCAGCCCCAGTCGCGGCAAGAAGAGATAGGACGATTATACATATATACCCCATGGAAGTTCTTGGATTTCATAATACATATTACAATTAGTACTGTCTACTATATTGGTACTGTCAACGAATCGTCGATGTGCTTGTACCTGATGTCGTAGTATCGAGCGCCAGGGCGTTGTTGCTTTTCGTCGGCGGGAAACCACATGTCACGACTCCAGTTCAATGTCGGAAGGGCAACGATACGACTTTGGCCGTCGGGCGATACCTGTAATATGGCTGGCAAAGTCTTGCGAAGATGTCCTTTGATGCTCGCCAGTTGCCCATGGAGGGTGCTCGCTTTCGAAGGCAGTTCTTGTCGTAGAGTGTTGATGTCTTCGGGCGTCAGGAGTCGAACAACCACGCTCAGCGCTTGAGCATGGTCTTCAGCTGTGCTCCCGATGCGGATCCAATAGCGTTCATCCCAGACTGACCACTCACTCCACGAGACTTGGTTGACATCCGGCTCAGACTGCCGCACTGACAAGCTGATCTCGACCTCCAGCTGTGATGCCTTGTTCCGTGGTGGAAGAGTCCGGCGCAGCTCGTACGTTATCGCGCCGTCCACATCTTTTAATCTTACCGCAGTGGCGCCTGCGACTGCGATAGGCGCGATATCCAGCTGCACGTTATCTTCGTTGATGTCCAAGAAGCTTGAAGACGCTGCTTCCAACGTGGAAAGATCAACATTGTGTTTAGGCGCCACTATGAGCAGTAGTTTGCGAAGCAGCTCTGCTTTGACGCGATCACAGTCAGGTAGCGCGTTGATCTCAATTGCGTTCTGTCGAGTGATCCTGCAGACCGCATGTCCTGACCTCGGATCGAAAGTTATGTCGAAATTGTGGAATATCTCATCCACCCTGGCCTCCAGATGGACAACGCGTTCCGATGTTCGAGCAGCAATTGCGCACAGATTCGGTCGTCGGAGCGCTACTGGTAACAGATCGGCCTCGTGAAGGTGGCGAACAGTATTCCGCAAGGTCAACGAGCGATCTTTGTTGGTGTGATCTTCTACCCATTGTACGTTTGCCTCTTCGCATGTCGCAATCAACATGTCTTTGGTAAAGCTCAGCAAAGGCCGAACGACAGTAATACCGCCGCCTTCAATGAGCATATTGCTGTCGAGAGCAGGCTTCTTCTCCGGCATTACAGTTTCTGATCGAAGGGCTCTTGGCGTACCGGAGTTGTGCACGCCGTACAGATCCTCGCATTCTGGGATGTGAGCTTCGCGTTGCATTCCCGCGAGTCCTTTGCCCAGATAGTTGTTGGCTAGTCTCATGAGGACCGTCTCAGCCTGGTCATCTGCATGATGCGCAAACAACAGGTTCGTGATGTCTCTAGCGCGGCATTCTCTCCCCATAGCTCGATACCTAAGCCGACGCGCGACACTTTCGACCTTCTGAGATTCATGGGCGTCCCCATACTGCTCGCGATCTAGAGTGATGATCTTCGAAGGCATCTCTATTGTCGACGCATTAGTGTCGAGGTAAGCATACGCTTCGTGACGGAACCAATACCCAATTTTGTCAGGAATTCTGATACTCTGAGCGCCTCATCGTCACTACCAGTCCGCAATGCGTGGTCGACGATGAACGCAGTGAAAACCAGACCACTGCCCTCGGAAGTTTTTCGCAATTTGCTACACAGAGTGGCAAGGGCCATTGAATCAACGCCACCGCTTATAGCGAGGCCTGTGATCGTCAGCAAAGCTGTTCACGTCTTCTTGTATTGAAAAGTGTCATATACACACCTACGTGAGGCCTCGCAAGCTTGTCAAACCATTGCTGAGGAAGACTTGCTCTCAGCAAGTCAATAGTCAGTGCAGCAGCTTGCCACAAGTTCGAGGTACCTTTGAACATCAGGCGGCCTGCATTGCGAATTCTGATCGGATGATATGGAGGAATGGGTTGTTCACGCAGACCAGATCAGGTGTAAAGTCGGGGCGGGCGCTCGGACCACATGCATGCTTGTCTGAAACTCACATCTGCTTGGCCGCCGGGTAGATTAGAAACTCCCGCAGCCTGGCAATAACCAGGTCTTCGGTTTGACTGAACCCTGGGCAAGATCACGAAAACAATTGAAACGAAGAAAGGAATCGAAATTTTCAGGATTCGACCTCATGGACTTCAGCATCTACATGAGAAAACATCTACGAACATCATTAATCATCGTGCATGCCCATCTCCTCCATCTCGTCGATAAGCTGGTCCATGGGTATTTGCAATCCTTCATCCTCATCCTCACTCTCGGCGTCTGTGTCCATCTCACTCTCGGCCTTCTGCTGCTGCTCCTGTTTGTACAGGTTGGCGCCTTGTCGGAGCTCAGGATCTTGCTCAAGATCTTGCAAGAATTGCTCGTAGTCAATCGCGTCACGGTCAGCGTCCTGCTTCCTGGGCTTCATCTCGTCATTGTCGTGCAAGCCCATGCGCTTCAGCTTCCAGTTACGTGTCTTGTTCTTCTTGCGTGCCTGGTAGTGCTTCTTGACGAGAATGACGTCTGGAATAGTGGTGCCGTATTGCTTTGAGTCTGCAATAGCCTCAAAGTGGTCGTTGTTGAACTGTGTTCCAGTCAAGTGGTAGCCCATAACGCTGTCGCCAACGTTCAGAATGCTGCCCAGGTGTGTGCGGATGTTGTAAGAGATGTCGTTCACACCCAAGTCGGCAGCACGAGCGACCGTTGCGTTGGCAAGAACAAAGCGACCCTTTTGAGGACCGATGATGTCAATGTCAAGAACCACGAACTCGACAAGATTTGTCACATCCGCAATGGGTGTGAAAGGCGCTCTCCAGTATACAGGGGTGCTAAGGTCGGCGGTTTGCATGGTGTTTGGATCGATGAAGTAAACGCTGACACCAACACGGTGGCACAGTGTGAGAGGTGGAATGTTGCCGATGGTCTTTGCGATTTTCAAAGGCAGAGCCACGAGATCATCCTTGCAAATAGGTACCAGCTCGCAGGAGAATGTGTGCTTGTATGAACTCTTTGATGTATGAGTGTCCAAGGAGATGAGTTCTTCACTCTTCTTGGTCTTGACAGGTGCAACGCCGTGCAAGAAATCCACAAACTTCTGTGCCGAGTTGACCTCCGCGAAGAAGAAGTCGATACCGTTCTTCACTTCCTTGATGTTGATACATTGGTTGTGTGCGCCCTGTTTCAGCATGACCTGCTCCAGATACAAGAAAGTCCTCTTGTGGGGCACCTTCTGTCGTACCTGCACGGCGGCACGCCAGGTGTTGTGTGTGTATGACTTTGCGCAGTCAGGGCACTGCTTCGAGTGTTGTACAAACTCCACATCGAATGTCTGCTGCAGAATTGTGCTCTCCATAGCCTCTTGCTGCACCGTAATCTTCAACTTGATTCTCCTCGAGTGAGGCTCCGTCCAGATAAATGAGGCATCAATGATCCGAGTCTTGTTCAGGCCACGCAGTTTTCGCAAACACAAAGCGAGCAGCTCTCGCGACTCACGCGCCGCAACGAACCACTGCGCAGGCGGACCGAACCATCTATCGCAATCTCTGCACTGGTGAAGTACGCCTTCCTTGTCGATACCCTCGGTGATGTCGACGGTGAGCTTCAAGCAGTCACCACAAAGGGTGCCTCCAGGTTGTGTGCCATCGATAGGAGCACCACAGTTGTAACAGAGGACTGTAGGCGCCGTCTGCTGTCTGCCGACAGTGTCGAGGTGGACGGTGTCGATGTCCATCGACATGGTGGACGAGAGGAATAGATATGCGGCGAAATAGTCTGGGTGTATGTAGGTGTTTAGGTTATGTTTCCGAGTCTTGCAAGCCAAGCAAGTGAAAGTGGCTGAACAGGCAAGAGGTTTTGTGTTGCGTCAAAGGTGGAGATGGCGGTTTGTCACCAACTCAGAAAAGTGAGTTCTGTGACGAACGCCACTTCTATCGATAAGCGCACGGGCCTGGTCCCTCACTTTCACTGCCGCCCAACTTGGCAACAGCCTGTGGAGATCTACAAACACATAACGTTGCCTGCCAACGTACAAGATGAGTGATAATTCATCAGTCTTGCTGATCAGCTTGGAACAGAGTGTTCTGGCGAACAAATCGTTGTCATTCTTATGCGAAGATACTCTATTCACGTATACGACACAAAGAAAGACTGCATTGCATCGCCCACAAAAGCCGCTTCTCCCAACGCCTGCACAGAAACACACGCACTATCGAATAGGTCTCAAGCGATACGAATCCGATGAGTACCAAAACACCAAACACACAGAAGGTCTACCTTTGGTGGAAAAGGATAGCACCACATCTAGCGCCGCTTCGGGCACGGTGTACGCGGCGACAAAGCATCGTCATCATCGCTCTCGTGCTCCTCCCCACTCCTCTCAATCGACAGCCCCGAAAACATACCGGTGGTAGCCCAAACGCTCGGTGTACGTGGCGTTACGGGCTCCAGATGCTTCTCGCCTCCATTCAAGGATAGCTTCAGGGTACTGTTCGGGCGTGTGGCTGAAGCTTTAGCTGTTGATCTGGCAGATGATTTGGCAGAACCTTTTGCAGATTTCGACTTCTTGACGGTAGTCCATTCCTCGCTCGAACTGTTGTCGACTTGTGTGGACAACATGGTGGTGCGAGATATCGACGAGAGTGACGTAGCGCGAGAAACGCTCGAAGAAAGTGCTGGTCGCGAGCGCGATTCCTCAGAGGTAAGTGATACCACGCTTGACTGATCATCACTAGTCCCGTTGCTTGTGCTCTGCCTGTCGACAGCGGCTTCTCCTTCGTCGTTTGCTGCCGCTTCTTCGATGCCTGCGGCTTCAGGTGCTCCTTCGTGGTTGACGTGCTCGGGAATACGCGCGAGTTCATCACCATTCTTCCAATCCTCGATGCGCGCATTGGCTGCGCGCCTGTCATACGCTTTGCGATTTGCCCAGCGCCAAAAGCTTGCTTCGCGCTTCGCGATCTCCTGGGCTTCATGCTCGTCATGCACAAAATCTTCGGCGATTTTCTCGCGGAGCCTGTTGACAAGATCGCGCTCCTTTTTGTTCTTGATCTGAGACAAGTCGGGAACCTTGAGTTCCACCAAGACATGGCCCATTTGTGCGTCTGAAATTCCAGATGCGGACTTCCCAGATCGATCCTGACTGAGAAAGCCGTTTCTCTCGCCACGGGAACTCGCGGTCGCAGGATGATAGTAGATGTTGTCCTCGATTCTTTTAGGCATTCGCAGGCCCAACCCGAAATCCTCGTCAGCGGGCTCATCGGGATGCAGGATCTCGCCGATGCGCCTGATGTCCTTTTCTTTGATGATGGGCGCTCGATCGAATACCTTGTCTCTGCCCTTTTGCTCCTTGCGATGTTTCTTGCCTGAAGAACCACCAGGACTGTCGTGGTTGAACTTTGAGCTCGCTGGAGTCGTTGGCGACATGAGAGAATGCCCGTTGGCGACCATGCGGAGCTCTTTGATGATAAGACCGATTTCCTTGTAGCGATTGTATCGCTGCTCGTCGCTGCCCTTGCAACCCATGCAAGTTGAGCTTGCTCCTGCTATGGTCAGCGAAGACATGGGTGATGATGACAAGAATGCTTACCTAGTTTGAACAGTTGTGCATGGTATCTCTTGCACCACTCTACGTGGTCTCCAAGACAACGAAGAAGAGCTCTCTTGTTAGTTAGAGGAGTCTGACACTGTGGACAGTGGTGGACTATCAGAGAGTCAGTACACATTTCAGCAGTGAAAGTAAGATTTCACAACTCACTCAAAGCGCCGGCTTCTTCCCAACGGTACAAGTCCGCAGGCATGTCGATTCAACGGACTCCTCGTCCTCGTTTCCCAGACTCCGGATGTCTGTGCGTACTTTTCGTGGTGCTTGGCCTTCTTTTGACGGCCGGAGTAGTGCAGATAGCTTTATAGTTGAGCGAAGAGACAGCCTGCATTCTTGGGTGGGTGGGTTGATTAGGGGCAGCCTCACCTTGAAACGTAGCGAAGCGGCCTTGAAGACAAGTGGCGTTGATGGGAAGACGAAAATAGTAAAGCAATAGGACCCCTGATCCAGTTGTGGAGGTGGGATGTCGTGTTGGGATCGGTGCTCTGGTAAGACTGGTGTTGATACAACAAAAGGTCGGCTGTTGTTGTGGTGAGCGAGAAGGCGGAAGTCTGCAGAGTCGCACGGTCAGGTGTTTTGAATGTGTACGTGTTGTAAACATAACTCGTTTGAAAGTGACGTCGATAGCCGACGGGTAGATGTCACTGCGTTGCGCGGTTGCACAAGAGAGCAGTCACTAGTAACAAACGGAAGGCTGCGGACAAAGTTTTAGAAGTTTGAGGCATAGTGAATTGTGGTTTTGGGTCGTTCAATGTCAGTGATTAGACAAAATACTTAGAACCGTAAAAGAGTGTTTGGTTGTGCGCACGTGTTCTCCTTTCAAGTCAATTCATGGACCAACTCCCTCAATACAAACCGCGCTTCAGTCTTGCCTTACAAGCCATGTGAAATAAGTCACAGAGCTTGATCAAGCGTCCTTCACCAATCTTGCACCAGCCCAGGCATAGAGATAGTTCCTCTGATACCAGTTGACACTATGTGAGGTTAGCAAAACTATTGTCTCAAACCATATATCCAGAGCTTACAATGTCTTCCGGCCGGCAATACGCGGATGGGTCGACCAAGACCCACCGAGAACAATATTATGTTTGTCATCGTAGAAGTCGGCTACATCCGGGTCAGTATGTGTTACATTCACGTGTCGTTGCACTGTGAACTTACCACTGTACGCAGGATAGAGCTTCATAGGCTCAAATCCGTCCTGCTTCTCCAGCGCTGAGCTAGTCCATTCCCATAGGCCACCCATGTCTCCCTGGCCGGCAAGTCTGTTGCCATTCGGAGTGACAGGCATTGGGTGCCAGTGCTTGAAGCCAACGTTTGCCTTGTCAAGGTTCACGAAGACTTCGTTTGGGTCCAGACCAGCTGCAGCGCTGGAGGAGCCGTTGACTGAAGGCTTGGATCCCGGGGACTCTTCGACACCGTCATTCACAAGATGTCTAAGCACGTGTCAGTAACCATGTGATTGTTGTACTAATAACCAGCTCTCTCTTACCCGTTGACAGCTGGAATTCCATTTTCCAGTTTCTGCGACAGTTCCCTCTTCTTCAAGCCATCTGCGTAGACGTAAATGCTGCGTGCCTCTTCCACTGTCGGGATACGTCCGCCCATGTAAGCAGCACAGCCGGCGAGTTCATCGTAGGAGGCCGACACTGGCCAATCGAGAGCCAGCTTCAGGGGAACCGAACCATAGACTGTACGAACAGTCTTGCCATGCAAGAAAGATGCGAATTTGCTTGCGTCATCAGTGAAGCCATTAGTGCCATTGGACTGATCACCAGAGTTCCAGGACGCAGGCAACGTGGCGGTGCCAGTAGAGCTCAAGTACTGAGCGTACTCTCCGTTCGTGATAGGTCGGCCCTTCGCCTTCACTGCTTTGACCTCAACCTCTCTGGCAGGTTTCTCGACGTCCCAGCCGAAGTGGCGTAGTGGTCCATCGGCATTGTCAGGGTCGTCGATACCCATGGAAATCTTCTGCGCGGGAACATCAAACCATTCGTTCTCCACAGCAGCTTGTTCCGCCTGAGCGGCGAGCTGCTCGAAGTCAGGCTTGATTGTTCCTGCCGGGGGTATGGTCTTGTCGCTCTGAAGAAGCATATAGAGCAGTGTCTCCAAATGCATGGCCTCATGTTCAAAGCCCAACCACATCACACGGCCAGTCCAGGCATCATCATGAGCTTGTCCGCTCTTGTAGAGGTCTGACACTCTCTGGCGAATTCTGGCCTGATAGTCCAGAATCTCGTTGAGCGGCGGCCATTCGTCAGGAACCTCACTGTGAGCATGGACTTGTTCTGGGTTGTCGACGTCTGGATCAATGCCACGCTCGAAAATCTGAGTGTAGTAAGCTGGATCCGTCGGTTGCAGCTTTGTACCTTCAACGATCTTCATGTCCAAGAATGTTGGAATATGGCCGAGATAGAAGATGCAGGCATTGCGAAGCTTGATGGGCTTCTCGTTGAGCTCCTCCTTTGGGATCATCTGTCTGGTGACAGTGTCCCAAACCGTCCAAAGAGCGTTCCACTCCTCAAGGCTGGGAACGGGGTGAGCTGCATATTTCTCTGGAGATGTAGCAAACATGGCAGGTGGTCGGTTCAGCATGTGAAGTCCTAAAAGTCAATCAGCTATAATTCGGTATATTCACTTATTTCAAAGCTTAAATTGTGCAGAGTAAGCTTACTGTAGCTTCCCGTGTGGTTAGTCCAGCTCGCGCCTTCGATGACGTTGGATGCTTGCCACAGATCTTGCGCTTGCGCGGGGTTGTACTTGTAGCTTTCTTCGATTCTTATCTTCTCACCTGCATGTACATGCACATGTACAGCGTCGGACAGACGCAGGGTCATGTCCTTTTTTGGGACGACGAAAGCTTGGTTGCGGCCATCCCGCTCATCATAATGGCCCAGGAAATCCCAGTCAGGGACACTGAAGGCCTCGTGGCCTAGTAGCACGTTGGCATGCTTGAGTCCATTCAAGGTGAACTGTTCCGTGACCCCCTCAGAGTCGCTATATGCATGATAGACCTTCTCCGGTTCCTGGCAAGAGTCCACGCCGATCAGAAGGCGATCATCTGGGGAAAGGATGTCGGCAAATTGCTTCACGAACCCAGCGGCTTCGTCGCGAGTGAAATTGCCGATGCTAGAGCCCAAAGACAAGACCACTTTGGGTCGACCGGTGTTCTCTGCTCGCTGTAGCCACTCGAGGCCATCATCGTAGGTTCCGTGTAGGCCAAAGCACTGGACATACTTGAAAGTCCCCTTCGGTACCGCGGCGAGGGTCCTTTCAAGCTCCGACCGCATCAGGTCCAGGGCGAAGTACGATACATTCTTTTTGGCAGCGTCCAGAGCGTCCAGTAACACTTTCACTTTGCGAAGGTTGCTTGTTTGGGTCAGTGATCAAACCCGAGCGAGAGGCAAGGAAAATAAAGGACAGCCTTACCCGCTGCCCAGTTCTACGACCATAGAATTGTCCGGGATCCTGTCTGCAATCTGAGCTGCATGGTCTTCGAGTACTTCGATCTCATCGCCTGTGAGATAGTACTCGTCGAGGTATGTGATTCTCTCGAACAGCTTCAGACCCGCAGTGTCGTAGAGCAGCAGTGTAGGAAGAGTCTTTGGCTCTCCATTCTTGGGCTGCAAGCCATCAAGAATCAACTGTGTGAGCTCGATGCCGGCAGCGTCGGATCTGATGTCGATGATGTTGGAAACGCCTGTGTCTGGCGTGATGGATCCCATGGTGGTGGAGAGGGCACGCAATAGCACGCAATAAGCACAAGAGATGAGGTTACGTCAGGGATATCGATGGTGAAGAAGGTTTATATATCAGGGCAGGTGGTGATGATGCAGTCTGGAGTGAAGGTCTCTACTTCGACGACTTCTGCAGAGTACTTGCCAACTGGTTCCTGTCGACAACGGACAAGGTTCGTGCTTATGCGGCAATTGTAATATCGGCGTAATGGCACGTAAGGCGGCACAAGAGCGTACTTCCTAGGCCGGAGGGGTGCCCGCAGAGGGTCCTTGGTCCCTGGCTCGCTTGAAAGAGGTGTCTTGAAAGAGCCGGCCGAGGGTGCCGCACTCGCCTGCTGCGAGCATGGTGGCAGACAGCCAGCTGAGCTCCGCGAGATGTGGATCTTGTTAGGCAAGCAGAGGCATCACTCATCTGTATCTGACAAATCGGCCATACAAATCAGACGGACATTACCAAAGAATCGGGCGGTCCAGAACCGGGCTGTCGTGCTGATGGATGCACATGCACACATGGTCGTGCGGTTCCTGGCAGAAGATGACGTTCTTCCCCTCAGGGCGGGCGTCATTGATGAGTGCAGGCGCAGGCGTCAGCTCCGCAGACTCGGCCCACCTTGCAGATGAGGAATAATCAACGTGAGGAATCAACATGCGTCCTGGTGACCGTGCGTGAACCTGTCACTCTGACACGTGAATAACACGTGCTATATACCAGAGGATTGAAACTGCAAATGCACTCTTGCTCTACTCATTGCGCGATATCGATTGATATATTAATCACTTGACGAACATCGATAATGGTTTGCAAACAAGCGTCTATATACAGGCAGGTCGGCCTGCGATACCTTGGTGCATTACTCAAGGCACTCGTTCAATCACATCGACAAATCTATAGGAAAACCATTATACCATTGACGATCCAATCAGACTAGACCCAGCCATCTGAACAAGATAGGATCTCCCTCCACAGCGAGCCAGCCAATGCCAGCATATACAACCACCTTTGTTATGACTTCAGCGTCGTATCTTATCCGAGGCTTCTCCAAGGCTGAAAACATGTTGCGATCTTGCACCTCTTCCTCCCTGCCACTGTCACTCGGCGGTGTAGACACTTCTTCCTCGGACACGTTGGGTCTAGTAGGATTTCCCAGTACATTCGGTGAATTGAGGCGGCCTGACTGCTGAGGCGATGGGCTAAGGAAACCATCTGCCGTCTCTCTGAATGGAATATGAGATCCGTTGCTTGCTTTCCAAACGCCGGAAGCTGAGGAGAGGCTTTCTCTACGCTTTTGCTCTCGGTTGGCGATGAATTCTCTTACATCGGCTTCGGACTGTGGGCCAACGGAGATGGTTCTCTTGCGTGTGTTGGAAAGCATCGCAGGGATCTCAGAAGCGGGAGGCAGCACATTATCGTCCTTGCGAAGCGGAGGAACACTTTTGTAGTACCTGTTGCCGTAAGCTTTCACATTCTGACACTATGATTTCTTTTGAGCACATACCTTGCTTGCAAAAAGTACCTTCGAGGCAAACGGAATCCCCAATGATCCACAAAGCGGAAAATTGGTGGCAGCGTTCGCAAACACAACGGCTTCATCATGGCTCGCCACAAGAAAATGATCAAAATTCCAAGAACGACTTTGGCCACACCTCTAGCCAAGTCGTTGGATGTGATATCAGCCCAATCGCCGGTACCTGTATTATCGAGGAATGTGAGATCGCCAGCACTATAGTGCCAGACGCCGGCTCCAATGCCCATCACCACACCCAAGAATGCAACACTGTCGTCGAAACAAGGGCAGTTGTCCGCTGGTTCGGGGTGGAAACGAATGGCGAGTGCTATAATGACGGCGAAAATGGCAGGTCTTGACCAGTCTCCACTCATGATCCAAGCATCAATGGTTGGACCGAATGTCACTCGCAGCCACGTAATGAGAGCACCGAGCAAGCCTCCTATCGCAACATCGAACCAGCCATGCATGCCGCAGTAGATCCTGCCGATACTGATAGAAATGGCATAGCAGTAGAAGACTCCAGTCAGTATGTTGTATGTGGGGGATGACATCTGATCTTTGGCCTCATGTAGCTGGTAGAGACAGAAGAGGGCAGCAGACACCGCGTTCGTAGTATGCGTCGATGGGAATCCATATTCCAGAGCAGCCGAGCCAGACATGGTGATCCTTTGCAAGGGAGGTGAAAGGGGACGTGGTAGGCACAGCATGTCTTTGATATAGCCGCTCCAGTAAACACCTAAGGCGAGCATGTGCACCAGTGCAATGCCAACACCTGGGTAACCACACCAGAAGCAGATCGGCAGCGCAGCCATAAAGAATGTGTGAGTTCCCAGATTAGCAGACATGGCAAAGTAGGAGTCCAGGACTGGTGAACGACATTTTGTCTGCACCGCGGCCAGAGATGGCGTTTCTGCGCGGACGATGGGGATCAGATACTGTCGAATGCGGTACCGCCACCATGGCAGACGAGTCTGATAGTGGTCGACGCCTCGCAGTCCAGCATCGGGGTCCTTAAAGGGCGACGGCGTGCGCGACCAGGCGCGCTCGTCGCTACCGGCTCCGGACATATATGTGTTTCGAATATCTAGCGGGGCATCTGAAGCGGGCGGAGAGCTAGAGAAAACCTTTGGCACGGGCGCTGTCGAATGGGCAGTAGGACACGGCTTGCTTCCGACGTCCCATGCAGGCGATGAGGTAACGACACCTGTTCGCTAGAGGGCGGACATGGCCAGAGGCGCGTATCTGCGGCTGTGCTGGTGTGGACGAGAGAGAGCTAAGGCTAGGCGAGTGGCTCAAGCACTCGGGCACAGTCTGGAGAGATGCGCGCGCTGTGTGCGCTGGCTCGGGTCACGCTGTGGAGAGTGGGCGATCGAGCGAGCCGGCGCGCGCTGTGCTGTGCTGGCTGACTGCCCGCTTGCCACGCAGCAGCAGCCCACTGTAGGGGCATAGAAGCCCGCGAAACACGCCGTATACTCGTACCATCCTCCATGCGAGCTAGAATATACCAGCTACCCACGACAAACACTCCCGTCGTCACGTCTCATGCGGCACCGTACAAATTGACAATTCCAATGGCTTGCTGGGCGGCGATGAGGTCAAGGTTCACCCCGGGCTGGCGTTGCCCCTAGCAACGATTGTCTGTGTGATTTCCGAATCCAAGGTCACTCAACTGTGCGGTCTCACCACCAGAAACATTCGTTTCAACACTCTCGCATCCAGCATTCCAGACCCAGCGTACTAGCCAGCATCATTCCAGCGAGCCGCAACCGCAACCGCATCTCAATCAACACATCTCATCGCACACCCCGGCTCTCCCACCCAACATGACGGTGCAGGCCGTCCAGAGTTACGACAACGTCAGCCGCAAGAACAGCAGCGCCCGGTCACTTGCAACAACGCGCGCAGACAGCTACAACAGACGAAGCACCAGAGGATCAGATGGCACAGTGAACACGACTGCCTCGAGCAGCGCGCGCACAAACATCACGGCGCCTCCGGAGTACAGCAAGAAATTCGTCGTGGTCGGCGATGGTGGATGCGGAAAGACTTGTCTCCTGATCAGCTACAGCCAGGGCGTATTCCCAGAGGTAGGCTTCCAGCGATGCAACACATCGCACAAGGCAACAAAATATTGACACAACCTCCAGCGATATGTACCTACAGTCTTCGAGAACTACATCACACAAGTCGAGCACAAGGGATCCGGCAAGGGCGTAGAGCTTGCGCTATGGGATACCGCCGGACAGGAAGAATACGACAGACTACGACCACTCTCGTACCCAGAGACCGACCTGCTTTTCGTCTGCTTTGCGATTGACTGCCCAAATTCACTCGAAAACGTCTTGGATAAGGTATGATTCGGGAAACTCAGATCTTCAGTGTTCGCATCTTTACTAACTGCATCCAGTGGTACCCTGAAGTCCTTCACTTCTGCCCGACCACCCCTATCATCCTCTGTGGCCTCAAATCAGATCTTCGACACAAGCGCACGTGCATCGAGCTCCTGAAGACGCAGGGGCTGACCCCTGTCACACAGCAGCAGGGCAAAGCCGTTGCGACGAAGATGGGCGCCAAATACATGGAGTGCTCTTCCAAGGAGATGACAGGCGTGCACGAGATCTTCGACACCGCCATCGACATCACCGTCCGCGGTCAGGACGTCGCAACAGAACCCACCACCGGCTCATCAAAAACGGGCAGCGTCGCAATGCCGGCTCGGAAGAAGAAGAGTAAGATGTGCAGCATCCTCTAAGCAGAGCCATGCTATATACACTTCTTTTCGAAACTCCGTGAGTCATTCTTGTCGGCTGGACCCGTTTTGTTGACTGTATTGTTCTTGAGTAGGTGAAGTCGAGGCGCCGTCCGCGTCAGTGCTCACGCGAGATGTTGGATACCTGCGCTTCTTCGTGCGCAGTATGAGAGAATATCTGTGGTCTGGTTTCCGGCGTTGAAAAATTGGCATTATGGTATCTTGTGGGGTGTTCTTCCTTTTTTTTTATTTCCTTTTCGACATGAGCGGTCGGGGGTTCTCTATAACGACGATTGGGAGAGGAATATGGCGGCTGGATTCCAGAAACGCGGCCGACAGCTTCTCTCTACAGGTTCTTTTGTGTAACGGCCAATAATGATAGCATGTGCATTATCTTTTCTGTAATCTTTTTCCGCGACAGGCTTCCAGTTGTATCGTTGTGAAAGGCCAGTCTAGTTATGAGCGCTCATTCTGGGCTCCTTCTCTAGTATCTTCTTTGGGCGTGTCGGGCTCCTTAGCCATGACATTTTCGAACTGCGACCATAGGCCTTCGACCTGGCTGAACTCATTGCCAACCTGCAGTCTCGCGATTAGTAAACTGTTCCTCGATCAAATGCTGCGATCTCCCACATACCGCAATCACACCCTCTAAGCTGCGGTTCAGCTTGTTTATGTTTTGCAGCACATTTTCCAAACTCGTTGCGACATCGCCGATTAGGAGCTCACGCTGCTGCTCAAAGTACGACTTCTCGCCCGATGCGCCGTTAGTGGAGGCCATCGTGGTCAGTGTGGTCGATCTGGGATTGGCGGTGGGCTCTGACAGCGACGCGCTCGTTTCTCGTGCATGTGCGGCGAGTCAGTTGGATGAGATGAGACGAGACAGAGCCGAGGCTTGGGTCGCGCTTCATGAGCTGTTTCACTCGGCCTTTGACAGCAGAGCAGGCTTCCTTTCTATAGACACAATCTTCCGCAAGGAACATGATCATTCGATCAATACATAATACGCCAATATGGAATTCATGACCTCTCTCCAGGGAGGCATTGACGATCAAAAGCCATCTCTTTTCGAAGTGCTCTCCGAGCAGCAGCTCAACTCGCTCATTCCGCCCTCGCTCCGCTATCTTCTCGCCGTCGCGACACATCGCCACCCACGATACCTGCTGCGCGTACTAAACTCCTTCGATGAAATATACGCGCTTCTCTCGCTTCTTGTCGAGCGCTACTACCTGAAAGTCTACGGCGGCGGCTTCACGGAGAACTTCTATGGCCTCAAGCGCGAAAGAGTGTTGAGGGTAAAGGGCGGCGAGGTGCCGAGAGCGCAATTGGGGGCACCCAGCGAGGTCAGAGAGACGTTGCGGCTTAGGAATGGCGACGTTTGGAAGAATTTGGCTATCATGGTTGGGCTGCCGTATATTAAGAGGAAGCTAGATGAGGCGTATGAGGTGCACGCTTCTGGTGTGAACTTGCTGGGTCCTTCGTATCAAGACCGGGACAGGTATCCTGCCGAAGGTACTGCGAAGCAGAGGCTTATGTGGCTGTATAAGTGGTTCTTACGAAAGGTATACCCAAGCGTGAACGCAGCGTATTACTTCTCGCTGCTGGCATTCAACTTGGCATATCTGTTTGACGGGTCAAAATACCACTCGCCTTGGCTTTGGATGATAGGATCGCGGATACGCCGACTGAATGGTGCAGATCATCGAGCGATTGATCTTGCGACACAACCGAAACCACCTCCTACACGACCAGGCGCCCGGCCCGGTCAGACGAATTCCATATTCAGTCGCCGCATCATGGCCGACACTATCTTGCCACGTCTCTTCGGCAGTCTGAAGATTCTCTTGCCGACCTCAATCTTCGCGCTCAAATTCCTGGAGTGGTGGTATAACTCGGACTTCGCACGGCAGCTATCACGTCGATCTAATGAAGGTCTCGACTTGCCTCCGCCAACAGTATCCGGCCTTCCAACACCGCGTGCACCTTCAAAGTCTAACACGAACGAGAAGGACCAGCCTGAGAAGCCTGCATTGAAACGCGACTCGGCACATGACGGACCACCGATATCCAGTATCACACATCTACCTATACTTACAGTTCCGGCACCAGCTCGCGCAACAGATGATGCTTCGAACACGACTTCACTTTGTCCAATTTGCGTTTCTGAGATCAAGACTGCTACAGCAGCGCAGACTGGATATGTGTATTGCTATACATGTATCTTCAGGTGGGTCGAAGGCGAACACCCAAGACAAGAGGCGTTTATGGAAGGCAGCGGTGAAGAAGAAGAAGGTGCGAAAGGCTGGTTGGAAGAAGGCGGTGGGAGCCGGGTTGGCAAGTGGGAGAGTGGTGCTGGACGTGATGCTGTGACAGGCCGCAGAGTGCTTGGGGGTGCAAGTGGCTTGCGTAGAGTTATGGTATGATGCCTCAGAGGCATCATAAGCTTTTCCTTGTCAGGAACACCTGCAGCCCCATGTGGTTAATCGCGCGCCAGGGCGCGAGTCGAGCCATGCGCGCGAAGGAGTCAGCTGGCGTAAGCAAGCTCTCAGCTGGAACAAGGGTTGCGGAACACGCCGCTCCGATCGAACAGGACGAACTACAAAAGGTCTGGCAGCGTCGACCGGTCCATTCGTGAGCAAACAATCTGGCATTGACTCGATCTTACAATGGCTGCGAAACCTACAATTCTTCTGATCCCTGGTGCTTGCACCGAAGCCACCTGCTTCGACCATCTTCGCCCTTACCTACATGATGCAGGCTACGAGACAGTTGCCGTTTCGCATACAAGCGCAAACCCAACCGATCCTTATGCCCACACTGCCGAAACCATGGCTCTGAACATTCAGGAAAACTATCTCCAGCCGCTCCTCGATGCCGGCAAGAAAGTTTTGGTCTACGCTTACTCCTCGGGCGGATCGCAGACTGGTACCAATGGCCCATCATGGGTCCTTTCTGATCGCGAAGCACGAGGAGAGAAAGGCGGCGTCATTGGCATCGTGTACATGAGCTGTGCTCCTGTACCGGCCGGCATGGGCCAGTTGACTTATATGGGTGGCGCTTGGCCTCCGTTTGTGAAGGCGAACGTAGTATGATGATCTCTCTCCATTGCCTATGGCGAGAAAGTTGTATTAATATCGGACTAGCCCTCGCCAGGACTCTTCGTCTTCGACCCCATCATTCCTCACCTTTTCAACGACGCCGACCCTTCCGAGCAAGAAGCGCTTGCGAAAACGCATGTTCCTCACGCCGAGCAGGTCATCACCACTCCGGTTCTGCCGCCGTTGTGGGCTGAGAGCGCGCTTGACGGACGTAGAATCTGGTTTAAGGCCATGCTGGACGGGACTTTCACGCCTGAGTTGGCGCAGGCGTTCATTGACGGATCAGGTGTGGAGTGGGACGTTGTTGAAAGGGATGTTGGCCATTGCGGGTGTGCCACGAAACCAGGCATTGTTGCTGAAGTCATTGTGAGCGCGGCGGAGAAGTGGAGTGCTTGAGCGATGCTGGGGATACCCTGCATAGTTGGACCTTGTGTATTTAGCCATGTATCAGAATCCACTCATTGCGCCTTGCTTTACGTTGGGAATTCAATTATCGTAGTATATTAAGATCCTAGGTCTATGTCTCTTGTTGGAAAGGCTCTCTTAGCTTGTTGAGTACGATATCTGTGATGATGGTGATTTTTGGTCTTTTCCCGGTTTCCTATAGCAAAGACCGCCGATACTCTGCGTCAGGACGTTGAATCGACGTTTCACTGCTATTGAGATAGAGTTCCACGAAGTTCCAAAGCGAAACGCTCCCTTTGAAGCCCGTAAGCGTCACCATCCTTGTAGCGATACTGAACTTCAAAGATTCATATAAAATCGTAGAAAAATCGTATGCACTTGATTTTTACGGCAAAATAATTGTGATGCGAGTGGGATTTGAACCCACGCTCTTACGAACTAGCGGTTAAGACAATTAGTGTTGGACGTCAATTTTTGTCAAATTGACCACTAAGAAACCTAAAGCTAGCGCCTTAGACCACTCGGCCATCGCACCGTGATGATATCATTATGTTTATCATCGTATATAAACCTCATTCATACGTACAAGTAGATCTGAAGACGTCGGAAAGATGGTTGAAGCAATGTGATATGCCACCCAAGAACTCAGTTCCAGGGCATGTAACGCACATTCGGTTATACAGAATTGAAGCGATTCTCTTAGGTCTACCTACCTTGTCAAGCTCTGATGCAGCCGATACTTGTAGTTCAACGTAGCAGCTAGGAGGTAGGAGGCAGGAACGAGCATCGAGAGGTGGCTAGGGGATTAACACGACCAGCACGTCAACGGTGCGAACATGTTGGAAACAGTAGACTCGATATCTACAAGTTTGCATCTTGCTTGTCGTAGCCTTCTATCTCCATAACAACCTCATTTAAGCCCAGGCATAAGCTTTCCCCGTAGAGTCATCAATATCGAGGGCGCAGTCACAGCATGAACACTCCATTCACCGAAGCGCAACAGTGTCCTTTGTGCGATCTGAGGAGCTTTTCAATACAAGGTGTCGAATGGCCTCTGATTCCATTACATAAAAGCCATCTCTCTCACCAACCCAGCCTTTGTCCAGCCTCGAGCAAAATTTCGACCAGTAGTCAAAAGCAGAGCTACCCACCAAACTCTACCAATCCATGCATCATACCACTGCGACTCGTTGACTCCACGGCTTCTTCTCAATCGCTTTACCATAATCTTGACAGCCTCTTCCAAAATCACGGCCACGCCGTTCAGAGCGAAGAACTTGGCTTCACCAGTAGCATCCATCCAATTGCCACCTAGCGTGCCACGGACGGCAAAAGAATGGACAAAAGCTGAGCTCAAGAAGCCTCCCAAAACTTTGCCAACATCTGCACGATCTTCCGGGCCTTTGCCCGTCAGCTTGCGCTCAACCCATTCACCAGGCCAGACACCCCAGACAAGGAAAAGTCGAGCGAACAACCGATGCCAACCGAACGACCAGAAGTGACGTGCTGACTTGATGTCCCACACTCTTGTGGTGTATAGCGGCGGGAAGAATGCTAGTGGAGATGGAGCCAACGGAGCAAGCATTATTGCGAACATGGAATGGCCAAGCGAGAAAGCCGCCATCAGAAAAGCTCCCAGTGCCGCGGTAAGAATATACTGTTCTGGGTAAGACAGCTCATCAAAGGGTGAATCAGAGCTACCTAGCATCGGCGCAATCCTTTTCACGTATGCTGTCTTGATGATAGCAAAAGCAACTACCATCACCGGGCCAACATTGAACAATATGGAGTGCACTCGATTCTGCACTGTAGGCAGCCAGGTCTTTCTGGTGTGGCGAACATCCGCTGTGGTCCAAGTGAATCCCACTCCTCGCATGGATAGCTCTAGTTCCAACGCCCACGATGCGCGGCCTGCAAAGCTGTGAGGCCAGTCGTCCTCAGTTTCCGCAGACTCGGTTACCGGTACAGGCTTCGGACCTTGCATCATCTTCTGCATCATTGTTTTGTAGCTGTCGTCACTGCTCAGGCGCTGGGTGAACGACTCGTTGTTCATGTTCTCGACCATGTCTGAACGCCAGACACCACGCTGCAGACTTGGTCTGCGAGGTCTCGTAGGAGCCAACAGATCATTCTGGCGATCGTTGTCTGTATTTTGGGGTGCATCATTTCCGGATGCAGTTGAGTCCGGAGCGTGCTTCATGCTGTTTTCGATCGCTTTCTTCTCCGGGTTGGTCTCTTCGGGTCGATCCAAAATGCCATTATGTCCTCCATCAGCCCATGGTCGAGGCGCACTTTCGCCTCGCGGCGTTTCAGGTCGACGCTTGTGAACATAGCGGACCCTTCTTGGAACATGGCCGAAGAAGTAATAGCTGACGTAGAACGCGTCGAGGACTCTCAAGCCGCCATATAGTCCTACAAGACCGAGCTGGTAAGTGAGACCGATGCTTTGAGGCACGTGATAGGCTAGTGGCAATCTCAAGAACAAGAACGCTGCTAGCAAGGCCAGAACGTTTCTGAGTATATGGATGGATGTTTTGTCGAGGGCCGAGGGAGGTGGCGGAGGGAGAAACAATAATGCTAAGTAATAGAGGATCACAGGACACAAAATCGCCTCGAGTGTCAAAGGACTCGTTCCAGGAATAGGTTGCAGACCAGGCCTCGGCGTTGACGTGAGTGTCGAGTGCAGCACATGGCGCATGAATTCTGGTATCGGCAACCAACTCATGATGATCGACGAGTGGTGAGGGTGAAGCTAACCGGAGTGTCCTGAAAGAAATCCATCGTGAAGCCGATATTGATCACACGCACAATGTGATTTAGTGCCTTTGGCGTCTTCACAGAGGTCAGACGTATGACGTTATCGTTAAAGATGAGGGATCTCATGATCTCACGCTAGGATCGAGTCTTCGTGACGCTTGTATCTTGTGGGTTTAGTCCGAGTCTGTGCTTCAGATGACCCGGCTGTCGATCGAAAACACTGTCTTGTGGTACAGAGGGTTAGGGTCTTGTGCCTGTATGTCCGGTCTCGACGACCGCACGATCAATTTTTGATATCAATAAATGCATCAATGCAGTTTAAAGACTGCAGTTCATAGCTCTACTTCTTCTTACCGGAAGTTCTGGTTGTGTGGCTCTCAAATGAGCTAAATCGTGTTTCGGCGGAACTTCGTACGTCAACTTGACACAAGATACATGTAAACTCATCGAACGCTTGGGACTTGGATTCAGGTACAAATGTAGGAGTTTATCACGGCATCATTGGGGTTTCATCCACGATACATCCAAGACAGATGCTACATGTAATATTCCTATGAGCATGGGGCAAGTAGATTACAGATCTCGATCATCCAGTTCCATGCTTCGACCGCCAGGCCCCATAGCTCCACGCGATTGTGGGTCATCGCTCAGTCTACCCAGCCTCAATCGCCCTCCATTGCCTAGACCAAGCCTACTTGCAATCCATCCAGACACCCTCTTCATCACTACCCACAATTTCTCCTGCCTTTCGTTCACGCCGGCGTCATCCCGAGGGTTCTCGTGAGCCTCAGCTTGGAATTGGTACTTGAGACAATCTTTCACAGTGATCAGACCAGTCAGCCTTCCGCGGTGTTCGACTAAGATAACACGAGGGCCGAGCTTCTTGAACAGCTCCATCACAGTCTCAAGCGGCAGGCGCGGGTGTACGGCTATTGGGGTCGGGTCCACGAATTTGCTGAAGTCAACACTCGATGCGCTCGAGCCGTCGGCTATATCGTCGAAAGTGACTGATGGTCCAGAGGCTGAAGGTGTGGTTGCTGAGCGAGCGGTGTTCGTATCAGATGTGAACTCGCATCTTGCCCGGGGCGAAATCAAGGAATCACGCTTGGCGCGATCCAGAGCATACTGCAGCTCCGTCCGGCCAACATATCCAAGTAGGACCTTGGTGTCCATATCATCCACGATCGGAAAGCCTTGGTACTGCGAGTCGGACATAATGGTTTCCACCTCTGTCAGACGAAGGCCTGTAGCCGGCAGACAGGTAGGATTTGCCTTCATTGCCTGGCTGACAGGTACGCCAAAAGTGTGGTCTTCCTTGTTGTCCAAGAAGGGCATACCGTTGAACCAGATCATTCGATCAGCAATGCCACCCTTTCCGAAGCGCTCAGACACGACTTTGGTGACACCTACGGCGATCATTGTTGGCAGAATGTATGTCAATGCGCCTGTGAGCTCGAACATGATGACGACCACTGAGACCGTTATATGCATGATGCCACTCAAAGCGGCCGCAGCTCCCAGGAAGGCATATGTGCCAGGCGTAATACATGGCTGGTCTGGCTGACACGCGGAGAAGAAAGCAGCCTCCGGGAAAGCTTCGTGTAAGGATTGAACCATGATACCAACCATACGACCGAACGATGCTCCGATGGCCATGGAAGGCACGAAGATTCCTGCAGGGACCTTGCAGCCGTACGAGATAATGACGAGGAATATGCGAAGGACCGTGGCGACTAGTAATGCAAAGATAGTAGACGCACGATAACTTGGGTCGCATATTTCATCAAAATCGTGACCGCCTTCACATTCCTGGAAAAGGATCTCCATGCTCTCCGTCATGTCGATTCTCAAGAACATGTTCGGGTAGCAGAGGATCGCCGTGAACGTTGCCAGCAACGTTGCTTCTAGGATCGGGTATTTGCTGAGGTACTTCTTCCTGAATGCTTGGGCTCTGAGGTTCCACTTAATGACAAATGCGCCGTAGAGTCCACCAAAGACACCGATAATGATGTAAAAGATGATCTCGAAGAAGTGCCAGCTGCGATCATACTTGACTGTGAACATGACCAGCTGACCAGTGCGGAAAGGATTCATGGCAGCCAGTACTGCTGTCGCGACCAAGGCACAGAAGTAGGAACGCCACATGGTCTTGAGTGGAAAGTAGTTGCTCATTTCCTCGAGGCTGAAAAGTACTCCCCCGATAGGACTTCCAAAGGCGACTGCCACGCCTGCAGCAGCACAGGCAGAGAGAATCTCTCGAGTTTTGGCTGCGTTCCGGCGGTACTTTTCGAACAATCTGCTGATCACATTTCCTGTGCAGACGGCGTAGTGCACACTCGGGCCTTCCTTTCCAACACTCAAGCCTGATGCAATAGCCAGAGGCAAGCCAATGGATTTGATCATGAGGGTGCGGAACCCAAGGAAGCCCTTCATTACGAAGCCAGCGATGATACATTTGATCTCGCTAATGCCGGATCCAGCGGCGTAAGGCGCAAAGCTTTTGATGAGCCGTGCAGAGGTGAAAGCAAACATGGTCGAGAAGAGAATGTATAGGATGTAATTGATCGGCCAAAAGGTGCTCCAGTGGTGCCACTCTGCGCAACCGTCTTCGGCGCCCCAGCAGCAGAACGACTCGTTGAGGTAGAACGCAGTAGTACAGTATCCTCGCTTGATATCTGATAGCCATTCCGTGACAATGTTCAAGAATGCCGCGTTCAACCCAATCGCCGCCCCTATCAAGCTGACCACGATCCATCCCTGGCCGGCATCATATGCTTCCCACACCTTGCGTCTCCAGCCTAGTCTGCCTTCCCGCTCGAAGAAGCCTGCACGCTCCTGTCGCCTAGCTTTGCGCCTCTGTTGCTCCCGCGCGGCATCTTGCACCCAGTCGATGGTCGTGAAGTCTTCATAGCGCTTTATCTCATCTAGCTCTTCGGCGACAACCTGGTCGGCTTGAGATATAGGCTCCACATGGCCGTGTTCTGCGGTGGATAATGCTGACAGTCGCCGGTTGATGTTGTGCGGGCGTGATGAAAGAGAGGTCGCGTAACTCTGACGGCGCGACTGATCTGGCACCGAGTTCGTGCGGCTATTCATCGCATCGTTGTGGCACAGAGAAGTAGCTCTAATGCGATTCCCTGTAACTATAGCTTCATCGGAACGCGGCAGTGAGGTTAGATTGAATGCCTCAGGACTCGGACTGGATCGACGGGTTCCTGCATTAGCGCCGTCGGCTGCGCAAACGCGACGCGATCATTGATGGTGCTCCTGGCGCAATATCGTTGTTCTGGAACTTGTACTACAGCTTGATTACATATTCAGTCATTCGGTGTAGAGGGTCACTGTAACTGTTGGATAATAGTGTCGAAGTATCAAGCATTTTGCCACATTTTCAAACTATATGTCGCGCCTCTGAGCCGCCAGCAACAAACAGACGTATCGAGGATCAAGTATCACATGTCAAAGCAAGGGCTGTGCCATCCTCACTTGTGATTGCCACCTACCTAACTGCGGACAATACGTTCTGTTTCTTCTTCGTCGTACTTTTTCACATCCATGGATAAAGCGCCGTCACCAAGCGACAAGAGGCCTGCTGCCACTGCCAACACACCCAGAAAGGTTTCAGATCTGCTGACTGCGTTTGGCGCCTCTCGGTCGCCGACGTCAGCGACCAATTTGCGCAAACAGATGCAGTCAAATTTGGAACCCAGCAAGGTGCCAGCTAGTCATGAAGACGCAAACCAGACCAGCTATGCGCCTCCGGATGCAGGAGCACGATCAACTGGCGCTACGAATGGCGTTGATGACTCTGATTCTGACGATGTAATTCATGGTCTGTCTCCAGTGGGCTTCAGTATGACTTGACCGGTCACTAACTACTCTTCGCAGTCGTGTCGAGACCGCGCACAGCGAGCTCTGCACCTCGTCGCCCACCGCTCACCCGTGAAGCCAAACAAACGGTCGTTGCGGCTACTCGACAACTTCCCTCACGCACAGCCAGGCAAACTGCAAGCTATGCACCGAGTCCACGCAGTGCGAAAAAGCCCAAGTTCTCAGGCAACCAGGTTTTGGCTTTGCCAAGTACCTTGAACCAGTCTCGCACATCGCAGGTCACGAACAAAAGTGCTACTGCACGTAGTGAGATCCGTCGAGAGATTGCGAACCATACGAAGCCTCGCCGCGATGCATTTTTCCTGGCCAAGAAAGAATTGTTCCTCCCTCTTCTACCTGAAACGAATTACATCTCGAAGCTGGAGAAGCAGAATGCATCGAGCAGCACCCAAGCCAGAATCATTCCAAGTGACACCCTCATACCACAGCCACAAGGTATCACTGCGACCATGAAGCAGTATCAGCAGGAAGGATTGACGTTCCTTGTTCACATGTACCACAACGGTGTATCGGCCATATTGGGCGATGAGATGGGCCTCGGCAAGACATTGCAGACACTTGCCCTGTTTCAACATCTGAAACAGTCCGAGCCATTATCTTCTCGGGAGGCCAGACCATTCCTTGTGATCTGTCCGTTAAGTGTGCTCGACTCATGGGCCAGGGAAGCAGCAAAGTGGACGCCGAACTTCAAAGTCATCACATTCCACGGACCAAAAACTGAACGCGATCGACTGAAACAAGAGATCATGGGCTTTATCGACAAGTATGGCTCGAAAACTGCAAAATGGAAGGCGAGGGCGAAGTCGAGGAAGAACGAAGTCATTGATCTCACTGAGGACGTGCGACCAGTGGATCTGGTGATTACCACGTACGAGGTCTTTGTGTCGGAGCAGGGCTGGTTCAAAAGAGCCTTCGCGTGGCGCTATGTTGTTGCTGATGAAGGCCACAAGCTCAAGAACGCAAAGTCCAATGTCTCTACGGCACTCCAAACATTACGCGCCGAACACCGCTTACTCTTGACTGGTACACCACTTCAGAACAACCTCCAAGAGCTGTGGGCGCTCCTGCATTGGCTTTTCCCTGATGTTTTCACGGAAGACACATCGGAAAACTTCAAACAGGCTTTCAACCTCACTCAGGGTAGAGCTTCCACATCATTCATGGACGATGCCCGGCGTCTTCTAGAGTGCGTGATGCTGAGGCGCATGAAAAACAGCCCTGGTGTGAATCTTGGGCTTCCCCCGAAAGAGGAAGTGCTCCTCTTCGTCCCACTCACACCCATGCAGAGATTCTGGTACACTCGGCTGCTGACGAAAGTCGACAACCTACTTCTTGAAGACCTGTTCCGAGGCGCGAAAGCCAAGGCAAAGGATGACATCAAAGTGGAGCAGGTCAGAGAGAAAGAGCTCTCTCTGCTCGAGAAGGCAGCCAATGGGACCGATACCGCGGATGTCTGGGCTGAGAGCAAGGAGATTCTGACAAATGTGTTGACGTCTGGTGACAAGCAACGTAACGAGTATCAGAAGCTCATGATGCTCGTCCTTCAATTGCGCAAGGCATGCACTCATCCATACCTCTTGCCCAACGCGCGGCCTGACCCTTATTGGATCGGCAACCATGTACGCGTTGCCTCGGGCAAGTTCATCGTCCTGGAAAAGATCTTGCAGGAACTTGTCGTCAAGCAGCGTAAGAAAATTCTGATATTCTCAGGTTTCACCAAGACACTTGACATGATTGAAGAGCTCTTGGAGCTCATGGGTACTACCAGTGACGCTAGCAAGCTGCGATATCTCCGATTCGATGGTAGCACTCAGCGTGCAAAGAGAAACTTGACGATTCGTATGTTCAATGACCAGCGTTCAGAGTACAAGATCATGCTCATCTCAACAAGAGCCGGAGGTCTCGGCATCAACCTCACGTCAGCTACAGATGTCATCTTCATGGACGAGGACTGGAACCCGCAAGTCACGCTTCAAGCGGAATCTCGATCACACAGGATTGGTCAGACAAACAAAGTAACCATTTACAAGTTGTGCACCCAAGGCACTGTCGAAGAGCAAATGATGGGTCGCATTCGCAAGAAGCTGTACCTTTCTGCGAAGATTACCGAGAGCATACGCAATGTTCATACAATAGAGCAGCAGAACAACAAACGCAAGCGCGGCGATAATGGCGAAAGTCACAACGATCAGCCGCAGCTCGATACATCCGAGCTCAAGACGTTGCTACGACGTGGCGCCCAGACGCTCTCGGCCCCAGAGATCGACGTTGAAGAGATGCTCACGTGGGACTGGCAGACAACACTGGACAAGTGCAGGGACCGCACGAAAGATCTGGTTGCCGCAGCTTCCGCTGATGATATCAAGACCGAGGTTGACGAGGAGGCCTGGTTGAACAATGTCGAGAAAGTGGAAACTGCCATATTTGATGGCAAGAGACATCATCGCCAGCTCGAAAAGAACGAGAAGGACGCTAAGAACGCCGCCGTCCTTTCTCGCGCGGATCGTCGCGTGAACAAAAATACCACCGTCATGGTTGACGGCCACGCTATCAGCAAAGAAAGCATGGGTTGCGCCGACTGGGAAGCTGTGCCCACGCTCGCCGGCAAAGATCCTCGCTTGGCAGATGTAAAGAGGGCCAAAAAGGACCCCTTCCACAGCCAGGAGCACTGCCAGACCTGCTGGAATGGCGGCAGCCTTGTGCTGTGCAGCGGTTGTCCTCGTGCGTACCACGAGAAATGCTTGGACCCGAGAATCACATCTACCGCGACTGGTCAAATGTACTGTTCCCAGCACCAATGTTTTGATTGCGAGAAAAAGACAGGCGAAGCGGGAGGATTGATCTTCCGCTGTCGCTGGTGCGAGAAGGGTTACTGCGAGGATTGCTTGGACTTCGACACTGCTACGATGATCGACTACACTATTCCGGAGTTTGAGATGCTGCACTACTACACGGACAACGCTTTTTTCGTGGAATGCCACGCTTGTGTTGAGCACTGGAAGGAGACCCGGAAGGACCGCCGTTTCGTTGAGGGTCAGAAGGCTCGCATCGAGAAAGAGTACAGCGAAGCCCTGGCAGCTCAGACTGCGGCCGAGTCTACTGGAGAAGCTGAGCGCAGAGCTGCAGAGACCGGCACGGATACGCCAGTCACCATCTCCGAGGCCGAGACGCCTGTGGAAGGACCGATGCCGTTGCCGAAGAAACAGAAGACTGGCTTGCTCAGCAACCGCCACGAGGTAATTCTAATTGAATGAGCAGCACATTTCAAGGTAGACTGGGCGTGTTCACACGATCACAGCCTTGTGTGGAAAAATGCCTGGAATTCGAGGCAATGACGAACGTACGAAGAACAACGCAGGATAACGATGACATGCGGAACATTGGATCATTGATGATGTACCTGTCTACGATAGCTGTCAAACATCGCAATGGATTGTCTCTTCACTATTATGAATGTGCGACGTAATTGTCTGTGATGGTCACTGGTCCTTCATAGGCATCTTTCCCATGAAAATGGTACGTTAGGAGAGCGCAAGCCAGAAAAAGTAGAAATAGAGGACATGCCCAGTTGAACGTAGAGCTGTCGACGTGATAGGTGGTCGGCCAGAATGCCCAGAAGAACTAGAATCTGCATGAGCAGTCTGACCTCAGTTCTAAGTAAGCGAACAATGCAACTTACCGACCAGCTCGTGTACGCCAGAGCGATAATGTTGACCGCCATCCCATATCGACCAAGTGACCAGCGGGCTGCTGGCAAGTCTTCGCCACGGAGTCGCTTGGAAAGTGCGCAGCCGATGGACATGAGATAAGAAGCCATGAGCGCAACGGTGGCAAGACTGAGCATTGCCTCGAAGGCAACTCTGCTGCCAAGGTTGATCAAGGACATACAGCAAGTGAATAGGAGGGTCAATAGTATGGCGTTGACGGGGACGTTGAAGTGTCGATCCACAGTAGCGAGCCACTTTGAGTACGGTAGGCCATCGTCGCGACTAAGGAAATTGTTAGTGTCATTTCTCTGATAGACAAGTTGCTTGTATAGTACTTACGCGAATGCAAAGACCAGGCGTGAAGAAGCAGCAATAGAGCTGACCGTCACAACAGTCATAAGGGCAAGGACAACGGCGGTGAAGCCGATAGTGGGATTCGTCTCCTCGAAAGCACCGTGGAAAACCAGAACGAATGGCATCGGGCTCTCAAGTACGTGTGGTACAGACGTGATGCTGAAACAGTATACCATGGCCATGAGAAGAGTCAATGGAGCGTTGACATAGTAGCTCCAGAGCATAGACTGCGGAAGAACCATACCGGCGTCTTCGATCTCCTCCGCGAGATGAGCCACGCCGTCGCTTCCCAGCATGACAAAAAGATTTGACACCTGGCCAACGAGCAACGCGAGATTCGTACTCGGCCACGTTCCACCAGTCTGTGTGAACTGCAGGAAGACCTCGCTAGCAGTAGGTTTCGGTGCGAAGATGGCGAGACCCAGGAGGACTGGTACGAACGCGAAGAAATGAATGGTGGCGAAGACGCCCTCACACCAGCTGAGATGGCTTGCCAGAACTATGTTGAAGGATGACACAACAAGAGCAGCCGCCATAGTGAGTAATGTTCCACACCATCTCGTTGCAACAAAAGTGGGATTGATGACTAGAATCATGGCCTGGATGATGTCGGATATGGCGTAGCATTCGATGACGACCATGCTTTGCCATGAGACCATGGAGAGCCATCCGGAGCAATACGAAAGTACTCTCTGCCATCGTTGGGGAGCATACTCGGAAATCCAGTGGTACTGACCGCCCGCCGTAGGAGCAGATGAAGCCAATTCAGCGAGGGACAATACCACCTGTAAAAGATTAGATATGGTAGGAATCTGGCGCGGCCGGTATCGCCACATGCTCGAGACCAATGCAGAGAGGGCTTACAAAGAATTGACCGCAGGTGACCCAGACCATGGACCAGAATAGACCAGCAAGGCCTCCATTCCGCAGACAGACTCCACTGGTTGCCAGAAGAACTTCCTAGGTACTGACGCAAGTGTCAGCAAATGTCGAAAGTCGGCTAACAAGCTGGGAAGAAGTGAGGTGTGATGTTACCCTATCACACAGGAAGTGAATCCGATAGTCGATACCAGCTCGAAGTTCCGCACAAGTCGCTGAGGCTTTCCCATGCGCTATGGAGATTGATGAGTACGAACGCGAGACCGGCCTGCTTGGCACCAGACACTAACCTTCATATCGGATGCATCATCACGCTGACCAAAGTACTCGCGGTCGGTGTGGTCAGTCTTAAAAGGCGAAATAGGTGTATCTTGCGAGTCAATCTTCCGTGACCTGTGTGATCTTTCCAAGCTGAGGCGCTCTCGGCTGCTCGTTGTGGCCATGGCTAGGAGAAGTGAAGAATGAGCAGATCGACAATCAAGGTATTCTGTTAGGACAAACGCCGTGGAGTTAGAAGTACTGACCCAAAAGACAGCGAGAGGTCAAAGGCGAAACAGGTCGCGCAATTGCTGAGAGGAGCAGGGAAGAGCAGACTTGCACTCGGCCCGAGTGCGATTTTCTCTTGCCATTGTCGGCCAGCATTGCCACGCGACTGCCAGCCGAAGCCTGTCAGTCGCGTGGTTGATCTGCTCCCAACCAGAAGCGCTGTGAGGTCCACGTGACATCGCTGGACTCCAACATCCTACTACCAGATGGCATGGCCGGGCCGGTCGACTGCCTGACGAGCTTCACCGCCACCTGCCTACCATCAAATGAATCCTCCGACTCGACTAGTAGCCATCGCCTAGTTATGCCCGTGTTTCACCTGGAATCCGGGCCTGCGTATCTCTTGCTCCTCGCTATAACGTCCGCCGTGTATCTCATCATGGTATTTGCCATCCGTCTGTTCCTACGACTCAAAGTCAACGGCCCATTTGGCAAGGATGACTGGGCATGCGCGCTCAGTACGCTTTGCGGTCTGGTCTACTCTATCGTGCTCGTCGTGCAAATCTTTCTCGGCCTCGGGTCTGCACTTCGCCATCTTTCGCCCGCGGAGGCAAACAACATGGCCATGATCAGCTGGGCCAACAGCATCGGACTCACCTTTGCGGGCTACTTCTCCAAGATGTCGGCGTGTTTTTTACTCGAGCGTATCACCAAGACGAGGGAGCACCTTGCAGTCGCTTACGGTTTGATGGCGGCCATGACGATGTGGGTATTGCAAGCACAGGGTTATACCATCTTCCAGTGCAAGTATCCGCATCCTTGGGACACATCTCCTAACAATGTCTGCTATGATCGAGTAAGTAACCACTTCTCCAAATGCTGGACGAAATTGACCTCGAACAGTGGGGCCATAGGCTCGGCACCGCCGTCTCTTCCTGGATACTGGAGCTTGCCATACTCGCCGGGGTAATCCACATGGTCTGGGACATCGCGATGCCTTTCAAAACAAAGGCAAAAGTGGCCAGCGCGTTTGCGCTCCGTCTGCTATTGATTTTCCCGAGCGCCACAAGACTTGGTCCTTTGCACGCGAACATACATGATCCCAACCCAACAGCCTCTGTGGTCCGCCTCCAAGTTATGTCACTGCTGGCCTGCCAAGTCAGTGTCATCTCTGCTACCGTGCCCTGCGCCAAACCATTCTTCTCCGTATTCTCGAACAGGATCATGGGACGGCCGAGGGCCTCCATACTTCCCACGTCAAGACCGACCATGTCAAGAGAGACGACAGCCAGTGGACCCATACCTCAACGCTGGATCAGAGATCGTGGAAACAGCATCGGCCTACTTCACCTTCAACCAGAAAGAGGCATGACAATCACCAATGTGGAGCACGTTCCCGTGCAGATAACGCAGAGGCCATCTCTCGCCAAGTCCAAGCACTCCGATAACAGCATCACCTACTCTAGAAGCTTCGAAGTAACCTTTCAAGATGTAGGAGGTCTACTTGATCAGACGGTGCCTAGCGGCGCCCAGACTCCAGCGAAGAAGCGTTGCAGTTCAGGCGCTGGATTTCCATGGAGAAGGGCAAGCGGAGGAAAGGCATCGCAGAAAAGCAACGCAGAAAGCTCCCAGCATCAAAGCCATGGGTCTGAGGTATGATTTCGATGAATGGGTTTTACTCGTGTCGTCTGCGCTTGCGAGCTTGCCCTGGATCGATGTGTTTAGCTTTAATTACATACCTATGCCTCTTTGTCACTCTGGGAATCATCGTCCTCACCCTCAGTCTGTATCCTCTTTCCTTTGACACCCTTCTCGACGTCCGCGACCAGAGTTTCCATGAATTCTTGATCCCTACCGACCAGTGTGACAGTGTTCTTACTCTTGCCCCACCTTGGGTAGCTACCAACCTTCACACCCTTTGGCTCGACCTTCTCAGACAGTTCTGTCAAGAATCCAGCGACCTCGCTCTCAGCCATTGGCGTGCTGAATAGGATCCTATGAAC
Source organism: Cladosporium sp. VS III D KN 1 (assembly GCA_019775635.1). NCBI lineage: Eukaryota > Fungi > Ascomycota > Dothideomycetes > Cladosporiales > Cladosporiaceae > Cladosporium > Cladosporium sp. VS III D KN 1. Next base: position 1,368,385 of record JACWFN010000009.1, read on the forward strand.
ACCCTTGCCCTCCGGATCGGTAAGCCGGGGAAGCAGACGTGGCTTCAAACCAGCAAGCATCTTCTCAAACAGCCTGGGAATACCAGGGAAGATATGGACGTTACCGTTGACCACGTTGATTGGTACCCACAGGTCTTCAGAAGCAAAGATGACTTGGTCCTCATCGGGCAGGTCCTTATTGTATGGCAGCTCGATCATACGCAGCTTAGCTTTCCGTGCAGGCGAATCGACGTTCCAGTCGAAAGTCGGGTTGCTCGGGTGTGGCCTGCTCAGCTTCTTCATCTTCTCGTAAGCGACCTCGTGTAACACGAGCGGAAGGTCGAATGCACGCGCTATGCTCTGGTATGTAATGTCATCGTGTGTCGGGCCAATGCCTCCTGTTGTTACGACGAAATCGTAGTTGGCGGACATGCGGCGTGCGGCTTCGATGATTTCGCTCTCATCGTCGGCAATGACTTCGATGCGCTTCAGGTTGATGCCGAGAGAGAAGCAGTATTTCGCGAAGAAGGCGGAGTTGGTATCCACTGTCTACAATACGAATCAGCTTCTATATTCCAGGACTCTTATAAGCTTGCAGTGGTACAAGATGCCTACCTTCCCGCCAAGCACCTCATCGCCAATGATCAGACACGCCGCGGTGTTGATCGTCCTCTTGCTCCGCTCTTGAGCCATTGCTCTTGATCCCGCGAACGCAGAGTTATGTAGATAGTTGGGCAGAGGGCGCGAAAGATGTCTGGCTACCTGGTTTAGTCGAGAAAACATATATTATGCTGGGTGTTGGAAGTGTTGGTAGGCGAATAAGTCAAATGGCGGAAGCTGAGCAGACAAGAGCAGACCGAAAGCCGGCGTCGATGATGATGCTCTGGCGCTTGACGCAACGCATTCGCGGGGGAAGGGCTCGAGCCATCTTCATCCCACTTCCGATGCCCTAGCCGCAGTCAACAGTGTATGAAGCTCGATAAGACGGCCTTGTTGACTAACTACTCGGCACAAGAAAATACCAATCTTGTAATCCACTCTAACAATCAGCCTCTCCAGTTCTACAACCATGGTAAGCACACACCTTACAATGACACCTCCAAACTAGTCCTAACCAATCCCACTCTCCAGGCCTCCGAAGCTCGCCTCTACACCTTCTCGCAAGAAACCAAAGATGCCCTGCGCAAGTTCCGCCTGAGCACTTCGCGCGCAAAAGATCCTCAAGCAGTCATTTGTGAGCAACGAATCCACTCTACAAGATTGTCATCAAAAGCGCAAAAGCATCCAAAACTAACCAACGCTCTCTCCGCAAAGAAGACCAGATCGACAAACGTACCCTCGAAATCTCCCGTGCCGATGAAACAGTCTACACCTCCATGCAAGACCTCAGCGACGAGCTGCCTGACAACTCGCCGCGCTTCATCCTCCTGTCATACCCTCTCACACTGGGCTCAGGCCGCTTGAGCGTACCCTATGTCATGCTCAATTACTTGCCGGCGACTTGCAACCAAGAGACGCGCATGCTGTACGCCGGCGCGAAAGAGCTGATGAGGAATCAGAGCGAGGCGGGCAGGATGATTGAGATTGATGCCGCGGAGGAGGTGGAGACCATCGAGCAGGTGTTGCAGGGCGAGGATTGAGGAGCGATGGTAGAAGGTGAAGTTGAAATATGAGGCTTGAGCATCACAACTGCCTTTTTCGCTATTGGCAGAGCGGATGTTGAAGTTGGAATATGGATAAGATTAGTGGTGGTTGATCTAGGAAGGAGCATTTTTGGTAGAACGAGAAGTCACGACTTGAACCAAATGGCATACGAATTACATCGATTTGTATGCAACAGTCCAAAGCCGAAGAAGTTGTATCGTGGAGGATTAAAAAAAAGAAAATCTTTGTGCTACACCATCAGTGCGCCTAGTAGTAGTAGTAATTGTAGTAGTAGTTTAAGAAGCCCCTGCCAAAAAGAGAAAGAGAATCTTAAAGAAACGAAGTAAGAGTTAAGGTAGTTTTGTTTCCTCGCCTGCTCTCCGGGAAACCAATGCCACAATCAATAAAAGAGGATATAATGCGAGTCCGTTCCGTTTCTCTCTCTCTTCCGTCCCATGGAGAGATAGAGGTTCTTTTCCTCCCGCCTTTCCCTTTTGGCCATTTCGTGTGTCTGTGGCAAAAAAAGGTTAAGGCATGTCCGTTTTTTCTTTCCTAACCCTCTTTGTGTGGTGAGGTCAGGTTCGCGCGTGATTAATAAAAGGCGCGAAAATGCTACCCAATGCAAATCCGGTGCCGCCACCGTCAGCAGTTGGTAGAGTGCTCTGCAGTGTAGGCACCGGCTTCTCCGGTTTCTCGGTAAGTTTCTGTTGTAGAAACTTTGTTACATCACTGCACACTTGCAGCAGCCGCCCTCTTGGTCTTCGTCCATCTTAAGGCTCTCCATGTTGTTGTTGCCGGAACCGCTGCCGCCGGGGTTTGAAGACATGTCCCTGTTGTATCTCCTGATCTCGCGAACAATGTCGAAGAAGGCGTTGTCGACGTTGACCCGGGTCCTGGCGGATGTCTCGATGAATTTGCAGCCAAATCCACGTGCGAGCGCGGCACCCTCTGTTTGTTTGTTAGCACATGGCCTCATTGTGAAATTTATAGCGCATGCCCGCGCGACATGCAACGCGTGGCATGCACGTGGGCAAACGTTTTAACTTCGGAAGGAAGAGGTGGGACGAACCTTCTGTGCTCACTTGTCGCTCAGCGTCCAAATCGCACTTGTTTCCGACGACAATGATGGGGAAGTAGTCCTTGTCCTTGACGCGCAGAATTTGTTGTTGGAATGTGACGATCTCCTCGAAGCTTTGGCGCGATGTTATGCTGTAAACGAGAAGGAAGCCCTCGCCTGTCCGCATGTATTGCTCGCGCATGGCAGAGTACTCCTCCTGGCCGGCCGTGTCGAGCACGTCTAGTAGCGCGACCTCCTCGTCGATAACGCATTGCTTCCTGTATGAGTCTGTGGGCGCGAGTTAGCGCTGCGTGCAAGTGGGATTAGGTGGTTTCGCATTGGCGTTTGCGCACCTTCGATGGTCGGGTCATATTCGTCGACGAAATGGCTCTGGATGAGCTGGATGGTCAAACAACTCTTTCCGACACCACCACCTCCAACTACCACGAGCTTGTATTCCCGGAGGAACTGCGATGATCACGGTCAGCGGATGTCTTGGTTTGGGCGCCAGCGTTGCACGGTCGCACGCGGCGGAGTGCCAATGGCTTCGACGGGCGGCGGGCGGTGGAGCATGCATACTTTTGACGCCATTTCGGAGGACGAGGATGTGCGAGAGGCGAGAAGATGAAGCGAGCGCGGGCGGATCGCAAATCACGAGAGAGTCTGAGGCGCGACGGCAATGGGCGAGCAATGCAAGGGGCGCGATTGCAGCAAGGCGTGTGTTGAGACGGGTGCTGGTGGACGGACTGGACGCGGCAGGCACGGCGGATCTGGCGGGCGTGTGGTGGTGGTCGTGGAGGCAGCCGGTGTATGTGCAGACGAAGGCGAGCGGCGTGCTGAGCGCGAATGCGTGACGATGCGGAGGTGGTTGCAGTGTAGCAGCAGCAGGGCATGGGCGTGGTGGTCGCGATCTCAAGGAGGTCCACCACTGGCGGGCGCTAAGGCAAAACTCTCCGCTTGGGCGCGGGCGGGTCGGCAGAGAGGAGCAGGTGGAGGAGCGTGCAATCAACAATCTTCCAGAAGCCCGCCAGCACGACACATGGGCAACGGCGCGCGATAGTGCAGATTGCGCGCGGCGACGGGGAGTGCGATGGTATATGGTATACGATGGAGCATGTGCCCGTCCACTTCTACATGAAACGCACACACTGCACGCTCGGCGTGTCGACTGCAGCCCATGTGCGCGCGCTATTTGCGCAGGCGATTGGCAAGGCCAGCACGCAGCAGCAAGCACGCAGGCAAGTGATGAGGATAGGCGCCGTTGCTCGTCACTGCGCTGGGACGCTACCCGTGTGCGCTTGGACTCGTCTGCCAGGCCAGCAGGCTCTCGCTTTAATTTGGGGAAATGACACTGTGATCAAGGTGATCTGATAAACAACGTGCAGTCCACGCCCGCCCGTTGCCAGGCTGGACCATTATTGTGCTGCCCTGCCGTGTCTGCGAAGGGAAGACATCCCAAACGGCCGCTCAACAACAAAGGCTCCACCAAGAGCACGCCCGCTCGACAACCTCGTGGCCTTCAGCCGAGCCAAGAACGTCGATCATATGCACTCCGATCTCACCTCGTGTTGATGGAAGACGCCACACCCGGCCATTCCGTGGTGTGTGTGAGCCCGCACTCTTTCGCTGCCCTCGCTTGTAGAAATCATAACCCGTCGATGAGGGCTCATGTAAGGCGGATCTCGGCGACCAGCCAAGCTGGTCAAATCTCTAGCCCCCTAGTATGTAAAACCTGAAGGCAGCGACGATCGCTCTCCCATACGGAGAAAGCGCCGATAGGACCCAGCCACCTGCTGAGCTGCTTCTGACACCGTTGAAGCCTGACTAGCTGGAAGAGCCTCTGCAAACACCATCGCTGCCAAATATTGCGGCAATGCGCGCCTTCGTCGTCTCCCGCCAGACCAATCGACTGTCACATGACCGACGCCTCATGCGAGCTTACAGGTACAAGTAGATACATGCAGTCTGCTCCTCCGGACACCTGATGTGGATACCTATAAGAGCGCGGAGACGCGATCATCGCATCCGAGTGGTGCGAAGAGCTCGTGGGCGTCACCCTCGCGCTCCAAGCCCGCGTATATTATCCTGAGATTATTTAATACCATTCGCTCTATTGCTAGCCGTGTAGCAGCCTTGCGATGGCTAAACAACGTCACGAGTAGACTACTGTGGGGTTTACTCGATCAACAGCCATTTCTGCGATATGTTGTCGGCCGCTTAGCGAGGTGTGTGCCAGTAGGTTACGACTGTTTCCGTGGTACTCGCTGCATGCATCGATGGGACGGCTGGGTCCCAAGGATACTGCTGTTATCACTGTCGCACCATTGATGATAAGATCCAGGAGAACTGGGATGGAGTAATTTGCGTAGTCAGACCGAGGCTAGCAACATCGTCCCGTTACAGCAAGAAGGATGCCCATGGATATGATGAGTCGACTGGAACTAAAATCCAGCAGCTTGACAACTGCACCCGGACGCTGTCGATTGAAGCTATTACGGAACACGAGCTGGCCACTACATTCGATTTGACATTAATGAAATAATTGATGCATAAACCAATAACTGATAGAAAGCTACGCTTACATTCATTTAACAATTATCTCGTAGAAAGCTACATATTCCAAGCCCAAGCATTAGCAACCGCCAAAACAGTCCCTCAAGCTTCAGCCGGTCGACCTTCACCAACAAGCAAATCCTTCTCCATCAACATCACACTATCAGAGCGCTTGGCCTCGACTTCTTGTCTGATACTCTGCCCACCGACCTCACCCTGCGGCCTGCCCAGGTTCTGTGCGATCTCTGCGCCTGCCAATCTGCCGAAAGTCATCGAACGCAGACAAGACGTGGCAGGTGGGTATTCGTTGTAGAACAAACCAGTCATCTCGCCGGCCGCCCAGAGACCGGGAATGGGCACGTCGTTTGTGCTGAGCACGCGGGCGTGGAGGTCGGTCTTGACGCCGCCGTATCTATGAGTATGTTAGAGACCACTCTTTGGAATCCTAACGAGCAAACAGAAAAGGTATGCTTACGTGAAGGTCAGATTCGAAGTCATGGGATAGCCGTAGAACGGTGCTTTCTCGATCTTCGATGCCCAGTTGGTCTTGTTGACCTTCAGACCAGTGGTGGCTTTGCCGTCCAGCTTCATCAGATCGAATTCTTTATCGTTCACAGCAGCGTTATAATCATCGACAGTCTTCTTCAAAGCTTTCGGATTCAGGTTCATCTTCTTCGCCAGTTCCTCGATAGTGTCTGCTTTCTCCGGCGGCTGATCGGTCGTATCGTAAACCCAGCTTCCCTCGAAACGCTTCATGACTGTATCATCCGTCACGAAGAAGCACGACATGTTCTGGTCTCTCCAGCATTCCAGCGCAATCATCTCGAATGTGGCGAACAGGTGGCGTTTGCCTTCGTCGTAGAAGCGCTCGCTGTTCTTGTTGACCACGATGCCGTAATTGTGGCCCCAGATCACCGCGTCGGGTTTCTTGGCTCTGGTGTCAACAAGCTCGCAATGCATGCCGTCGAAGGAGCCTGCGGTGCCGGCGCCGACTTCTAAACACATTCGCAGGCCGGCGCCTTTGTTGTACTTCAGACCTGGGGCGATGAGAGGCAGCTTGTGGGAGTCGCGACCGATGTATCTTGCCAGCATCTCTTGATTGCCTGTATTGAGGTTATGCAAGCGATCAATTTAATACGATTGGACGGCACTTACCTTCGAAGCCACCACAAGCCAGAACAACATTCGGTGCAATCAAGTCATGCAGCAGACCGTCAGTCTTTCGAACTTTCAGCCCTCTGATCGCGCCGGACTCTTCGGTTAATAGCTTGATGGCTTCGGTCTGATACAGAATATCACAGTTCTTGTACCCGCGCATATGCTCGAATAGCTTCGAGATGATCGCTTTGCCACCACCTTCTGGGAAAACAAAGTGCTGAGCAGTCTTGAACTCCAGTAATACATTCGGCTCATCATGGTGCACCCATTTGACTCCACGCTCCTGGAGATACTTCGCAGAGATTGGTGCTTCTTTCTCGAGCTTGTGGCAGTACTCTTCGTCTGCCAGACCGTTGCTGACCAGTCTCATTTCCTTGACCCAGTCTGCATCGAAGTTGAGATCCTTGTCGAGGCGGAGATAGGCCATGGTCCACTTGGACGCACCACTTCGTTCGCCTTCCCTGCCAACCTCGACGAGGGCGACTTTGCCTTCCTTACCGTTCTTGGAGCATTCTTCCAAAAAGCTGAGCGTGGCCATGCAGCCTGCGAAGCCACTACCGACGACTACGAGGTCGTAATTTGTACTGGAAGCCATGGCTGGGATAGTCAAACGAATTGATGATACTTGGATTATTTGTTGCACGAACTTGTCGTGTCAACATCCGAACAATCGAGACTACTTCGGGCACTTATATAACCCACTTTGCCCATATGCCTCCAGTAGGATTGCCATGGAGCTCCAGATGTCCGGTCTGCTCGCATTGCGGGGTTATAGCTGATCGTTGTCTGTTCCTGACTGCAACAAGTATGCTTTCGGTCTAGCTGACGGTGGCTTCTTCTGGACCAAGTCGACGCGTGCGCGGGGTACTGTATAGAGAGACTAGATAGTTGATGTTTGTGGTTAGGTGAAGGAAGCTACTAGATTGAAACGTCAATCTGCTTTGACACAAGTCTTGCTCATGGGTAGAGTAGGGGTCATTCACGAGCAGCGACAATGCTCAATGGCGGGCGTTTCAACCAGTTCGATCATAGCATCAACAACAACGCAGGACGATGGAAGTGTCAAGTGACTTCAGATCATGGAGCTCCTCGAGCTTGCTGAGCTCGATTTGGTCCCAGGTCGACTGCCAGGATATAGCCCGGCAATGAAGATGTACAAGATACTTGCGGAGCAATCACGCGCATGCAGATCTTCAATGAGACCCTTGTAATCTTGCAGTATACACGCATTCTGGTACTAGACGAGAAATTGTGCTTCAAGCGATCATATGGCCAAATACGAAGAGCCACTCTCGTTTGGTCATGCAGACTGTACTTGTTGTATTACATACCTTCGTGTTGGCAGGGAAGGCAGTCAAGATCAATTGACGAGCTTGAAGCAAGAGGCGGAGTTGGAACCGATTGATGGATGTGACATAAGTCTGCGTATGACCTTGAGGAGGAGGACCAAGAAAAGACTAGCACAATACCATGGCGCTCTCGTCAGTGCTAGGACTTGCTATCTCAGACTACGCCTATAGTTGTAGTTCTCCAGTATCGATTCAAGCCTGTTATTGTATCCTTTGTTCTTCCAAAGTACTTACCAAGTCATTCTTCATATCTCGCAGGATGGACTTCTGACGGCTTGGAGATCCGAACATGGTCCGTGCGGACCACGAACAGCGCGTCGCCGTTCACTATCGTATAAAGTTAACTGACTGCATAGTAGATCGCCGTCGCAAATAACGGCGTTCCCGCGCACTAACCACTAAACTCTTGCTGCAACTACTGTTCCAATCGCATAGCATCGGCCTGTACTCTCGGCAGACAATATCGACGACGTTTGACCTGGACCGCCTGATTGCCACTGCGAAACGAGAAGGGACGTTCGGCACACCGTCCTCAAAGTGAGGTCACGCGAACGAAAGCACGCAAAGAGATCAAGAGCCGGAATACGCTATTGTAGCGCCGTAAGGCGCGGCTGCGAGCATGAGTGACCTGGACAAGTAAGCGCGTGCGATGAGAGGTGTGCGAATAAGATCCTGACCGTGAGCAGGCACATAGAACAGCTTCGAGCATGTCGCCCTATACCGGAGGCGCAAGTGCGCGAGGTGTGCTACAAGGCAAGGGAGCTGCTCATTGAAGAAGGAAACGTTGTGGGCGTGGATGCGCCGGTGACGGTAGGCTTGCCTGCGCAACATGAGTAAAGCAAGTTGCTGATTGGTATACCATGCAGATTTGCGGTGATATCCATGGCCAATTTCACGACCTCATGGAGCTGTTCCGTGTCGGCGGTGACGTGCCAGACACAAACTACCTTTTCATGGGTACGCGTTTGCCCAAAGTCACATCCTCTTGGGCTATGCTGATTGCTCGAAACAGGCGACTTTGTCGATCGCGGCTTCTACTCTCTCGAATCATTCCTTCTTCTGCTATGCCTCAAAGTCCGATATCCCGACCGCATCACACTCATTCGAGGCAATCATGAATCACGACAGATTACGACCGTCTACGGCTTTTACGACGAATGTTTGCGCAAATACGGCAGTGCAAACGTGTGGAGGTACTGCTGCGAGGTCTTCGATTACCTCGCTCTCGGTGCCTTAGTATCAGGTGCTGCGACCGATCTGGAGCCGACGGACTCTTCTTACGCCGACCCCTCTGCGACACAGGCCTCGATATCCTCAGAAGAGCAGGCGGAATGGGAGATTGAGATTCTCAACTCCACGGGGCAAGTCGTCAATCGTTTCCCTCGCCAACGACAGCAGGCCGAATACTCACAGTTGTCAAACGCACCCTCGTCTCCTGGCCACTCACCTTCTGGCAACGGACCGCCAGGCACAGGAGCATCAGGGTCGAGTAAAGGGTCGAGTGGCAACCAAGGCGGTGCTGTGCTGTGTGTACATGGCGGCCTCTCACCTCTGATCGATAGTATCGATAAAATCCGTCTGCTCGACCGCAAACAGGAGGTTCCCCACGAAGGTGCCATGTGCGATCTACTCTGGTCCGACCCAGACGAGATCGACGGATGGGGACTCTCGCCACGTGGAGCAGGATTCCTGTTTGGTGCTGACATTGTCAAATGCTTCAATCACAAGAACGATCTGAGTCTCATCTGCCGAGCACACCAGCTTGTCATGGAGGGCTTCAAGGAGATGTTCGACAGCTCGATCGTTACCGTGTGGAGTGCACCGAACTACTGCTACCGCTGTGGTAACGTTGCTGCAATTTTGGAGCTTGGAGAAGATGGATCAAACGCAGGCTACAACGCACGTGGCAATGGTGATGCGAACCGCGCACCTGGCGTGCTTCAGCCTCGAGAACAGGAGCGCAAGATGGGTCCTGGCAGGCGGTACAGGGTCTTCGAAGCCGCACCCCAGGACTCTAGGGGCATGCCTGCGAAGAAGCCCGTGGCGGACTACTTCCTTTGATTGAATGTACCGTTGCGTATAGCTGTTAATAGCTGTGATGATTTGCTGATACCCACAACATACAAAATTATAAGCCTTGTTCGATATAAGAGTCAAGCTTTCAACGCCTTCCATGCATTCTCGGGTCCTTCCCAAAACACCTTGCTGAAATTGCTTTCTGTCGTCCCCATAACGTCTCAGACACCGGCGACATACTCCGGATCAACCTTGCTCTGCTTGAATAAACTCTTCCCTCTCAACCACTGCTTGTACGCTTTGTACCTCTTCTTGCTCCCATCCTCGTCAGTCACCGTCAAGGGATCCTCTCTCCCAGCGACAAACTCCATGAAATCGCGCAGGTCCTGCTCATCAATCTGATCCTCGTCGCCTTCGGTGCCCGCTTCCTCCCACCTCAGCTCATCTCCCATAGAGTTAGGCAGCGCGAGTCCGTTACGCTGCACATACTCTACATACTCGATGTTCGCGTCCGAGGGCAAGTCTGACGTCGTTACAAGAGGAAGAGTTAGTGGATGGGTGATGTAGCGACTGTACTCTGCGGCCTCATCCTCGGTGACGCTAGGGTTGAGAGATTGTGTGTAGAACTGATTGAGAGTCCACAGGTGCATTTGAGCCTTGTCTGCTGCAGTAGACATGCTAGATGCCATGCTTGGGTCGAAGGACTTTTCCATCGCTGCTCCTGGAAGCACTAATCTCATGCTTGGATCGCGCAGGATGCTGGGTTTCTCGTCGCCCGGTGCAGTGGGTGGCCGTAGATTGTCGCGAGGGGACATGGAGCCGGGGTTCTGTTCGGAAGGGTCGATGATCTTGACGCCTTTGCGAGGTGCCCTTTTATCCGGAGATTCTGGAACATTTTGACGATGTTGTTCGAGACGGGGCTTGAACGGACTGAAGTCGAAGGCTTTAGTGTCGCGGCTGTTGGGGCGGTCGGGCAGGTAGCGGTTCGTGTTATTCATTCGGAATGGGTACATCTTCAAGAACGATGATAATGTGGATGGACGATAATATTCCATCCAGTAATCATCGTACTCACAGACATTATCAACGAATTGAGTGCTCTCGGGGTAAGCCACTGGTGGCAGTTCGCGTGGCTCGAGATACTCAGGCGTGTACCACAAGAAGTAATCACGCCGAGGGCGCTCAAGCCAGGCTCGGGGATCTGAGTGGTGCAAGTAGTAGTCTGTGACAAGATCCCACAACATTGGTTGACCCTTAGCCCATATGTAATTGCCGAGAAACAGATTGTACGCTTCCTGGCGTTGGTTGTCGAGGAACGAATTGTGGTAATAGCGCTTGAAGCTCTCTACCATGTCACGGGAATGGCTTTGCCAGTGGTTCAGCTTGCGATATGTCGCCATTGTGTTGACAAGATGGGAGCCTCCATATTGGACAGCGATAGTGTCTCCATGGTCATGGAACATGTGAGTAAATAGGTTGATGGCGTCTGTATCGTATTCGACCTGCTCGGCTCCCAGAATACCAAGCGCTTGCAGCTGCTTTCCAAAGGCACATTTTCCGATGACGAATTGTGCTGCGTTAGTGCGGTCTAAACAATCGACGCAGTTCGTTCTTGCAACGCCATTTTGCACCTGTGGCTCGTCATAATCGGTGTCCCCATTGTGGAAGAATCCTGTGAAGCCCAGGATCTCTTCTGCTATAACTTCAAGGTTGCCAATGACATCCCCACCGCGAGTCTTGGAAGCTCGGCTCATGTCGAATGCTTTGTAAAAGATCTTCTTATCGTCTGGTAATGACTGATTCAGGAATTCGACACAGTGTTGAAACTCATAGAGTAGCTTCGATTCTCGTGGTGTCCGTTCTCGAGATTTGATCAAGTTCAGGACATAGATAGGGCACCCGTAACGCTCGAACAGATCGTCAAAGTGAAGTGCTGCAGGCTGGTAGAATGGGTCTTGCAGATTCAAGTCAATGTTTGGCTTGGGCGTCACTCCAGTGTTGTCTTGAGTCCAGTAAAGAGGTATACTGCCTCTATGATGCACGTAGGACGTCCACGTGGGGTTGGTGAAAAGACGTGGTCCCGGTGCGTGGAATGACGTTGTCAACATCTCTGACACAATTTGCTCAGTCTCGACATCGTTTGCAACGTAACCCATGTCGTTGATACCGCGCTTCAGGAACCGAGCACCTGCGAAAAAGCGTGACCTTCGTCCGATGATGGTGATGTACACTGATCGTCCGAATATGTCAAGAGCTGCTTGATCGATGAAGCCATGTATTATTGGAATGCACCAATCATGCGGCCGGTTCAAGGCGTGTCTCGCAGGTCTCAGCAGGTGGTGATTCCACACAAACATGCTGTTAAAGTCGTGACCGCAAGAGTACTTGCCTTCATTCAAGGACTTTCTCTGCCGAATGATGTTGTGCTGCAACGACCGCGTGATGTTATATGAGTAACTGAAGTAGAACGATCTCGTGAGATCGAGATTGTTGAGAATGCCCAAGAAGCGTGTCTCCTCGGGGTTACGATTGCTCGAAAACCGGGAACTGGAGCCTGTTGACAATGGTATAAGCTCTGTGCCCTCCACTTGGTACACATAATGACCGCCGATCATAGCAACCTGCTGGCGCTTGGTGATTATCAGCATGTAGTACGATTCGGTGAAACGAATGAAGCCTAAAAGACCCCAGAAGACACATTTTAGTCGGAGGCCGCCGGTTGCCTTGTTGCCCACATCAATACTGGTCAACACTTCATTAAGCTGTTCTTTTTCGTAGATAGTGTTGTCTTCGAAGATGTTTATCTGTCCGGGTGCAGAGGTTCTGTCCACTCGCAACAACTTGAACATACTGTCGGTGATGTCGGCGCCAGCGATCCAGTACCTAGTACTCGTCTCGTACAGAGTAAATTTGTGCATGCGATGAGGATGAGAGTAATCCGCTACAGGCTCTTGGGCTTCTGTCTCTTCGCCCTCGGTACCTGAAGCGCCATCTTCATCCTGGGAAAGGTCCCCCTTCAGCTCTTCTGCGGTGGCGCCGATACGAGGGTACAGTGGTGGGTCATCTGGCGAGGCAAGCAAGTCACTGCTCATTTCTCCTGAGCGGCCTAGCGCTGCCCCCTCCAATGACACTCCTCGTGTGTTGCTCTGATCGTCTGCATTCGCTTGTCGGGTTGACGCGTTTCGAACAAAAGCTGGTCGTTCGGGCGACTCTGGCCGGCTAGTGGGCACTTCATACTCACTATGCGTACTGGGACCGGCATCTACGGGACCTTGATCCATGATGGCACCGACTGCCAGTCTGGGCTGGTAGTTTTTTTAAGCTCTGGCATCCATGATCCTATCCTTGAAAGCACAACTTTTGATGTTTTAAGTGCAGCAATAATGTGGCGTCGAGAGGACCTGCAGCAGCAACAGAAGACCTTTCTCTGGACTTGCCTCTCCCAGCTTATTTCCTGTTCACTCCCTGGTCCAACAGCTCCGATGGGCCTCAGACTGGGTATTGTTAGTAGTTAGGCGGTTGTGATCCTGCTGTGATATGTGCCGTGATGGCCTAAAGTCGGCATGTGGGGTGTGGATGTCTGGTTCCTTGGTCGTCGCTTTCCGAGGGTTCCAGCTCGCATGTGACACGGACTTGAGACTGTGCTGAAGATACACCATCGTCCACTTCACTTCCTCATTGCTAAGTGTCACTTCACTGCTGCTGCGTCGCGACCGGTCGCTGCCATAAAGTACCAGGTATTGGACAAGCGCGCGAAAAGATGCCTCCTTGAGAAGCAGGCACGTCTCGAGCACGAAACAGCTCTGTCAACATACGACCACCATACCGACCAGACCCAGTGCACATACACACATCTCTACCGAACGCCTGGGGCGGATCGAAATCATGGAAACCTCGATCGCGTCAAACAGTTCAGTCATACCTTCAGCAATGGATCTTCTCATGGTGTTCCCTCGCTTAGCGCAACGAGCCGGCCTATACCTACCGGAGGCAGTTGGAGACATCGCGGATAAGGTCTGGAATGGAGGGAGCACAATTGCACATGCGACAGCTGGAGAGCTGGCAGCCAACACATCAAGCACGAATATCACGAGCACGATGGTGGAAGAGGCGATCGCCCACAGTACGACGGCCGGAATGCAGGCGGCATTTCAAAGAGCCTGGATACAGGGAACAACCACGGATGGAGCATCCATCTTCGGTATGATGATGCAAACATTCGGAAGGATTAAGAACTTTGGAGGCATCTTCTCCTATCTCACCTCCCGGTGGGCACTCGCGACTTTCACTGCTGCCATCATCTTGAATCGCGCCCAATTCTATGCTTCTTCGCGGGAGCACCTCCGTCTCAACTGGTATGTTCGCATGGGAGTCTATGCTGTTCCAATAGGGACAATACTTCGACAGCTGGTGATTGTGTTGGAAGCTCTTCGTTGTCAGACTTCTCCGGACTTTGCGTTGCTGCGCTATGGCGACCCTCTCAAGTCGTTGGCCTTGGATTTTGGGGGCGATGACGACTTCCTCTACAAGCTCAGCTCCACTCTTCTTTTCTGGAAAGACGATGCTGCATGCTGCGCTGCACGAAACATGTCTATCCCTGTATTGGATGGCGACACCTCACAACTCCGTGGATCTATGTCGTTGCTGTTTGTTTTCTTCTTGACTTTGTGTGCGGGTCAGCTCTTTGAGACTCTGGCGTGCGCGCTGCAGGGACGGCAGCCAGTACCAGAGACCGGCATGACAATCTTCGAGCACTCTCTTGCATTCGCAGAATGCGAGGCTATGATTAGCAGTGCTCTCGGGTTCGGTTTCTTTGGCCTGCCAAAACCGAACGATGCCCCCACTTCAGGTTCCCCGGACACCAGCGGACCTATGTTCACTAGATCTGAAATACTTCAACGCTTGAATGTCCCACCTGAGGTTCTGCTAGTCTGCCTGATATCCTGTTTTAGCCATCTAAGCAGCGCAGTATTGGCGGTCTCTGGTCTACGTGAGAAAGTGCGACTGCTCAACACCGGAGTCTGGGCCTGTGGTTACATGTCTGCCTTCATCTGGAGCTTTACGAAGATCTTCATGTCTCCCGCCGAGACTATCAATGACCTTGGCGTCCTACGATTCCCAACAGTCTGCGTGGTGGGTTTTATTCCTCATCTGGTCATCTTGGTTGGAATCGTAACCTGCAGTCTTATATATGGGATGGCTCTGGTCTTGACAGCATGCAATGTACCCGATGAAGAAGCCACAGGGATGAGTCTCAGGCAGCGCTTTGGGTGGGCATACAGCAACCTGCAGGCCAACGTGCAATTCTCACAAGCGTCTGCCATCCGGATCAAGATGTCAGAAGACTTCTACACCACGCTACTCAAACTCGGATTCAGTGTATTGACCGCAGCAAGTGAGGCGGTGTATCTGAACGAAGGAAGCAGAATTCAAGTGGCACAGATGACCTGGCTTGAGAGGAAGAGAATCGATGAATTTGTGGTACGAATGGACAAGCGCAAGAAGTCTATCGTTCCGCCGGAGCTTCTCGGCGAGGAGATTGCCACGGGTGTGGACTTCGTTGATAACGACAATGCTGCTTTCAGCAAGTCACCTTATGCTCGCGAGCGCAAATCAAGGCCTAAAGGTACCGAGGCTGAACGAGCCAATGCATCGGAGATTGACAGTGGCCTTGGTATCAAGCAGAAGCGCAATAGAATGCAGCTGACTTGCGACTTTGTTATCGGCATCTTCTGGCTCTCCGTCAGCTTGCAGGCACACTTGCTGCTCGATACCATGCGCAGGTTAGGTGTTCAAAGGCGACCGAGGTGGTTGCTCAAGGCTGCTGGTATCAATGATGACCAAGCGAAATCGGTCACATTGTCTCCAGGAGGTGCTGCAGACAACTTGCAGTTCTGGATGGTCGGTCCGGGTGGTGATCTGGGTCTTCCGCGCGATCGCAATGTGGACGTCGAAGCAGAAATGCGACGAAAACACCAGCGCACTGGCACATACTCGACAGAAGAAGCTCTCGGCGACAACGTGTATAGCTGGTGGCGCAGTGGCGGGTGGTTCGGAGATATCGACTCAAGTGGCGACTATCGCACAGCAGACGATGATGACGACACTACAAGTATGATTTCCATGTCGTCCAATGCAAGCGTGGCGGACGATTGGTCGGACATGGAAGAGGAGAGTGGACGCAGGACTCCGACTCAGCGCGATCCGTACGCTGATCGCAGCAGAGAAGTTACACCGTCAACTGATGGCGGGTTAGATGTCGGCTTGCTGTCAAAGCTCTTGAACCCACAGTCTACTGCTGAACGTGAAGAGGCGCGCCTGCTATCCTACAGTTTGCAGGCCGATCGCCCGATGACTCGCGCGCAATTCAGGCGTACGACAGACCGCCAACACGCTCAGCTCATTCGTGGCTCTAATGCTGCCGATGTCTCACTTGAGGACGAGGAACGTGACCTGGAACAATTCATTCTGATGCAAAGATCGAAGGGTCAGACGACAGCCGCGCAAGCCACTGGGAGCTGGGAGAATGGTGGTGAAGGTATGGGCGAGGGCGGACCACAGTGCGTGGTATGCCAGACTACGCCTCGCACCATCTTAGTATGGCCCTGTGGCTGCCTCAGCATGTGCGACGATTGCCGTGTAGGGCTGGCCGCGCGGAACTACACAAAATGCATTTGCTGTAGGACTGATGTTGCTGCATACTCAAGGCTGTATGTGCCTTGAGGAGGACTTATATATGGCGTTCAGCGAAGAGTGTATCGATCATTTGCATGTGTCTTTCACGAACTTATGCATAATTGTTTGATTGCCTGAAGTAGTAACACTCTCAAATCATCACAGTTGCAGGGTCTGTCTGCCTAAAGCCGAAAGTTTAGATAAGATCTTCAGCAGATCCCGATCTTATTAGATCATCGCGGGCAATCTCGTGTTTGCTCATCGTCTCAAGCCGTGGAGCAGAACCACCACCCCGACACGTCACAACACCAAGGTCTTCGCCTCCCAACTGCCTCGATACTCGCCGACGCTCTACGACTCACGACTACGTCCGCGTGCGCCCACAATACTGGCGCCGTCACACTCCTGCCGCCCTCTCTCGCCACCTCATTTTATGCAACCCGAGCTTCCCACGGCTTCAACACCAGAAACGACTCCAGTTGCCCCAGCAGAAACCGCCGTCTCACCCACCCAGCATGGCCTTCCGCTACACGACACAGCAGGCGTCTCGCTGCCCTCTCTCGACCCCGAGCGTGTCGGAGACGGAGCAGGGACGCCAGCCGAGCAGCTCGCTGCAGATGCCGCACTCGCCGCTTCCCTGCAGGAAGGAGAGCGCCAAGTTCGACGCGAAGAACGAAGACTGAGTCCTCCATCGCCTGCTGAGTCAATATCTCCAAAGCCATCCACGCCCTTGCGTACCCCACGGAACAGGATAGAAGAATACGAGCAAGCATCGACGCCACCGATCGCAAAGAAGAGAGAAGGTCCTGCTTTTGAAGTCATCAAGAAGCAGAGAGACCCAACGGATAACCGCAGCCCGATCGCCGAGCTGCCCAACGAAATCTTGACGCATGCACTGGCGCATCTTGCACCCAACGACTTAGCTGCAGTCGCTTCGGTCTCGAGGCGTTTTCACGAGCTGGTCACGACACCGCACGCCTGGCGGAGTGCCTTCGCTAGGCTCTTCCTTGGCTCGGACTCCATCGACGCGCTCGAAAGGGACTCGGACGATGAATCCGATGTTGTGGTGCGGTCGGAGCGACGTGTTTTCACGCGGCTTACTTCTCTGGCCTCGTGGCGAAGCGAATATATCCTTCGAACTCGGCTCCTACGTTCCCTTGAACGAGGTAAACCTGTACAGGCCATAGCTTCTCCTCACGCTTCCAGGAGCGGCCAGAGCCATACCGCGCAGTCTGCATTCAGATACGGCTCGCATTTGACCCACCCTGTGAACCATCTTCACGCCACGTTTGGGACGAGCCTCAATAAGCGTATGCCGCGTTTCATACATGCTTCGGACGATGTAGGCACCGCTACAAGCAGTGACCCTTACGTCGGTAAAATCGACGCTTGGGGAGCTGGAGATCCTCAGATGTTCTTGCAGTTCTACGAGCGCTTCCCAGGAGACTCCCAGTACGGCCTTGGCCCAGGTGAGATTGTTGGAGTACCCAATGTGATGGAGGTTAGTCAGCCATACGGCATGATACATGGTGAGGGCTCGCCGGCAGGCATGGTCTACTACCGGTCTACCGAAGAGAAGCGCGGCCGATTTTTGCCCTTCTCTTCCTCCATGAGCGATCCGGAATCTGGCATACCACGAATCTCGTCATCAAACGAGGCTATCTGCGCTGTGTGGATCGCCAAGTCCACCGTCATACCTTCCATGACCGATGGCCTCATCGGGATGTTGTCCGGTTCGTCAGTCGGTGTCTTGACATCGTACAGTGTGGGCGTCTCAACAAATGGAAACAACCGTGAACAACAGCGCTTCGGCCGCGGTGAGATGACTGCACGCTGGGTGCTGAGCCCCGGTGTTCCCATTATCGCCATTGCTGTCGACAACGAATACAATGCCCAGAGGCAAGCTCAGAATCGCATCTGGGCTGTTGTACTCAACGCACTCGGAGAAGTGTTCTATCTCAGCAAATTTCCGACCCGCTCCGAACCTGATCGCGGCACTCGCTTAGATGACAAAACTCTCGAGAGGACAGCCTGGCTTACCGGACGCACCGTATACTGGGAGATTGTTGAGTCGAGTAGGCGTACCGCAAAACCTGATCCGTACGCACAAGCTGGCGCTGACGGTAGCTACTCTCCGCGTTCTTCCTGGAATGGTATGTGCTTGAGCAAGGATCAGCTTGTCGCAGAAACTCGCGAGATTGCAGATTATGCAACACGAAAGCCCAAGGACTACCGCAAAGCTTGCATTGGGTGGGATATGCGCAGAAAACTTGAGGTTGACTTCGCCGGTAGCAACGATACCGATGCCGGAGAAAACATCATAGTTGTTGGCTGTGGTATCGAGGACGACCACGAAGCTCATCTGAAAAGATACACTCGCTGTCGCATTCGAGAAAATTATACTACAGCTACATCTGGCCATGCCGCTGCCGGTCACAATGACGTCTTGGTCCCCAGGACATCACTGTTCGGTGGGAAGAATGAAGCACCATCGTCCATTTCCACCCAGACACAGGGAAGCCCTTCGCCAGACAACTCTGGAAATTCTATCACTCCCAGGCCGATGCTCGAAGAATGGCGGACTTCGGCATTGTCTTTTGGTAGGATCAAGAGTTGCCAAATAACTGCAACAGCAATCGATTGTTCTACGCATGCTGTGCAGACTCAATCCGAGGACCCGTTACTCGGGTTCACCGGCCCTTCCACGACATCATCGCCGTCGTTCACGCCAATGTCCTCTACCGGACCGGTTCTCAGCAGTACTGACGTACCCGGACAACGTGCCAGGTTGCTAGCCGTGGGTACACACACTGGCAGTGTAATATTGTGGGACATGCGGGCACCTGTCTCAAAGCGAGCAGATATCGTCAACTCCATCGATCCTGTGCGAGTAATCTACACCCAGTCCCCGCAGATATCGTCACTTGCACTGACCTCACTCTGCCTGGTCCATGGAGGCAGTGATGGGTTGGTACAGGCCTGGGATCCTCTTGCTTCCAGAACTACACCTGTACGCACCTTGAACTCGAAGTTCGCTTCTCGCTATCACCGCCAGGCTATGCAAGCGCAACCTCTGCCCGCCGGTGTGCAGGGAGTGAATTACTACGCTGCAGCAGCAATCTGCCTGGACCCTGATCCAACCGTACTTCGTGGCGTGGTCTCGCTCGGCACTGTTCTGCTCTACTGGTACTACAGTTCGTCGGCGGCTGATCAATATAAGTCGAGCAAACGACGTCTACGACGCGCTGAGAGAGGCAGCAACAATGGTGGCGAGAAGTTCTCAGGCGCCACTCGTGTCAATCTCAACAACTACATCGCCAATGAGCAGATGGAGATGGAACGAGAAAAGGTGAATCGGAAGAAGGAAAATGAACGATTTGCTGGGCGCTTTGGTACCGCTCTCCTCGATGGCAGTGAAGAGGAAATGATAGCATATGCTGCGATGCTCAGCCAGGAGACGCACGAACTCGAGCAATCACGACGTGCTTCTGACTCCGCCAGTGCTACTGACAGCGCACCAATCACTACTGGCGAAGGCAACCAAGTGTGGAGCAGCAATGCCGCCACCCCAGCACAAAGTGCTTCGCCAACCACCATGACTCCCAAAACCGACGACGAGTAT
This sequence comes from Cladosporium sp. VS III D KN 1, assembly GCA_019775635.1. NCBI lineage: Eukaryota > Fungi > Ascomycota > Dothideomycetes > Cladosporiales > Cladosporiaceae > Cladosporium > Cladosporium sp. VS III D KN 1. Next base: position 1,388,438 of record JACWFN010000009.1, read on the forward strand.
GATGCAGATGTGGCAGAAGCGATTCGTCTCAGTCTTGCTGCATCACAGAATGCTCCGACGTTCGACATTCCATTCCGTCAAGCGAAACCAAAGGGGAAGAGGAAAGGATCGTCGGTCCTCAACTCGCCAACGGGCTCCCCTGTACTGGCCGCTGGGAACAGTCGGGAGGCAGAGATGAGCGATCTTGACTTTGCGATCCAGCTGAGTCTTGCGGAGGAACAAAGTCGTGCTGATGCAGGCGCCGATGTTTATGGGTCTCCCGATAGAAGCTCACACAGCCGCAAGGGAAAAGGCAGGATGATGTGAAGTATCGTCAGACACTACAGTCTGCTCGTTCGGCCGTATGTTGCATTAGCTTTGCGTACTAATATTTACTCTTCATCACGTACGTTATTATTCAACTGTACGATCATCGTCTACATGTACAAATGCGGTAATGTTCGAGATGCAGAATTACATCACGTCTACAGACTACTCAATGCTTCCATGTCTCTACAGTAATTCCCAAGGATGACGACGGGAGCGATCTGCATGTACGATAGTCGCTTCACCCAAAGTGGCAGCGTCTGCGAAGTGGGCGGAGCAACGTTCTTGTCTCGGCCGAAAGCTCACAACCCAAGGTTGATGTACCATATGAATGTACCATTGCTCCACCACTCTCTCCAAAGATGACAGTATATATGTAGTGGCACATTTCCTGCTGTCTGTTTTCTGTATGACTACACAAAAAGACGACTCTCTATTCCATACTCTCGCCTCAGGGTCGTTGTTACGCTGACATCGACTGACATTGTCTCTGATCTAAAGTGCCACAGCAACCAACGCAGCCACATATAATCTCCTCGAATCATTTTCTTGAGCAGTACAACATTACATTCCTTGGCCAAAACTAGTACCAATCTTATACTTGTCACTCAAATCATCTCCCACATATCAACGATGTGCTGCCGTCACGGTCAACGCCACCAACCTCCCATCGTTGCCTTGGCCGGAGCGATATATGGCGCCTATCAAAATCGGAAAGCGAGAAAGGCCGGAGCTTCAGCTCAGGAAATTGGAATTGAAGGAGGGAAATATGCCACGGTCCCCAAGCAAAGTCACACAGATGCTATGGATGAGCTTGCCCTCCATGAGAAGGACGTCCCGCCGCCGGACTACGACGATGTTGTGAGGAACAACGACGACGCGATCTATCATGATTCTAGCGATCGTGATGTCGGCCTTCGAGGTGGGGCTAATGAGGACAACGAATTCGTTGTAGCCGGCGAGAATGACGAGAATGCGAAGGACAGCCAGAAAGAGGGAGACGGGATGAAGATGGGATTCTTCGAGCGCATGCAAGCGATGAAGGAAAGCAAAAGGCTGGAGCGAGAAGAGAGGAGGGAATCGTGGAAGGCAGGGAAGCAGGGCTGGAAGGAGCGTAAAGCTGAAAGACACGCAGAGTGGAGGGCGGGAGGGGAAAGAAGAGGATGCTGTGGGCGTGCGTGCTGAAGAGGCATGATTCGTGGTGGCTTGCACTACAAAGTTGAGATGATAGTTGGCATAGGCAGACTTGCGTTCACTGTATAGCATTTCAGGCTTTTGATGGACTTGATACAGTGTGTCGTACTTTACAACTTGATATCAAGCGATAGCCCGCAGCTTTCTGCTTTGAACACATCATCGTTTCCGATCATCTTAAAGACGCTTCGATGCATTCTTATCACCAGAATGTACTCAAGTAGCTTGCCGGAGTTTACCTATCGTAAGTCCGGCATCCTGCGGGGCAACCCCACCAGTTGATTGCCACCAGGTGCCGACTACATGTACTCGCGCATGATACGGCATGCTAAAGCGCTCTGCATTGCGTAACATCACATATCACTTTCATTTATACCCGGAGCAGCTATACCAGTCCACGTCGCGCGCGTTCCCTTTCCGATATCAGAGCCCAATACTTGTATATCGCCTTCACGAATGGCAACCTTGCTCGAGCTGAGCCATGAGCTCCTCCACTGCATATTCACCGAGATATCGCCCATCGATTTAGCTGCAGTCAGTCGCACTTGCAAGGATCTGAATAGCTACATCAGCGGAAACAAGCTTCTGCATAAGGATATTTATCTGCAGAGATATGACCAGCCAGAATCAGACCCGCATTGGGAAAGCGACGTGCATGATCTAATCAAATTGGAAAAGATCCTAGAATCTGCCAATAGCCAGGTGAAGCGCGACGCTCTTGAGTTTGCTGCTGCGCAAATAAGTCATCTCTTAGACAGCTCTTCTTCCGATCCAGATGAAAGTCTCAATATTCGGCTCCTAGCAACGCATTTTGCCGACGTCGAGAACATCGACGCTCTGCTTTGTTCCAGTTCCCTATTTGGACGAGCGGGTGGTGAAGACCAAGCTCCTGCGGAGACCGAAGAGCTACGACAGACGTCGGCAAAGTTACACTGCATGTACGGCGTACCCATCGATGAACTGCCTGCCCGATCATCATTCTCAATATCACGGCCTGACATCCAGCTCTTTCCGTCATCCCGCACGAGGCTACAATCGAGGCCCAAGCTGACTCACACATACGCACGCTCGAAGGTGTACGATCTGAGACAATACACAGAAGCTACTCTGTGGGGGCCCTTCCGCGACGATGGCACTCAGCGTGTGGATTGGGAGAAAGTCGAGGCTATCATGATAGTCCTCGGTTTCAACCTTCGGAAGTTCACAGAACGTTCCGATGGACGCTTTCCTATGATCTGGGATGAGCCGTTTGTCGGCGCGACGCCGAACTCCTACATTTCACCTCCACCAACCACTGGTCCAAAAGAAGAGCTCGACAAGGAGTTCGTTAAGATCCGCGAACTAGCTCCTGGACTCGATGCCCAAGACCCTTACGGCGTTACGGGAACTTGGATGCGCGTTGTGTGTTTCCTAGATTTCAACGACCTCTATGCTTTCAACTTTGCACCAGGCCTAAGGGCAGTCGATGAGCGACCACCGATAGACACAGAAGAGGGTATGCTAGGTGTCGAAGAAATCGTACGTGTAAATCTCATTGACTGATGCGTTTACTTTCATAGCTATCCGACTGATCCGCGTCAAGTGGCACGTCACGAAGATCGAAATGCCTGGTACTGGCGACAGGGACGACGACGAAGATGACGGTCTGGACTGGAGCGGTTTCCAAGGTACGAGGCTGCCAATCGTTCACTTTGCGGGCACTTCGAGGAGTCTTCATGCGTCTTGGGACCCCAATGCCAATAGCAAGATCCGAGGTGAGTACCACGATAGTGGAATGAGGAATTCAGACACCAAAGCTGAGACTGATGTGGAACGAGGTACCGTACGGCAAACTCCTGAAGGCCAAATACGGTGGACTACATTCTCCATCTTCCACGGCGAAGAGCGATGGCGATCCGAAGGAGTGCAGGTTGGTGGTTTGCGCTCAGCCAGGGGCGTGCTGGGGAACTGGTTCGACAAGTATAGATGTCCAGATTTCATTTAGCTTGCTGGAAACAATTGCTAACATTGGCCCACCAGGGATTACGATATTCACGGCCCAGCAGGACCAACAGCTTTCTGGAAAGAGAGCGACGAACTTGAGGAAGAGAAGGAGCAGTGATTCGAAGGGTTTCGGAATTGTTGGGATACGCCCGGGCTTCTGACCACCACGGGCTGGACACAGAATATAGAATGACTGTGCTGATTTTAATGGCGATGCAAGCCTGTATACGGATTGACTGCACGTAGCCCTCTGATCAGCACCCATTTTGAAGCGGTAGCACGAGAATGACTGAGGCCACGCGAAAAATCTTTTGCCCAGCATGCTTTCCTCTCATTCCCTGCATCCTTCACTTCAAGCTTTCCTGGCGTAGTGCATGGACAACGGGCTTCGGTACAACCTTGTGTGCACCTCGATCTCGAGTTTTTGGTCCGGGCGTAGTTCTTTGACGCTGGTCCCGTCATGTTCAAATCTCTCTGCTGCACCATTTCCGCCCAGGTTCATGTAGAGTGTTGTCAGCTGTTGCTCGCATTCCGTGGCCAGTGCGGGGCCTGTTTCAGCGATCCTTGAGTGAGTCGTCCATACAGCGGCGATTCTCTGTCCTTGCACGCTTGTTGTGCCTTCGATGTTGCTATTCGTGCAGTCGCTGTTGGGGTGTGGTTTGATGGCCAATTTGATGGCCAATCGCCACATCCTCAACCTTTCATCCGTCGCTTTCCTCCTCTCCCTCTCCATTAAGATCTTCGATGCCGTTCAGCATTGTCAGATCTCCCTCGTTGTCGACAGCATTGTCAAGAGCTTTCACGGCTGCAGTCGCCTCGCCACCATTGGACGTTTGCGCCAATCGAATTTGCAATCTGGCGCGACGGATGGCTTCCTCCTCAGCCTTGCGAATTGTGCCAGAGACGCGAACTACCTGCATCACGCAGGGCAGGTCAGCAGACTTCAGTGGCAAGTGTGTCGTGAATGCGAGAGCTGCCCAGACCATGCGATAGTGCGCGCGGGCAACACGAATGATGGCTGTGCTTGTTGCTTGGGAGCAATATTTGACTGTGTACATAGTGAGTGGCAGATTCAGCAGTTCTTTTGAAAAGCGTTGTTTCTTACCGACTAAGCTCCCCGATATCATGCCGGCACCATAATCACCGAACAGATCTGACACACCTTCGCGTATGAGGCGAGTGAGAAGTTTGCCATTCAATTGATCGGGTCCAGGTCGCCTGAATTGTACGGTATACGGCAGATCATCCTTCTTTCCAGAACCGGGTTGCCTAGCATTTTTTGATTCTTGCTCAGGATAGAGAATGTTTACCAGGAGGTAGCGATACTTGATGCGAACCATTTTCAGGTAGATTATCGCACGGTGTATCTACAGCAAGTCCTTGACTGATGGTGGGCAAGTTTTGATGCTATAGTCGAATTGTGGCAATATCACATTTCATTATGGTGTTCACTCTCGACAAGACGAGAACATGCTCCAGAAAGCCCGTTCACATGCTTGCTGAAGCTAAGATCAAGATAAGCGGGCCGCCGGGCCGGCGCAAAAAAGCGTGTCTCCGATAGCCGACGCCGAACATTTTCTAGAATTGTTGTAGCGCCGAGCAGAGTATATCGCATTGCGCGTGTGAATAATTTACACTCTAGACCAACATGGCTGACAAACGCTTTGCGGCTCTCGCCTCAGACCCACGGTACCGTCTGCCTAGCAAAAAGCAGGCTCAGACCGCTGTCGACCCTCGTTTCAAGCGACTTTTCACAGATCAAGGTTTCCAGAAGAAGGCGGCAGTCGACAGATATGGCCGCAAGCTGAAGCCGGACAGCGGGAAGAAAGAGCTCGAGAAGCGCTTCAGACTCGAGGATGACGACGAAGACAACGAACCCAAAAAGGGCAAATCAAAGAAGCCTACAAGGGAGGTCGTGGGCAGCTCGGATGAGAGTGAAGAAGAGAGTGAGGATGAAGAGGGTGTAGCCGTGGACCCAGCGAGAGGTGGTGGCTTTGATGAATCGTCTTCGGAGGAAGAGACGAGCTCAGAAGAGGAGGACAGCGCAGACGAGGACGACTTGGCGGATGCAACTGCCGGAGGTGAACAGACTGAGCAGATTCCCATGGGAGAGGTGTCTAAGAGAATTGCTGCGGTGAACTTGGACTGGGACCATATCAGAGCTGCGGACATCATGGCTGTTGCAGCCAGTTTCGCGCCAACTGCAGGAAGAGTCGAGACTGTCACCATATACCCTAGCGAGTTTGGACGAGAGCGTATGGAGCGCGAAGAGCTTGAGGGTCCACCTCGAGAGATTTTCGCAAGCTCCAAGCGCAAGGAGGAATCTGAAGACGACTCAGACTCGGACGAGGACGAAGATGAGAAGATTAGGAAGCGTCTGCTGAGGGAGCAGGCTGGCGAAGGCGAGGAGTTTGACGATGCGAAGCTCCGCCAATACCAGCTTGAGCGTCTGCGATACTACTACGCTGTCATTGAGTGCGATAGCAAGACCACAGCTAAAGCGGTCTACGACGATCTGGACAACCGCGAGTACCTGACAACTTCCAATTTCTTCGATCTCCGATTCATTCCCGACGAAGTCACTTTTGACGATGACAAGCCACGCGAGCAGTGCACAAAGCTTCCAGATGGCTACAAGCCTAACGACTTCCGCACGGAAGCTCTCACACACTCCAAGGTCCGATTGACATGGGACGACGATGACACGACTCGCAAAGAGGTCCAGAAGCGTGCCTTTTCCCGTGCCGAACTTGACGAGAATGACCTTCAAGCCTACATTGGCTCAGACTCCTCAGACAACGACAGCGTATCCTCCCGCAAGTCAGTCAGCAATGCGGACCGCAAATTGAACAAGCGTGAAGCTGAGAGACAAAAGATGCGCGCAGCTCTCGGCCTCGCTGAAGCCTCTGCCTCGCGCTCCAAGAAGTCCAAGGACGAGCCAGTGGGCGACATGCAAATCACTTTCTCCTCCGGCCTCAACGCAAGCAAGAGCTCCAAGGGCGTGTTCGAAAACGAACCTCAGGACGAAGAGAGCACACGCCAGCGCTACATCCGCAAGGAGAAGGAGCGCAAGCAACGCCGTAAGGAGAAAGCCAAGGCCACCCGTGGTGAAGGCGAAGCCGGCGACGACCACAGCGGCTCAGAGCAAGAGGCCGTACCCGCCGACAACGGTGTCGCAGCAGACGAGGAAGACCCGTTCAACGATCCCTTCTTCAACGACCCCAGCACCGCAGCCGCCAACGAGAAAGCCGCCCGCAAAGCCGACAAAGAGAAGAAGCGCGCCGAGCGCGACGCCGAAGATGCCGCCGCCGCTTCTCGCCGCGCAGAGCTCGAGCTGCTCATGGCAGACGACGAAGCAAACGGCGAGGGCGTGCGCCACTTCGACATGCGCGAGATCGAAAAAGCGGAGAAAGAGGCTCGCCGCAAGGGCAAGAACAAGGGCAAGAAGAGCAAGAAGTCTGCTGTTGACGCGGTCAAGGACGACTTCAAGGTTGAGGCAGAGGATCCGCGTTTCAAGGCGCTGTTCGACAGCCACGAGTATGCCATTGATCCTACGAACCCTAGGTTCAAGAGCACGGAGGGTATGAAGAATTTGTTGGAGGAGGGCAGGAAGAAGAGGAAGAGAGAGGACCGCGAGGGTGCTGGTGAGGAAGTTGTCGCGAAGAAGGGCAAGGGAGGCAAGGAGGCGAAGGCGGGAGGTGATGATGAGCTCAAGAGCCTAGTGGCCAGGCTGAAGAAGGGCAAATCAAAGACGAAGTAGATGTAGAGCTCAATGATGTATCATACGAAGCGAGCCAGTCAGGCCGTCCTACGTGTTTCATTGATTTCCCTGTCTTGTGCCTGTCAATCGTCTATGGAATAAATTGAACTATCGTGAGAGCACCTTGGGATCATGCTCGTCTATCCGAGTTCGCCCTTTGATTTGCTCGAATTCTGTTCTGAGAATTGTTCTTGCTGTGACGTCGACGTGCTCTCTTCTCCCAAATCGAAGCTTTTGCTGCTGCTATCGCTGCTGCACCAGTGTCGCCCTGAGAGCTCAGAAAATTTGCCGCGAACCGAGCATCATTGGCCTCCGAGAGACTGCGACGTACACTAGGGCTCACGGAAACGTTTTGCTGGCTTCCAATAAGAGGTGAGAGCCGCTAGCTCAGCGCAAATACAACCGGAGCAGGAACTCGGCGTCGGCCTGCTCGGCTTTTGGTGGGTGTAATTAATCGCTGTTCACGTACTGGAGAGCTTGCTGCATGTAATTTACTGACAGGAGAAGATAGACAAAGGTCAAATCTGCTAGAACTGAGCTCGGGGCGAGACTGGCGTCCGTTGGCAGGATGGGTGCCACCAAAAGGTGTATTCAATGGTCGTGGTGTTACTGGACTCGATTCCTGCACATTTTCTTGAGAAGCATCGCTTATAAACAGTGGTGGTACATCCTTGTGGTCATCGCTGACAGTGCTGCTATGACCAGAGAAATCTTGGGTAATCTGACTGGACTGTGTTGGTGTGATTAAAGGGTCATCGTGAGAAGCGTCCAAAGCCAAAAGTTGCGGGTCGATGAGTGTTGCATCAAATTGGGCCGGGCTGGACGTCTCCGTAAAAACGGAAGCTGTCGCTGGTGAAGTGATCTGATCCAGCCATTCGTGTTGACCGTCGAGGTAGCCTTTATGATATTGCTCAGTATTTCCGGAGCCAAAAGGACGTCCAGTGAAGCCAGCGTCGAAGCCGCTGATCCACTCTTCTGATTCCTCGACAAGATCGATCTCGGTCGATCTACCAAAGATCTCCTGACTGCTAGCTTCCGGTGCAGAATACTGATGGGTATAATCAGGTGATTGTGTTCCAGAGTCGTCCTGATTGTGCTGCTGACCGAAAAGTTCGTCCCAAATGCCATGTTCGTCACTCACGCTTTCCTATGCATGAGGATCGATATTCTCCTGATTTTCAGTTGGGGATACACCGCAGTTCGTGTCTTTCTAAGAGGCGTCGCTTGCGAGCTTGCTGATTGGTATGGCCGAGCCAGAAGGTGCGGTCTCGTCGACGTCCATTTCTTCAGCCTCGTGGACGGCGCCGTTAGTGGCTTGGTCCTCGGCACCGTCGCCCATGTGCTGGTCGAGTGTCCTCTGGCCGTTGGTGGCACCGTTCGCTTTGGCTGCGGGCTCTTTGGTTTGCTTCTGCTTGACCTGCTTGTAGGTCTGGGTCTTGGGAACAACGTCTGTCAAGAATTCGAGGTTTTCGACACGGGCAACCGCGTTTGCTGCGAAGGTGTTAGCGCGCCGTCTCAACAGGACAGAGAAGATCAATACACACCAACGTCACGATATTGAATGTTTCTGCGAGGTTTGCGCTCTGACTTGACGACGTTGTGCGATTGTTCGACAAGATGCTGCAGGAACATCTCCGTAGCGACGGTGATCACGAATGCGGCGTTGTTGGAGCAGCTGTTGATGTCGTCGTCCTGCGATATGATCTTTTTGACACGAGCGACTAGAAATGTGTTAGATATATGCAATGCGGGTAAGGTAGTGGTAGAATGTTCTCCGCTGCTTGTGGATTTGAGAGAAGCAGGACGCGACATACGAGGAAGTGACACTGTGCCGGTGACCTCCTTGGAAGGAGCAATTGGGGTGTTGTTGTACGGCATGTTGGCGGGGATGGCAGAGGGCTGGTGGTGGTCGCGGTGGTGGTGATCACGGGTGGTGGTGGTGGTTGTTTGAGCAGTTGGTGGCGGTGGCGGAGGCGGAGGCGGAGGCGGAGGCGAGAGGTCGCGAGGTTTGACACGTCTTGACGCGGTGCAGGCAGCGCTGGGTGTGGTGTGGGTGCGTGTGGTCGCAGCAAAAGACTTTGGCACGCGTGCGTCCGGCGTTGGAGATGGAGATGGAGATGGAGCTGCTGCCGCGGCCTATTCACGTGCCAATCCGCGCGCGAGCTCTCTCTACACTTGTTACTCGGTGTGTGAATATCTGCCACATCCACGCGGCCATGTTCTCTCGATAGTCTCGCATGATGTGCTTGCTCTGCTTCAGATAGTCTGTATCACCGCCGAGTGCTCCGCGCACCACATCTGGCCAAGGCCATTGCACCTTCTGCACCTACCTTACAATAGACAAGCGCTATCAACGCTAGATTACAACAATGGCGCGCTTCTATCCGATCTACGTCCGCCGAAGCGATGGCAAGAAGGAAATTCTCGCTAAGGGCAAATTGAGAGAACCCAATCAGCCTACCGACACACAGCTCGACCAGAGGCCTGACAAGAATGGAGTCAGCGACTTCTACCGTGAAGTCGCTTCCGATGAGATCAAGCATCTGGACTGGAGGCGCAAGCTAGGTGGCATGCTGGTGCGAGAATTGGGATGGAAGGATACTACTGGAGCTGGTGGGTATGTCCTCCGCACATGGTCGCAATGCAGCGTGGCTGACATCACATACAGATAACGGCTGCATCCTTGCCACTTTCCCCGAAGGCTACCGCTTGTACGAACATGTCAAAAAGACCGAGAAGGACGGGCAGACTGAGGTCAAGACAAAAACACATGCTGGAGGTGGCAATGACAGACAAGATGCATACCTCTACGGCCATCCTACTGGCCGAAGGAAACGCTTTCGAAGCCCGGCAGACTTCTTTCCTCATTTGCTTTGGCTGTGTACGGACGAGAGCGGTGACTCAGATAATTGCGGCTGCAAGATCTGTTCGCCCGAAGACATTGAATCTGTAATTCCTGGAGCCAAGAATGCGAAGACCGAGAAGTCTGTGAAGCAAGAGGTTGTACCTCCCAAGCCTGTAGTCAACCAAACTAGCACGCCGGCACCACAACTTCTTCCACAAGTACAAGCCGCGCTACCACAGCATCAGCAGCAGCCGCAGCCGCAGCAACAAAGACAGCCGCAATCACAACCGATGGCAGCTCCTCTTCCGTCGGCAAAGAGCCCGGATCAACAGGAAGACAGACGTTATGGCAGCTTCATGTATCGACCCGGCGAGGTCGTATGGTTCAGCCGTGTGCAGGCATGGGGCCTTGGCGTAGTTCTTCGACGATGGAAGTCGAGTGCAGGTCAAGTCAGTTACACTGTTCAGCCTTTATCGTATCCTGGCGGCCCGTCTGTGGCAGTGACCAAGACTTCCGAATTCGACATGCGACCTTGGTTGGCATGGAGCGTACCTGCTTTCACACATCCTGGTCTAAACACGGTCAACGAACTTCCACGATTCGATACCATTGATTGGAATGCCTTACGGCGTGGAGTTTACGGCACAGGTGGTGACTTGGAAGTTGACGGCTCGATCCTTGCAGCTAAGAGCATAGATTCGACGTACACTCCCTTGGGCCAGACGCAAAGCTCGGAGGTAGAGCCTGGCACCACAGAGACGCGTTATGAAGGGATGTATCTGGGTGGAGAAAAGATCTGGGTTGGCGAGCCAGTACGCTTGGCGCCTGGATCGGGAACGGATGTTCTGGTCATCCACTCTATCGTTGAGCGACGCAAGACGGCAGCTATGACAGGCCAGATCATTCAACAATCAGCTTACCTCGTCGGCGATCATTATTCTCTGGTGAACATCCAGCACAATGATCCCAACACGCCGACGCCAGCTGCACCCAACATGAATCCTCATCTACCTGAGCGCCTCACACAAGATCTTGCCTACAGAAATGCGCAATCCATCCACGTAAAACGTGTCGCTAGCTACTGGAAACTCGTCCGCAATCAAGCCCAGGTCGATCTCCCCAGCATCAAAGGCAGATGGTACGAAGCCAGCATCCTCCTCCCCATTCTCCAAGGCCAACAAGTCTTCGATTCCATGCTCGCTAAGGGCGACGTTCAAGAAGCATCGCTCTGGATGAACAGTCGCGGAGACTGCCAGAATGCCAACCGCCCCGTCAACGCTCCTAAACTCGGCAACCAGAATTTCCGCAAGCCTACGCGCCGCGAAGCACTCGGGCATGCAATACCCGCGGGCGTGGAGATTCAGGATGCTGCTCAGCCGCCTATGCCTAACAATGTCGACCCGGCTTTGGGAGACTCTAGCAGTCAAAGCATTAATATTGACCCAAGGTTCGACACTGCGCAGGATGCGGATGGTGGGTTGGATCAGTTTATGAATCTCGACTCACACGGAGATCTCTCTGGCTTCGGGCAGCAGTACGGAGGACAGTCGCAAGGATTTTATTGATTCCGAGTATGTACTTGATGAGTATGACACTCAATTCTTGGAGGGGTCAGTGTGCCTAAATACTGGTCCTAGTGTAATTTCGCATGATCAGTCCCAAAGCCCTCAGAGGGTTTCTCAGCAACATAATGGGTCCGTCCACAGGGCCTTCAATCGCAACTTGCAACCGAGGGATGACTGCCATGAGAGTCGCCCGTAATCCTTCAATGTCCACTTGCCTTGACCTTGACTGTCTTCGCTTTCTTCGTTTTGGTCGCTTTCGTCACCTTCGTCCCTTTGGCAGTTTTCATGACCTTCGCCGCCTTGGGCGCTCTGCTTGTCTTGGTCGCTCCCCCTGCTTTCTTCTGTTCCAGCTTCATCTCGTTGACAAGCTTTCTCTCATCGATCCTGGCCTGCACCTCGTCGGTCTCCTTGAAGCGGTTCTGAAGGGAGTGATCGCTTGGTTCGTCGCGCGTGCGGTACAGACATCCCATTCCATGAGCCTCTTTGCCCCAAAGATAGGCACTCCCTTCACCAACCCACGGGACCATACAGCCGCTACAGAAGCGATAGCCGCAGTTGCACTGCTTGAAACCACACCTCTCCGGTTTGAAAAGCGTGTCGCAGTTCGGACAGGATTTGAAGGCCACGTGAGTGGCCTGCTCTGCACCAGCATGAACGGTGTCCATTCGGGCACGATACTGCGAGCAAGTCTCTTTCGTGTGCTCTGGGCGATCACAGTCGGCACACGTCTTGTAGCCGCAATCTTTGCAGGTGAAGACGCGGCCGTCTTTCTCGCGATCGAAGGGTTGGAGGAAGCGGGTGCAGCGGTTCATGCAAACGAGGCCGACCTTGGTCTTTTCGGCATATCTGAATATGGCAACGTTAGGAAGTCGTCCGGATACTTTCAACCACTTGTGCATCCTACCTGTACGAGGTCCCTTTGCGGGCGAGCTGTCCAATCTGCTCGACGCCTAACATCGAAGCGCAGAACATGCACTTGATCTGGTCCAGCTGGTTCTCTTCAACCTGAAGGCTGAGCCAGGCTTCCCAACATTCCGCACACGCACGTTCGTGCTCAATATGCTTGGGCTGGTCGCTGTGTTGAGGCGAGACCTTGAGGGAGCCGACTTCTGAGCTGCAGACGGTGCAGTACTTCGCCATGGTGTCCATGCGTGTTGTGGATGTGTCGTGTCTGGAAGAGGCTTCAACGGTCGACATAGCTGCAGGCCAAAGAGGAAGAGGAGACGAGCAGGGACTGGTGGTGAATCAACATATACACGACCGGCCATCCGGTGTCACATGTATCGGCGGCATGCTCATTCAGTCAGGAATGAAGCGAGCTTCGATGAAGTTTCCATGTCTTTCACTTCTACTGAGCAGAACTGCCTTTGATCCGCCTGACTTCAATGCGCGGTCGCATGTGATTCCTAAGTAAGGCTCATTTCGAATGATTCGTCCGCGGAGCTGGCAACATATCGAACCAGGATGGACGTTCCGCTAGCCATATTGCTGCGCCTCTGCTGCAAGAATTGATATGTGGTTATAGCAATCACTACATAACAAACAGGAAAACACTGCTTGATGGTAATTGGAAGCATTGCACAATATTCAGTGAAGGTAATATAGTCATTTCAGTCATCCTCCGGCTTTGCTTACTTTCCTAACAACACTTTCATTGCTATCTTTACTCCTTAATTATCTGCTATATAGCAGTCGTTCGGCTCAGTTCACGTGAAATAGCCACCATCATCTCAGCGCAGGATTGCAATTCCACTTACCATATTTCCGCGCCTCAGACACAAGATGTGGCATGTGCCCCGTGTAGCAAGAGCATGTGCTTATCCTGTCACTGTAATTATAAAGCCGCCCCTCCCACCGACTTGTTCTGTCTTCTACGTCCCGACTCCTCCAACTACTCCAACTTCATTCTGCAATTGCCACCATACCATCAGAACATATCACGACATAACTCGACCCAAACAGCCCAAGAACAGTCAAGATGGCAGGCCACACTGCGGATACTAATGCAAACCCACTGAACAATGCTTCCAGCATCCTTCAAGGTAAACGCAAGCGTGATCTTCGCACTGCAAGCCTTCCAGCTGTCGGCAGCAAAGTCAGAGAAACATCCCAGGCTTCGGACGGTACGAATGGTCTCCAAATGCTAAAGTTGAGAAGCAACAACATCTAATGCCATACTAGGGCTCTTTGTTGAGCAAGAGAAAGAGATGACTGCAGACTCACAGCCGGGTAAGCAACGCCCTCTGGGTTGTCTCTCAAGAGAGCGTCAGAACTGATCAGATAGCAGGCGAGCCTTCCGGCCCCTCTGTCAAGAGGCGAAGGATGGCTGATTTGCATGCTTCGATTGAAGAGATAACGGACGATGAAGCCCCTAAGACGACATCTCCCGCATTCGTTGCGTCTGTTGAGAGCATCAACACAGCTACAAATCAAGCGGTTACTAGTCCACGCGAGACGACTGGTTCCCTGCAGCCTGGTAGGACATCAACACCTTTGTGATAACATCGTTTTACAACGAACTAAACTGCAAACAGGCCAAGATCGTTCTGCGGGACCCACCCCGTCAAGCATAATTGTCGTTGACGTCGAAGACCTCGAATCGTTGCCGCGCACCAAAGTCACACGCTCGCGCGATGAGCTTGGCAAAGCTGTGCGGGAGTATTGTCTAGCGCATTGTGGTAAATTGGAAGCAGTGTTCAAGACCCGCGAGGACCAAAGAGCACTAGGATTCCACTTGGTCTTTCGTGGAGCAAGTGTGAAGCTTCAAGGCTCCGCCACCCTCAAATCCCTCATTGCGAACCTGCAAAAGGAGGTGGTTCCATTCCTCAAAGCGGCCCGCACCATTGTTCAAACAGAGTGCAAAGAGTACCGCGACTTCTACGACAAGATGAAGGATCGCGTCGATAAGGACACCTTCAAGACCATCTTGACAAGATCCGAGAGGAAATTGAAGGATGTCCAGAAAGCGATGAAATTCATCGCTGACCTCTTGGAGGACTTGGAGGACTTGGGCGAACAGCAGCGCTCACTGCTACGTAAGAAGTTCGATGTTCCTGCCTCGGCCTGAGAACTATTCGAACATCTCGAAGGACTTCGACGCAAGTCCAACATCATGACACGACCGTCAGCTTCTCTTTTCTAGCCTTTCTTTCCCTGGCCCTTTCTCTTATTTCGGACGACTCCTTCATGGCCATCCAGGCTGCGGCAACACGACAGCCGTCAGCCAAGAGTGGGGCCATGAAGGACGATAACCATTCCATTATTTTGACTGCATGCGGAACCCAGAAATGACCGTCAGCTAATAGCATGCCATGCTATTGTTGTGCGGTAGCCGGAGAGTTTTTCTTTTCCATTTCTTTCTCTGTATTATTAGAAGGCTCGAATGATGAGCATCAAACAAGCAATGACAGTATCACCTTTGGTTAAGATATTAGTCCTCATGTTTAGTAACAACATGTGCCAGTGCAGTATTCTTTAAGTATGGCGTAGAGACGAGCATTTGTTTGATGAACTGTCTCCAGGCACGAAGCGAAGTGTTCGCTTCGGCTCTTGTAACTGCGCCACAACGTCGGCGCCTGCCGAACGATGACAACGCCACCTCCACAGACCCTGACGTCGCCGAGCTACGTATTTGCCACAGTTCCTATCTTGAAGGCAACACCTTAAAGCTTCCTTTGATCCTATACTACAACAAACTGAACCACAACATCACCAAAATGGATTCCAGCAGTGTCGAGAAGCAGCCTCTGCTCGAGGACAACTCAGGTCCTGAGCCCACTCTCGCGGAACTCCAGCAGAATGTCTTCAAAGCTCAGCGAGCTTACATGCGTGCCTGGTCGCGAACAACCTCTGGAAAATGGCACAAGAGGATCATTTTTGGCGTCACAGGCCTGCTGTTTTTCTTCATGATCTTCTGCATCTCAGTGATTGCAGTCGATGTCTGGAACGAGGACGATACACCTTACAGCTCTGGCAGAGTGCCACTCGAGGCGTTCATCATGTCGAAGTGCCCGGATGCAAGAGACTGTTTGCATGATATGGTCTTGCCGGCCATGCAGAACATCAGCCACAAGGTCGACTTCAAGCTGTCTTACATCGGAAGGTGAGTCTACATGGAACATACATAGTCCCTCACCTCTCTTGCATTACACTAACTAATACCTAGCGTCACCCACGACGACGACGGCGTCTCCTGCATGCACGGACCCCAAGAGTGCCTGGGAAACATGCTCGAGCTCTGCGCCGCCCGCCAATACCCAGACCCCAAGATCTACCTCGGCTTCACGATGTGTATGTCGAACCAGTACGAGGACATCCCAAGCAAAGAGCTCGTACAAGAATGCGCTCTCGAGCACGGCATGTCTTTCGATAAGCTCAACGAGTGCACTACTGCTGAAGATGGTGCTCGCAGCGTAGACATGCTCAGGAGCAGCTTCAACAGGACATCTGCCCTTGGCATCAAGAAGAGCTGTACTGTCACCGTTGGGGAGAGCATCTTTGCTATCAGGGATGGTGGCGAGTGGACTGACCTGAGGAACGGTAGCAGTGCTGCGGATCTGGTGGCAGAGGTCAACAGGCTTTACGTGCCTCCGGAGTACTCGGATTGGTAGATGGCACGCAAGATGTCCTGGGCAACAGTTGCTCTCATCGGTAACAGATTGTAATGAGATTTGCCACTTTCTGGCATTATTAGTTGACTATTCGTAAACCTAGTTCATTATCTTTTGTTGTTGCACTGCCTTGTCTTCCGGCAGGTGATGGATTGCAGGGCTTCAGGGTCCCAAGCACCATTCCACCATAAGTTACCCGCGCACTCGTCCCTGCCAGTTCGCACAAACACGATCGTCGTTTCCTCACCAAGGTCCCCAAGCCCTCACTCCGCCCACCTTCGCAGCTCCAGACAGCACCTCCCACCTCCCCATCTTTCCCTCTGCGCAGAACGGGTGCCTCAGGCTAACCCCAAGAACATACTCCACCCACTCCTTTTCAAGCACAACCTCTCCCTCCGCCAACTCCGGAAACTGCAGTACTACACTCTTTTCCGTCGCCACCACCTGCCCGACCACAGAGCGAGGAAGCTTCGATTTTGGCATGGCCGCTGCTTCGCGAATCGAGTCCCAAGTCTGGAGCAATGCTCCTCGATGAGCGTGGTCGGTCCAGTGAGATGGCTGAGCAGGGCGGTGGCGGTGAGTATAGGATGCTTCGGTCGAGAGCTCTAAAGCTGCATCGATGTGTGAGGAGATGCGATTGAGCAGGCTTGGTCGGGTGGCGCGCTGGCTTGTTGGGCGCGTAATATTGTCAGTGGTGGCTGCGCGTTCGAGCAGAGGACGCGAAGGGTCTGAATTGCCTGTAGCAGTGGTTTGAAGCCTGGTGGTCGTCTGGGCGTGTGGCAAATGAGGACGCTGCGGTGCTGTCATGGTGCCGTACATTTTGAATGCTGTGTTGGAAGTGGTCGGGTCGATTGTGTTTTGTTGTCAAGCAAGGTGATGTCTCAATGTCGGTTTGTTGTTGTTGTTGTCGTCATCGCTTGTGAGGCTGGGATGTTGCGCTGCCAATACTGTCGCCGTCGAGGAGCAAACGTGCGGGAGGCAACTCGTGAGTAAGACTGCGTACCGGCAGTTTGTCAATTTCGTTCCTCAGCGTGCTGGAAATTCTGAAGTCCGGGATGGTGAACAGACAAGTTGGCATGTGAAGTCAGATTGACCATGCAGACCATCGCGGTCTCCTACTGCTGCTAGGTCTTCATACTCGATCAAAAGAAATCCGAGCTGCTAGTGACAGAGAGTACCGTATGCTTCTCCTGAGCTCGACAGACAGTTGTGATCTTGCAACCAATCGGCGAGAGCTTGCTCCTGCCTTGACAGCGAATGGTTGTGGGAAGGTGCGTTGGCGACGCATTGATGGTCCCCAGCATATGCAGGTACACGTCAATCTGCGTCAGGCCCTTCTGGATCCGTCAATCTTAACTGAAAATCGGCCTCGTACAGGACCGTCCAGTCTCTCGTTGCAGAAAGATCTTCGTAGGATAGAAAGCCGCACCAAACTTGTCACGAGTGGCCATTGAGACATGTACGCGTCCGTTGCAGGACGTGGCGTGAGCTTGCGAAAGGGTGCACACGACTATTGAGACAGATTGACAAAGAGTGCATGTAGGACAACTGTGTGATGTGTATTGGAGTTTTTTGATGCAATGGTGTATATCTAGCTTGTTTAACAGCCAAGATAACGATTTTCCAACCATCGTCTCTCCATATCGTCAACGATACGACAGACCACGACCTTGATATCAGGGAACACGCTCATGAGGCGCCGAAGACCCTGTGTGCCCGCAGTGTATGTGACGAACACGATCTTGTCCTCCTTAACACCGTGATCGAGCAATACCTTGACAGCCATCAGAGCAGCGCCACCACTGCTCATCTGAGGGTCAAGAAGCAAGACCCCGCTATGATTGCTAATCTCTGGCGAAAGCGAGTAATAGTGCAGCTCAGGCTCACCAGTGCGGAAGTTGGTCTGGATGAGCATACGACCAGTGCTGCAATCGGGAATGACTCGCTTGAGACCAGTCTCGAGAATGCTACCTCCACGAAGGATCACGACTGCGGAGACCTGACCGTCTAACGCCAGGCCTTTGTAGCTGTTGCCTGGGACAGGCGTCTGTACAACATTCGACTTGTAGAGCAGCGGCTCGGTTGCTTTTTCTATGAGCATCACAGCCAGGCGGTCAAAGTAGAACACGAAGTCTTCCCGGATCAGACCATGCTCCATAAGCTTGGTGTTGATACCTCGCACTTGATTGGAGTCATCCAGCATGATTACATTGGACGACAACGGTGCATCTTCTGACACGTTGCCGAGTCGTCGAAGTTCAGCCTGGTGAAGGCTGGACTTCTGATCGAGCGTCTTGTGCACTCGGTCAGAGATCATGTCGATGGCGACTGTGTTCTCTATTCCACGAGGAACGATGATGTCTGGATATATCCATTAGCTTTTGCTCAGTCTTCAACAATGCAAAGATGTGTGGATATTGTGAAGATCAGATAGGAGCGAAAGACGTGCTTGATGATTGTTTCAACAAAGAGATTCAGTTGAACTATGCTTTATTTTTGGATCATCATGATAGTGAGTGGTGAGTGAAGTAAGAATAGTTTGACTTACCAGCGACATTGCGTTGCGGTTCGACGTATTTGTGATAGTTAGGCTTGACAAAGCTGAACCACTGTTTGATGCAGCCTTCAATGTCTCGCCCGCGCTCTCGCACGTCACGAAGCAATCGTCGGGACAAGCACAGATCGGGTTCGGCATCAGCGAAGATTTTCAAATCCAGCATGTCCAAGACCCGCTGGTCATGCAACGCGAAGATGCCTTCCAGGATGAGCACATGCGGCGAATAGATCGTTGTGGATTCATGCATGCGAGCATGCTTCTCAAAAGAGTAGACAGGAATGTCTGCTTTTTTACTGTTCGAGTGTCAGTATAAGAAGTTGGAGAAAATCTATGAGAGGCCTTACCCTGACTTGATGTCCCGCAGCTTGTCGACCAAAACGTCGAAGTCGATAGCCTCTGGAGCATCGAAATCGTACTCGCATCGGAAGGCAGCTGCGCTCTCTGCAGGCGACAGTGGCTTATAGAAGCTATCCATGGACAGAATCACTACCCATGGTAGGCTAAGCTCCTTGATAATGGCATAGGCAAGCGAGGTCTTTCCAGAGCCAGAGCTTCCAGCTATGCCAATGATCGAGGTGTTGGCCCATGGCGGAGAGTAATGTGCCCTGTCCAGGCGGCCTGTGGAGTTGTTCAGCTCAGGAACCGCATCCTGGCTGTGGTGAGTGTTGGTGGGAGTGGACTCCTTCGTAGCCTCCATGGCTCATCGAAGTCGCCAGCTCAGAACATCGGCCGATAGTGCAATCGTCCACATGGCGTTCCAAGAATGGAATCGGGTGTGAAGAGAAATCTAAAGAGGAGAAAGGCGCGCGCCAAAATGGTCGAGGTTTGCGCTGGTCTGAGCGCCGATGGCTTGGCGTTGCATTGCCGCGGCGTGCACGCAGAGTCTGCGGGACATTCTTAACAGCTTCCTTCTCTTCACCAGCGCATCTTCCTTTCTACCACACACTCAACACCGCCTGCCTCTGCGTCAGGTGTGCTTGCAGTGTCCACTGCTGGAATGCTGGCACCTGCATCACCTTGGAAGGTGCCCTAATCAGGCTTGCTTCACTGGTACGTCGCAATTCCGCACCCTCACCGCAAGACAGCATGTCTTCCGCGCTTTGGGTCCACCTCCAGCTGCCTCGGGTAGCTCAGCACCACGACCTGCTTGCTAACCAACATCAACAGCAATCCTCCCACCCACAGCGACATCTTCAACAACAGCATAACATCCTGAAAATGGAGCAGAAGATCGCCGAGATGAAGCCCAGTAAAAGGTATGCGCCCACCGCCCACCACTCGTCCTCTGTCGCGTCAAGCCTCGCATGATGTTAAACAAATGGGAATCTCTCCGAGGCAATAATGCGGAGAAAAATTACTTTAGATGTTAGACTTCTGATATTATGGCTTGACGCTGGCTTGAGGACGATGTGGTGCAGTCTGTGAAGACCACACCAATACTGACTCCTACTCTAGTGACATCAACTCCGTCATCATGGACTACCTCATCTCTGAGGGCTACCCTGGCGCAGCTGAGAAGTTCGCGAGCGAGACCAACCTCTTCCAGGGTGAAGCCTTCGATGTCGAGAGCATCCGCGATCGCGTTCAGATACGCAATGCTATCCTGAGCGGTCGCATTGAGGAAGCTATCGAGCTTCTGAACAACGACGAGACCTTGGTAAGCCTTACTCCTCCTTCACACTCCACTTCACATGATTATACTTGTTTCATGCACCACTCGTAACCTCCTTCGGGAGGCACTTGACGAATTGAACACCGATCTTCAGTCCTCAGTATGACCTTGAACATACATCCTACACTATTCATGACAATCATGCAAGATCACCTGCTAACATCATGAAAGATCTTAGACATCAACCCACTCCTCCACTTCAAGTTGATGCAACTTCAACTTGTGGAGATCATCCGGTCAGTGTTGGAGAAGAACAACGGCAAACCTGCATCTGCAGATTTCCGTCCAGCTCTCGAGTTTGCGACAACTCAATTGTCCCCTCGTGCTCCGACAGACCCAAAGTACCTGGCTGCACTTGAGAAGACCATGGCCCTCATGATCTTTGATGCAGACAAGATGATACCAGAGATGAAAGAACTCCTGGATCTCAAGCTTAGGGAGACTGTTGCGGGCGAGGTTAACAGAGCCATCTTGCAGTCGAAGGGCATGCAGCCAGAAGCTCGTATCAGAGAGCTTGTCAGAGCAAGGGCGTGGGCGGAAGCTCAAGCTAGGTCTGTCGACGTGCTACCTTCGAACACCGACATTGGTCTGGGTGGTGACAATATCGTCGATAACGACGCCATGGTTACTGGATGAATACGTTATAGTGCGTGTCCTGCATCAGCGCGGGCGCCGATGGACAGTCATATACAACACAAACAATCAATAATGTCTTCGAGCACCTCTGTTCATGCCGTAATGTCATCAGCGCCTAGTTCCATCTCTTGCAATATCTTTCTTTATAGAAACACGGGCGGTTACTGCTCTGTGAATTCGGATTTCACTGTGGGCAGACAAGGCCATCAGGGCTTACTTTGCTGTGCCATAGCATTGCTCTTGCCATAGTGACCACCTGCTTCTGTGCAGTAACATTTCCAGTCGGCGCATCCATTTGCGAAGAAGTAGCACTTGGAATACTAATATCTGCCAGGTCTCTTCCTTCGCTCTCACTGATCACGTCGTCTGTTTCATTCGCTAGAACGAAGACCAGGCTATCCTTCGCCCCAGTAGTGTATCCCCACCACAATCCTCTGACAGTCTCGATATTGATGTTATCGGCAGCGCAATTGATGGTCGTTTGTCCCAGGACTTTGGCAAAATCCTGTGTTCAAATGATTGATTTCCTTAAAAGCATGTGTGTTGCGAGTTCGAGTCGGACACTGCTCACCGGCTTGGCCTTTCGATGCAGCATTGGTACAACAAGCATCAAAGACACGAACTACTTCCAGACACCATCACATATGACACTTGAGACTCTCAGGATCCTGACCGTACAGCTATACATATCATGCCAGCATCGTGTCATATAAGTGGCATTGACATGTTGTACATAAGCTGATCAGAGTACATGTACTGCTGCCATCCGCAATGGAAGTAGGGTTTGGGGTAAGACCCACATGATTCGTGTTTGCGACCCACGATTGTGGTACATTTCTTGTAGAAGCTAGGAGGTATATGTAGTATTCGAATGAGTTATTATGAAGAACGCTAGCTGGCGTACGTGCTGGTGTCTCAACAGTCGTCAGAATCACTTACCCGTCCATTGACAATCGACGATTTGGAATGGCAACATTCAATTCACATGTGGGGCAACGAGCTTCCCCACCCAGCGTCATCTACATTTCTAACACCTAGGCAACTTGTTATACAAAGCCAAACTATATGCGTGTCGATCGTCCAAGAGACCAACTTGATCATTAATCCCGAGGTCCCAAAGATCACTGATCAGAAACGACCGACTACATATCCTACAACCCACCACCTTGTCACTCAATCGACGCCAACCACTCACACCTAGCAAAACAAGACCCGCAAGCCAGCAACAACAATGCCCTACTACGAAGTCAACCACTCCGTCCTCCTAACCGAATCCCAAAAAGACGACCTCGCAACCCGCATAACCCAAATCCACAGCACCCGCTTCTCCACGCCTCGCCTGTTCGTCAACGTCAAATTCACCGACATAGCCAACACGACGCTGTACATCGGCGGCAAGAAGCGCACCAAGTCTCATATTCTTGCACACGTGCGAACAGGTCCTTCGCGCTCAAACTCAGACTTCAATGCTCTCTGCTCTGACCTGTCCGCGGCTTGGGACGAGATTGTAGTCCCGTTGCCAAAGATCAAGAGGTCTGCGCCGGACACAGATGAGGAGAGGAAGCTTTACTCGGTGTTTGTGCTGGGCGATATTGTGGCTGGCATGGAAGCTGGGTTTGAGATTCCGGCTGCTGGAAAGGATGGGGAGTGGTTGGCGGAGAATATGGGTGCTTTCAAGGCGAGGGCTGAGGAAGGGCAGGAGGAGTTTGTGGAGTTGGTAAAAGAGGTTGAGCAACGAGGGTTGATTCGGGGACAGAAGACGGAGGCGCAGAAGCTGGAGGAGATGATGGGGTGGGGGGATAGTGCTTGATGTGCTGTTGCTTCTTCTGGCGTTGATATTATGGTAATGGTAGTGATGAGATATGGCTATGTTATTACATGAAGTGATTGCTTAAGGAAAGAGCAAAAGTGGTATTCTTGAATGTGACAAGCAGAACGCTCGAACGCCGGCAAGTAGTGATGAAAGTGTCATTTGCGAGTTCAGCCGTGGTGAATGCAACGACCCCATGCTGTTGTCGACGTTAGCATAGCTCCGAATGTCAAATGTTGTTGTCAGCAGGAACTCACCAGGAAGACCGCAACCCATGCCAACCATGAGGTATAGCAAGAAAACAATGACCAGTCCAAGCATGACCATCAGCTTCATATTCTTCCACCACATCCTTCGCTTCAGTCCCCTCGATCTCACTCTGAAATCTCTTGCGCTTCCACCAAGCCGATCGGTCTTGTCCACCAGCAAGTCCAATCTCTCACCTCTCTCCAGCACCCTCTCGATATTCTCCGTCATAATGCCGCGTACATTGTCAATCTCGCCCTGCACATTCTTAAACGCATCCTCCTGCCCGCTCTTGGTAGTTCCATATTCGACCATCAAGCTCTTCAGTTGTGCATTGTACGCCGCGGCGCCATATGCAGGCAGACCCGAGAAATCTGTGCGCTCCGGGTCATAGGCAGCGAGAAAGCGCTTCTTGATCTCGACGAGGAAGCCGAAAGGGACGCGACGGCCGAGGTCGGCTTTTGCGACTACGAGGTAGGTGAGGTTGGGGCCGTTGAGAGAGTCGGCGTTGTTGGAAGCGGAGCCTGCGTCGGCGATGTAGTGAATCAGGTTTTGGTTGTGAGTGTAAGTGAGCTTCTGAGGCGAGTCGTGCGAGATCTTGGGGAGGATGACGGAGGCGAGACTGCTGGTGCCGGAGGCGGCGGAGACGGTGTGCTCGGCGAGGATGGTGTTTTTGTAGGCGATGCAAGAGTAGAGCAGAGGCGTTGCTGGGGTGGAGGAGGATGCCATGGTGGCGATGCGGTGAGCGGTGTTGGCTATGAGCAGTCGACTTGTGGTGGCAAAGTTGTCGATGCTTGAATGCTGAGTTGGTATTGGTATGCGATATGCTCACAGCTGTTGTTGGTATGCGCCAGTACGGATGTGATATGGCAAGGCAGCGGGAACAAGCAAAGCAGGAAGTCACGGGATCGACGTCAGTGGAGCCAAGAGATCGGCCACGTTCATCCCCACAATTCGGCTTCGGCAAGGGCTCTGAGGTCTGGGGTAGCTTTACTGGCGCTTGGGAGCTCTTACCCAAGTGCTGGGCCCGTGGCAAGTCAGCAGGCCCGAGGCTCAATGAGGTCTGGAATCGCGGGAGATGTCGGTGAGGAGCGAAGGGAACCCGTATCCCTAAAGGGCCGCCTGCATTCCTGATCCTCTTGCTGTTCCCTTGTATTGCAATTTGCTGTATACAAGTCATCGTCTCTCCATAGCCATATCACACCAGACCGCTCAGCATAAACACGGATCGACCTAATTGCATGCCCGAGTTCAACACTCGTTGCACCAATAGCTCTCGCCACCAAACAATAGCTCTCATCTCATTCGTCAACCAAACACAATGTCCTTCCTCAGGTACGCTGCATCCACCTCCGCCATCAATGCTCAGCTTCCACGTGTATCCCAAGCTAACGCAATCCGATCGTGTTCACAGCACGCGCAGTGGCATCGTCTTCACCGTCGCAGCAGCCGGCAGCGCCTTCCTCATGACCTCCTACCGCATCGCCTCTCAAGACAAACGCAACTCTCAGCCTGGCAATTTGCACGTCAGGACGGAGAGGTCTGGTGAGTTTGGATTCGTCTGATCTTGGCTGCTAGCTCCGCATGGCTCTGAACTCTTGCTGACTGCGGTGTGATGCTAGGTGGTGGTGTCTGAACAGACCTAGAGAAGGAGCTTTTTCGTGCAAACAAGGCAAAGCAATGGGACAGGTTGTTGGCGGCAAAGGAAGGATTGGATGGACGATTCGGTATAGAAGAGATGGATTTTTGGGTCCAGTATAATTCAAGTCCGGAACAATGCTGGATGCAGGGAGTCAGGGACAGGCGTACGGATTATGATCAGTACAATTTATGAGCTAATGATGCTAATGCCCGCTCGCTTGCTCGAATGATATGGAAATGCTAGCTGTACAAGAAGTAAATCGCAATGCACTATAGTCAGTCGTTGTCTTTCAAAAACGCTTCCAGATGTGTTCCAATAGCAATCAACCATGCCCATCAAATGCCAAACGAAAACAACCCAACCTGCTCTTTACTCCCTGTGCTCCTCCTCCTCCCCAGGAGGCGTCACCGGCTCGTCGCCAGCCTGAGCATCAATCTCCGGCTCTTTACTGCCAGGACCCAAAACAGACACCGGACTTCTGGCCTCGTCGTCAACACCCTCCTCTTCTCTCAGCCCACTGCCGGGCCTCTCCTTCTCAGCTTCTTTTCCCTTCCCATTCTTCCTCACAACCTTCCTCGGACTCCTTCTACTATCCGCCCTCTCAACTTTCGCCCTCATCTTAACACCCATGATCTCACCTTCACTGCCATGCCTAGAAGATCCACCAACGGCTCCCGCAGCGCTCGCAGCAGTTGAGCTGATCGTCTTGATCTCCTTCAACACTTCCCTGAAGCCTTCTTCCAGCGTGTTCATCCTGGCGAGCATAATCCGGTTGACCATGCCCTTCTCTTCCTCCTCGCTGCGCTTCTTCTCTTCTTCCCGCCTGCGCTCGAAGTCGCGCTCGCGCAGGAACGCTTCAGAGAAGGAAGCTGGCATGCCGCTGAAATCGTCGTCGCCGCCGTTGCCACCACCTCCACCGCCGCCGAGGGCGTTGAACTTGTTGTCGCCGATTTCGCTGGCGAGGTCGAGTGCGCGGGCGTAGAAAGATGGTTGGCGGTGAGAGTGGCGCTCGCCTTCAAGGAAAGAGAGGCTACCGAATTTGCCTGGTGCCGTGTTCTGGCGCGGTGCCATGCCTGGACGGGCACCAAGACGGGCGGGTTTCGGCTTTGGCGTGCGGGCGCCTGTGACGAGATGATTTGGAGTAGCTGTACCCGTACCACCGCTGCTGGTGTGTTTGTTGGAAGTCTGACCGCTGCGAGACGGTCTAGTGGCGGGGCGAGAGGTGTTGGCGTTGGCTGTAGGACCTTGTGGTGCGAACATCATGGTGCCACTCGATATATTGCGTTGATGGTTTTGGCGTTTAGCGAGCTGTCTTCCTTGTATGGCCATTTGTAGAACGTCGGGAGAGTCTCTGAGACGAGCCTGAGCGGCAGTAGACAGTGGCGTATAGGCTGTGCGGATCGGAGCAGGTGTCTGGAAGAACTCGTCTCCACTGTCGTCGTCGTCGTCTGCTGTGTCGTTGATCTTGTGATCAATTACGGACACGCTCTCGCCGATGCCGGGCGTAATGTTGTCAGACTCATCTTCGGGCTCTTCGTCGTCGCCATCGGCATCAGTCTCTTGGGGTTGCGCTGCAGATTCATCTGCAGTAGTTTCATCCTCTTCTTCGATTCTCTTCGGTCTCTTAGGTAATTTGACAGACAGTCGATCGGGATCGCTAGTCACACTTCTTGTCGCCGTTGAGAAGTTCCTACCCAACAAGCTTGATCGTAAACCACCAGTGTTGGCGCGTCTGAAAGGTGGCTTCCTGTTCTCAAGCCTCTCCACGATACTCCGAGGCTGCTCCACAGGAGGGCTGGCACCTCCTTGCTCGTCTGCATTCTGCATCCAACGATCCACGACGGTGGCACTGTTGCGACGCTCAGGGTCCATGCCTTGAGTCGTCGTACGCACAGTGCTTCCTCTGTATGGCTTGCGGAATACTTCGTCCAGCGCTCGGTCTTTGTGGAAGCTGATGACGGATGGCTCTCGCAGCATCCTGCCAGGGCTGAAAAGATCCTGTGCCTTGCTCAAAGAGAAAGCAACGGGCTTTCGCTGGCTACGGACCGGTCGTTCTACAAGGTCCGTAGGGCCATAAGCCATATTTGACAAAAGCACTCGCTCATACGTGAAGATGAGGAGCAGAACAGGGAAGTGACTAATCTTGATCATCGTCCGGTTGAACTTGACGTACTGTCGGAACGGCACGATGTATCTTAGAGGGCTGAGAACCCATCCGATCACGTTTGATGGTGCGATGTAGCTAAAGAGAGCATCGGACTTGACCATGCTGATGGTGTTGATAGCGAACAAGAACTGGTGCTCTTCTTCCGCGTTGCGTACAATGGCCATGAAGCTGTTAGTCAAGACAGTGATAAGAATCGTCACGATCAAGAAGTGACAGATGATCAAGAAAGCGCCCATGATGGCCTTGCCGAGTATGTTGTAGCTTGACCACTTGTCCCACGCTGCTGGCGTGAAGCCCATGACGATCTGGAACAGCGAGTATGCCACGCTTCTGGGGTCTGTGTTCTCGTCTGCGAATGAAAGGCTGAAGGCGACGAAGAATCCAGAACATGAGATTAATATTAAAATCAGGACTGCAACGAGGTCCTGAGCCATAAGTCGGAATGCAATAAGGAGTTGCGAGAAGTAGCGGTAGTGATCAAGCACGCTGAAGAGGCGAGGGAATAGCAGAATAGCAGTAGATCCTAGAGCGTCGTAGGCCATGCTGGCAATGTGATGCTTGCCCTGGTCGGCAAGAACAATGCCGTAAAGACGAAGAACGTAGTAAACACCGAACAACAGAAGAATGCCCAAGTCGAATGCGTTCCAGAAGCTGAGAATGTATAGTCCGAAGCCCTGCTCGGTGAAGCCGATAATCTCGTCAAGCATGTAGCCGATCGACCAGAACCAGAATACCATTTCAAGAGAAGTGATTGTGACGCTGCGGTCATAAAGCACAGCAATGTAGAGTCCCAGCATGACTGCGAATGAAATTGTAGAAAACAGTTGGCGATACCTGGGCACTCGAAGACGGCTAAGTTTGAAAAGAGATGAATCGTGAGGGTCATACAGAGTGACAGAGCGTCGCCCGGTGCCATGAACTTCGGGCTTCTTGCTAGTTCGAGTCTCTTGGGACTTGCGCGAGAGGATGGCATCGGCTGGAAGGGCACTGGGGGAATGATCGTTCAAAGTACCATAGCCGCCATTGGCAATCTTCTTCAGACGATCGCGCGGTGGCTTGCGGTGGAGATTATCAGCTTCGGAATGGAATACGATCGTACCTGCCCAGATGGCCTCGAGGTGCTGAACGACAAGCGGATGGGCTAAGAAGCGTTTGGCTTGCGATCTTATCGCAATCTCAATCGTACTTACTCTCGCACCTTTACTGCGAGTGCGCAGGTGCTGAGAATCGCTCAAATGCGCCGGGGTGGCATGGCCTGGCGTGCCACGGCCAGTTGGCGTAGGCGGTGTTGACATGCCCTGTAGGGGATCAAAATCATAGGACAGAGCATCGATGAGCTCGCGCACAGTGAATTCTTTGAGCAGACGCATGGCCAGCAGCTCGCTCAGCAGAGCTCTTGTTCGTGAAACTCCGACGTTACCAGGATTCATTTGTCCCTCCTTTTGGAATTGCAAGCCGTTCGCAATTAAGGAACACAGCGTGGCACGATTGAAGTGATTTGTTCGAATCTGCGACTCTATCGGCTTGACCAAGAATTGGCTGACCTGTGGACTGCGCAGTTGTTCCCAGGAGAGGGTTGTTTCAGCGCGTGCCACAATCAGCAAGCGGATGGAATGGGTAATGTTGTACATTGGCAAGCGGTCGAGATGCGCAGCAGAGAAGATGGGTAGCAGCGGCGTCTCCACTGCATCCTCATCTTCGATATCCTCGTCTTCTTCATCTTCTCCATCTTCGTCGAGCTCTTCCTCGTTATCATCGTCGTCGTCGCCGTCGTTGTCGTGGTAATGAACATGGTCGAAATAGCTCCTTGCTCCTCGCTCCTGATAGTGTGGTGACCTCTCGTTGTCTAAGCCATCTTCGTCTATGGCGCGCCCAACTGCGCGGTGGCGCGCCAGCTCGGGCGATCCAGAGAAGGGCGAGTATGCGATTGCTTCTCGGTCGTCGTCGTCTTCATCATTCCCCTGCCCTCTCCCTGCCCTCTTCCAGAAAGCAAGCATTTGCAAGCTGTGGCACTTCGCCAACAGTTACTCCACGTCGAACACGTATGTACGGACGCTCAATGGCCGCACACCTGTATGCGAGCAGCAAGTGTAACCGCGTCGCGATGGAGATCGCTGGAGAGAAAATGCCTGTCGGCCACTGGCACTGCAAAGACGTGGACTGGCCTGCCACTCGCCGCCCTGCTCTCGACTCCGCTCACGGCTACGCTACACGTCTTATCTGGCAAGGAGCACAGCGAGCACGTGAAGAAGTACACGAGCAGGTACTCCAAGTGTGCGGGACCAGCTTGCCGTCTTTGATATGCAGATCCGACCTATCAGCACGGCCCCCTGCCGCCACGCCTTGGTGTAGATCTAGCGTTTCGTGCGAATTGCCCGCGTCCGCGTGCGCTCTAGAGCTTTTCATCATGTTTCGCCCGCGCGTAGTAGACTCGCGAGGTCTGTTGCGCGAAATTCTCCCGCAATGCCCGTCACGAGTGCACGAGGCAGGGTGGATTGCGCGATCTCTGCCAACTCTACTGGCGGCGAGCTTGCCGGTCAACAAGAAATAATGCGCGCTCGCGTCTTAGCGCCGCATGCACGATGGGACAAGGGTCTGCCGTGGGGCATCTTGCTGGAGCGAACCTAGATGGTTCAGACAGAACTTTGACAGGTGAGCAGTACGGAGGTTTTGTCGCTTGCATTCACTTACCACTTTGGATTGTTATACGACGCCCCACGCGCAACACGATCTAGACTCTGCCTGCTGCTCTATACCGCCGTCGCCCACCAGCTCCACACACTAGGCGGCGCACGAAATTGATCTCTCCACACCAGCTAGCAAAGTATAAGCGGCGGTGAACCGAGTCTGTGTAAGACCTGCAGCACGATCTGCACCCTCCCACACATCTGCCGTCGTCATATTTCCGTCAACACTGCAGCCACGGGCAAGCTAAGCTCTGGTCGCTTATTCGCAACACCACACCACCACCACCTTTCAAGCAATTATGCCGAAACCGAGGCGCAATATCGATGCTGCCGTCGAAGAGACGCTCACGCCACCGGCCACGCTCACGCCCGGCCAACAAATTGCCTGTGTGAAACAGGGTGCTGGTAACAACTTGTACCACCTTACACTGCCCGATGGAGCAACTATGCTCGCGGAGCTGCCTGCGAGGTTCAGGTCCACCGTATGGATGAAGCGTGGTGGTTTTGTTCTCGTTGACACATCTGCCATGGCCAACAGGGAAAACAAGCTAGGCGGCGAAATCGTTACTTACGTTGGCGATGAACGTGCGTGGAGGAAAATGCCTTGGTGGCCAAAGGAGTTCCCAGCCAAGAAGGCTGGCTATGGAGATGATGAAGATTCCGATGAGGGTCCTCAGATGCCACCAAGTGACTCGGAGGAAGACTAAGTGTCGAATTGCTCTTTCTATACAGAGTGAAAATCGCTGGACTACTCTTTCTTTTCCGAGGCATATGCGACTTTGCCGGAAGCAAGCCAGCCAGCTCCCACCGCCGCAGCAAGACATCCAACCACAATGAGCGAACTGGCATTGGTGCTTGGGTAGACGTTCCATGCCACTTCCTGTGCGGCCCAAATCACGTACACGGCCACTGGGTGCAAGCCTGCGCGCCAGAGAAGGAAAGGTGTCGACCAAGCGATGTAGGCGTAGAATTGGTAATGCAGACTTCTCGCACACAAACAACCAATCATCATCGCCGACAAGATTGTTGTCAGGACGAACTCGGGTGTCACGCGGCGGGTTATACTTTCCTGTTGTTGTTTCGTTGGTGGCGACAAGAGCATGTCCTCGACGCCAGTAAGGGAGATGTTTGCAGGCTTCAGCCATCGGGTGTGTAAGAAGGCTAGAAGGAGCACAACATGAGCGCTCAGCAAGGCGATCGAGAATGGCTTGGAGAGGAAAATCTCTTCGCCAACGAAACGCCAGTTTACAGTCCACTTGAACATGAACTGCCGACTGAACTCGAACGCCCTGCTGAGGTAGCTGTGCGGATAGGCCCCAAGGAATTCATAGCCAAGTACCACCTGCATCATTCGTCAGCACATTCTACTCCCCCTTTCTTTTCTGTCAGCCCTACAACCAGCCAGACTTACCTGCACCTGTGCCATAATCAGCGCCTGCTTCACCGCGCGATCCCTCCCCACGCCCAGCCAAAGCACAATTCCCACGGCAGGCAGTGCCAGCAACAAAATCATCTTCACCCCCAATCCCAAGCTGAACGCCAAACTGCCAAGCGACCACCACTTCCTCTGATAGCAGAACACAGCCGCAAACAAGAAAAACACAGCAAACCCATCATTAAACAACCTCAGCATGAAGATCGAATGCAATCGCTTGCTCAGTACCAGAAGCGGCAGCACCCAAGGCGGTGCGCCCGCCGACCGGTAGCATGCGAGTACCAGCGCGAGAGTGGCGAGGTAGAGACCGATGAAGAGATATTGTGCGAGGCGAATGTCCGCTCCGGCGTTCGTGATGTAATGTAGAGCGCGATAGATGTAGACGTGTGCAGCAGGGTAGACCAGAGGGCCGGTACCGCCTACCAGTTTGATGTAGTTGCGTTCGCCGGAGAGGTAGAGCGAGACCTGTTCCATGTATGCTTTCCAGTCGATTTCGGTGTCTTTGAATAGGGGTTAGCTGTAGCTTGTATTGACAATTGACCTGTTGACGTACATGGAATCTTGTATACGATCAGTAAGCTCAGGTATGCGTCGCCTAGTATCAGTAGAGGACTGATCCACGATGAGTGCTTTGGATCCTGAGCTATAGCGAGCCCTTGTCGGATGAGATCCATCTTTGCGGTGTTGTCTGGATGGAGACGTGTTCGGATGAACGTAGTACCAATCTGTGGTTAAGGCCACGAAGAACTTTTCGATCTAGGCTCTGCAGCGGCTACGAAACGAAACAGGCCACTTTGTAGGCAACATATATACGTACACATTTATATTCAACCTGACGAGCAGTTCAACTGAGGTCACGTAGCCAATAGGAGGGGACGACGCCCGCGCCCGCTCAAGGCACGTCCCACCCACCTTTCCATCAAAATTCACGAGATCTCTGCAACGCGTGCACTTCAAGCCTGTCTTCCTCAAGCCCAACATGAGCTGAACACCAACACTGCCGCTGCTTCTGTCCAGAAGTAGCATTGAACCATCAAAAGGTATGCACGAAATCTTCCCTCCCGCACCACCACCACCAAAATGATTATTAAACCATTTTAATCTGTCAATCCCCTGAAGTCACAAAAGTGGCTGTTTGACGAAAACGAATGTTAAGAGCTTATGATTCTCAACCATCGAAATACACGTTTTACAAATATGCAAGCTCGGCATCACGTGCTAACTACTTGAAGAATAGAAGCAAATTGCCATCATGGCCTCCTCTGCACAGGCAGCAGCCACAGTTGCTGAGCCATTCCCCATCTTCACCGTTGCTCACAAGTACATCCTTTACGATGTGGACACGGTGTCGCATGCTCGTGCCAAGCACAACATCACAGGCGTGCTGATCGGTGGTCTCCCACAAGCACCACAGCAGAACGTCTTCTCCGGCATTCCGCTGGAGCTGATGCCCGAAGAGGCGCGTCTGCTCGTAGAAAAGGGCGTTGCCTACCTTGTTGATGATGTCAAGGCGCACAAAGATAACGTGCTGGGCAACGGGTTGGCACCCGAGGAGAGGCGGGCGTTCCAAAGTGCTCTCAGGAAGCAAGGTTCTGCTGCGGCCAAGGACGCGGAGCGGAAGATGGAAGAGAGGAAGAAGGGCGCTCTTGAGAAGAAATTCGGTAGCAGTGATTGGAATGACATCCCCGAGGACATGCTCATGTCGAATGGCAAACGAAATGGCAAGAAGGGCAAGAGGGCTGGAAGCCGAACTCCAGTTGCTCACAGCGGCGCTGCGTCTGGTGCTGCTACCCCTGCTGAAGAAGACGAAAGTCTCTTCACACCGCCAACAACCTCCGCGCCTCCAAGTGGTCCTCCTAAAGCAAGTCCAAGTGTCACTCCGGCTGCAGCGGAACCTGCACCGTGGGCAGTCACGCCTGCTACGTCCACCCCGCTGCTCAATCCAATTCCGCCACCTCCCCAGGACACTCTTCCGCTTCCTGATGTGCCGACGTCGTATCCACTCTTCAAGCACTTGCACGAGAAGTCGTACTTCATGTCACCTGGTCTGCGATTCGGATGCCAGTACACCGCATACCCTGGTGACCCTCTGCGTTTCCACAGTCACTTCCTCTGCAGCGGCATGGACTGGGAGGAAGAATTCGACCTGCTAGACATTGTTGGAGGAGGACGTCTGGGAACTGGTGTCAAGAAGGGTTATCTTATTGGTGGTCAAGAAACAAGCGATGGAGAGGAGGAAAAGGGTGTCAGAACCTTCTGCATTGAATGGGGTGGTATGTAATTTCACTCTTCACATGCAATGAAGTCATTGTTAGACTTCACTTATTCACATGATCAATTGCTTTCGTGTCACGCCACCCGGACCCTGTCGAGGCCTCCAGTCACTCAAAAACCATGCTCCATTTACTGCTGTCGACCAACATCGTGCTGCGATACTTAACGGTGTTCGTCATCACTACCTTCCCTTTCACTACACCACGTCTGTCGCTATGGATCGCCGACAATTCATGCCCCGTTACACCACAGAGAGAACAGGCGAGCTTAAATCGAAGATGGATGGTCCGACCAGAGCCTCACTGCCACGAGCTCGTCGCCCACCTACACGCACAGCACCACCGGTCTTACCGCTCCGCAACCCACGGCGCGATGCGAAACCACTGCAGACATCCGAATCACTCGACACATTCTGGCAACCTTCCGCCGAAAGCAGGCTATCTCGCCAATCAAATGGCGATATCGAATCTACCCAAGAGACAGGCGCTCTACCGGCCACTCGAACGCTGCGGCGCTCAAACTCAACACTAGCACGCCTGCGTTCTCCTCTCATGAGCAGGATCAGCAGTCAAGAAGATTTCAAACACTCACTGCACGAAGAGATAAAGAGCCTGCGCCAATCCTACATCGCCTCACCCACCGACGAGGTCTCCTCTCCTACGCCATCACCACCACTTCGTCGTAGCGCTTCAAGCGCGTCTCTACGAACATCAGTCCGCAACTTCAGCTTGCCATCCTACAGCACGCCCTCGACACAGCAAGCACCGCCGCTACGAGCTCTACGCAGAGTCAGATCTCGAAGCGTCAACCTCGGTCCCGTCGCTGAAGCGAGTGAGCTGCCCGACTTTCCCATCCGCTCTAGTAGTCGTCAGCCCATGGTACTGCATGGCAACACAACAACAGACCAATGGGGACTCGAGACTGAACCCGCGCACCTACCTGCCTCATCCAAACCCGCCGCTCTCAACACCCAGCAGATCGTCGTAACGACCGAACAAGCAACCTTCACACCATCCTCTCGCTCAACCCACTCTGATGGCACAGATCTCAAACACGCAGCTGCCATGGCCGAAGCCAAGAAACAAAGCATGGACTTTTGCAACCACTGCGGCAGCAGCAGAAAAGCCCTAGCCATGAATCCGATCTGCTGCGTCAATCGTCCTGGACTGGGGAAAGTTTGCTTCAGGTGCTGGAGTAGTTTGCTGGCCGAAGGGCTGAGTAAAAACGAGCGCAAAGACTGGTTGAAGTGTGTTGTTTGTGGAGACGAATTGGTAGCGAGCGATGCTAAGAGACTGGCGAGCCGAGGAACGATGGTCATGTGGGTTCTCTTTTTCTCTCACACTGGGCTTGCGAACATCACTGACGATGGATGACAGGTTTAAATTCAAAAACACGACGAGCAGGATTTGGGGATCGTTCCCATTGGCTTCTTATGGGAGAGCTTGAAGTTGGATTCTGCGGTGATTGCGAACTTTGCGTGTGGCAGAATTGTTATCTGTGGCTTGTTGACTCCGTGCTGGCATGGAAATACAAGCTACGAGGATTGTCACAATTGATCTGCCTGTTGAGTGCGAAAGTGGACCTGGGCCGGACAGGCTTGTATCTTGCCAGATCAGTAGACCTGCTCTGTAGTATAGTTTGCGCGTAAGCGACTAATAACAATCAACGATACCATCCTTTACCTACTATACGAAGTTCATGACTCAAGCTGGCAAACACTTACCCCTGCAGATATAATACTTGGTGCTAGGAGGTAGCAATCACTACTGCTGACCAAACCGAAGCAACAGCCACTCACATCCATCCATCCACGTTTCCTGCAAAGGTCCTGCAGGAATAATGTCCGGTCGAGTCCTTCGCCTTGGCCACATAGCTATCCGGCTGACTCGTAGCTACCCGACTGAAGAAGCGTGCAGCTACCCTGGCGCTTCGAGACCAAAGCACTAGGTTGTCTTGGTCTGCTACGGCATGTCTTCCGGACGCTGCTATCAGAGAGCTAAGAAGAAAATCGATCAACCGATCCGGCTCCGGGGATGATGCCCTTCCGGATCACGTGTGCGGCGTGCCCGGACGTCCGTTATATCAGCAATGACCACTGGAAACCTCATTGTGACATAGCATGCAAGGACGCATGGCTTCCTTCGTGTCGGAAATCGGCACGCGTGGGGAGCGAGAAGAGAGCATACGTGTGCTGCAGCAAAAATCAAGCAATCGCGCATACAAACCTTGGTATAAAAGGGCAAAGAAGCATAGCGATAGGAGGAACAACCTACCAGCCCTGTAGAATAATAACACAAGCGAGGCGAGCGAGCGTTGGAAAGATGGAGAAGCTGCATCATGGCAATATAGTCAGCAGCAAGTGGAGTTCGCTCGCGTCCACTGTGTTGGTAAAGTAGGCCTTGGGCCAGCGTGACGAGTCAGTTGTTCGTGGAGTCGGCCTGCAGAAGCGAACGAAAGAGTATGGGGAAATGATGCTAGTGATGTGGTTTTTTCTTTTCCATTTGCGTAGGACCCTGCGTGTGGTGTGCATTGAAGCGAGAAATAAATGGCGGTGAACCGGTGCAGTCTGCAGCTCTGACCTTCGCTAGAATGCTTTGGCCAGGAGCACAGGTGAGGAGAAGGAATGGCAGGAAGGATTTCGCAAGTCATCCGGTTGGTAGCTGTGAGGCAAACTAGGATCGTATTCAATAGCAGTCTCATTTGTTGGGAGTCAGAGAACGTGCGGCTATGTGAGCTTCTTCGAGTAGCCTTATGCATTCGGCACTCATAGACGGCTTTGCTCGATGGTCCAGGCGATCGTTCACAACATCTGTGCGTTCAAACGATTTCGTGCATTCATCAGAACAAGAAAGTGAAGAAACGTAAAACAGACCCTGGCGTGTCTCGTGTGTGTGACTGGACAGTGGTCGCTGCACCGCTGGTCGCCTGATGGAATCGTGGACGGACCTGCATTCTCCATCTGGGGTTGAGGGAACCTTGTAATGTGCGGAAATGATCTACCGAGTGGTTGCGTGTTCTGCAGCCGTGAACGGCTCGTGACTCTGACTCGGGAGGATCTCAGCAGCACGTCTTGCCGTCCTTCATGCTTATTGCTTCCTTGGAACCAAGATCTGACGAGGCTGCAAGCCTCCTCATGCACTGGTGTGACCGTCACTGCACTTTAAGCCGGAGATTGGTGCCACTTTCGATGTGCATGGGTTTGGTCGAATGCACAATAACACATGCGTTGCCTCCTGGAGGGTGCAACGTAATCCCAATTACACAGATATTGGTCGAATCTGTTGTTTTCAGTATTGCAAATATCGGAGTTCATCAAGAGTCCAGTCCCAGTGGATCTCCTTGTCACGAAAGTGGTCTAGTCGGTGTACGGTATGCGGCTCGGCCGCTCCTGATGATCTCCGCGTCGACATCCCTGTTCATACGGTGCTTCATATCTGCTGAAAGTGGAAGTTGCCACCCATGCGGGTCTCGGTTGTACAAGATCTGCCATTCCACGTGGAACGATGGAAGACGCGGTCGCCTTGCTCATCCAACGGCGACTACTATCTATACTTGAAACAATGAAGGACTTCCAAGGCTTCCTCAGGGGATCCTGAGATCGGTCAGTCGGTGTTATTATTATTGTTGCACGAATTGTAATTGCTCTCAACAATTCGATGACCAGCCTACCAGCGGTGAGAATGAAGGTGAAGGACGTAAAGCACCGAGGCATACGAGAACTGTGTTGTTCCCGTGCACGCCTGAGCAAGTGCCGACTCCAGCCCATCGCGCTGCACTCCACAAATTCTCCACAGGGCCACACAGCTCGACCCAGGCGATCTGGCTGTCACGGGACGTCTGAGTCCTGCTGAACCACTGGTCCAGCTGCTCCAGCACCGACTCCGAGATTTACTGGTTGCCATGTTTCGCCTCCGTCTGCAGGGCACGGAGGCAAACTTTGTCTGGTGACTATATGGCGGCTCCGTAGAACGGCTGATGGACTCCACGATGGCTTTACTTTGGTCCGGCGATGGCGTCTTTCGCGACCTAGTCGTCTCCCTAGTCGCGAGCTAAAGAAGCGCACGTGCGGTCCGTTGCGAGAAACGAAGTGGAGGATCGTCCCCGACGTTTTATCCTATTTAACCGGTGTGAAGGGCAGACATCGGTGCATCGATGAGGTAGGTGATCTGAAGCCATGAATCCTTCAAAATGAAAAGTTGTCCATTTCCTCTTGAGAGTATAGTGAGGCTGAGGATACAAGGGTCGTCTAACACGATATATGATGTACGACACCAGCAGTAATGATGAGCGAGCTGATGCGTCATGTACGCAGAAAAACACGGCTCATCTGATATGCAGCTTGGATCCTGTGTGGCAAGCATAGTCGGTAACGTGGCCCATGCAGTGCAATACAAATGCAGCAGACTATTATTGTGTCAAGCAGTGCGGTCGCCGGAGAGAACATCTGAGGCCCAACAGCCGCATGATCAGCAAGCCGTCAAGTGCCTGCCGACTGAACTTTCGTAGAGCTGGCCTTACACTAAGAGAGGTACTCTTCGGATCGGTCCAAGACGGCTTGTAGCATGTCATGCTCCCCTATACCATGCCTTCATCTGAGGAACATTCCGAGCCGCGATCTCTCACACTGGCTCATTATGCAGTGTCCGGCATCCTCAAACTTGGATGATCTAGGGCGATCGCGTCTTGACAAAGGTTAGCAAGGCACACGGTGGCTGAAGGGCGTCACTCCGATGTATTTACAGCGCTGATCCCTTTGCACGCAGCACATGGCAGCCAGCTTCATGGCAGGCGGCGTGCGAGTACGGGTACGTACACTGGGCGTGTGTCGTCCAGCCGGACCGCATCTCCTCAGGGTGCCTGCGTTCGGACATCTACGTTGCTGCAGGCAATCTGCGTGCAAGCCCGGCCAACCCTTCTAGAGTAGTAGTACATGCGCTCATCAATGGACGGGCGTGGTGCCAGTGCTCGTCCCCATGCGCGGCGGGCCTCGTGGCCACGCATCCTGGCTCCCCATGGCCAGTGCAGCACCCTAATGCAGCCTTGATGGCTTAGCCGCCTCGCTTTCCCCAGCTTTGCAGCGCCCGTCCGGAGAGGGTCCAAGTGGTCTTCGCCTCTGCATCGGTCGGGCGGCGGGGTGTGGGCAAGTGAGGTGCCTGCTGCGCGCGAGCGTGCTGTACCTCGCAGATTAGAGTCGCGGCCGTCGCTGTCGTTTTCCTTCTGCCCACAGCCTCCCCCGTCCGAGCCTCTCATATGTCGTTGTCCTCTATTATTCAATCGCCAGCATCGTCATATCCGCTGCCTGCGCGCATCCACCTCCGCCCGGTCACCTGAGCCCGAGGGAGCATGATAACCGACTGGCGGTGTTGGTAAGGCGTCTAAGCGAGCCTCCAAGCTCCACGTTCTCGCCCCAGTCATCAGTCGTCCGTGTGCCGAGGACCCAGAGAAGCAGCACCGCAGCACCGCAGCATTTGCAAAATGCTGTCCACGAGCCTCACTCACCATCCTGTCCAGTTTGGCAGCCCTAACATGGCGATGCACCAGCCCCAATTGTCGTCGCAGCACATGTCTTCCGGATTGGACACTCTCGCCGAGAGCTCGCAGTACGCGCTGCAGCAGATGCACCGCCAGCAGCAGCCGTCGCACAGCTTACAAGGCCTTAACGGCGAACGGCCTCCCATAAAACACCGCCAAAGTTTTGGCGCCGACAGTATGAACGGCTCACTCCAAGGCGAAAAGAAGACTGGCCGCAGTGCCAGCAGCGGGCAGCCGGTGAGACGACGTATCAGCCGCGCATGCGACCAATGTAACCAGCTACGAACCAAGTGCGACGGCAAGACTCCATGCGCACATTGCGTCGAATTCGGACTGACCTGCGAATATGTGCGCGAGCGCAAAAAGCGAGGCAAGGCCTCACGGAAGGATCTTGCAGCGCAGCAAGCTAACTCCGCCTCAAACCCCGAAGACGTCGATGGCAGAGAAGGCAGTCCCAGATCGCAGAACGAACAATCATCTGACGAGCAGAGTGTCGAGCCCAAGGAGAGACCTCAAGGCGTCAAACGCCGTCGCTCCAGCGCTCATTTCCCTCCGCCGCAATTGCCACCGCCACAACGTTCCGGTAGTACAGATGTCGTGCACGCTGTGCCAAGTCTCGACCAAGGCGGATCTGTCACGATGCATCCTGCCGCCGAGCAACATGTGAACGAGAGGCAGGCACCTCGTCATATGTCAATGTCGATGGATCAACAGACACCCGGCATGGCCTTACCAACTCCACAGCTACCTCGTATGGGCATGCCAGAACGAACCCTGATGGGAGACTACGGCAATATCGATGATTACCATCGCAGTATGATTCACCCTGCTGCCCCGGTCACCGGCCACAATATCTTGCACAGCGGCGCAACAACAATGCCTGGCTCAATGATCCAAGGAGGCACCATTACGGGCTATCCGGAAAATCAGTATGCTGTCCCTTCACCTAATAGTCAGAATGGCATGCCACCTGCACAATTCCGTCTGAATGAATCTCCCATGTCGGCTGGCTTCCTAGGCCAGTCGCCAAACAATGGCTCTCCCGGATGGATGTCGCTACCTTCTCCCACGGCTGCCTTGTACCCTCACATGCAGCACACGCCGATGCTACGCTTCCCTGTCTTACGACCTATTCTACCACACATTGCAGCCATTATTCCTGTAAACCTCGCTTGTGACCTTCTGGAGCTTTATTTCACCAGCACCACTTCCGCCTTCATGCAACCTCAATCACCATATATCCTTGGCTACGTCTTCCGCAAACGATCGTTCTTGAGAAGTCACAATCCCCGAATTTGCAGCCCAGCATTGCTTGCTAGCATGCTTTGGGTTGCCGCTCAGACAAGCGAATCGGCTTTCCTGACGTCGCCACCAACTGCACGCGGCAAGATTTGCCAGAAACTCCTTGAGCTGACTGTAGGACTTCTCAAGCCTCTGATCCACACATCGTCAGACTCAGCTGCGGCTTATACCACCACGATGGATGTGAACGGCGTTGCGCTCGGCGGCTTTGGCGTTTCGCTCCCATCCACGGTACACGAGATGGAAAATGGCTCCCCAGGAGCAACAGGCGCTCTTGATGACGTTGCGACGTATATCCACTTGGCTACAGTGGTTTCTGCGAGCGAATACAAAGCTGCAAGTCTGCGATGGTGGAATGCAGCATGGACGCTGGCAAGAGAATTGAAGTTGGGAAGAGAACTGCCAGCGAACGTCGACACAGCGCCTCAAGGCGATCTTGCGGATGGCTCAGGAGATGCGACTGGGGAACACGATGGTATGAATATGAATGGACAACATCAGACAAACGGAGCTGCGCCTAGGATGCCTGGCCAGCCTAGCCCACCTGGCGTATATTCAGAAGAAGAGCGGGAAGAACGTCGCCGCATCTGGTGGCTTCTGTATACTGTGGACAGACACTTGGCGCTCTGCTACAATCGGCCACTCTTCTTATTGGATGTCGAGTGCGACGGACTTTTACAGCCGGAACACGACGGAGTATGGCAAGCTGGTGAATACTATCCTGGAGATGGCCACCACGAATCAACATACTTCCGCCGGAGAGGACCTACATTTGAATGCACTGGACACTCCATCTTTGGCTACTTCCTGCCTTTGATGACTATCTTGGGTGAGATCGCAGACCTCAACCACGCTCGCAATCACCCTCGATTTGGTCTACGGTTCCGTAATCCTAGCGATTGGGATGACCACGCCATTGAGATCAGCCAGCAATTGGAGGCCTATGGTCGCAGCCTGAAGGAGTTCGAGGCTCGATTCATGAACCCACCGCCACCTCCCGAGTCGAAAATGGGTGGTGACGGTCACCCAGATGGCAACCTCCACGATGCAAACACCCCTTCAGTACACTCTGTCGGAACCAACAACTCCGCCAAGCGCATAACAGAAACGATGCTTCAAACCAAGATTGTCGTTGCATACAGTACACACCTGATGCACACACTGCACATCCTTCTCAACGGGAAGTGGGATCCCATCTCATTGCTGGACGATAACGACCTCTGGATCTCCTCGCAAGGTTTCATCTCTGCAACATCACATGCCGTGTCCGCTGCCGAAGCCATCAACGACATCCTCGACTATGACCCTGACCTCAGCTTCATGCCTTTCTTCTTCGGCATCTATCTGCTGCAAGGCAGCTTCCTGCTCTTGCTCATTGCAGACAAGCTGCAAGGTGAGGCGAGCCCTAGCGTTGTCAAAGCGTGTGAAACGATCGTTCGTGC
Organism: Cladosporium sp. VS III D KN 1; assembly: GCA_019775635.1. Taxonomy (NCBI): domain Eukaryota; kingdom Fungi; phylum Ascomycota; class Dothideomycetes; order Cladosporiales; family Cladosporiaceae; genus Cladosporium; species Cladosporium sp. VS III D KN 1. Next base: position 1,430,103 of record JACWFN010000009.1, read on the forward strand.
ACACGAGGCTTGCGTCGTCACGCTCAACACGGAGTATCAGGTAAGTTGAGATAAATCAACGGCCAATTTCACGATCACAATCACTGACTTTCAAACAGAGAAACTTCCGCAAAGTAATGCGCTCAGCCCTCTCCCAAGTCCGCGGCCGGGTTCCCGAAGACTTCGGGGAAAGCCAAATGCGTCGCCGCGAAGTCTTGAGCCACTACAGATGGTCTGGGGACGGCACCGGTCTGGCTCTTTGAAGGATTCAATATACGGTGACGGAGGAAACGAAACACATACATCAAAGCAAAGACTACGGATTCATGGTACGAGGTTTAACGTCAAAGCATTTTCTCAGCGATTGTAAATGAGTAAAAGATTTCTTGCGACTCGCTGGATCAACGAGGGGGGAGGAACACAAAAGGAAAGGCAAAAAATTCACGCACATTGTAACCTGATAAGCTTGGGTCTGGACAAAGGGGCGTTTAGATACCCTTGAAATTTGGTTTGATGTATCTTGCAACGAATTAGATTCTACTGCGAACACGATATTTTAAAGAGTATGATTTTCATTGGTTTTTATTTAAGCGCTGACTGAGTGGGGAGTGTTACATGTACCCAAGGCCTTCCAAAGTATCTCCAGGACACTTTTCCCTCGGTCATCTAGCAATGCGATGGTTATGCTGCGATGGCAGCTTTATGCTGTGATAAAAATGTTTCGTGTAGGCTTTGGCCCTGCCTTGGTCATCCTTGTAGTCTGTTTGGGAGAATGTAAAATCCTCGCTCGCCAAAAACTCCGGGCGATCCGCAGTGGCGGTGTTGTAATGTTCTTCTACGCGACTGCTCTCGATGTGGTTGACTCTCTGATTCGAGGAACCATCTCATTGCGACATTGTGTTGTCCCAGATGTCGCCCATCTCGCCGAACCAACTGCCATCGGCAATTGGCTGGACGTCTGCACGGGGAAGCGGCTCGGCCTCGGCCTCAGGACGCTCAACCTCTTCATGATTGTGATAGAACATCTGATTGTGTTGTTCGGCCAAGGCGGGCAGGTTGTGCGCAGCCCACGGACAAGCCTCGTCGTGTACGTCGTTGCCCATATCGGTGATGCCATCGATGCCCTGGTACGGGGCAAGGCACACATAACAGAACTGGTAGTTGCATTGGGTACCTGTCACAACAGTCAGCACTCGAGGACCGCCAAAAGGAGCTTGTTGATATCGCTACTTACAAGTCATGTGGTCGCAGCCTTCATTTTCCTCGATGTGGACATGGCATCGGGGACATGGTTGAGTAGTCTGCTGGATGGTGATGAGAGTGCTTTGCTCTTGCTCCACTTGGCGCATCGCTTGGTACTGTCCGCAAGTTTGGCCCTCGTGGAATGGGACCTCGCAGTCGATGCAATAACGTGCCGCGCATTTCCCGCAGACGAGGATGTTCCCGTCACCTTTGACGAACAAAGCCCCTGAAGTTTGATTCTTCAGTCAGTGATACTGTTCGTTGAATAGATGGGGTGTGAACGGGAAGGCTCTACCCCAAGGACAGCCAGCTTTCGGACAAGTATGGTACTCTTCGTCTTGCTGCATGCATTGCATCGCAGCTTTGTCGAGGTACCTGGCAGACACCTCAAGTGTTAGTGCTCTGGCGCTCTCTCTTGGGTTAAAGACCATCGCATCACTTACTTCTGGTAGCTGAAGCTCGGAACCAGCTTGCGAATCTCGGATTGATCGAGTGGTTTTGAACATTGCGGACAAGCTACAGTGTCATATCCTTTGAACTTTATTTCGTTGATAAGATGCTGACGGAAACACTTAAAGCAAGTGTCTGAGCTATGCTCAGTAGCTCCATCCTGCTTGTGAGGAAGCTTAGGGAATTGATTTGCAGCGACGTACTCAGCGCAGACGATGCATAACTTGCGCGACATCACTAATTTCTTAGCGTCTGCTTGTAGTTGTTATTACTTTGGGAATCTTTGATACCTTTACGTTGGATTGCCATTGTTGGAGTGTAGACTGAGGGAGTTGTATGAGTGGCTGTGGGAGTCAGAGCTGTGGGTATGTTGAAGCGATGTCTGTGATGATTTGGCTGTCGCGAACTTGGGTAGATGTGATCGACCGGTGTGCAAACGCTCGCGCACGAGCTGTCATGTGAGCATGTGACAGTGACGCTCGCTGGGACCGCCCGGGCGATTGACAAGTGAGGGCAGAACTGAGGTAGCACAGACTGACCATGATGCTGCATATACCATACAGTGTAATACTACAGGCTTGATTGGCATTGTATTTCTACCAAGGCTGAACCATTGTTGCTCGGATGACCTTACCATTGTCGCTGTCCCTTTCCCCTTGCACAACGTCCCTCATGAAAGAGCCACCTTCGGATGGATCTCGAGCGCCCATCTTTGAGACGTCAGCATGCGAACCTTCATTTCACTTTCATAACTGAAACTCACCTTCTTCAGCTCTTCTGGGCCAATCCCGGCCAGTCCGGTCGCTAAGAACCCAGGCGAGATCGCAAACACCTTCACGCCATCATTTCCTAGAGTCTTCGCCCATTCTCGCATAAGCATGTTAAGACCGGTTTTAGAGCTACGGTAGCTAGTCACCGGGTTCACGCTCGGCTGTTTCGGCCAGCCAGCTTCAGGTGAAGCATTGAGACGAGCAAGAGGTGGGTAGTCGAGCCTCTCTGTCTCCGAAAGAGCAGAAGTGCCGCTCGTGACAAACAAGAGGCGAGGAGTAGATGATTTGAGGAGAAGGGGGACGAACTCATGGGTCATGACATGGGTGCCGCTCACGTTCACGTCCCAGGCGGCGTTGAAAGCCTCACGCAGACTCATCTGACCTTGTTGAGCAGCATAGTCGAAGCTGGCGCCTGCATTGTTGATGAGAGTATCCAGCTTCCCATGCTGGGACTGGACTCGCTCAAAGGCTTTGTGGATGGAATCGTCGGAACTGACGTCGACTTGAAGCGCGCTGAGATTGCTCTGGCTGTTTGGGGTTTCTTGTTTGACTGCAGTGATCGCCTCGTTGGCCTTGTCGATGGAACGGCTGCCCAGTATGATCTCGTAGGGCTCGTTGGACTTGTAGAGAGCCTTCACGACCTCGAGTCCCAGGCCGGTGTTCGCGCCAGTGATTAGGACGATGTGCTTGTCTGACATGTTGTGCTGTGTGGGTGGAAACTTAACGGAGGGTAACGTAATGACCAGAAATCGAATACAGCAGCCACTGTCTGATAAGTATTATATAGCTTTCCCTCTGAATCCTTCGAGGCCAAACGAGCTGTTTCCGTAAACACCGAAATCACGGACTTAGGTGCTTCGGGGCAGCCCGCTTCGATCTGCATTTCGTCGCATTCGGTGAATATGCACTGTCGTCGACGAAACGCATCACTGGCCACTCACTGGCCTCGCTTTGCTGAAGATACGCCACTCTTCCATTCACGGGCAACAATCTGTAACCATGGTAGGACGTACGATCGATTCCGGAGCCCTTGCAGCTTGGGCTGGAGCTCCACACATGCATCTGTGGAAAAGCGGGGCTGCATTTGGATCTGGACCTAGATCTAGCACTACAACGATTGGCTCTCGCGTATATGCTATCTCCATGTCTTACCAAATGTATATTGGGCTGGAAGGTAACGTGAGCTCGCAAGGCTAGCTGATTCGGTCGGGGGCTATTGAAAGACACAGGATTCTTAGTCAGCCTTAGTTGCATTCACGTCAATGACATGCAGCAGAGGCGGTGCTTCGAAGTCTGACGAATGTAGAGCGGCATCACACTGTTGTTGGTGATCCAAATGTTCGCAACGGCTCGATCACAGAATAGTAGGAACGGCAAATGCCCGACACTTGTCCCTGCAACAATGCATTATATTGTTTGTGGCCTGCGAAGCGTCGGAGAGTGTCCCGGCTCATGGCCTGATCTCAATGACCTCTGAACCCTCCTCGCCCACCACGACCTCTGCCACGACCGCCGCCGCCACCACGACCTCGCCCGCGTCCGCCACCAAAGCCTCCACGTCCTCTGTTGCCGCCCATGGGCGGACGCTTGTTGTCGTCGGGTCGTGGTCCAGCTTGCATCCTTGCCTGCCTTTCATCTTCCGAGATGTCAAAGGGATTAGGTATGTCCAGCATCTTACAGAAATTGGTTGTCTGCGGATTGGAGTACTCCTTCAGGCCACCCGCGTCTCGCTCGTACTGTGGCAGGCGAAAGTTCTGCCCGTCATAGACTGGAGCGGTCTGCTCAAAATCGTCATTGATATGTAAATCAATGTTGCTTGAGTCGATCCACGAAAGTGATTCGTCAATGAGGGAGGCGTAATCGTCCGCCGCTCTTGCTCGTGGGGTGTTGAATTTGGGATCGCCCAGAAGAAGTGGTTCGTGGAGAGCAAAGGCGCGGGTAATCGCTAACCATTCTTTGTCGTGCTCTAAGCGCAGAGGTCGAGAAAGCTGGGCATTTTCATCGCACGGAATTGTCATGAGCTGAAGGAAGTCGCGATTAGGGATACACTTATCAAGCGCCAGAAATTGCGTAGTGCGATTTGTGATGCCCGGCGGGATCTCGTTGACTGTATTTTCCTCTCGCGGACGTTGGAACGCGGCTGGGAGAGCTGCACGAGCAGCTTCTATATCAAGCGTGTGTTGGGGAATTGTTTGCGCTCTCTTGTCATCGGACACTGGTACTTGCGCGCCATCAAGTCCTTGACCTGGCGCAACTGGCGCGACAACATCTGTATCATCTTCAAGTTCGAGGTCAATCTCGTCTGCGTTGACGGGCACAACAGGTGCAGCAGTGTTGCTGGCTGTTGCTGGCTTGCTCTCGGCCTCGTCAAGGTCGAGATCGATTTCATCCTCATTCTTGGTCATTATTGGTTGAACAGTAGCCGGCTTCACTGGTGCTGGTGCTGATTGAGACGGTTTCTGCTGAGCATCTAGCCCTCCGTCATTGTGGTCGATGATTCCAGCAAACTTGCAGTGCAAGTGGGCACTGAACCACCATCTTGGTCGCAGGCGATCCACTACTAGTTTTGCAGCGACGCTACCGAGCTGATTGCTCCTAGCATCCTCCTCCAGGTGTGCCTTCTGTCTGAACAATTTCTTCCAATCACCCTTCCACTCAACCCCACGAGGCCAATCATGGCTTATTCCGATGTCCACTTGTGTCCGCATCTGTTGTAGCTTCCGCACATCGACCTCCCTGACATGGTAGATGCTCTTGATGTCACTCTCATTGTACGGCAGTCTTTCATAGTGCGGCTTTCGGTAGTTGTAGGCCTTCCAGATACCGCTTAGACCAGCGATTCGCAATGGTCCTAGGCGCAAGACGCTCGCGGCACCCATATAGTAGATGTTCTTTGCAACCCAGCCTCCGTAATAAAGCTCAAACAGGTAATTGCTGGCCTCGTGGTTGCCGCCAACGAACACTGTGAGATAAGGCGCCTCTCGAGTTCCAGAGTAGTATTCGTGGAAGTCGCACATCTCACGATATTTGGCCGGCATGGCGACGCAATTGAGGTCGTAGGCATTGCGCACGGATTGAAAGTCACCGCCGATAATCAAGAGGTCAACTCCAGGCCATCCTTTGATCTTGCAGGCTTGCTCGATCGAGGCGTAAATCGCGTGAAGTGTGCCGTGTCCGCAGCCTTCGATTGCTAGGCGGACGCCGTTTTCTTCCTTGAGCTCGATGTTTGTCGCCATGGCTGATTGTAAATGATTTCGTAGCGTGACCACCAAGGGCACGCGGATTATTGAGAGGTTACATCTTTGCGGGATGATATTGGAGGAAAGCGCAATGCGTAAAGATGAGCTTCTCGCGCCAAGCGGAAAGTGCCCGCGTCGCGTGTTCACATGACCCCAATTTTCGGAGTGAATATCAAGATTTACCAGACCACAAAGCAGTCGACAAAGACATCTGATCCATGATCAGATATGGCGTCAACTGCCATGGGTTCCCGTCTACGATTCCTTGACCAAGCATCTGAAGGGCTGGCAGTCGCTGCTCCGACAGTGTCATCCTTCATACGAGCTACGAAAAGAGACACTGCATCTCTTCTAGGAGCAGAGACAGCATCATCGCAAGGCGTCTGTAATTCTTGTAGCCAGAGTCTCATAATTGGTTGGTCATGCGAGCCTGTCAGATCTACCGAGCACCGACAGACTCGACAACAACGCATAAGTGGCAAGGCTTCAACCACGAAATGCGTACAATGTTCTGCCTGTGGCACTGAAAATACGATACAGTACCAGAAGAGGAAAAGAGCGAACGGCCCCAAGCCGCCAACTACGGTTCGCAAGGCGAAGCCTGAAATTGCTATGCCTGTGGAACCACCCACGCCAGCATCTTTGCCAGAACAAACACCAGTGCCATCACCTGCTCTGTCCAAAGAGCAGACGCCTGAGGCTGTGTCAACCAAGCCGACTGCACGCAGGAAAGCCCGAGGTAAAAATGCCACTCTACAAGCACTGTTGGCAAACAAGAAGCCGGAAGCACCAAAAAGCTCAGGTTTCGGGTTGGACTTCATGGATTTTATGAAGTGATGGACTTGGACTGATTAACCATAATCCCGTGCGTCGCCTCAGTCGACAAAGCTTGCCGCCATACTCCAGACATCAACTGTGCCAAAGAGCGACAGATTGTGCCGAGACCCAACCAGCAATGGCACTTGTTCACCAGAAAGGCATGCCTTGATCAAGCACCTTCGTCGGCGTTGTCCTCAGCCTCCTCCTTCACCAAGGTCTCGTCTCCCTCGCTTCCCGCATCAGAAGTCGCCTTCTTCTTGCGCTTGGTCGAGGTGGTCTTCTTGGTCGGAGTATCGCCTTCGGCACCCTCGACCGCCGCAGCGTCTATGACTGCCGTTAGCATTTTGTCATTTCGTCTTAAGAGCGAACTGTCAACATACCAGCCTTGCGCTTGCGCCCGCCGGACTTCTTCTTGCTGGTCGGGGTGGCCGGAGTAGCGACGCCGTCACCGGCGTCCTTCGTCGGGGTGACAGCGCCAGGAGTCTCCTCCTCGCCAGAAATCTTACGCAGCAGACGGCCCATGGTGGCTCTGGCGCTCGCAACGCCGCCGAATCCAGACATGGCAGCGAACTTCTCGATGTCGATCTAAGCCAAAGAATTAGTGGCGTCTCAGTGGTATACGCTGGTCATACCCAGGCGGATCATTGCGTACCTCTGGCTTCGCCTTCATGCAGCGGAGGTAGTTGTGGAGCAGCTCCATGTCACGCTCGGAGAGCGAGTTGGAGGATGATTTCGGCGGCATATTCGCAGTTTGGAGCTTGATCGAGTAATAAGGTGGTGATAGTCGGTGAGCGCTGCGTCTGTCTTCGATTTGGTTGTGGTCCTGGTTGCTCAAGTGTGGTAGCGTTTGTCACCAAGGAGAAGGCAAAGTGGCGGGAACCAACGCTAGGACTGGGTTCGCGAGTGAGGTTAGCAGGCTTAGTGACAGTGGCACAAACACTGGCCACGAAGCTTCACTCTTGCTTGCATGTGAAAGTCTCTCCGGGTTATTCGGGTTGGCACTTTGGATTCTCACATCTGCTTGACTGTCGCAAACACGCAAGTACATAGGGCGAGCTACAAACATGATCCTGGCATTCCGATGCCACATCACAAAAGTTCTTCATGCATGAAACTGATTTGGTGCCGATTCAAGGCCGATGAACATGGATTCAACAGCAATGCTGCCATCTTTGCTACAGTGCTTCTCATTCATCAATTTCATTTTACCTTGACGGTACGGTACTCTGCTTTGACTCATGAACAGGGTGATCGGCGCACATCTTTCTTGTACGTTCCTCTCGCATACATTCACCTTCACGGTCTCAATCTTCCCATAATGGCATCTCCTTCGCTTGCTCTTCGGTCACGCCTCCTCCATCGTTCCATCGAGCTGACATTCATTGCTTTGGGTGCGCATTGCCGGCTTGGTGAAGTCCCAACCAGTGCTGCGCAATGTCAAGTCGGACCATCGGCAATCGGCGTGCTCACTCCAGTTGCGTAACGCTGGCGGCGTTGCTCTGTTTCTTGGTTGCATACTTTTTCAATCTCTCATGGACGTATGTTTTGATGCCGTAAGCAGCATGGGTGATGGCATGCGACGGACCATTGAACTTCAAGGCATTGTCCACGATCAACTGGATATCGTCAACAAACGCCTGCACAGAAGAGTACTCGTTGCTTCTTAGCTTTGTGTCAATTGTCCCAAGGTCCATGGGCTGCGTTACGATAGTCGTATAGGTAGGAAGTTTGAGAGCGATGTGATCAACCGGCGTCAGGAAGTAGACGGCGTTCTTTGTTTTTCTCGTATAGCTGAGCTGGCTACGAAGGAAGGCCTGCTGCTCATCTGTCATCGGTGTGGTGGAGAATCTCGGTGGTCGTGCGGGTTTCTTTTCACTGACGCTCTTCGTGTGGCTCGCATCAGTTTCGGTTTCCACGGTCCCCGACTCAGCTTCAGCGCCCTCTGTTTGCGGCATAATGCTTGATATCAACTGAGCGGCCTCGCTGGATGCGGCCTTTTGAGCTTCAGACGTCGTCGCGAAATTTCCTTGTTTCTCTTCCACGACCTTCTCAGCATCGGCAGATGGCGTTGGTATCGTCGCAGCTTCGCTGCAGGTGCGTGCACTGAGTAAGTTGCTGGCCTCGCTCAAGAAGCCTTGAGCTCGGTAAATCTGGCCTTGTGCGCCATAGATTTGGTCCTGGGCATCTCGGATGCACTTGTTTATACGTTCGATCTCGCTTTTGGGAAGCGACACAAAGCTGTTACCTGGTCCCATAACTTCAACGTTCGAAAGTAGTCGACGATGCTCGGCGTTTGAAAGGTATGGATGGCTAAATGGTGGTTTGATTGATTGGGCTTGGACGTCTTGCAAGTGGCATGTAACGTGTTGAGTGTTGTGTGTTGTTTGGTATGTGACGTCGCGCTAATGTAGCAAGTGCAAGCCAGCAGGGAAGCTTTGAAGTGAAGAAGAAGAGTCTCGTAAGCAACCACCTGGATCTATCAAGGATAGCAATGTTCGGGTTCAGCTTGTGGTGCGATGCATATAACTCGTTGCAGTTTTTCACGCCCAATGTACAGTTTACCGTGTCAGCACTTTAGACGGAAGTATCATTGAAAGGTCTGTTTGCGCCATTAGGCTGCTCTTGCAAGCGCGAACCTCTTCCAGGCATACGCGACTTTGGGAAACGCCAGCGTGTCAATGCTAATTCTTCATTCACTGCAAGTAATTTCTCACTCTTCTATGCCTTACTGTCCTGCGCACGACAGCCTCCCTCATCCAATGCGCCAGTAGAGCTCTTGATCTACCCAAAAGCAGGCACAGAATGGTCTGGCGATTCTCGTAGCTCAAGATGTCAGCCTTCAAACAGAATCGCCAGCGCCCTCCTCGGAGACCTCGTCCTTGACTTTGGTGTCGCCATCGTCTCCGTTGGCGTCTCCGCCAATGCCACCCTTCTTCGATTGCTTGGTCTTCTTCCCTTTCTTCTTCGTCGGAGTCTCCGCATGATCATCCTCCTCGGCGCCGTCGTTGGTGGCTAGTATCACCGGTCAATGCACCGTCACATCCCCAGATGGAAAACACCACTTACCGGCCTTGCGCTTGCGTCCATTGGTCTTCTTGGTCGCCTCAGGCGAAGCACAGTCCTTGTCCATGACTTTCTTGAGAAGCTTGCTCAGGTTTGTTCTTGCGCTCTCTGGGTTGGCGAAGCCGGCGAGGGTGGCGAACTTCTGCTTGTCGAACTATGCCATTGATGTTAACGAGTGCACATTGCCAGATGATGGTCACTGAGCGATGCGACGGATCGTACCTCTGGTTTGGACGTGAGAGACAGGCACAGAGCGCAGAGCATGTCGACATCGCGGGCGGTCAGCCCAGCGGTGGTAGCGATGTTGCTGGCCATGTTTGTGTGATTTTCGCTTTGTTTTGTTCTTGGCTATCCGAAGAGAGATTGAAGGTGTGGTGTGGTGGCGATTTGTGCATTCAAGGGTGAGCAGGAAGAAGATGAAGCCGATGTGAGGGGAAGCGGTCAGCAGACTCGCCTCACTCGAAAGCGATGAGTGTATGTCGTATATTCACATGCTGTTGGTAGTACAATTCTAATCACATTGTTGCGCCACCCTCATTTGTACAAGGCTCCATCACTGCAGGAGCCAAGGCGTGGATCGGGACCCTCGCATTAGCAGGACCACACGCCAACGACACCATCCCTTCGTCCTTCAATCATGTAGCCATCCTTAATCTTGACTCTTTCGATCGCCGCCGCCCGTGATGAACCCTCCTCAATGTTGACGCCTGGTCCACAGTCCCACTGTCGGCCCTCGGCCTTGTCGTAGACCTTGACTACGTCCTCGCCTGTGGCACTGACAATGCGACGGGAGTCGAACATCATAGAAGTAACGGCCTGATCGTATGCAAAAGCGTCGTGAATGCCGCCAGTGCGGAGATCCCATATCTGCAAAATGGAATTAGTAATGTGGTCATTCCATGGTATCGATGCGAGCTTACTCTAATGCTGCGGTCCTGGCTGCCGGTAACAAGATAGACATCGTCAAATTGCAGCGCGGTGATCGGACCCGTGTGTCCAACAAGGCTGCGGTGGACCATTCCACTACGCAAGTCCCAAAGGCGGACCATGCCATCTGCTGTACCACAAGCCAGCGCAGTTTCGAAGACTTGCAATGCTCCAACGAAGTCGGCTTCTGCGGCTGGAACTCTGCCGGCTGCTGGTCGGTACCAGCTATCTGCGCTGCCACTTGCCGATCCAGCGGTTGTAGTGTTGGTTGGTTGTGCCGCTGCCCAGAGAACATCCAAGGTTTGTACGCATCGGCCGGTTTCCAAGTCCCATTGTCGAAGCGTCTTGTCGGCGCTACCACTGACGAGAGTGTTGCCTCTGAAGTTCAAAGCTGTGACTTCTCCAATATGTGCTGAAAGAGACAGAACATGACAATCTTGCATAGCATTGCCGTTTACAGGTGTGTGGTCTAAAGGCTCGTCTTCTTGTATAGGTCCAAATAAGTGCTCACCGGTGGCAGACTCTTCCTGGTCGTCAGCAGTGGATGGCCTAGATGAAGCGCTTGGTGGCGGTGGTATGTAATCTGCTTGGCTCAGATCCCATAATTTGATAGAAGCATCCATCGATCCAGTGGCAACCCAGTTGTTGTCGACCTGTAGACAGCGTACGCTGCTAAGATGGCCTTCCAGCATTCCCATGCAACGTCCGGCGCTGAGATCCCAGACTCGTACCGTGTCGTCGAGAGCCGCAGTAACCATGGTTCCAAATGGAGCGTCAAAGTCCAGAGCAGTAATCATATCGTTGTGAGCAGGAATTTCCCGGATCTTAGAGCCGGGCTCCATGTATTCGTGCAAAATTGGCATAGATACCTTTCGTGGTGTTCGAGGAGCCTTTTTGCGCTTCGCTTTGGGTGTTTCCTTGCTCTCTGTCCTGGGCAGCTTTTCGTAGATCGACTCTGACATGAAAGACGCATCCATAGCGTTTCCATCCTGGATGTCGCTCTCTGATCGTTCTGGTGTGACTTCTCCAGGCACAGGAGTTTTCGATTCCAGCGCAACTGTGTCTTCGAACTCTTCTTGCATGACTTCCAGCTTCTCCGCCAGCTCGCCAATCTCGTGCTCTAGATCATGTTCTTCTTGCTCAAGTCCAGCTAGCCTATCCAGTACCACTTTCCGCATAGTGTTTAGGTTTGAGATCTTGGTGTCGATTTCCTTGATTTCGCTCGAGCACATCGTCTTTCTAATACCCATCATTTCCAACTTGTGATCTGACCTCTGCTTTAGTTTCTTCAGCTTTGCTAGTTGTGGTGGGCCCTTCTCTTCCTCAGGCGCATCCAACAACTTTTGTGACTTCGATCCATGCTTCCCATGTTTCCTTCGCTTCTCAACAATCGGTGTGTCATCGTCCGGCAGACTGGCTTGAAATCCTTCGAATAAGCTGAAAGGGCTTGTGTTCTCCTTGACGTTTCGCAACAGGTCGTCGGGAATGTATGTAATTGCGCGATGCTCGATTTCGGAGCTGTTGAAATGAGACCGGATGAGCTCTCGAGGATTGGCTTTGGCGAGGTTGAAGACTGAGCGCTGGATTGCTGGCCTTTGCATAGACCGATGCATATGACCGAGCGCAGAGTGGTAGGAGTCGTGGTGGCCAGAGTCGGTGCCGCCGCCAAAGTTGGAGGAAATCAGTTGGCTTGCTGTTGCATGCACAGTACGACCGAGAGCTTCCAGCTGACGAGTCTGCAGTATTGTTAGTATCAAGCATGTGACGGCTTTGACTTGTAGAGCTCACATTAACAAAGGACTCGTCCTCTGGTGCAGCGCCCGCCGCACGGCGAGGCGACGTGCTTCGTCCACGGCGGTCCGACATATCTGTGGTGGAAGTGAGCTGGGGCGATTATTCAAGCATGCTTAGGTGCAATCGTCGCAAGATTAGATGTACGGCGCGAGATTGCAAGCCGCTCTCGGTTGTTGTGTCGCGTGGCCCGTTCATCAAGCGCCTCGATCACAAGCTCGACATCATCCGCGGAGAGTTCCACCGATGCCAAGCCGAGTCCAGTCACTGCGTCCGACTATCGGCCATTGGGATACTCACACAACTGCATCTGAATCAATACAAGAAAAGAGGACTGCGAGGAGATTCAACCGCAGTGGCCGATCAAACAACATGGATACCGCCATCGATATCAACGACCCCGGCAAGGCTCTGGACCTTGCCAACATCCGCTTCCAATTGATCAGATTAGAGGATACCGTTCTTTTCCACATTATCGAGCGTGTCCAATTCCCTTACAACCAAACTATCTACAAAGCTGGTGCAATCGAAATTCCTGGGTCCCAACTCAGCTTCTCGGATTGGGTTTTACGCGAACAAGAAGCCATGCAATCTAAAATTCGCCGCTACCAGAGTCCCGACGAGTATCCATTCTTCCCGGACGCGATGCAAACACCCATTCTCAAGGAACTCAGATATCCTAAGATTCTTTGGGATAATGATGTTAACGTTAACGAGGAATTGAAGCAACGCTATGTGAAGGACATCTTGCCTGCTGCTTGCGCTAAGTTTGGCCGCGAAGAGCGTGCTGAAGCACAGGAGAACTACGGCAGCGCAGCGACAGCCGACGTTAACTGCCTTCAAGCTCTGAGCCGTCGTATCCATTTTGGCAAGTTCGTTGCAGAGTCAAAGTTCCAGTCAAACCCGGAGAAGTTCGTGGCTCTCATCAAAGCACACGATACAAAGGGTATTGACGAGGCTATCACCAATGCAGCCGTCGAGAAGCAGGTTCTGGAAAGGCTGCGATTGAAGGCGAACACTTACGGCCAAGACCCTAATTTCTCGGGTGAGGGTGGCGTGCACAAAGTCGACGTTGATGCGGTGGTGGCCATGTACAAAGACCATGTCATCCCGCTGACAAAGATCGTCGAGGTTGATTACCTGATGCAGAGACTCAAGGGAACGCAATGGGAGTAGGAAATCGATTCTGCATTGCTGTATTGTTGCACAATTCTGTATCTGCATGGAATGCATGGGATTGGTCTTTTGTTTACTAAGGATACTTGCTCCCAGAGCGGATGCTACGATAGGACGTGTGAAGATGTCATGATGAGGGCATGCAGAGTACGGCATTATCTGTGATTAAATGGACGCAAGTTGATATAATATGACCGAAGATCGACTATCATGAGCTGTGGACGCAGAATTTATGTAGTACAATGTTGTGACCATGGACATTGCTACTTAACCATCCGATCGAGGCCACTGGAGGGAACGCGTGGCACAGGCGTTTGCATTCAGGTGTCCAGCATACCTCGGACGACACATTGCATCCAACCTTCAGTGATCGAACGTGATTGAACCATCAACAAATTTCACTTTGAACGCATATGTAAGGCCGATCAAAATTGAGTGATGAGCGCGTGATGTACCTTCACTAAATGCGACTCTACAACTCACTCTCCTCCAACCTCTCCTCGTCTCTCCACAGAAGCCAACACAGCGGCATATGGATGACACAAGCGAATTGATCACATGGGCAGAAAAAAATAAGCTTTCGCCGCGGTTCGAACGCGGGACCTTCAGCGATCTCACACCTCACTCCTTCGAATGAGATGTTTTGTAAAGCAGACGTGATAAACCACTACACTACGAAAGCTCCTGGATGAGTAAGTCGACGTTCTTTTTATCATATAATCGGTTGATTTTGAGGCGTTCTGGATCATGCAACAAGCCCAGGTCCTCATCTAGGAGTGAAACCAGTCTTATGATTGAAAGCAGTACGTAGCACTGCCCAGTCTATGTGTACGAAATCTCAGTGCATTCGGTTGTCACACCTTATGATGGACGGACGCATTCTCGCTCTCGAGAATTACATCGCTGGGGAAAACGTTCTTCGTTATCGATACATCGAGCTGTAAGGAGGTAACGGTTATCAAGATCTAGCTCGAGGGTTTCTCATCATTAAAGAATCGAGCTGTAGGGAAGATAGGATAGTGGGATTCGAGATATGTAATCAAGCTTGAGGGGGGAAACGGGTTTCGAATTGGAAAGACTGAAGGTCGAAGGGGACTCTTTGAACTCGAAAATCAAGCTCGAAGGGAGAAATTATCTCTTGTCGACAGAAAATTTAGTGCTGGGAGGAGATGTTCTTCGTCGACCGAGAACAGAGATGCAGGCAGGCAACAGATTTTGTTGGCAAGTTTTGCCCATCGGGAGGAAATGGTTTTTGTCGCCAAAAATCGAGCTGCCGGGAGGAACCCTTTTTGGCGCCGAAAAATCGGGCTACAAGGGGGAAAGCTTTCATCACTCATAACTTCTTCCAGAGTAAATTTAATGTTGCCCAGGACTGGTCTCATCGTTCCGGGTATCCAAGACCCACAGGTCGTGATAAGGTGAATACTGGAGCTAAGAGAGACTATCAGCAATCCGAGAAATCTAGTCTGCTTTCTTGTGATCATGCTTCTTCTTCGCATGCTCCTTCTCCCAATGCTGCTCCACCAGCTCCGTAGCCGACACGCCTTCAGCCTCATGCACCAATTCTAGCGCGATGCGCTCTTCGCGACCCAGCGCGGCATTTCGTGCTTTCTCTTCCTTCTTCTCATGCCTGCCAACCCGCTTCACACGTCTGAACCCCTTCTTCGTCCTCCCGTAGAACTCCATGCCCCTCAGCACCTTGTAGGCACCCGAGACTTTCAAAGCAGACAGATCAGCTCCCTCCTCCTCCAAGCTTTCGACAAAAGTCCTGAACGATTGGGTCGTGGGCCGGTAGTGACCGCTTAGTGGTGAGAGGTATGTCAGTTTGCCATCTTGGACTCCGATGGAGCCAGCGCTGCGGATGCGGGCGCCGGAGAGGAAGGACGCATGTTGGAAAGCGCCGCTGGATTTGATGCCGACGTAGAGGCGGTTTAGGGTGTCCGTTACGTAGATCCAGGTGCCTGGTTTGATGGAGGAGCGCAAGAGGTGGTTCAGTAGAGTGGCCGGTGAGACGTGGATCTTGCGTGAGCGTTTTGGCTTGGACGAAGAGGTATCTGTTTTTGCTGGGCAGGTATCGCCGTCCACACTGGAGTCTGTGCTAGAAGTTGAGTCGATCTCGAGGTGACTGAAATTTGCGAGGTCGTGATTCAAGGCCGAGTCTTTCCTTGGAAGTGATGTCTCATGCTCAACTGAGCTGGGCGTAGTCGAATCTGGCGTGCTTTTCGGCACAATCCCGTGTACGGAGTCTTCAAAATCATCCACGCTAGTCGTAACAAGCTCGCCGTTCTTCGCCCAGCGTAGTCGTCCGTCGTCGTCGATTTCCACGAGATAATCTTTTCGCTCTTCCCTGCTCAAGTATCGGATGCGTTCGCGATCGAGTTTCTCACGGCTGCACAACGACAAGTTCAGATGTAGCCCGGCGCCATGGTCGAGCCAGTAAAAGAAGTTCTGCGTGGTCTGCTGTCGTTGCCAATACTCGTGATAGACTTGAAGGTTGGCGCCATATCGGTGCTTGGAATCGACCATTTCCAAGAAGTAGCGTAGATCCATGAGCAATGAACTTACTTCGCCAGTCTCAGCATTTGAGGCAGCACTAGAACTTCCGGTGCTCCTGTCTGAAGCTGTTCGCTGGTGGTTTGCTGTGGTTTCTCCTTTACCTGCGTGCTCCGCGATCCAGCCAACTCTGCGCCAATGCATTTTCGCAACGTCAGAAGCTGATCGCGTACGGCCGTTGCTGTCGGCCAATCCAGGAGGCCGTTTGTGATGAGGTGCAGTGACGCTTCGATACTTCATCTCAGCAATGAGGGCTGACCATCGTGAAGACGGATCGAGTACCAGGCCCTGCTGCTCTCGACGCTCGCGATGGCCACGATAAGCTGCCTGGATTTTGGTCGCCGCGTCATGCTCTTGTTTGCTGTGCGTGTGGTACTTTCCGTCGATCTCAGCTTCCTTTTGACGCTGTATCTCCGATATACGTCTCACTTCTGCTGGGTCCGGAGCATGAAGGGAAGCTAAGTATTGCTGATGGGTAGTAAGCTCTTGGGCATGCTTATCAAGAACAGCGTCCATCGTGTAGCAGTTTTCCCTGTCAAAGGCCGCTTTCGTAAAGTTGTGCTGAGACTCGCGATCGTCTAGAAAAGAAAAGGGAAGGGAACACAGTAGTTATTAGTACTTTGCAAAGCCCCGGTCCGAGGTGGTCAAAAATCGATTAGCAACGACTCTTTTCCTCAGCTGCTGTCGCGAATGAGTATGGGCATTGGCTGACTCGCTAAATGTTTTGAAAACGTCGGATCAGTGGTCGAGCGGGTAGGTTAGTGGTGGAGGCGGTGCGCGCGGCTGTGTCGGAAGCTTTTGAGAGCTGGGAAGCATGTGTCCGATTGGATTACTATACGAGTCACTTTGACTGCAGAGACCTCTCCTTCATGATCAATAATGCTGCATGCCACCGACTTCCACGTCTCCGTGATCAAGTTCCCATGCGAAAGGTTGAAGACCGAGTTCTTCAACACGAATACGTGCTTCCGCTGCGAGCCGACGCAACTAGAGGTATATAGCTATTGCAGGCGCATACTGTATACTACATGCAGCTTCCTGCAGCTTCCAAGTAGGCCGGGCACATGCATTGAAACCTGAATAGTGAGCGGCAGTCTGTTTCTGCACAAGTGATGGCAACTCGGCAACGTTGACGTTGCAGTAGGGTGAATGAGATGAAGTGAGAGTGCCTCTCATCCTGCTTGGTGGTGTCACAAGCCAATCGCTCCTGCCTCCCCCACACGTCATGGTCCCTGAATCGCGAACATCCCGCGACAAGCTCCAGGTCCAATCCCAATCTCGCGACGCGACATCTTTTGCGACATCCTTTGCGACCCACGACCATTGCATCGCAACCTTAAGCGCGCGTCGGTGTAAGACACGGTAAACATGCCGCCAAAGAAGGCGAAGACCACAGCCAAGGCTGTCGCAAAGACGCCTACTCGCTCAACCTCGACTGCTGCACCTCCGACCGTCGTCACCAATCGCGGTAAAGAGTACGACACCACAGCTGCTGCTGCGCGTCCTCGTCGTGCAACGGCTGACACCACCACATCTACTAAGGTGATCACAAAAGGTAAAAAATCACTCCTCACGTCATGCGCTATCAACGCGACCATTACTGACTGATCACCACAGAAACCAAGACCCCGGCCGCGCCTACGAAGAAGCGTGGGAGACCTGCTCAAGAGACCGAGCTCCCGAAGAAACGTGGAAGACCAGCCAAAGCTGCAGAAAGCGAGGACGAGGAAGAAGATGTCACCGAGCCACCGAAGAAGCGTGGCAGGCCTGCAAAGTCCAGTTCGACGACTCAACCAGTGACCAAGAAGGCAGGAAGGCCCGCCAAAACTGCGGCTACCGCTCCCGTTCCCACGAAGAAGCCAGGCAGACCCGCCAGAGCTACTACCACTGCTTCTGAACCGCCGAAGAAGCGTGGCAGGCCAGCAAAGGCCCATGCAGAACCCGAGGCTGAGGAGGAAAGCGAAGTAGAGGAGGCTGAACAGGATGCCGCAAAAGACGAGCCACCCAAGAAGCGAGGTCGCCCTGGTAAGCAGACAGCTGCCGCGAATGTCGAAGAAACTGCAACTACGACGTCCGCAAAGAAGAGAGGTCGTCCAGCAAAGGTCAAGTCGGACCCCGCGGAGGCGCCAGCTGGTCTCGATACCCCTGCTCCTCGCAAGCGCCACAGTGGGCGCACAGGAGGTCCGACTACTAAGATTGCTACTGACGCGGCTGAGGCCGCCGAGCAGCTTGAAGATGAATTGATGGACGAGGCCAAGAGATCTGCAAAGAAAGGCGGCAAGAGCAAGTCTTCTTCCAGTGCCACCAAGCAAGATGCCGATGATGGCGGCAAGAATTACTGGCTCATGAAAGCTGAGCAGGTAGACCGCATGGAGACGCTCAAGAACGGCAGCGAATTCAACACCAAGTTTACGATCGACGATCTAAAGGGCAAGGACGCGCCTGAGCCATGGGAGGGCGTCCGTAACATGGTTGCTCGCAACAACATGCGCGCCATGAAGCAAGGCGACCTTGCATTCTTCTACGCCTCCCAGGGCAAGGCTCCAGGCATTACGGGAATCATCGAAGTCGTGCGCGAACACGAGCCGGACTTTACTGTGACCGATGAGAGTTCCATTGGCTACGTTGAGCCGGCTAAGCGTGGCAAGGAGAACCAATGGAGCCTTGTTCATGTCGAATTCCGCAAGAAGCTCAGCGAGCCGGTGACGCTCAAGCAGTTACAGAAGTTCTCGGCTGGCAGCGGCGTCTTGAAAGATATGCAGGTCATCAAACAGTCCAGGCTCAGTGTTGCCAAGGTGTCCGAACAGGAATGGAACTTCATTGTTGACAACCTCATTGAAGGGTATGAGGAGGAAGACGTCGACACACTTGACCGTGCTAAGAGGCCTACTGACAATGACGACGGTCTCGCGGATGTCAAAGTTGGCGACGACTTGCCTTTGAGCACAAATCTCAACGGTGACCAGGCGGTTGAGGGCGCTTACATGGACGAGTCTGAAAACAACCTGCCTAGTTTGCCAAGTGTTCCTGCGATCACTGGTATCGTAGGTTCCGACGAGAACCTCACCTTCACCTCCGGTACAGCGTTGCCCACTACTACAAACGCGACGTCTCGCCCGACTTCACGTAAGGGATCCCGTCCAGCATCTCGTGCAGGTTCCACGCGTGCGATGTCTCGTCCGACTTCACGCCAAGGTTCACGTCCAGTCTCTCGTGCAGGGTCGCATGCAACTGCTGGCTCGCTGGCAGCTCCAGTCTTCCAGACCACTGAAAGTTACATGGACGTCGATGCGAGTGGAATTGCTGCTGAAGGACCTGGTGCTCTGCAATCTGCCAGCCCAATCGCCCGTGCTGCCTCCGTCAAGCCAGGCGTTTCGTCTCGCGCTTCTTCGCGCGCCCCATCTCGCGCTTCCTCTCTGCAGCCAGCTATGCGCGGTAGCAGCCTCGAGCCTTCTGCACGCCCGGTGTCTCGTGCTCGCAGCAAGACTCCGAACTTTGGCGCAAAGCCCTTGATGCCTTCGCTGATGGAGTCACCCGCAGACGCTTGAAGCAAAACGTCATACACATACAGACGTGTTCGACGTAACAACTTTTCTTTCCTTCTCCGTACATTCGCTCGTATACAAATGTGGCACAGGAAGTCCCACGCAAGATCGAACAAGCATAGCCAAGCTTTTACCAAGTGGCTTATGCATGCCCCCGCAGCACGAGATACCCATCGGTTCCTTTGCTTTTCACGAAGTACGGGTCACACCTTCAACTACTTTAGCTTGAGTTCACATGAAACACGTTTATTCCCAGCCAGTTCCGTACTCTTTCGAAGTGGTGTTCAAGCCATGTACCCAATAGTGACGAGCTTTTAGTCTACTGACGTGGAATAACAAGGAACGTGAGAGCTTACATACGGAGGTAGCATGCACGCTGTTGGGCTATTGTCGACGTTCGCTCAATCTGATGAATCACCTACCCTCTGATCGACACGAAGAAAGGCGTACAGACTCTAGTCTATTGCTCGAACTCGCTTGCTCAATCTCCATGCAGGCAAGATCCATACCACGCATGCGCAGCCACCAACGCGAAGGATTCATGGTCCTACGGCGGATATAAAGCGCTTAGCCCAAACAGGACAGGGTTGCGAAGCTGCGCAACTCCACCTGCCAACTGCGCCTTCAGCTTCGGCCTTTGCCGGTGTTTTGCAGGCATGCTAGGGTGCAGCACCATGGAGAGCTGACTTATCTGACAGGCGCGCGAAACGACCTCTTTTGGGCAAGCATGGAGCTGCAGGGAGGGAGCTGCGGAGTATATAGCTGACATCGTATCCAATGCTTGAGTGATCCTACTGCCATCTCACCCATTTCCACACCCTCTCTCGGCACCTTTGCTTGATCGCCTGTACACTGAAAGCTACAGCTACCTAGAACACCTCAGCATCGCCGACATCGCTCGATCCTCGCAATGCCTCACCACTCACAAGAGCCTCAGCGTCGCACTGGAGGTCCGATCGGTGGTCTTATCAAGCTTGTAGGAAACGGCGTGAACGCTGCAGCCGAATATCGCGGCCACCGCAAGGAACGCAAGGCTGCACACGACTCGGCACTAGCATCGCCCGAAGAAGACCAGGCAGTTGCCGGACCTTCAAATCAACGAAACATTGCTCAACATTCAAACTCTGACGTCCTACCACCAACATACTCGCAGTCCACGCAACATGGTTCCGATCGCCAACTCGCTACCGGCCCACCAGCGGGCGATGAGAAGAAGCTCGTCGACGACTCCTCAAGCGACTCAGACTATCTTTCCGACGAATTGACTCCCATTGAAGACGACGAGGATGCCTGGCAGCTGGATGAAGTGGCCGCCGCGACTGAGCCTCCGAGCTACGAATCTGCCATGCAAGAAGACACGGATGCCTTCGAGCGTGACATAATCGCCGACCGCCAAATCAACCAACAACCGATCGGCAAGCTCCCACTACCAGTAATTCTCCCTCAGCGACGACCAAGAATCAAATCACGCGGCTTCGTGCGAGCCTACAGCCCTGTTCTGCAAGACGTCGGCATCGACCAGCAGACTTTCCTTCGATTCCTGAAGAACTTCCACGCTTCCAGCCAGGCAAATCCATGCTTCAACGCAGTCATGGTTGCTGCCACTATTGCCGGATTTGTCCCCGACCCTATCGTCATGGCCGTCACAACTGCCGTCCAGGTCGCAGCTGGTGTCGGCAAAGAATTGGACTCACGGCGCAAGACGAACAACTTCCTCGACCGCATGAACGAGACGCTCTTCAAACCCGCTGGCTGCTACGCTTTCATCATGAAATACAAGCCAGACGCTGAGATAAAACAAGGCGGTGGGCTTTTGGCGAAGCTAGGCGTCAAGATCGAGGAAGTCGATTTCTCGGCTTCCAAAGCTGTGGCGAAGTATGATGCTGCTTCACAGGACGCCAGCTCGAGCATGTCAGCCAAGATGAAGAAGATGCGACTCACTTCGGGAGAGACGAAGGGTTCTGTCAAGATGGTGGAGGCTGCGCCTTTGATCTACCCTGAGATCGACGAGGTCATCTACTCTGGCAAAGATGGGCAAGAGACGTTCAAGGACAAGGCCAGGGATGCATCGAAGTTCTTGGGTGGCTATATCGATCGCAGGAAGCAGATGGACTATGTAAGTGTGACCACATTCGCGACGCTGTTTGATTTAACCATTCACTAACATCCACCCTACAGGCTCGAAAAGATCCCAACTCCGCCCTAATCGTGCCCGGAAGCGAAGATCCATCAAAACCTAAATCCAAGTGGGCGGACCCAAACAACCCCATGTTCACCGGTGGTCTTGTCGGTCTGATCTCGGGAGGCTACATCGACGCAGGGAAGTACCGCGCCGAAAAACGCGAGCGAAAGCTACAACGCAGAGAGTTCCGCTACGAGCGCAGACACGGATCCAGACAGGGCTACCAGGGAGACGGCCGATCGCCCGCAGACTCGTACGCTTCTTCTGGACAGCAAGACCCAGACTACTTCAACCGTAGGGGAGGAAGGAGAGAACACCCTCGCGACAGAGCGGAGCGCAGGCAACGAGGAGAGAAGGGCGGCGTTATCGGGACGGTTAAGAAGGTTATGCAGGAGGATGTGTTGTATTTGATGATTGTGCCGATGCCTTCGGAGGCCGAGGTGACGGAGGCGAAGGAGATGCTTAGGGCGGAGAAGGAGAAGAAGTGAATGGGATGATTTATGAGTTGGGATTTATAGATTCTGGATAACAACGTGACGATCTTGATGGACAAGCATACTGGCAGTGACAGAGCTACTACCTGAAAGCTCGATTGAGATTAGTGACACTTTCGATGAGACTACTTTGTGAGAGAAAAGAGCTCGCAGACAATTGAATACGCCATCATTATACTCCAAACATAGAATTGAGAGTGACAAGTATATCAACCCCTCCGCCTCGTGCTAGGGCTGCTGTTCTTCTCGGATCCCGTAGCCTGTGCCTTTGCACTCTCAGCGGCATTTCCCACAGACTCCTTGATCTCGTGCTGGGCAGCAGGCGTGAGCTTGTGCTCGGTCGTCTGCTTGCTGTTGGGTGATTTCCAGTACATGACCATCTGGAGTGCGAGGACGGCGTTGAGAATGAATCCAGCGACGAAGCTGTAGAGGATGACCTTGTCGGGCACTTCCTGCAGGGTGGTGAAGATGCGCGAGAGAGAGCCGAAGAGGTAGGAGAAGACCTGTGTTGTGGATATATTAGCAAACGTAGTTCATCGACCTGCGACTTGGAGAGTATGTCGATCGACATCACTTACAGTGAAAGCAGAGAGCTGACCAGTACCGCCCTCGCGGAAGATCGCAATTATCTGCGGCAGCTTAGACAAAGCAGCCACAGCACCCGCGCCCATCTGCAAGTACTGCAGCATGTCCGGAGTCACAATATCGCTGTTGAACAGCAAGAAGCCAGTGCCCGCCAGCGCAGCAATGAGCATTGTTCCCATGTTTCCCTTGCCCGAGTACTCCAACACCAAGAAGCAAATAGCAATATTCTGAATGACGATGAACGCAGTCTCTCCGAAGGAAGAGAACGGGAACTTGTTCCTGACATTGTAGACCAAGGTGACCAGCAGGCTGGCGGTTTCGAGCAAGTATCCAATCAAACTCACACCCTCGGCCGATCCAGAGTTGATCAGCTTGATCATTTGCGGGACCTTGACGACGGACGATGCGCCGACGATGGCCAGACCAAGTGCTTTGGAGATCGCGAGTTTTACGCATACGGTATCGCTGATTGTGAGGTTGTGTACGAGGCTCCGGTAGCAGCTGTCGCCTAGGAGCGTGGTTGCGAGGTCTTGCACTGGTGCTGGTAGGCGGTGCGTGATGGGCGTGAGCACCGTGCGGAGAGTTTGTTCAAGGGCCTCCATCGTAAATAGATAATAATGCTCTATGTTGTTGGACGTGGGCGGTTGCGCGAGGAGAGGAAGCCTCAAGAGGCTGGTTTGTGTATAGGTGTTTACTGTCCAGGAATGAAGCTTGGAGCTAGCCTGAAATGGGAATTGATGGATTCGAGCTATATGTATAATGAACAAAGCATCGGCACGATAATCAAGGGGTCAATACACGATGCTTTGAAAGGCGTTCAGAGTAAGATATTGGCAGAAGATGAGAGTATGTGGAAATAGGATGAGAGTAGTTATGACTTGGTAGTCGTTCGTTTGTAGCTGCATTTTGAGTACTATTGACGCGGCAATGCCATCACGCTCATGAACTTTAGCCACGTCTCTATAGGCAATGCAGGCTTGCTCTTGTCAATGCCCTTGACATCTCCAAAGAGATCGCTCGGTAGTTTTGCACCAGGCATCACATCCTCGTCCATGCGATCCTCCATCTCCTCATCTTCATCCTCATCCTCGTCATCATCCTCTTCGTCTTCGTCCATGTTCTTATTCAGCTTCCTCTTCAGTCCGGTAACCACATTCTCCACACCAGCCTCCTTCTCTGCCAGAGTGTACTCGTAATCAAACGCACCGCTCGAGTACATGTGACCAGCCGTCTGTGTGCTTGTTGGTTTCGCAAACGCCCATAGCTCGGCCTGCTCGTCCTCCTTGAGGCATGTGTCCCGGCCGTTGTCCCATTTCGCGACCCTGCTCGGGTTTGTGTGGTCGTCTACCCAATCCTCTACAGCAGGCTCGGCTTTCTTGCGCAACAGCTGTTGAAGAACCATCTCATGGGAGTGCCCGGGGAATGAAGCGTGCGGATACGGGTGTGCAGCGGTGAGGAAGTTACGGTTCGCATCGAAGATGGTCTGCAATTGTTGCAGGTCGGCCGCCAGAAGGCCTGCGCGCGTCTGTAGCGAATCCCTGCCGATGCGCTTAGCATGTCGGAACAGGATACTACGCTTGAGAACGGTGTATAGAAAGCATTGCGCAAATCAGAAGTGGCGTTGACCTACCATGTCGGCAGCGTTTCTTGTCTGCTGAGATCAGTTTTGAGGATATTGAGAGAAGTCGACAGCTGTTGTAGACGCTGGCGCAATTGGTCTAGCGCACGAATGTTCTCTTGAGGAAGCGCCATGGTATCGATGATATGCTTTTCGCAGGGTCACTTCGAGCAGTATTCGTGGACGATCTGTTTGGAATTGGAGCAGCCCGCGAGCTGTGAAGCTTGGAGAGTTGGGATGGTCTGTGCTTGGATATCTCACCTCAATTCACTTGGAGGGTGGCTGGCGCTATCATTGTACATTACAATAATATCCATTGAGACTTCTTATTGTAGTCCCGGTTTCGTCGCACCCTTTGCTTTCACTCGAGATGATTGCCGGCTCGCGCACATGCACTTTCAAGTCTTGCGTAGTCATACCACGTTCAACGATATCTCCATCTCACGTGCGTGGTGATCAAAATGGGTAGGCGTATATGCTAACATGCATGCTATACTGGCAGCACTTGGCTTCAGTGCCATCCATCTCGTGTTGTCAATATGCTCACCTGACTCACTCCTCGACGCATCTGTGCAGCATGCTGAGCTTCACTACGCACAGTCACGCAATGACAAGCCTCACATGGCTTTACGACACACCGGTTCCACGATTCTATCTGTGACCAACGAGTTCTATCGCCCTGTACCTCAACAATAACAACTTCGAGTCACAATTGCGCTCAAGAGCATGGTACCATCTCAACCACAATAGGATCTTACGACAATAGCAGGGTGAAGTCTGACCATATTGTTCTTATGTGTTCACGCCATACGGACAATAGGATTCCAAGGTATTGTCGTCCCAGCCATCGCGGACAGTGACAATAGGAAGCCCGTCGCCTATTGCTGGCCCTCGAGCTACTTAATCACCCTGCCTGGCTCTCATGTCTTCGGACTTACAACGAACAGACATCCTCTTACCAAGCACACCTGCTGCTCTGAAACAAATCTACCACATACCCACAACAACACAGCCTTCCAATCACACCTTTCAATCTGACACCGAATCATCACAAACTTACAACATCTACCCATCTACCACACCTCCAACCATGGATTCCAAGCAACTCGCAACCATCCACGACCTCCTTCGCACCGGTTTGGGCATGAGCGCCAAGTCAGCGGCAGCAACTGCCTGGAAGTGGCAGAAGAGCGACTCTCAGACAGCTGACGCCAGCCTCTTTGTCCACAAGGCAATTGAGCACCAGATCGATGAGTACAGGACCCAGAACTTCGAAAAGTTTGGCCTCGTTATCGCAGTGTACCCGGCCACCAACGCAAAGTCCATTCAACTGCAGCTGCCGTCCGTTGGCAAGCTCGTAATTGGCTACGATTGCTACATCTTCAAGCCTTGTCACAACGAGCAGCCTCCCAAGTCGCTGCGTGTTCGCCTTTTCCATGGCAACATCCAGCTCTCTTTCTGCGGTTCCTGGCACCCGGTCTCCACCTATCTCGACGAGATTGACACCAGCACGACATTGGAGCATCAGCCACAGCTTGACTATGACAGGCAGTACTACTGGTGGCGTAAGAATGGCAAGTCATTCAACATCATGAAGCTCCCGGGCGAGCTGCGCAATGCCATCTTCGACATGGCCTTCCCTGGCCAGGCGCACCCCTTCCCTTCCAGCAAATGCAGGAACCGTCGTTACCTGCCGTCATTCGAGCACTCCCACACGGCCTTGATGAGAACCAACAGACAGCTCCATGCAGAAGCCAGCGAGCGTTTCTACCAGACCACATCTTTCCTGCTTGAGCACCGCCAGCTCGTCAACAAGGTGCTCAACAACACACATCTCACATCACGCTTGCGTCACCTGCGCCTCGACCTCACACACAGCGGATACCTGGACCTCTTCCGTTTCAGACCTCAAGATTTCGAGTCTCACACCTACGTCAAGCGTCAATTCCGTGAACTTACCGATCTGAAGAGCTTGGAGATTCACATCCAGGCGCCTTCCAGAATTGCCGAGAAATCTTGGCTTCAAGGCGCGTGCCAGGTGACAGCTGTCGACATGATCATCCGAGCCGCCATGCCCTCGATCCAAGGCCTGCCAGTCACCTTCACAGGCTATCTGAAGGACAGCCAGAAGGCAGCTTATGAGGATCAAACTGCCGCTGCCCGAGAGTTCTACTTGAGCTTCAAAGCTCTGACCATCGCCACTGGTACCGACAGCTCCTTGAGTGCTTTCGACGATTTCTCCGAGCGCATGGCGTCTGAAGAGCGTGGTGGCGTGCGCGTCGATGGCCAAGAGTGGGCTCCCGCGCCTCCACCTGACTTGGAATGGGCTGGCATGACACTCTCTGGTCTGAGAGACGCGGTGTGGTGTTCGTGCAAGACCAGGTGCAGACGCGAGACCTGGGACCCGACCGACTGAATCAAGAATTGTCTGGCTTGCTTTTCGCCATGAGCTGGCGCGGTGGTGGTTGAGATCAGACTGTGAGCACTACTTTACGGGCTGGACCCACGATTGCTGGTTTTGTAACCATGCATTGACTTTGTTGGTGGTCGAGATTGGACAGCATCCAGAACGGCTAATTGTTGTTACCATGCGTTTGCCTTTTGGTGGTCTATAACGGATTGCCTTCAGAATGGCCCTTTGTTTCTACCAAGCGTTGGCTTGTTGGTTGTTTCGATTGGACTGAACCCAGAATGGCTGGTTCTGAAGCCACGCGTTGGCTTGTCGGTGATTGATACTGCGCTGAAGGGCTAAAGTGGCCCTTCCACCTTGTGGCTGGCTGTAGGCTCACACCAAAAGTACAAACCAAAAATGCAATCAATGTTTATCAAATGTTCCCACTGTTTCTTCGGGTCTTCCACTAGAATTGAAGTCTTCGTCCCTCGCGAGTTGGCTGGCGCAGACAGACAGCGGCGGATCTCGGCCTCCGGCCCGCCTGGAGTGAACTTGAGACTTGGCGGCGAACTCGCGTGTTCAAGAAGTCATCGGGAATGTGATTACTACCACATCCGACTAATATTCTTAACCACCTTATATACACAATGGCCAACCGCGGCTGATAATCAAGTCCGTGGCTCTGGCGCGCTTGTCTCGACGAGTCGCGGCCACGTGACCATGAAAAGCAAAAGTTGGAAGTAGGCACCGAATCTCTGAAGGCGCTTGCCACCCACCTCGCACGTGTGACCTGGTCTGAACAACCGAGCAGCAGGTTTGCAGTTCGGTGCGGCCTAGGGAGAAGACATTTACTCGTTCCAGAAAGTCATCAGATATGTCACAAGCAACGCAGATTTCGCGATACCGCCCAGCCGTAATCGCCATCACTGGGGTCGCCGCCGCTTTCGGCATCTGGACATTATATGCGACATTCACGGAACAATCAAATAAGGCACCATTGCATAGGAGTAATGCTGTGCGACGGACACGTCGTCCATCCGCCGGGCTGCTGGCCATCGAGACTACTAGACCATCCCTTGATGAACCCTTTGGCGCGGTGGTGATCAAGAGGAACAACATCCCTATAGGGCGCATCGTCTTTGGTCGTGACCAGATACCTTCGCCCGAGGAGTGGCAAACGCTGTATGGGGATGATGCGGAGCATATGCGAGCTCGAATTGTTGGCCTTGCCTTGCGAATGGTTATGAGCACATCGCAAGAGACTCTCGAACCGCTAGAATTGGCCGAGGAGGCCCGACAACAACTCTCAGATTTCGGACTGGCATTCATGGGCAACGACATTATCAATGATCACGCAGAAGCTGCCCGGAGGTATCGACCTAGATTAAGCGACATGCTCGGCAATATTGGCAATATCGATCTTGAACGCCTCTTCCAGAATTATCTCAGTGAACTGGCAGAGGAGGTTGCCGAAACAGAATTGGGGGTCATGGAAGAAGCTCGAGCAGCGGAACCAGCCCAAGGGCTAAAGGGCCTATTGTACTATATCGCAGAGGAAAAGGCAAAGCGTGAAGCATATGAGCATCGTGGCATAAGATGTGATTCCTGCAACGAATCACCCATTCGTGGCGTTCGCTGGCACTGTCTGAATTGTCCGGATGTCGATCTTTGCTCTACCTGCGAAATGACCTATCCTCATCAGCAGACACATGTTTTCGTCAAAGTCAAAATCCCGCTCCCGGCTGTCGGTCAGCCAGGCCGAACATTGAGCTATCCTGTGTGGTATCCAGGTAGCCCTCACATCCTACACGAGCCTATTCAGCCGGCACTACGGAAACGCTTGGCCGAGGAGTACCATTACGAGGAGCCGCAGATCGACGCTCTGTACGATCAATTCATCACTACAGCTAATGTTTCCTTTGAACAAGATCCGTCGGACATTAAGATTGGCATCGACAGACGAGCATTTGACAGCGCCTTGACAATCGAAGCTTGGACTGAGCATTGTGCGCCAAACGCACTTTATGATCGCATGTTTGCATTCTATGATCGCGGCAACAAGGGCGCGATCCTTTTTGAAGATTTCATCAATGGCATGGCATATCTTCGCGGACCCAGCAGGCATCATCCAATGACACGGGCGCTGCAAGGCTTTGACATTGATAATGATGGCTTCGTCGATCGTCGCGACTTCCTTCTCTTAATGCGAGCCAAGTATGATGTGCAAAAGGCCTTGATAGCTGGTGCTTCAGGTATACGCGCAGATAAAATCTCACAGGAAGGTGCTGATGTGCTCAAGTCGAGCCAGCCTATCAGTGCTATCTTCTGCGAACAAGACATGCCTTTGGGTGAGCAGCGCTCTAGTGGCGGAAAGCGAGTAACTCATCTTGGCGATCTCGAGCCTATCGAAGAGGTTAAGACTATTCTCGAAGATGACGAGGTGCCAGCTGGCACGAGCACGAGCATGTTCCCTCCTAACGTGCTCCGAGTCCGTTCACTCCCGCATTTACAACGCCAGCTTGCGCGCCTTGACAGGGTGCTACATCAAAGCGACACTGAGGAGGTTCAAGCCGACGAAGGACAGGCGACAGAGGAACAGACAAGTCCTTCGGCCGACAATCTCTCCGAAGAGGACGCGAACGTACTCGGCGTCGGGCAAGACAAAACAGTCTCGGCAGGCGAAGATATCTCGAATAGTACCTACCAGGATGTCCTTTGGAAATACACGGAGTCCAGCTACAATGAGGTTCTCGACCTGATTTTCAAAGGAAGGGAGAAGCTTGATCGCGAGGTTGAAACAACAAGATTGGAACGTGAACGCTGGCGCAAGGAAATCGATGCTGCTATGGCAGACAAGAAGGCTCTCGAGGAGAACCTGCGCACCGGTGCAGAGCTGGATCCGCTGGTCGCTGCAGCTGCTCATTCATACGACCAGTCGTCGAGATCATGGATCACCAATCAAGATACTCAGGAGCAGCGTGCTGCTGAGGTGCAACGTGGCATTGACGAGCATATGCGCGACAGCATTTTGCCGACGGACAGAGAGAGCCTTGATCAGTTTGAGGCAGACATCCAAGAGCAGTCTCTGGACGAGTTGCTCGCCGCTGCCGGCTATAGCATAGCCGAGGACGATGACGACAAGTCACCAAGAAGCCCCAAGGCATCTTCAGCGCCAGGATCTGACGCTCAAGCCGCCACCAACGTCCAGCAGAACGGCTCTCCGTTGTCGAAGAACGACACTGCTCCGCAACAGCAGCGATTGGAGCATCTGGCGTCCCTGGACGAGGCAGAGAGACTGATGGAAGCTCGTGGCGGTGCAGGTCGTATGTCCTGTGACGAGCTTGCAGCGATGGCGACTTCGGATAGAGAAATACGAGGGCTCATCACTAGCTGGCTGGAGCTCGCCAGCTTTTGATTCATTTTTGTGTATATTCATTGGCTGTGGCATTTGTACAAATTGTAGTTTCTTAATTGAACATAGGAACGCGCTATTGCTTCGGCAGGATTCTCCCCGTCGTCTGTGCTGTGCATTGGATGATCCTTTCGATCGGTAGACTGGTCTAGGGTGTTATTGTTGGCATTTTACGACTTTGTGATTTGTCAGTATGGGTAAAGTGTAGTGCTGCCTGGTATGGTCGTGAACGTCTTGCTTGGCTAGTTTGCGCAGCTTGATCAGGATGCCAACAACCACCCACACAACCAGTTTCCTGACATGAAACTTATACGAGGATAATCGCCGATGCCTAATTAAGCAGAAAAATCGACCAACAGCCATATATCCTGCTCTTGTACTCACGAAACGCATGTTCTGTTCATTGAGACCTAACCCTCGTAACCATAGCCATCAGCGAGTCGGTGCCACGCGGCAGAAGTGTGAATACGTGTATTATCAGCTCCCTGACTCGGGTACCTCTTGTAGATCTTTACATCTCACCGGCGTGAATCTCAGGCGACAATGTTCTACACTACGTGAATGTACTATGCGGGATATCTCAATAGTCGCAGCTACATATATGCTTCTCTTGTTCCACGATAGACATGCATGTTTCGCTGAAAAGGACCTATAAGGCCATCGACATGGAGTGAGTGAACAGACTTGTGGCATCAAAATCCTGACTCATGCTGCAGACATCACAAGCGTGACAAAGCCTGTCTGCGCCGAGTCTCATGCATCATAAATTAAAGATACGGACGTTCCCAGCCATCCATGCAATCATGTTGCGCTATAGCATCTTTATTTCTATCTATGGATGCTCGCCCTTGTCGACTAGCAGTTGCGGCTGAGAACTAGCTCCAACACGATGGGTGACCCTAGCGAAATGAGCCCAGCCGCTAGCCTGACATTGGCGGGAACAAACTATACCGCCATCCTTCGCGTCCTGTATGAAACTGTTAGCCTCAGCACACGCCGATGATTGGTCCACCAGCGCTCGAGCAACAAGATCGTCCTCTATCGCTTGAGGCAACATGTCGGCTGCGAAGCGTTGTCTGCACTGGGAATCGCTAGGGCCTAGAGCTAGAGCATCGTGCGTCTCTGGTCTGGAGGATGAAGCCTTTGAAATAATTGCATGGGGTCCCCTCACGCCACAAGGGCTCCTGTAACGTTTGTTTGTCCTTTTTCGTCTGCTTGTGTCACCTTTGTATATCGGTGAAGTCTTAGAAATGGCTACTGGCGTGACTGTTCGGCGGCGAGCCCAGCTACTGGCACTGTCACTTTTTGGACTAGCCAGTGCTGCAATTAACAACGATGCTGCGGCTTATGAGATCCGGTTTAACGACACTGCATCAGTTGGTCCCGACGGTGAGTGTCGCTTGAATGCTGTGTAACCATTCTTGCAGCTGATTGTGACCAATCAAGGCCCGTGGAACTACATCTTACTGGCCGACCCGGACAATGGCCAATACATTGCAACCCTGCCCACAGTCGCCCGAACTACGCTCTATGTGAACTCGAGTGCATGTGGAATGCTGGGAGCAACATGTCCGCCCCCCAAGGACCAGACATGGCATGCATACGACGCATGGGAAGCAGCTGGTGGGCCGGACACGAAGAGCTATTTGATGCCAGCATCCGACTGGGACGCAGACTATGCTGCACTTTTCAACTTCACTGGTGCTGGAGGATATTTCGTCGACCAGATAGTACTGCCCAACAACAGCGACAGCGACAAGCCAGCATACCTGGGAAACCAAGCTTTGGCGGTTAGCAAGGACTGGACGGTCAATTTGGGCGCCTCTCACCAGTACACTAGGAGTGTTGGCCTGGTGAGTTTGATATCGTCTGAAAGCGACTTGATGCGGCAGTTGGCTGACAAAATTAGCTCTCTTTGAACGCGTCAGCTCCGATTATCAATTACGGCAAGACACAAGACGAGTCTGTGAATGCGAACACAGCCCTGCAAACCGCCTATGACGACGGCTACATTCCATCCTTGTCATACGGTCTGCACATAGGCTCAGCCGAGCCTAGTGTAACTGGCAGCTTGGTACTTGGAGGTTACGATAAATCTCGGATCTTGTCCGACGCTATCATTGCTGGAAACAACAGTCTGTTCCGCCTCACCGATATCGCCTTGAACGTCTCGAGCGGCGGCTCGGCTTTCTTGAAAGCATCATCTGCATACAACAATGGTCTGCTAAAGACACCAAGCGATTTTGGCGAATATGTGGTCGTGCAACCAAGACCCGGATTGCCATACATGTACCTACCAAGGGATACTTGCGACGCCATTGCCGAATTCCTGCCCGTTACGTACAGCGCGGACTACAATCTGTACCTA
Organism: Cladosporium sp. VS III D KN 1; assembly: GCA_019775635.1. NCBI lineage: Eukaryota > Fungi > Ascomycota > Dothideomycetes > Cladosporiales > Cladosporiaceae > Cladosporium > Cladosporium sp. VS III D KN 1. The sequence goes on from JACWFN010000009.1 coordinate 1,462,708, forward strand.
TGGGATACTGAGAGCTCCGCCTACGAGGACATAGTCAGCTCGCCTCATTATCTTTCCTTTGTTTTCTCTGATGACACGAAACCCACCGCACACATCAACGTGCCATTTGCACTGTTGAATCTTACTCTGGATACACCTCTGGCTAAGAAGCCAACACAGTATTTCCCCTGCAGCCCATGGGAGGCAGAGACTACGAGCTATACCCTCGGTAATGCCTTCCTCCAGGCTGCCTTCCTCAGCCAGCATTGGCAGATGAACACAACAGTTCTTGCGCAAGCCCCAGGGCCGGATTACCACGAGAAGAACGTACAAGTGATCCCTTACAACTCCGACACGGCAGTAGGTGCTGCTACCGGTGCTGCTGACTGGGCGACAACATGGGCAACCACGCTCAAGGCTCTATCGAACGGGAACAACTCAGACTCCAGTTCCGGAACAACGAGCTCAAGCCCAAGCGCGAACGATGGCGGAAGTGGAAGCGACTCACCAAAGAATGGATCTGCCAGCTCCTCTTTCGCAGGCGCAATTGCTGGAATCGTCATCGGTGTGGTCGGCGGTATCGCTCTCATCGCCGCAGCCGTCTTCTTCCTCAGGCGACAGCGCCGGAAGAAAGCCTCGCAACGCCTTTCCTCAACCGGCGTATCGTTGCAAAACCAGTCTCCGCACGATGATTCACAACATGCCGAGCTGGAAGCGTTCGCTCACCAGGGCGAACATAAGCCCGGGTACGAAGTAGAGACGAGGAATCTTACCGAGTTGCCTGGCCAGCAGAGAGCATACGAGCTGGCGGGCGAAGGACTGCTTGCGGAGAAGCCAGCCCATTAATGTCAGTGTAGATAGACTTACAATAATGTACATAATGATTTTGGTTAATGCATACTTGTTCAAGAGCTGCTAGCCAGCACACACACCCATATGCATGCTTTCCCTCCAAGTTACGAAAGCCCACAGCATGAGCACATGTTGTATGTCAGCTCAGTGTCGCTTTGAAGCCGTGAAAGTACAGTGATGACCGCGAGAGGACCATGTCAAGGCTGGACAGCCATGGTGAACTCGAACTATTGCTTATCGAAATGAAGGAAGTCACAGCACAATAGGGAAATGGATAGATGATGTTTTGCAATTGCCACAAAATGTGAGCAGATAGTTGCGTAAATATATATCAAGGGACAACCCTTTTAATTAAACCCGACATGCCCGAAGTGAAGAATCGAAGGGGCAGAGGCCATAAACAATCCCAAAAGGCCATCTCTCGACAAAGTGCCGGAAGGCTGGCTAATCGTGACCGAGCGACCCAGAAGAGCGCGCTTAAAGGGGGACGGCCAAGCAGTTGAGCTCGAGGTTGATGAGGTTGCCGGAGGCATCGCCAGTCTGGCAGCAAGCAGCGACGTTGGAACCGCAAGCCTGCTGGATGGGGATGGCGACTGTGAGATTGATTGTTAGCAGTGAAAGTGGTGAGCGTGGAAAGATTGATGGACATACGGATGGGGATGCTCAAGCAGTTGGCACCGATGAGGTCCTCACCGCTGTTGCAGCAGGCGAGCTTCTGGCCGTTACCGCAGACGGCGTCGGAGGACTTGGAGTCGACATCGACCTTGGTGGCCTTGTCGGAGCCACCCTGGGGAGCGGCGAAGGCAACGGCAGCCACGGAGGCGATGATGAGAGACTTGAAGAAGGCCATTTTGTTGATTGGGTTGGTTGGTAAAAAGGGTTGTAGAAGCGAATGTGGTTGTTGAGAAGAGAAGATGTTGGATGATGAGAAGAAGTTGGACTGAGCAGGTCGAGAAGGTGTATCTTATACCATTCGAGAGCCGCCTTGTTTGTGTTGTCGGTGTGCCACCGCCGTTTGGACGCCTTTGCTATGTGGCCGCTATAGGGAAGCATATGTCGATCTCAATCCACAAGTGCCTCCCTGTCTCTAGCTTGTTGGACCGCAATGCGGGTCTTGGCGGCTATTGTGCAGGCCAAGGATATACGGTCTGAAGACGGAAAACTTGCCTGCATGATGCTGAATTTCCTGCTGCTGGTCGTGTTTGCGTGGCGACATCATGCCGCTGGTACCTGTTGCTTTACCCAGTGTCTGTACATACTCCATCAACATCTCTGGCGACAGCATGGGGCTGGTCCATTCAATTGTTGTGAAACTCGGACTCTAAGACATAGTCAGGGTGAGAACCAGCTCGTGCGATACTAAGACAACGCATATGCGCGCACGGCTTGAAGAGCAACCGCGGGGCGAAGGGCGGCGAGGTGGATTTGCATTAAGGGAAGTGATTAGTCCAGAAAGAGACTGAACTAGATGCAAAACCACGTGGACATCCCTTCCCGAGCCATCCGATGCTCCGCAGCGTTGGTGAAGCGTAGAATATTCGACCAGTATTGCACTGACCAACACTATATGATCTGTAGATCATAGATTCGATCATATCGACCAAAGAAATCAAGACTTGCCGCTTGACGCGCGACTCCTTGCAATGCGAATCTCATTACCGATAAACAAGACATGGGAAATTCTTCGTCGTGGCGGCATGCTGATAATGTCGGTGTACATCGTCTGGCCTGCATGGCGGGCAGACAACCCGCTCACAGGGTGTTGAGAGACATCTGCTGTGGAGATCACGGTCTCCGCAAGAGCGAGACATAGATCTCCTAGGACGTCGATCTGATAGCCTTATAGGTCCACTCAGGGGAATGCGGGGCCGAGCTGGTACAGAGCGCGTAGGTGCGCGGACAAATCCTGACCTATATTATCTTCGTTATACCTCAGACCCGCTGAAAGTTGGAACGAGAAACAAACGCGGGAACATGCGGGGGTTGAGAAATGTACCATTTGACGGTGAGCCACTGCAGCAGGAGATCTCACCGTCCATTCTAGCTTCGGACAAACGTGAGTAAAACACTCACCGACTTGCCGATTTATGTCTTGGTGACTGTCCAATCTCGTTAAGCTCCAAGTCGCACGTTGGCCTTGATTTGTTGTCACCCTGAGACTTTGGGAACTCCGAGATACCAACAAACAACAACTCTTACGCCAACAACATCAACATCAACACTCGAGGCTGTATGCTGCAAGTGATGGTGCTGCGACAAGCACAGCGCTAACGGCAATTCCACGGCCCCGATACCTGCGCTTCATATTGCTTCAGCATTTGTTGTTCAGGAATTTGCACATGAAGGTTGTCCGAGCTGCGGAAAACAAGAGACGAAAAACAGTCAACGCAGGGCAGTAGGATCGGTCATCTGAAAGTACTGCCGGCCTGTGGGCGAGATTGAGCGGTGGATTCAATTGGGTGCATCTACGAGGCGTCCACGTTCAGCTCCATAAAAGCCAAGACGAGCAGAGCAGAGCAGACCAATGAAGCATACGCTTTCCCAATCTTGACAGGTAGGTGGATAGGTTTCCCGGGTTCGTGTGAGTCTCGCATGTTCTTGCGTCGGCAACGGTGTTCGGTTCGCACCATTCGGCGTTTCGAAGACGTAGATGAGCAATTGAGGACCGGATCCAGACCAAGGCACATGGTCACTTGGTGCTAGCATGGCCGAAATGGAAGAGTTGCTCGATTTTCGGCGGGAAACACGCGAGTCCGTTACTCGTGTTGCTGTTAACACTGTGAGCATCAGCAGAGGGCTGCATCAGGCTGTGGCGGACTCTCGTTTTCAGAGCTGCTCATAATCTGATGCTCGATTGTTACACAGCAAGATGCTCATGAGATCAATCGCGGTACGCCCGTTGCACCTTTGTCTGTTTCCAATATACGTGAAGAGCTCTACCAAGGTTTGGTCAGATATTTGATGGCCAATGTCAGGACAGGGAGCGAATGTGCTGGAGAAACACCGCTGATGGGCTCGCGCTGTGAATCGGAGCATGCTTCACTATAACGCTGCTCCTGTGCGAGTGAGCCGAATACTTCGAGGATTGAGAGTAAAGTTGCACACACAGAGTGTGTGATAGATGTGAGAGGGGCCCATTCGCGGTGACCAGCATCTCCGAAGTAAAGCCGTGTCTGCGTCATTTTCAAGATCGAGAGGACCCCGCCAGCAAAGTGCTCACATATTATTATTGCGAAGCCGAATAGATACCACTGTCTAGCACCAGATACCAGCAAAACATCGCCAACATGTCTGTCGCAACTCCCAACGGTCCCATCAACGCCGAAAATGCCGACAACTTCGAGGACATCGAGAAGCAGTTCGCTGTCAAAGGTGAGATATCGCAAAAGAAGCATGTATGACATGTTCTGACATGCTTGCGCTCTGCAGTTGTTCAGCACATGACCACCTACTGGTCAATCCTTGAGAAGATGCCCGGCTCCAAGCTGCGTCTGACCAAGATCGACGACGATATTCACGAGCATTTCCTCAAGGATTTCCCCGACTACGACTTGAAGGCCACAATCAACGAGGATGAGATGAAGAGCAAGGCGGGCAAGGAGAGATGGCGCACATTCATCAACACCTACGAGGGTAAAGTTGACGACTACAACTTCGGCACAATGCTCCGCGCAAACCCAGCAGAGGAGTACGGACAAGAGGGCACCATCTTTGGTAGGCTGTGAAAAGAAACCGTCGGACCAGAGTCAGAGTGCTAACGTAAAGCTTCACAGCCGTTCGCATGCAGTTTTATGCCATTGAGATCGCAAGGTAGGTTTTCTGGGCAGTTTTGGTTATGTTTCCCGAATCAACACTGATGATAATGCAGGAACCGTGCTGGTCTGAATGACTGGATTTACGAGAAGGCGCAGAAAGAAGGCTCGGCTTGAAAGCTGCGAGGCTGAAGTTCGATATGGTTTTGTGACGATGGGAGGAGACACTGCCTTCACCCGCAAGACTTTTGCGTAAAAGATCAGGTGACTAAAGATATATCCTGGGGCTGAGCACGAATCACTGCGACTGGTGTGCTCTCTGGTCGCGGTGGATTGTGAGACAGCGAGCAAGCTCTGTGACGAAGATACGAAAGGATATTGCCCGACGAACAATTTGGCGGTGTCGCGGGTTATGATGACTTTAGAGGGACACATAGGGTACAGAGGAATGTAAAAGCCGGGTCCCCATTGATCGTGTCAGCTCAGGAGCGTGGTCGATATATGTGAGTGTTCCGAACAATACTAACAATTCTTGTGTCACCATCCCGGCAATTGCCGTAAACAACGCAGCGCTCCCACCGATGACTGCACGACACATCCTCGAAATAGTCGCACACCTTCGATTCTACCTTTGAAACCGGAGCTTTCCACTCTAGATTCCGAACGTATGGCAGCTGCAGCATTTTCCCCATGCCGCCTGCTATAGAGCAGAATCGCCGGCAGAGCAAACGACCCTTCTCTGGCACCAGCAACGCGAACTCGGCGAGGGTGTCTGAGCCCACTAGCGAAGCTACTACCACCGAGAGCTCAGCAAAAGCACCATGGCGTGCGCTATTCTTCTTCACCACCAAATCAAATCTCCCCACTATGATCACTGGGGTTCTATTTTCAGTCATCGCCGGAGCCTCGCCACCCATCAACGCCTGGATACAAGGAAAGATCTTCGAAAGCTTCTCGTTGCTGGGCGCCGGTCAGCTCACGGGAGAGAAACTTTACAATGATGACAAAAAGTATGTGCTCTACTTCGTGGCGCTGGCTGGCGCTACTTGGCTTGTCAACGCTGGCGAGTTTGCCTGCTGGATGTCTTTCGGAGAACTACAAGCAAAGAGCGCACGGGACCGTCTGTTTCATGGCTTGTTGGAGAAGGACATCGAATGGTATGACATGCGCAAACACGGCATCGGCGCCTTGCTCCCTCGTTTGCAAGCTCAGATACGGGAACTTCAGCTTGCAACCTCTCAGCCTCTTGGAGGAATGTTTCAGCTGGTGTCGACATTCGTTCTATCGATGGCGCAAGCATTCTACTTCTCATGGGACCTGACGCTCGTGACCATATCCAGCGTACCACTCATTATGGGTATTGTCATCTGGATCGGACGACCCATGCAGACTGCTCTCACCAGTCAGCAAGGCAAGCTGACAGAAGCGCAAAAGTATCTGACCAGCGCATTCTCCGCGATTGAAACAGTCAAATGCTTTAATGGTCAGACCATTGAGCTCGGCAAGTACATGAAGAAGGTCGAGGAGGCGGCACTTTTCTATTATCGAGTCGCAAATGTACACGCGATACAGATGGGATTCTTGGGCTTTCTAGCCTCCACCATCTTTGTACAAGGCTTTTTCTATGGTGGCATCCTAATAGATAAACACAAGAAGTCGACGGCTGATGTTATGACCTGCTTCCTGTCGGCCATCTCGGCTTTCCAGGCTGTGCAGGGCATACTGCCTAATATCATTGTTCTGGAGAAAGGCAGAGCCGCAGGATTGACATTGCGGACGATCATGGCGGAAGTTCAAGGCGGCGCCGCAGTCCAGAAAACCTCGGACCTGTTACGCCCAGAGCAATGTAATGGCGAAATAGATGTGCGACACCTGTCATTCGCATACCCTGCGCGGCCTGATCAACTGGCACTGGACGATGTGACCATGCGCATCCCGGCAGGAGAAATCACCTACCTGATTGGCAAGAGTGGATCGGGAAAGAGTACTCTCAGCCAGCTCCTCATGCGCTTTTACAAGTCGTCACCTGGATCGATATTGGTCGATGGAATACCGCTCGAGTCCCTTGATGTTGGGTGGCTACGCAGCAATTTTACTTTGGTCGAACAGACAAGCCTGTTGTTCAATGACACAGTCTTCAGGAACATTGCGTTCGGACGGCATGATTTGGACAATGTTACCAAGGCGGATGTCATGGAGGCAGTCGAGTTTGCATTATTACAATTGATGGTCACCGACATGCCTGATGGTCTCGAGACTATCGTAGGCTATAAAGGCGGCACGATGTCTGGCGGCCAGCGGCAACGCATGGCGTTGGCAAGAGCGAGACTGAGAGACACTCCGATTCTCATGCTGGACGAATCAACTAGCGCGCTCGACCACATCTCTAGAGCGTTAATGATGGACGCCATACGCCACTGGCGGCGTGGTAAGACTACCATCATAATCACACACGATATCTCTCAGATCCTTGCAGAGGACTATGTTTTCGTGCTTGAGCAGGGTAAGCTAGTTCAGGAAGGGTTTCGGCGGCACATGGAAAGAATGAAAGACACACCATTTCAAGCCTTTCTACCACCAGAAGAGAGGGCAACGGAGTCGCCATACGATTCCAGGAAGAATACAGCATTTGAGTCAATCTACACTCGGGGATCGTCAATCGACTATGCTTCTATCATGTCGCATGACACGAGTACTCCTTTCGACCCACTCGAAGCTCAACTGACTGCTATGGAGACGAAGAGGACTTCGTTCATGCCTCAAGTCTTCGCCGAAGGCGGAATAGTACCCGGAATGCACGCGGCTGGCAAGACTGGTCCTAAGTCTGCTTTCGCCTCGCCTTTCTTGCGAATGGCTGTCAATCCGCCAAATTTGCCGGCCCTAGTGACTCGGTGGGAGCCTTCGAAGCCTGGCAGCAGAGACTCTACTCCTTTGACGTCTCCAGTAAGCGATCGAATACCTGCACGACCGCGGATGTCGGTCATCCTTGAGAACTTAATAGACAAGGCTGGTAGGCAAGCAGCGAATGCAAGAGCTGTACCAGAGAATGCTGCTGGTCTTCGTCGCCGCAGACCTATAGAGGATGACAACTCATCAGTCTCGAACGGACCAAAATCCAAGCATGCCAAAGAACAAGAAGAAATCCAAGCTTCGCCCGACAATGTCAGGCAACAGACCTTCAAGGAGATACTGAAGACGATCTGGCCAAACCTCAACTGGTTCGATCGGTGTGTTGTGATAGTCGGCTTCTGGAGTGCCGCAATTCATGCCGCCGCCACACCGGTCTTTGCTTACATCTTCTCCAAACTCCTCGCTACATACTCTGTACCACAAGATCGCACGCGCAAAACGCTAATCTATGCTATGGCCATGCTTGGCATTGCGGCGATAGATGGCACACATACATATTTGTTTCGCTACTTGATGGAGTATGCGGGCCAACGCTGGGTGGACCGCATTAGAGAAAAGGCCATGATACGTATCCTCGATCAACCACGAGAATTCTTCGACAAAGAGATCAACTCAGTGTCACGCATGACGGAAGGCCTCGATCGGAATGCCGAGGAGATGAAGAACATACTAGGCCGATTCATCACCATGATCTTTTCGGCAGCACTCATGACAATAATCGCTGTTGTGTGGGCAATTGCTGGGCAGTGGAAATTCGCGCTCATATGCCTGTCGGCTGGTCCATACGTATATCTTGTCACCAACGCTTTCGCTGTCGTCAGCGGGAGGTGGGAAAGCATCAGCACGAATGCGGCGGAGAGCGCCAGCGCCATCATGAACGAGACTTTCACCAACATACGTACAGTCATGGCTTTGACGTTGGAAGACCATTTCTTGCAGAAGTACACCGAGGCTACTGAATATGCGCTAAAAGTCGGCTTCATTCGTGCACTGCTGTCAGGGTTCTTCTATGGCCTGTCGGACTCAGCTGGTGTATTCAGCACTGCACTAATATTCTACGTTGGCACTGTGCTTGCACGCGACAGTGGTCCAGCCGCAGTACCAGGGCTGCTACAAGTATGTGCAACACTCGTCTTCACGATAGCCAATGTCAGCGCTCTCCTGTCGTACGTCCCGCAAATTGGCCAGGCCAAAGATACTGCATCACGACTACTGCGCTTTGCACAGCTGCCCAAAAACTCCCATGAACATCTTGGCGATACAAAAGTCAACACCATAGGAGACATCGCCTTCAACGATCTGTACTTCTCTTACCCGTCAAGGCCAGATGTCATCACCCTCAGAGACATCAATCTTTGCATCAAACCCGGCACTTCAACAGCGATAGTTGGCGGTTCTGGGAGTGGAAAGTCTACAATTGCTAACCTTTTACTCAACCTCTACACCACCCAGCCACGACAAATGAATGGCTCGACTAAGCTCGGTGACCTTACTCTCGCCGGTCGGGATATCAAGAATGTGGACACTTCCTCTTTACGGGCTCTGATAGTCGTTGTTCCACAAATGCCCGTTATCTTCGCTGCCACAGCCGCGGAGAATATTGCGTACGGTCTCCCAGCTGACTCACCGTACAACCACCCAGACCGGATTGCCGAAGCGGCGCGCTCAGCAGGTATTCACACTTTCATCAAGAGCCTCCCAGCTGGCTACGCTACACTCATCGGGGATGGCGGACTTGGCCTCTCAGGCGGACAAGCACAGCGTGTTGCTATCGCTCGTGCTCTCGTGCGCAAGCCTTCAGTCTTGATCCTCGACGAAGCCACTTCTGCGCTCGATGTCGAATCTGCCAATTTAGTCCGCGACACACTGAAAGCGCTGTTGAACGAGGCTGGTCGTGATATGACAGTCATCATTATTACACACAGTCGTGAGCAAATGGAAATTGCAGAGCGGATTGTGGTGCTTGATCAAGGTCAGGTTGTTGAAGAAGGCACGTTTGATGAACTGTTGGCGTCAAATGGTGCTCTAGTCAACCTGCTGAGTGGAGGCGAATGGGACGGCGACGCAGAAAAGAGAGGTGGGAGGAGAGCCGCGAGAGCTAGGGGCGGGCTGAGGATGAGAGATGTGGAATGGAGAGGAATGAGAGGACGGAAGAGGCTGCAGCTGTGAGAATGTGTGTAGCATTAATGTAGTACTAATGCAATGCTTTATCAAACGTCGTGTAAGATGTTGTAGTGCTATGGTAACGCAGTCTTTGATATACCATTCTGCAACTAAGATACCAAACTCAAAATCGTGATGTCACTTAGTAGACGGCAATATACTCCTCGACAGGACGGATCAAATCTGTCTTCTGGATCTTGCCGCTGAGATTGAGAGGGAAAGAAGCGAGACCAAGGCTTTTAAGATCAGCCGCTCCACCAAGCTGTGAGTCCCGTCCACACACAGCGATGACATGCGCATGAATCTCATCAATGGTTTTTCCATTGAAATCTTCCACGATTGCAAATGGCTCTTGGCCGAGGATAGGATGTGGCTTCCCCAAAACCACCGCCTGCGAACAGTGTCAGTCTTGGAAGTCGAACAGCGTCAGGCTACGACTCACCTGCGTCCCAACGTACGCCTGCAAACAGGATTCAATTGTCGACGGAGCGATTGAAACGCCCGCACGTTTGATGACATCCTTGGACCTGCCGACAATGTAGATGTCTCCAGCGTCGTTGACCATTGCTACGTCACCAGTCTTGAACCATCGACCTGTCTCGTCGGTATAGATCTCTGGTGTATCTGTCTGCTGTCGGAGATATTTTTGGAAGGTGGTTCTACTTTGGACGTGTAAGTCGCCGACTTCTCCGCGCGGCACTACCTTACCGGTTGGGGACAGTATGCGTATCTTGGTGGCTGGCGCGATGTGGCCCACGGGCGAGATGCCGTGATGGAATGGGATAGAGTCCAGATCGGCCGAATATGGCCAGTCGAACATGGCACCGCACTCAGTCATGCCGTGCACATTTTGAACTTTGACTTGTGGAAAGGTTCGCTTGCATTTCCGGAAGACCTCTGAAGTTACGATGTCTCCACCAATAGTGACAAGCTTGAGGGAGTCGTAGCGTCTTGACCGCAATGTCGGTTCTTCGGCGATGGCAAATAGCTGTGCTGGGATCAGCACCAGTTCGGTGACGTTCTCCTGGTCGACATCGTCCAGATAAGTTCTTGGTTGGAAGGGATATGTGCTCAAGACCACGGTGGCACCGTCGCGCCAAGAGATAAGTGTGATCACAGGAGCTATCGCGCGGAAATTCGCTGTATGTATCAGGCGGACAGTACGTTGGGTACGATCAATACTTGCAAACCTCTGCTGCTTGGTGTACGCCGCCACGCCCGCAACGTCTTTGACGCAGCCTTTGGGCATGCCGCCTGAGGTACCACTTGTGTAAATCACCATCGCGGTACGATCTGGGTCATCATGTCGAGCACCGTCAATCATTTTGGCGAGTATCGATGCATCTCGTGGCTCGAACAAGGTCGCAAAATGTTTCCAGTCGTCTCTTTCACCGTTGGAGAGAGGTACAGGGGTCGCGAGTGAGATCTTGAGCGGATTGACGAATGTGTTCACAAGCTTATGGCCCTGCAGAGCCTCGTCTATCGCGGACGCTCCAACTCCATCGGCCACAACGATGGAGAATGGTCGCAATTGGACAAGTCTAGCCTCCAATTCCGCACGGCGAGGCTCTTGCAGCATGTCGATGTCCAAGAACGCGACTCCGAACTTGGCGATGATAGACGATGAAAACAGAAGAAGCCATTCCACGGAGTTTGGGACAAACGTCACCATGATTGAGTTTGGAGTTGGAGCTCGAGGTGATAGTCCGGCGGCCAAGTTCACAGCGGTGCCGAAGTACTCCGCGTATGTCCATCGTAAGCACGAATCATTGATCCTGCTGGGTAGCCTGCCAGTGGAGTACTGGACGATGTCCGAAAGATGGTCTGCCGATTGAGATCGAGACACCACGGCAAATTGATCGGGGCTCTTCAAGAGTCCACTCTCCATGCAGGTGAATATGGTTTCTTCATATTCTTCCAGAGGCTCTCCACATAGTTCCGATTTAGCAGCCATGCTCGAGAGTAATGATCAAAGGTATAATGTTGTCGTTCAAGTTTAGACAGAAGAATCGTTTCATGGTCTATTGCAATGCACGAGCGATCATTTATGTATCTACCTTTGTAAGCTGAGTGATCGTCAGCTTACTTCCACGTTGTCATCGTCTTAACCTTGTGCCGCAAAGCGCATGCGCTCAATGCTCGACTGTGCGGCTGATCGAATCCTTCGTGTTTAGAGTTCACATCTGAAGCTTGACAAAAGCTTCTCTCTAGCCCTTCTAGGAAGTGATCTGAGGATTGCCGCAAGCAGATCCGTCCTGATGCGCACTTAGCGGTCATCCGTCTCTCGTCTTGACTTTCGAGGGCAGGCTAGATCCATCGTTCGGTAGCGCTGTTCCGGCGGTGGGAATAGTGACAGCGTGCAGACAGCAGATCCTTTCTCTCTCGAGATGGCATCCTTGAACAGTACGTAGCGCCGTTGATAGCACCTCGTTGAAGCTTGAGAGCATTCGAAAAGCTATGACACTACACGATCCATCTTGACACCACTGGGATCCTGTGAGACTTCGTCACCCCATTCAGCCTTCCATCCGTGTTGTGCGAGGTACTTCTTCCAGGCATCATCCTCATCCTCGAGCCGCGTGCTCATGTCTGGTAGCACAAACCACGCAATCAAAGCTCCTGCGAGTGCGAAGCTCGATCCTATAAGGAATGCAGCTTGATCAGCCTTAGCTTGGTCAGCCCAAGAGCTCATGATGGCGCTGAAGACCTGTGTGCCTATAGCTGCGCCTGCCTTTGAGAATGCAGAGACCAATCCCATCATCTGTCCACGAATGGAGGTTGGGAAACTCTCAGTGGCGGTAATGACTACAGTTGAACCCGGTCCGACTTCGCCGAGGGTCAGGAAGAGTCCGTACAGGACAATGTAGAGAGGAAAGATCCTTTGGATCTGCTGATTGGCACCACCGAAGATGAAACCCAGCAGTGCTTGTAACGTGAAGCCAAGGGCCATAGTCTTCCGTCTACCTATTTTGTCGGAGAGATATCCGCCTATGAAGGGACCGGGAATGTAGAAGCAGTTGATGACTACGCCCCAACCTAAGCTCTTGATCATAGAGTCTGAAGGGTTCACTCGAGACGTGATGGTTCCGGCAAAGATTCCGAAGGGCACGCTCACATAATTGTAGGTGAACCAGGTGGCCGAGCACCCGAGCAAGGCACGCCAGTATCGCTTGAAAGCAAGCTTGTACGGCACGCGTTGCTTACGCATAGCCGATTTCCGGAATGCAGTCGAAACCGCCATACGCATACGGAACCAGAAGATAGACAATGGTGGGATCAGACCAAGGGCAAGAGAAGTTCGCCAGACAATCTCGTAGTTGGAGACCTTTTGGCCAATGCAGAGCAGAAGTAGAAGTGGTACAAGGGCAGCCCAGATATAGCCCAGGGAAGCGGACAAATCTGCCAGCATGGCGAAGTAGAAGCCTCGATTCTTGCGATATGCTTGGTTCTCGTCCGTTGCTTCGGCTGCACCAGCGCCTGAAACTGGATATTCTCCTCCTGCTCCCACGCCGGCGATACCGCGCGAGACAATGAGCATCCAGAACATGCCTGTTTCAGTGCGGCCGGACGAGCCTGCGGATAAGGCGATGCCGAGCACTAACAACACAGTAGTGGCGACTGCACCTGTCTTACGGCCCAGTTGATCCACTACACCACCAAAAGCCAGCATGCCAATGATCATGCCGATCAAGAAAGCATTGCTAAGTCTTGAGGATATGTCGCTGGTGAGAGTTTCGGGGTATATGACTGCCATCAGTAGCTGTGCATTTGCAATGACTGCTGCGTTACTTTTCTTAATGTCAGAGATGTTCTTCACATAACGAGGGATTGTGGAGGTCATACTAGCCATCGCTGCCAATAGCAAGCCCAGCGTAGATTATATTCAACCAGATCGAGAGCTTGCTGTAATGCTTCTTTGGCGCATCTTCCATTCGGCCATCTTCGTTGACTTCGACAACCACATCTTCGTTGGCAGCCTTTTTGGAAAATGAGGGACGGCCTGAAATCGCATCATGGACTCCGCTCTGTGGAGCAATCGATTCATCGCCAGTAGCGCCCATAGTTGTCAAATCTCCTTTAGCGACCTAAAATGCTCTTTCTCAGCGGGGCCATCCAGTGTATTAAACACTGATGGGACGGCAGCTCCATCGCAAGGTCGGAGATAGGCATATCGCCTCTTTGGCAGCTACAAAAGGGAGACTCCGGGATTGTGGACTCTGTAGCACCTCAAGGCTGCGGATATGCGGATTCATGCAGTCATTGACGACGTTGATTCGACGTAGAATACGCTGGCGAGGCTGGCTACTCGTGAGGTTACATTTGCCATTCCCTAGCGTGGTTGGCACGTGGTGGAGTGGATGATAAGCATCCACTTTGCGTTGGGGAGTGTGGAGTCGTGATAGCCCCCTCTCTGTCACTTGCCAAGTCAGACGTTCGAATGAGGCAGCCAATGCCGATCAATTGCCGCTTACCCTTGCCTTCAGAAACCATTTCGTTGATCATTATTATTGAATATTGAACCCTCATCAGAATCAATACACCTTGCAAGTTCTCATTCGACGTCGTGAAGGCGGGCATCATGCATCAGCTTCACCAAGGCGAGAAATCGCGTTCCGAAGCTTTGTTACCAGTATTGGAAACACAGACACCGAAAGGCAGCAAAGCACCGAGGCCAAACAGATATCTCCTTTCACTCATCGCAGCTGTATTGTGTTGCGTGTTGATCTACTCGAATGCATTTCCTGCTTTCCAGCAGAAGGCTAGCTATCACACCGCGCAGATTGGCCATGCAATCTCAAACGGACCAGACAGCCTGTCACACCTAGACGACTTCCGGACCTGCTCCATCAAGAATTTCCAAGCGACCAAATTTCCTTTCCTCGACGGAGTTGAACCCATTGTACGAGATGAGTATGTTGCTCGCCGACAACGTCTGGCCCAAGCGCTCCTCTCTGACGGGGCTGATGCGTTCGCTGTTGAACCCGGTAAGTTTGCAAAGTGTAGCCAATGTGTTCTCTATGATCTGTCACTGATTCAAAGATATTGAAATGTGTAGGTTACACTTTTTCCTACTATGCAAACATCACACAGCAGCAATGGGAAGTATGGGAGCCCGAAGAACGTCCGTTCCTCATGATCATCCAACCTGGAGCAAAGAGCCAAGCGAAAACCACTTTCCTTGTGCCAAGCTTCGAGGCCGAAAGGGCACGACTTCTGGGTATGCCGTTCGCCACCGACGAAGAAGTGGCTTGGGTGACTTACGAGGAGCATTGGGACCCTTATGCTACGCTTGCGTCTTCGAAAGCTCTCGTTGCGGCCGATAATGGTAGCAACGAGGACGCAGAGGTCAAGATCATTGTTGACGAGGAGATGCGTGACTTCATTGCTCGCGGCTTGTCGACACAGTCTTCATTCTCTGTCGCTGGTTTGAGTGGTGATGTCGAGCGCGTGCGTCAAACCAAGGCACCGGCCGAGGTCGCTATACTTCGCGCTGTGAACACTGGAACAGTGGAAGCCATTAGAGCGATGCGACCTTGCCTCCAGCCTGGACTCACTGAGAATGAGGTTGTGGCAGTGCTTGATGATACGCTCCGCGCTGCATCGCTGGAGCCATTCTTTGACATCGTACTTTTCGACGAGGATGCGAGCAATCCACACGGCGGCACTGACGGCAGCAAGATACTTACCAACACGACTATGGTGCTTATTGATGTCGGAGCGCATCTCTTTGGATACAGCTCTGATGTTTGCCGTTCGTTCTTTTCGCCTTTCACATCAACAGATGAATCCACATGGGACGCAGACATCAAGCATAAGCTGGCCGTCTGGCAAACGGTCTTCGAGGCACAAACTCAGTCATTGTCAGCACTGACGCTGAACCACTCTGCCGCAGACGTGGACATCGCCGCGCGTACCGTCATCGAGGACGCAGGCTATGGTGATGCATTCACACACCGCGTTGGTCATGGTATTGGAATAAAAGCGCACGAGAGCCCTTATCTCAACAAAGGCAACGTCCACACACCTCTTCGCGCAGGCATGACCTTCACGAGTGAGCCAGGTATCTATCTTGTCGACAAGTTCGGAGTGCGACATGAAGACGTGCTGCTTGTGAAAGCAGAGGGTTTGCCTGATGTTCTCAGCGGAGATAGGGCGACTGATGCCTGGAAGCCATGATGGGTATAATCTTGCATCGGAGATCCTGCCCATGCGCGACTTTCGACACAAACCTGAGATGTCGACGTCGTATATAGAGCCTCTTACTCGCAAAAGGGTCTTTCGCTATCCTGCATCGACGGCGTCCCTCATTACGCGAGTGCTTCTGAGGCTTCGGCCGACAAGAGGAGGTAAACTGCATGAATGTTCACGAAGTTCCTTCGAGTTCCTGGGAAGCCTCCAATTGCTTCTTCTAGTTTTAGCGAGCAGCAGCGGCAGATTGACGTCCATAGGTAAATAGATGATGATAATGACATCTTGATGGCCACACAATATGTGAGTATCATCGGGTCGACATGCAGCCGGCGTGCCGGCAGTGGCGAAGGCCGGATCTTGGCAGACTTGCAAGCTCACATCTTTCAGCGCGGACTTACGCTCACGACGGTGCTACCGATGCTGCGAGGTCACTACATCGGTCACTTTACCTAGACAGGCGAGTCGTGTGCATGTGGTAAGGAGATTCGGACATATATAATCGAGCGAGGAGCATTAATCATCAACCGGCTACAAGCGCTCATTGGCCGGCGCCGCATACACACCCTTTTGAGCATGGCTCTGTTGTCGACATGGTCAGTGCGGACGCTTCTAGACCAGCTGTCTGCATCGTTTACAGCTGTCCATGGAGCGACTACCAAGTGCTTTCTAGACATGAGATTCCTCAGCTACAGGCAGTACGTTGTTGTGGTGGCGGTTTATCTCCGCAGTCATACTATGAATTCGCCTTGACCGATGACGACGGTCCGAACTGACGCACCATTGCACAAGCATATATCATGAATGACCGGCTCTCAAAAGAACATCGTGTGGATCAAACATAATGAATCAAAAGAGAAAGAGCCATACGCGTTCGACCTTCAAACAGCACGTCATGCTCGACTTCCTCGACAAGAAGGCACGGCATCACCAATCCAACACTTTAGCCCGACGGAGACCTCCACAGCACGATGCTGCCAGGGCGAAACGAGTTCTACTTAATCGCCTTATATGCCCAGAACCGACCCCAGCTCTGGTTTGCCACAAAGATCAACTGGTCTATCGAGCGGCTTGGTGGCATAGCTATACACTCCCCCATTTCTTGGAAGAGAAGTTCAAAGACGTGCCTGATTGGCAATTGGAGTGTAAGCGAGTGTGGCGCATAGGTTTCTGGGAAGCGGCCCGACTGGACGAGACTCTCTTGGAGTTGTTTCTGAGCCTCGCTGCTGCGAAGGAAGCAGCGGTCAAGCGTCTCAAGGACGCTCCAGCATATTATCGTCACAAGGGCAAAGCTCTTGAAATGCTCTCTGAAGATATTAATGGTACGCTCTACCCGAGACATAGCATGGATATACAGTACGCTAAGTCACAATAGACGAAGGCCCTGCCCTCCGATTGGAAGCAATAGCCTCGATTGCAATGTTCTGTCACATGTACTTCATCGAAGGCGACTACGAAAATGCCGAACGCCACTGCGAAGCTCTAGCAAGACTTATCACAGGCCGCTTGCATCTTCTTCCAGCCTTGTTCTGGCAATTCATTGCCGCTGCGGACATGCAACTGTCTGCGGTCCAGATGCGAGGGCCCCGGCTTCCATACCATCTTCACAAGGATTTCCGCTCATTGTACTTCTACAACCCTTCGGAGAATATCGTCAATGAAACTCTCAAAGATCTTGGAAGGTTTCCCGTCGGCTCGGTCTTTTCCATGGATACATCTCCTAGGACGAAACGGCTTCTTCAAGGATTGCATGGCCTCGCGCACGCCCAGAGCCGATTTGACCTAGATCGAACGGACATCTGGGCTCACATATATGATACCTCGTATTTATTAGCTCAGCTCCAGGTTGAAGTTGAGAGGAACGGCTCCGTCGAGGAACTGATAATGTTTATTGGCTGTCAAATGCAGTATTGGGGCATGTTGACGGTTTTCGTTGCACAGCCAGATGTTCAAACCTTTCAGCTACGCCAATTCCATCAAGCAATCTCCTCCGTTGATCCTGTTACGCTCTGCGACCACTGGATAGAATTGACTGGCAGTCTGGATCTTTTGTTGTGGTCCTTGTGTAATGCCGGTATATCGGTCCTGCAGCTGACAGGGTCCCATAATGTTGCGACCGAACAGTTACCGAATTGGTTACAGCCTTACTTGGAATACATTTTCGAGCGGCTTCTCATTGAGAACGACGAAGATCTGCGGGCCATTCTACAGCAGATGCCTTTCACAGGCCGATGGAATGGCAGGGCTTGTCTGTCGTTCGAGGTATGGTCCGGGACCAACATCGCGACTCCATCATCGATATCGAGACACGAACCCTCGTCGCCTCCGCTCAATGCTTTGTACGAAAGACTGCGTCTGGACTTCGACGATTGGATCGATGTATGATCACAGTGGACTATCATCCGGCAAACGAGGAAATTAGATATTTGGAAGTGATTGTGCTGGCTGGAGAGAAGTTTGCGTGAATGCACTTCATTGGAAGTGACTAAGAATATTTAAGATGTATTGAAGAGATTATGTTTTGGGCCCAAACTCAGCGCGGAAAAGCCAAAGTAGGCTTAGTATAAGATCCCGTTGCCGGACCTGTTGAGAAAAAGAAACGGAAAGCTCCTGGCTTTCGCTCAAACCTTGCCGAAACCAGCACTCTTGGTGACACTGGCCACAACGCCCGAAGCAGCAGCGGCGGAAGCAATGTTCTTGCCCTTGAAGTTGGTCAAGAAGCCAGTGGAGCCCATAGAGTTGAAAGCACCCGAGCTGCCGAATGCGTTGATCTGGCAAGCGCGGCCCAGCGAAGCAGAGCACACAGAGTTGGCAGAGGTGCTGGGAGCAGTGAAGATCTGGCCACCAGAGGTACCGGCGTCGATGGGAGAGACGACGTTCTGGAAAACATTGCCCTCAGCGACGATGGAGGCGCCGGTGCCGACCTCGAAAGCGTGGCCGCTGTTGGCGTAGAAGTAGTTGTTGACGGCGTGGAGGAGGGTGTTGCCGCCGACCTTGGGGCTGCGACCGGAGGTGTGGTGGATGTAGTTGCCCTTCAGGGTGACCAGGTCGTTGGAGCCGGTGAAGTACATGGCCCAGTAGTGGTGGCCGTCGCAGGTTGCAGACCAGGTAGAAGATCCGTCAATCTCGTTGTTGGAGATGGTGACACGGTTGCTGGCACTGTTACCAAGGACAATGTGCTGGCGGCCAATTCTGGAGGTCTGTGGATGTGTTAGCTTGGTAAGTGAAAATGTATTATAGTGGTTGAGTACTGACTGTAACGTGATCGATCCAGACCATGTCGGCGCCGTCAAGAGTGATAGCATCGCCACCCCACACGTAGTGAGGGTTCAGTTCGGTAATCTTGATGTTCTGGATGATGATGTTGCTGGCACCAGAAACGATACGCAGACCCTTGCCCTTGATCACACCGCTGCTGCCCTGACCGATGATGGTCTTCTTAGACGCAACAGTGATGCCAAGGACGCCTGCATTGTCGTAGCTGACACTGGCCGAAGGAGCACTGGACTCGTAGTTCTTGCACCAGTTATCCTTGTTGATAGCAAGCTGGCAGGCAGCGCCGGTTCCCCAGGGAGCACATCCAGTACCAGAGGTGGTGCCCTCAGTGCCGGTGAAGTCGAAAGTCTTCTGCAAGACGATGACGCGGGCTGAGGAGTCGCCCAAGTAGGAGACTAGCTGGGCATTGGTTGTAGGGTAGACTGGCGAGGCGCTGCCACCACCAGTAACTCCCTTAGCGAAACCTTCAGCAGCGCCGACAACTCCAATGGCTGCAGCATTGGATGCCCACGCTGCCACAGTTGCGGCGTAACGAGCGAACTTCATGATTGGGAAGGGATTGTAGATTTAGGAATTGAACGAAAGACGAAGAAGATGTGCGAGTTGACGAGATCTTACCATGGCGAGAACAAGACATCTTATATGATTGTGCAGCTTATAGTGGTTGTACACTAGAAGATATGGTATAGGGCCAGGGCTGACGGAACAAATGTCGCTACCAGCGAGCGACCAAGCTCATAACCATCAAGTCGAAACAGCTTTGGTGTGATTTTTCGAAGCTTGGCCTGATCAGGATCAACATGATACCAGGGATGTACTCACGTGGCACTATAATTTATATTGCGAGGGCCGAGGCGCTCCTAAAAAACGTCTGGTTGGAGGTGAGGCTAGGAAGGGGCTGTCACCTCCGAGAGCTCCACTCCGCTAGAATTTCTCCGACTCGCTTGTGGCTTGCCCATGATTCTGCGACACTAGGGGCATTTGCATTCTTGCACCAACAACTCCTGTGGCTTTGTACGACAGATGTGACGATAGTCGTCCTGCTGTGGACTTTGCATAAGCTACTATTGGGGTACCTTGGTACTAACAGTGGCTTTTTCCACAAATGTATTTCCAGAGCGCTCGCTCGTCGCACAGTCTGGATATTGTTGTACTACGCTACTACAGCGGTATATTGCTAGTAATACCAACGGAAATCCGGACTCTTAGGGCCGTCTTTCATGAGCGCCGTCGAGACGTCCGGTCCACGCATGCGACCGAGCCCTTGCTTCTTATCACGCCGTCTGTTGTCGAAAATCATGAACGCGCCCAGCCCTAGTGTCAACACGATGCCCATGGCGCCGAACGCTGCGGTAGTTGCCAATGCCGGAATGTAATCCGGAGCATCCTGATTGCGGAAGATGTTGGAGGATACGAGACCCATCAAATTGGCCAACGGGATGCCGATTGAGGTAAGGAGAACACGGCGTCCTTCGTGTGCGATATTGTTGTTGTAGAGCACATCAAGAAGGACAGAGGGCGCAGATGTGCCCCAGGTCATCATGAAGCACGCAAAGTACGCCACCTGCAACGAGTGCTCGACATCGATGGCAGCATAGATGACGAAGCCACAGAATGTGAAGAAGAATCCGAGAGCGACGAAGGGAAATCTCCAGCGCGTATAGTCCGAGGCGAATCCGAGGATGAGTAGCATGACAGCACCACTGACGTTTGGCGCTACCGTATACAGATTGGTCTTGACGGGCGGGTAGCCAAGTCTTGCCACGATCTGTGGTAAGAACAGACCGACACTCTGCAACGGCACTCCCAGGCATATCTCGATTCCCAGGATGACCCAGCTCGTTGGCTCTTTTAGGATACCAATCGCGTCGCGGAACACGAAAGGCTCGTTCACCACCGAGGAGGAATCGACTTGTATGCGATGATAAGCCAACTTCTTCTCATCTTCTGTCAAAAATTTGGCATGTGCTGCCGAGTATGGCAAGAAAATGAATGATATGATGGACACGATTATCGTGAGCGAGCCTTCGAGAACGAAAAGATAGCGCCAATTCGCAATTGAACCGCCCTTGATCTGGAAAGTACCGAAAGCGAGCAGACCGCCGAATGCATAAGCGATGTTAGAGGCGGCGTAGAAGATGGCGAGACGACGGCCCAGCTCACCACGGCGGTAGAATTGTGTTTGGTAGTAGATCACCAAAGGGAAGAAGGCGCCTGTGGTACGTTCAAGTCAGCTGGCTGCTTATACACNNATGTTACACGGTGTTTCACTTACTTTCGGCCATTCCGAGGAACCAACGCAATGCGAAGAGCCCACCAAAGTTTTGCACAGCGACGACAAGCACTGTCATGGAGCCGAAAGTGAACATCATAGCAGGCAGAACGCGGCTGGGTCCGAACTTCTTGCCAAGGATAGCCAGGAATGGCGCCGTCAACACATACGGGACGAAGAAGATCGACAAGATTGTATTGTATTGATTCGTTCCAGACATTCCAAGATCCTTTTCCAAGCCGTTGGTCTTCGCATTGCCCAGGTTTGCCTTGTCCAGTGCATTGAACAAGTACATTACTGATAATATGGGAAGAATGTGCAAGTCGAACTTCCAGACTAGACGGCGCTCAGCGGCGGCATCGATAGAGTATGTCTCGCCATCGATTGTAACGTCAATGCTGGCTTTTGCATCCGACGTGTTGGACTTGACAGGCTTGGCTGTCTCCATGTCGTGCGTCTTGTCGATGGTGGACATGCTGATGGGTACGAGGTCGATTGACCGTCCTCGCTGGGATTAGATACAAAGACCGAGTGAGACAGGGAATTGTATATATTCTAATACACAAGGCTGGAAGGCGACACAAGATGTAACCTTGAGTTGATCATGCCCTTTTTGAGCTCACAGATTGCGGGGCGTGAGGACACCCCAGCAGCATTCATGCATCACGCGC
Organism: Cladosporium sp. VS III D KN 1; assembly: GCA_019775635.1. Classification (NCBI taxonomy): domain Eukaryota; kingdom Fungi; phylum Ascomycota; class Dothideomycetes; order Cladosporiales; family Cladosporiaceae; genus Cladosporium; species Cladosporium sp. VS III D KN 1. The sequence goes on from JACWFN010000009.1 coordinate 1,484,772, forward strand.
GCCCTGATAGTCCTTATCTCTGATCACTGACCATGAGAGGCCCGGTAGAAGATAATGCAAGTGTCGATAAGCATTGCATACAGCATGGACAAGGTTGCGAAAATTGTTATCTCCCGCCTTGCTTTGTCTATGCCTATCTCGCTGCCCGCCAATTTCTACCAGGGGATCATGCTTCGAGCCATATTTTTTGTATATGGTCTCATAGGAGGTAGCTGAGTACTACTTATCTCCCTGTTGTAACACGTGGTGGGATACAACAGTACCTGCATCTGCGGCTAACCTTGTCGACACGACGACCATTTGCCTTCATGTCAAGGTTTACAAGATAAGTTGCAACGCTCATTACAAACAGATCATGTTTTCATTTCCTCGTGTCTATACATTGCTCGCTATGCGTGCTCCAGTTGTGTCCATCCACATCCGGCGCTCAAAGGTGGCCGGAGCATTCGATCTCAACATCGGTATTACGTGGCAGAGTCTTGACAGCAACACATGTGCGAACCTTATCAAAAATCAGAGACTGTGACAGCGTGCACATGTGCGTCGGGTCAGAGAATACTCACCGGCTTAGGATCCGGGAAGAACTTGCCGTAAACCTCGTTGACCGCTGCGAAGTCGTCCATGTTTGCAAGGAAGACGTTCACTTTGACTGCTTTGGCCAGGCTGGAACCACCAGCTTCGAGGACAGCACCGCTTAGGATGTCATCAGAATGATATAGTAAGGGTGTTTGAGAGACGAACTTGCAACTTACAGGTTCTTCAAGACTTGTTCCTATTGGGCATGTTAGAAAGCATTCACTGCTTATGTGATCTTCAGCAACTTACGGTCCTGTCTGCTACAGTGCCCTCGACTAGCTCTCCAGTAGCAGGATCGGTGCCTACTTGTCCGGAGCAGTATACCATGTCGCCAATAACGAGACCTTGGTTCAGGACGGACAAAGGCTTTGGGGCCTTGTCGGTCAAGATGACTTGCTTGGTGAGCACCATTGTGTAATTTGCGAGTTGATTATGAAGTGAAGTAGAATGAATGAATTTCTGGTATGTTGATGCTAAACAGTATTGAATCTACCAAGAATTTGTACGTGGCTGTATTGCAGTTGTCCCAAGGGACGGTTCCACAATGTTGCCCCACTTCATCAATCCCCAAGCTCCGATGTAGGCTGTCACAGCGCTTACCCACCATCTCGTGCAGAAGCCGAACGTCGCTTTTTCCATCCCTCTGACCTGCTCCAAATTACGCTCTGACAGAGTTCATGTCGATGTAACCGTACTATCTCGTATGATTGGCTGGCGCCATGAATACGACAAGCGTCCTGTGCCAGCGGCCAGAGCTAAGCTATCACGGCTATCTAGGCGCTGCTTAGGCCAACGTCGGCCAACACGAATGGATGCCGCTGGCCTATCAAAAAGACTAACGTCATTCGGTAGGTTCTATAGCGACACAACGGAAGTGTGATGAGTGCGTGTATTCTCGCAGGCCGTAGTGGTACTTACTTGTACACGGAAATGAAGATGTCAAACTCGCTTCAGGGCACCATACTGTTCAAAGCCGCCTCCGTGGTCGATGGATCCGAACACAATCCTGCATACAAGGCAGATGTCGTCGTACAAGATGGTGAAATCATCTCGATTCGAACCATCGACGACGAAGCCAACAACGATGCCGCTGCCTTCGAAGCTGCCCGCGTTATAGACTGTGAAGATGGCAAGTGGACGCTCAGCCCAGGATTCATCGACATGCATGCACATTCGGATCTTTCTTTGCTGCATACACCTGAGCATCTGGCCAAGATCACTCAAGGTACATACGATTTGATTCGGTCGAATTCGCTGTAGTCGAAATACTGACCACACCAGGCGTGACGACGGAAGTCATCGGTCAAGATGGCATTTCTTATAGCCCAGTGACCGACTCATCTCTGGCACGAATCAGAAAGCAAATAGCAGGCTGGAATGGCAATCCGACAGAACCATCAGACTTCTTCGATAGGTGGCGTAGCGTAAAGGAGTATCTCGATGTCCTCGATGAGTCGGCGATTGCTACCAATGCCGCCTACTTGGTGCCACAAGGAAATCTCAGGATTCTGGTCAAGGGCTGGGACTCATCGGCTTGTTCACAGGCTGCGATTGACTTGATGAAAGAGCACTTACATGCAGCCTTCAACGATGGCGCGGTCGGGATGTCTTCTGGTCTGACCTACGTACCTGGCATGTTTGCTGACGGTGCAGAACTCACTCAGCTATGTGAAGTCGTCAAACAATATAATGGCTATTTCTGTCCACATCACCGCTCCTACGGGAAGGGTGCTATTCAAGCTTATGCAGAAATGCTAGAGTTAGCGCGAAAGACTGGTGTTCGATTACACTTCACGCATGCCACTCTCAACTTTCCCGAGAATGCTGGTCGTGCGGACGAACTCATCGGCATGATCGATGAAGCTCTAGCGGAAGGCCTGGAAATTACGTTAGACACTTACCCATATCTTCCTGGTTCCACGACATTATCAGCCATGCTTCCCAGTTGGGTCTCATCGGCCGACAACAAACTTGACATTCTCAATGATCCCGAGCAGCTCGCGAAGATCAGACATCAAGCGCTTGTCGAAGGAACCGATGGCTGTCATGGCTGTACATTGAACTGGGATATAATAGAGATTGGTGGTGTGCAGGATCCCTCGCTCGCTGAGGCGTATGTCGGCAAGACGCTTGGCACTATAGCTCGTGAGAAAAGTCAGGACCCTTTCGACACGTGGATTGAGATTCTGAAGGCCGATGATTTTGGCACTACGATCATGCAACATGCTGGTAACGAGGGCAACGTGCGCAAGATCATGCGCCACCGAGCACATACCGGAGGTTCTGATGGCATTCTCACTTCAACGAAGCCGCACCCGAGAGGCTGGGGCACTTTCCCGCGATACGTCGGGCATTACCATCGCGACCTGAGCCAAGGCAAGTCCCGCAACATACTTGGTCCCAAGGACGATTCGGCTGAGGAATATGAAGCTGTTGAGCCTGAGACCATATTCAAGGGCGGATTAGAAGAAGTTGTAGCCCATCTCACTGGACGGCCGGCTGCTATACTTCGACTTCGCGATCGTGGACTGGTCAAGGAAGGCTACCGCGCAGACTTGGTACTGTTCAATGCGGATACTATCCTCGACGTCGCAACCTTCGCCGTTCCGCAGAGGCCTGCAGCGGGCATTCGTATGGTATTAGTGAATGGCCAGATAGCGGTCGACGAGGGTAAGCCGACTGGCAAAAGGGCCGGGCGAACGATCCGTCTGTGGAAATCTGCCGATGATGGCAGTTACAGCGTCAGATGAAGAGAACATGACCAGCCGTCAAGTCCTGCACGGCCGAACTCTCGTCAGTCTTCGTGATATTTTCCGGACTAGGCAAGTGCGTATTGAGCCAAATAAACCTGTAAAGGATCTACAGACCTTTCGCAGCCCTGAGACGATCCAACAACAGGTGCTTTCATGACGTGCAATCGAGTCGATGAAGCTGCGAGAAGAGGTCTGTGGGATGATCATGAGGAGCACCATACGTTGGCAATGCTGGTCGTTGTTTGTATACTCTCGTCGCCATCACAAGAATAGCCGAGATGCCTCAGATGCTAAGTATGGCGATATCTGCTTCTTTCTGATGACTGCTGTATGGCTGAATAATGACTCAGAGCCACAAGACTGCAACCGTCGAATCTTATACTCGCGACTCCAGAATGATGAGTACGGTAAGAATGCATACATGTTTCTTTTGAAAAAGACGGCAATAGTTACACCATCTCGGCGTCCAGCTCCGTTGTTACGGGCACTCGGGACCACTTGTCCCATATGATTGGGCTGGAAGTGGAGTTCAGGAGCTCGCGTCGCTCGCTTCAGCTGGCACGCCTGAGTCGATCTGCTGCACGACCCGGCTTGCGGGCTCCCCGGCGCCCAGCGCGTGGGATTTCAAGAACGACCAATTGCAGATCTGCACGCCCAACCGCCGCCAAACCTAACGACTACGGATCATCACACATCCGCGAGCAGGAACTGGGAGGGTCCGTCCAGCGGGAGTCTAATTCCGCTGACGCCTGTGTCGCGAGTCTGGTAAGTACACTTCGGCTGCCGGGTTGTTTGTCGCCCACGCCAGGCCATATCCCTCACTATCACGCACCAAGATTGATCATGACTGTGGTGCAGACACTCGTCGACACGGCGCAGGAGCGTCCGCTGCTTGCCGTCGCAGTCGTCTTCGTGCTGCTCGTCGCGGCCGTCTCAGCCTCAACGGCGGCCCAGGAATACCCCAGCCTGCCATGGATTGGAAGGGACGATACCAAGTCGTTTGCTCTCACCAGAGCGACATTGTCGAGTGTCAGCAATGTGAAGATCTGGCTGGCTAAAGGCTACCAGCAGGTAAGACTTTTTGCATCGCGAGCCGGAGCCAGGATTCCAGCTGACTTGATCTCTTGGACAGTACTCGCAGAAGGGCAAATCATATATTTTCCCGGATTTGTCTGGACGCCATGAGATTGTGATGCCCAACAACAAGCTGAAGTGGCTCACCGAACAACCAGACAATGTTGCCAGCGTCCGCGCAGCGCATTATGATGTCTTGCAGGGAGACTATGCATTCACGACACCTTGTAAGCATTTTATCCTTGCTCACTCAGTAAATGCTGCATATGTTGACATTGCTACTGCTCAGACTTACTGGAGACGGTCTTCCACGAGCGTGTCATTCACAAAAGTCTCGCACGCAGGGTGGACAACATTATCCCAAACATCCACGACGAAATCATTGACTGTTTCGACAGAACATGGGGATTCGACTCTGCTAACTATAAGGAGATCCCCGTGTGGGACAACACCATGGATATGATCTCCCGCATTTCGAATCGCATGTTTGTTGGTCTGCCATTGTGTCGCAACGAGAACTTCCTGAAGCACAACAGCGCCTTCGCCATCGATGTAATCACCGCCACAGCACTAATGCCTTTCGTCCCGAAATTCTTGCATCCCGTGGTCGGACATTTGATGTGCATCCCCAATCACTATCATTACTGGATGACCCGCAAGCACACCCTGCCGGTGATCAAGCAGCGTCTTGCAGCCTTTGAGGAGAAGGAGAAGAACCCTGACTCCAAGGTCGACATCCCTGACGACTACATTACTTGGCACATCCAAGTCGCCAAAGCCGACGGTCTTACGAAAGAGCTTGAACCCGAGATCATCTCGCGCTTCATCATGCCAATCGAGTTCGCCGCCATTCACACCACTACTCTTACACTCTCCATGTGCCTCTTCGACATTCTCAGCGCAGATCCATCCAAGGGCTACATGGAAGGCTTGCGTGAAGAAGCCGAACGCATCTTCGCCGAGACTGAAGGCGGACGCTGGACCAAGAAGGTCCTTACCAGACTTGTCCGCGCCGACTCTGCCATCCGCGAAAGCATGCGTATCTCAAACTTCGTCACCCGCGGCATCACTCGCAAGGTCGTCGCCAAAGACGGCCTGCGCAATGAAGAGGAAGGCTGGACGGCTCCTCACGGGTCCATGATCAGTATCGACGAGCACAGCCGCCACCACGACGCTAAGATCTATCCCAATCCAGATACGTACGATGCTTTCCGCTTCTCGCGTCCAAGAGAGGAGTACGAGGCTGCACGTGCAAGCAACCCGGCGGACTTGCAGAAGTACGTCGACATGAAGAACTTGAGCATGGTCAGCACGGGCGAGAACTTCCTCGCTTTCGGACATGGCAGGCATGCTTGCCCGGGTCGATTCCTCGTTCAGCACGAACTCAAGGTAAGTTGATGCTGCACGTCCCTCTCGCCGAAAGATCCTTCGAGCTAACTTGATGAATAGATGATGCTGGCACACATCGTGATGTACTACGACGTCAAGGCATTGCCTGAGAGGCCGCCGAACCAGTGGCTGGGCACTGCCATTGTGCCGCCCATGAAAGCCAAGATCTCGATAAAGAGGAGGGAGAAGGTATGAAGTTATGCAGTATAGCTGCCCGAGATTTCCGAGTAATACAAGCTTGCCTCACCGGCAAAAGTATGAGTTAATGCAAAGATCCAAGTCTGTGTCTCCATCAGTTTCTTTCACTTTTAGCAACCATTCATCGGAATCCTGCACGCGAACGTCATTTGTCTGAACAATTAATTCTCATACAGCCGAAATACAAAGCCGGAGCAGGAGAGTATAGGGAGAACCATGGCAGGCCGTCCATTCCGTCTTCCCCTGCTTTGCACCATGAATGCCCTTCTGTCAAAAGAAAAAAATAACTTGATAAATTTGTCTTCAGCATTTCTAACGCCGTCGCTTCGATACTTTCCAGATTGTTACATGTAATGATTCCCCCGTGTGTTTGATCCCCGTTGCAAAATGCGAGTAATGTATATGTTTTTGCAAATGTCCTCATACTTTCATTTACAAAACAAGACGGCCGGGCTCCTCCTCGAGCACGAGCTTCATGCGCTCCAGGAACTCCATTGCGCGCTTCTCCTCGCCGCTCTGAGCGGAGACGCTGAAGACGCTCGGACCAGCGGTGGCCAATGTGGACTTGACTGCCTTGCGAGCGGGCTTGACTGAGCCGGATGAGAGGATATCGATGATGTCGGGCTTGCTGATGGAGCGGGAGGATGCTGCGAATGGCGCAGGGCCAAGCGAGGTGATGTTGGGAAGGAAGCTGCCGCGGGATGAGCGGGGCAATGTGTCCAGGCCGAGCACAGAGTTGAAGAGGTCGTCTGCTGTGGGCTTTGCGTTCTTGGAGGCGGGGAGGTTCTCGTTTGCGAGCTCGGTGGCGCGGGCGACAAAGGTGGAGAGAGGAAGGGAGATTCCAAGAGCTTCCTGGACGCGCTGCTGGGTCGCGATGACGGCAGTCAGGCTGATGGGGAGAGCGACCTCGGTTTCCTTGGGAAGTTCGACGACGGGTGCTGCGGCGGCCGCTGCGGGCTCCTCAGCTTGTGGAGGAGGTTTGGCTACGGCGAGCTGGATGTTGGAGAGGTCAAGGTGGGAGAGCTTGTTGAGGCGGGCGGTGATTTCGGAGGGGTAGTTCTTTTCGATCTTGCCAATGTAGGCAAGGACGTCACCCTTGAGAAGACGGCCGTTCGGGCCAGAGGCAGGGATCTTGTCTGCTTCCTCGACGGGGAGACCGCTCGCCTTGAGCAGGTGCTGAACAGCAGGGTACAGAGGGTACTTCTGCTTCTGTGCCTTGCCGCCCTGTGTCTTCTGCGCGCTCGAGTCGGCCTTGGGCTGGCTGGGCTCTGGCTTCTTCTGCTCTTCCTCCTTGGGCTTGGGAGCTTCTGCCTTCGCGGGTGCGCTGTTCTCGGCCGGGATCTCCAAGCTGTTGATGTCGTCGCCCTCCTCTGCAGTGACCGCAATCCTCTCGCCGACCTTGATGCCCTTGGTCTCGCCGCCCTGGATGATCTTGACCATGATTCCGTCGTCCTGTGCCTCCACGTCCATGGTCGCCTTGTCGGTCTCGATCTCCAGAAGCACATCTCCGGCCGTGAAAGACTCGCCCTCCTTGATCCTCCAGCTGGCGATGTTGCCCTCGGTCATGGTGGGCGAAAGAGCGGGCATGGTGAAGTTCTGCGCGGCGCGATCGGCGGCCGAGGCCATGAATCCTTAAGCATTTCGCATCAGTATAAATTATTGTATGCATGCCCAAATGGACGTTGAGAGCTGCTCACCTCTGCGCGCGACGTGGTTGTTGGCATAGCGGCCTGCCACGCGGGCGGACAGGCGCGCAGTGTTAACAAGACCGGCCATTTGTTTAGTATTGTTAGTTGAACGAGTGTTGGTGGTGGTGTTGGACTACCGCGACACTGCTGCCAATCTCGCTGGTCTGCGGGTCGCAATGGATTGGGAGCTTGAAAATGGCCGATCTCCGGTCGGAGTCCCTGCGTTGTTGGGACGCCCGCCTGCTAAAGAAAGCCGGACATCTCACTCCCGACCTCACCCGGACCATGCAACACAACACTTGCATGACATTGTGCATATGTTTTTTGGCGTATACATGGTCTGATACTTACAATCGCTACCACTGCAAATTCGGTTCATCGTACGATCGAGACGGCAATGAAAGCACGTCAGACTCATAGTAATACATGTGCCTATCATACAAATGCTCTGCTCTGCTACATGATATAATTTTACAAACTGTTGCGAAGACCTTGTGTGGCCATGCTTGCCAGACTGGTCCTGACCGCACCCTCGCGGACGAATCTCGCCAAAACCTGTCCGCTCTCCAAGATCTCGCAACCCTCAAGATCCATCTTCCAATTATGGTTGCCGATGCGCACGTACATCATTCCGTCTCGGTTGAACATTTTCCTCACGAGACTGAACGTCGTCGGTGAAATGTTGAGCATGCGTTGATTTAATCTTTGGAAAAAGTTGCCGTGAAGAGCGTCGGGTCGGGTGAGCTTACCCTGAGTCCAGTCGCTGCTATTCTTCATTGGTATCGTGTACCAGCCTCGTCCAGGCTGGAGATGGGCAACGCTTTCAATCATGAGCTGTCCAGGCGCAACGTCCATGACAGTAGGTTTCATGAATGGAAGAAATCTTGTCCCATGCACACGTAGCATGGCTGTGTGCTCCGCCGTCCGTACCAAAGAAATGGTTTTGATCAAGCGGTGTGGTGTGAGAAGCAGAGCAGCTCCCATTCCCGCAGAAGCTAAACAGCCAGCCAGGACAACAAGTTTGGCATACCATGGCGCTGTGAATTCCATGAAGACGCCATTTGCCACATATTTGACCCAGAGAAAGATGCCACTGCCAGCAACGACACTTGTGGCGAACAGCGCGGTATTGCTAGGCGCCTTGTATAGCAGTAAAGATTCAGCTTCTCCAAGGAAACCGCTCGCATTGCTCCGTATCCCAGCCGAAGCCGAAGGCGGCAATTGTGGGCGCTTTGGAACAGGCGGTGGATTGGCAGCAGCTTTCAAGGCAGCTTCCCTTGCCTTTTTAGACGGAACCAAAACCGGGTCTGTACGAGGAGAAGGCATGGCTCTTCTCGATAGAAAAGGAGAGTGTGTGAAAGATCTGATTTGCGTTGCGCGGCTACGCAGTAGCCCCAGCCATTGTTGTGAAGCCATCTATGGTCCAAGAACGTGATGTGTTTGGTGGAGTTGCTGCCGACGTCCTGGTTGTTTCCCAGTGCCTATGCGATCGATAATGTCTTGGGCGGCGAAATCCTGTGAGCGGAAGTTGCAGGCGATCATCCGATGTGGCTGCGAAAGACGAAGTGTGGCTTGACCCTTATGTAAGGTAAAGCCACACTCTAGCTTTAAAGTATGTACGCGCTTGGTCGCGTCTCCCACACTTTCGCGTTCATCCCCGCGCGTGTCTACTTTGCATGACCACCCAAACATAATCATCTGAACGAGACCAGGCCAACAAGACCGCGAACATGTTGGCAGCATCGACAGCCTCGCGTATTGACGCCAAAAAGCGTGCTGTGCTCGATCCCAGGAAGCAGCAGTTCGTCAAGACACCATGGGCCAGCCAAAACTACGACCACCGCATGAACTTCTACACCATTCCACCCACAGAAGACATTGCTCTTGAAGATTTCGAAGAATGGGGTATTGCTCGCTTGAAGGTGCTCGCCGAGCTCGAAGCATGCCAGTTCAGAAACAGATCGCCCGCAGAGACAGAAGAGTACATGCGACCAGTGCTTGAAAAGTGGTTACGGCTTGACAGCAACAAGAGTCGAAGCAGCGATGTACAAATGCAAAGAAAAAAGGATCACTACTCGCACTGGACGCTCAGACTCGCTTTTGCCAGCACTGCAGATCTGCGACAGCGCTTCATGAGACTTGAAACTCAGCTCTTCAAGCTGAGATTACAGGCGGACAATGCAGAAGAGAGGAGAGCTTTCATCAAGAGCCTACCAATGAGCTGGGAGATACTGGATGTGGAAGAGAAGAACACCTGGCTGAGCGAATTGCGGGCGGCAACGAGCGTGAAGAAGGACGAGGAAGAAAACTGGTTCAAGGTGGATTGGGAGAAGGTACCTGAACTGGTTGAGCGTCGACAAGTGCTTCTCAAGAGAGGTAAAGCCTATGTCCATGTACGAGAACAGACGACTATGGTCCTGAGCGAATTCAGCCGCTCTCTGGAAGCAGGTCTAGAGCTTGCAGCACGCTTCCTACCACGAATGGATGAGGACAACCGCCTGGCGCCAATCCTGCACCATCTTTCCCAATCATTCGTTGCACCCGACGCATCATATAACGAGAGCAGTGGTGTCAGCGATATCGCGAATATCCATGCTGGCAGTATCGATGGTTTGAGCTCGCACTTCCCACTCTGCATGCAAAACTTGCACCGTGAGCTGCGAAAGAACAGTCACTTGAAGCATCAGAGTAGACTGCAATACACGCTCTTCCTGAAAGGCATCGGTCTGAACATGCAAGAGTGTATCGCCTTCTGGCGAAAGGCATTCAAGCTGATCACAGATGGTGAGTAGCGAAGACAATGATGATTTACCACACTCACGAGCAGAAACTGATACACAAGCAGAGAAATTTAAGTCTGAATACCTTTACAACATCCGTCACAGCTATGGCGATGTCGGTGGTGATGCAAACAAGCGTGGACGTGGCTACTCACCATTCAGCTGTCAGAAACTCCTTACCGAGCCTCTGCCTTCTGCCGGCCTGAACCACGGCTGCCCTTACCGAACCTACTCACCAGACAACCTCATCTCTCTTCTGACCAACGTGGGCGTCTCCGATCGCGAGCTCCTTCGCAACGTGCGTGAGGATGTCGGACGAATGCGGTACCACATCGCATGTAATCGCGTCTTCGAGTCAACACACAAGAATGAGATCAAAAAGGTATGTCTATATCGTTGTGCGCTGCACCCGTCAGGATACCAGACTAATTCCAAGGCAGGTCAAGGACGAAAACATTTGGAACGCGAGCGAGCTCGATACTATCTTGCACCCGAACGAGTACTTCAAGCGCAGCTTCTTGCTCAAGAATCTCAGTCTTGCCCGTAATGGTGATCTTGGTGTCGACGGGCCGAGTCAGGGATCCAACTAAGCGGAGTCCGTTTGTTTCCTGTTTTTGCATGAGCGTCGGCGTTACGGGTATGTTTGGAGGGATTAACGACAACAGGCTAGGGATCGCTAAGTAGACGCATTATTTAAGAAAGCTCACACGGGTACTCGAACACACACATCAACGTCTACCTGACCTTGCTTCTTGTCCACGCTCTCATCTGGACATCCAAATGGCGTTACATCGAATAGCGGGCATCGAGAGGTCGATTCGACTGCTATCTGATATCCTTTGATTATCGAGTTCTCACCTGAGCGATTGCGGTCGATCTCGTCTCCGTTCAATGGCAGCCATCAAGCGGTCAAATGCCGCTTCATCATCGCCCCTCAGAAAAGCCCACAAGTTCTCCTCGGCGGCTTGGTACAGACAGCCGCCACCGCTACAAATTCCAGCATAGGCAAAGAATTTGCGGCCAGGACTATCTCGCAGTGTCTGGTTCGCGGACTCGACTTCCAACTCCATTCCTCGTATCGCCACGGCATCCAGATGTTCGCTCCCGAGATCTCGCTCGTCTTCAAGCACGCGCGACACGCTAGGAGATATGGTCACTTCTTCCAGGGACATTAGATCTACCTTCTCGACGTATTCGGATATCATGTTGAAGAAGCTCTCCCAGGTGGTGTGTTCGTCCGCGAAGCCGTCGAGATCCGGCGAGTAGCAGTTTGTCAACACGACTCGTTTCAGAGTGGCGAGGTGCTGGCCGATGAAATCCGCGAAATGCTCGCTTATGAAACAAAAGTGCAATTCGAAGACTTGCAAGAAGGGCATGTCATCGGATGTATGCAGGTAGAAGCCCGCGTGGAACAACCCTTGCAGTCCGATTGGGCCTCTTGAGGATGCGGAAAAACGAAAGTCTGTAGCATTGTCCAGATGTTGGAACACAACGTGCAGCCTGTTGGCAAACTTCGTGTAGCCCGCCAACCGGCCGAGCCTGGCTTGTCCATGTTCCTCGTCGACATCAATTGCACATAGATGGAATCGGAAGGTTTTGAGGCTTCTGGAGAAGGATTGCCATGCTTCAGTGGTGAAGGTTGAGACGCCCGCGGGCAGGACGTCTCGCATTTCAAAGGTTGAGAAAGTCTGCGGCAGGGCACTGTTGCTGATGGCGTCGTAAGTCTTTGCCATCAAAGCTCGCCAGGCAGCTTTCCCCTCCAGTTGGAGGAGCTCATCGGGCTTCCAGAGCGGATCACGGTCATGGAGATCGAGCCAGATCAGAAACGCGGATTTGACTGCTCTCTGATCCGCCTCTTGAGTGTTGCCGAGCGTGAATCGGACGGTAAGGGTTTCCAGACGTGGAAATTGCTCCAGATGCGACAGTATCTCGTGAACAGATGATGGGTAGTCTCCACGATGTAAATCCACGTCCTCGTTGTTGTCGGCATCGACCCCAATCGTCATCAATGCTTCGAAGTGAAGCTCCTGCACGCGACTAGCCCATGGAGAGCTAGCTACTGCTTGAACTGACCTTCCGCTCTTGACATTGTTCCGTAGACGAAGCTTGCAGAACAGTGTTGGCGCTACCACTTCACGGAGTGTCTTACAGCAACGACTTAGATGGACGATTGCTTGATTCGTTAGAGGTTCATAGTACGCAGCTGGTATGGCTTCTGGAACACCACTACTCGATGATTCGATGTGCGCAATAATTTCCAGTAAAAGCTCGGTAGATAGATCCAGAAGAGATGGCATTGCATTGGGTTGTGAGTCGTCGCCGTGCGGCTCAGGATACGCAAGCTGCCAATTGAAGGTGGTTCTTGAAGACCAAGGACAACCCTGTAGTGGGCGTTACTGTCAGAATTCACAAGGATCCTTGTATGCTTATGCAGAGTACCGTAAATGAGATGTATCTTCCATTGCTAGATCTATAGGTATTGGTCACTGGTCAATACGTATACCCGACGAGCGAGCTGGAGCCCGAGTGGTCTGGGCGGATCGGGCGAGTCGGTATGACCACAAGTTCACAGCCGTTCGTAAATTTACACCCTTTTGCGAGCGGCGGTTATAATTGGCTGGAAAGATATATTCGTTGACATACATATTCCTGATCTTGGCCACGATAACAAAGCAATAGGCCAAGTAGGCGAGTCTTTGGAGTGTCATCTCTACGCTGAGGCACATTGCGGTAGAGTGAATCTCCCAGAGTCGAGGATATCACGTGAAAAGCTGATACAGTACCTTTCAAGGCCTGACATATGCTTGATTGCTGCCTGATCGTGGGAAAAGTGGGGCCATATAACATCAATAGCAGACGCGATCGAGGAGGGGATTTACAAACTTCAAGCAACATTCTCATTTGCCCAGTCGGACATGTCTGCGATGTAGTTCCTGCACTCCTGATGAGCATGACCGTCTCTCTTCCAAGCAAATCTGCAAATTGGCGAGAGGACAATGGCCACTGCTGATGCTCCTACTTCTCGCCTGGCTGCTGCCGAAGCGGAAATTGAGGCCATCCGCAAGATCTCGGGCATCGCCGGCATCTCCGTCGGTGTGGTGCACCACGGCAACACAATCTACACTCACCATTTTGGCACTCGAGATTCAAGCACCCAGTACCCTCCCGACAATGACACCCTGTATGGCCTTGGGTCGTGCTCAAAGATGTTCTTCGCCATGGTGACAGCGGCATGCGTGAAAGAGGGCAAGCTGGACTGGAACATCCCTGTCAAGTCGTACGTCCCGGAGATGCGCACACAGTCTGAGACAGTAAATACCTGCGCCAACCTCGTCGACCTGATCGCTCACCGCACTGGTATCACGGGCCCGTTTCACCTCACTTTTCAGGGCGATGGAGATCACCGCCCAAAGCAAGACTTCTGGACGTACCTGGCAAAATTGAGACCCGCAGCTTCATTCAGAGGCCAATGGATGTACAACAGCCATGGCTATTCAATTCTGGGAGAGATCCTGGAAAAGATTACTGAACGTACTCTTGACGATTGTCTACAGCACTACGTCTGCCATCCACTCGGCCTCTCGCGAACGACCACATCGTTAGACTTCGAAAAGACCACCAATTTTGCCAAACCACATGCAGCACTGTCGGATGGCACGCCCCATCAGCTGGCGTCGCGACAAGACTTCCGCGGACATTTCTTCGAGCCGGCTGCCGGTGTGTATTCTACACTAAACGATATGCTCGCATTCACAACCTCCATGGTCAAGGCCGCGGACTCCACCGGCAAACCACATGCCGAGAGTAGCATTCCCGAAACGGACCAACTGTTTTCGCGACACATACCGCTGATGAATCCTTCATTGCGCGAGCGATCTTATGCGATGGGATGGATCCGCACGCAACTTCCGGGTGTCACTGGGCTCATGGGTGACAATCTCCGAATACTACCACTTGAGGACATGCCCGTGATTGGCCAAGGCATGGCGTCGCGATTGGCAATGTATCACCAAGGTGCTACGGTCGGATATTTCCCTTCCGTCTACATATTTCCCGAGACACAGTCTTCAGTTGTTGTTCTGACAAATTCAATCGCTCTGGGCGATGCTGCTGACTGGGTGGCGCAAGCGCTTATTCAGTCGCTTTTCGACGACCAACAACGTGTCGATTGGGTGGCCCTGTCGCATAAGACAGCAGCCGAGACACTCGCGAAGTACGACTCCATGATCAAAGAGAATACCAAGCGTCATGAGAAGGCACCGTCGCTACCTTTGACTGCCTACTGCGGGACCTATTGGGACTGTGCACACATCTTCAGCATAGTAGTGGAGACCTCGCTCTTTACCGAGACTGCTTTGACAATCGCGTTTCAAGGTGACAAGAGACATCAGTTTGAACTACGCCATTTGGATGATGATACATTCGAATGGACCTTGACAAGAGATGAGACCGCGAAGCGCGCCAGATACCATATGTTCGACCCGATTTACTTCCGCATGCGATTCGTACGTGGTGCAGAAGAGAATGATGATAGATTCTGCGGGCTTGAGTGGAGGCACGACCCGAACTTCAAGGAGCCCGAAGTGTTTAACGTGGATTTGTAATTGCGGCCAACTTTCTTCCATGGCAACCACGGCGGCGAGGTAGGTGGTGATTCACATTACGTTTCCAGACTGTCACAAGACAACAGACATATGATTTCCTTACGAGCATCATCCACATGCTTCAACGCTGAGCTCGTGAAGGTCGTGCGTGCACATCTTGATCAAGTTGCGATATCCTCGCATTTGAGCAACGTGTCACGATGCCATTCTCTGATGCAATTATTCGCCGCCAGCCTCCAAAGATATGGCGTTGAGGCAAATGTTGCCTTATTTTTACTGTGTGCCTTTAGGTAACAGGCTGCGCGGACGGCTCACAACTAACGCATCCGCTACATATATACCTCAGTTCTGCAGTGGCAGATAATTCCTTACGCTCGACACCGCTCAATCTACGCATGACCAGGCTCACTTTTCGCTGGTCTAGCTGAAAATAGATTGCGTTATATGTCTGGCGCTCTGTGCGGCCAGCATCTTCAGTCGTTTGACATGTTCTGATTCATTGAGCATTCCTTCACTCTGTGAGCTGCTTCACGCAGACCACCGCCAAAACTTGTTTTGAGGCCGCTTCAGCGACTTACGATCCATGCATGTCGGCATTCACGGGACGCATGGTCCCCTTGCATGGGCTGCAGATCATAGGGGCCATAAATGGTTTCTCGGATCGTCAACATGTGACCTTGAACTAATTGGAGCATGAAAAGACATCAATCAAGGTGAGTGAAAGCGTCCAGCTGGGTTACCCAAACATTGGACAGAGATTACGCATCCTTCTGAGACCGCAAGAGGTCAGCCCGCACATCGGACGAGTCAATGGGCTCTCGATCGGTGACTAAGACTGGTGGCCAGCGCTCCAACATCCATAATGTACCCATTCATAATCATTTGCTTGCCTCAATTCCTCTTCACGAGCGGTCCCATGTCACGAGCAGACTTCAAGCTCTGAGCGAATTTTTCCAGCTGTTCCTTGGGCTGCACATCCTCCGGCGGCGCCAAGAGCTGGTCGTCGGGGACATTCTGGCCATCAACTCCGGTGTAAAGCTGGCGTTCCTTGGTTGCGTCGGCTTCCGACAAGTGAGGTGCTCGAGCATCGATGAAGATCTGGACTTGGTCCGAGGTCAAGCGTGCTGCATCAACGATCGTACCATCCGCTAGGTAGGCACGGTAGACCCCATCTGGGTCCACAGAGGCAAAGCCGGGACGACCGTCAAAGCCTGTCAATTTGGGGAAGTCGACGAGTGGGTTAGAGGTTACGATAACCGCCTGGATCATGCCGTGACGCGCTTAGCGTTGGAAGACTCGAGTGAAAGAGTGTGACGACTCACCGAATGCGCCGCGAAAGCTCTTGTAAGTGAGATAGCCATGATGACTACGATAATTGCTGCGAGCTGCATGATGGTACGAGTGGTTCTTGAGAGTCACTTGGCGAGGTTGGTTCGTGGAGGCGGGTTTGCGTTGATAATTCGAAGGCCACACGTCGATCGGGGACTCGTGACACGTGGTTGTTAGTTTCATGGGCGCGGCAAGTATCACTCTTTTGCCTCATCATGTTTGCAAGCACATGCCTTCTTCATAGCTAGCCCGAACGAGGTGAGATGACATGAAGCTCCATCGCTTGTAACAGCATCCTGGGCGATGTGCAAGCGACTTGCTGGCTTCGGTGAATTTCATTCTCTTGTCAAGCATCATATATTGAGGCACAGCTGCCGAGTGCAGTAGTCTGATGATAGCCGGGATCCTTCTGAGCCTATGCAGCATTATGATTGGATTCATGATGCGTCCAAGACTATACCCTGTCAACGGAGCAGCTGACTTCTGGATGCCTGCATGATCTGCATTGCCTCACATGTATTGGCTTGGGGTCGTTTAATATGCCGAATCCCACAATGAGGATCTCCGCCGAACTCAGTCTAGTGTGAATTCATCGTGTCGTTTCTATGCTGTCGTTGACGCCACGCCATTGCTCTGCTCAAGGCAATCATTTGGTTTTCATGGTCGCAAACGGAGCCTACGTATTGCAGGGTATACTGTTCATATTCTTTTAGATGTGCAGCCTTGCTCGGAACAACGCTCTGTTATCCAGGCGATTGCATAGTTCTCAAAGCGATATAGATTCTTCTGGTCTCGCTAAGCTCGATCATGTTGCAGGCACACGCTCTCATCGAGGACCTGTAGTCGACCAGACTCCGAGCACAAATGACAGGCCAGATGACTGGGCACGTGCTCCACTCCCTCGATTCAGCGCTGCTTGGCCACATATCAATTTGCTCTAGCTACCATGAACTGTCAAGCCGAATTCTCTGGTCCCGGATCATACTCCTAAGAATCCGGTAGTGACAAAGATGTTGAGTTGTGTTTCGGGATCCAGCATATGCGACCGAAAGCACAGGCCTTGTGAATAGCTCATACGCCACAAGCCTGCGATGCGAAAGAACAGGTGAGCATCCGCATCACCTTCTCGCCTACCCCAGAAACAGGGAGAAAGATCTTCAGAGATCCTTCGCCAGTCGCGATACTGGCGATATGTATATGTGTCGAGCATAGATGACATAATGTAAGACTGCGACAAGGACGATGCCTCCATATACGGCAGACGCCCAGTTCATTGTTTCCGTTGTTACGGGCGTACCGATCGGAAAGAAGGCAAAGATGTAAGCGACGAAGACGTATGCCCAAGCGCACAGATTGAAGGCCATGCCAAATCGCCCCACAGACCATCGTCGGGGTAACAACGCCTCGTTACGGAAACGCTTGTAAAGGATGCAGCTAATGCTCACCAGATCTGTCGCATGATTAGCAGATATCCGGAAGTTGCTGCGATGCACTTGATACCAAGAGTCGATACTTACAGCTTGAGAGCAGACTAACAACGCCAATACTGATGATGGCGTTGAAGGCGACAGTCGAACCCAGATTGATCAAGCTTAATAGAGCTGTTATGCACAGCGAGATCAAGATAGAGTTCAGTGGAATGTCCCAGCCAGGCCGCACGTATGATAGAAAACCTGCAGCGGGTAATCCTCTGTCACGAGCAAAAGCAAAAATTTGACGAGATGCCGTGGCAACATTGCTGATCGCTGAGCACATTGTGAGGAGCGTGATGATGCAAGTCATCACTGTTGTGCCTGCTCGAGATCCAGTCGCATTGTAGAACGTGCCAATGAAGGCGAAGAAGTAGGGCGGTTGTATCGCGGCGTCGAGGGGACCGATGCAATATGCGAAAGTCACCGTCATGATGAAGCCTGTGGTTCCATTAAGCACAATGGCCCAAACCATTGCCCAAGGAAGCACTCGAGATGCATCGCGGATCTCCTCAGCTTTGGTCACTTGTTAGTATCATTCATGCGGAGGCAAGATCAGACTGAAGCTTACACATGTGTACGGCGGAATCAGATCCTAGCAACGCGTAGACCGGCCCTGTTAAGCCAACGAGACAAGAAAGTCCAACAGATGGCCAGCCGGATGCCACTGAGAAATTCACCCAAACATCTGCGCTTGGCGTTCGTGGCGCAAACACCCTGAATATGGTGGTAAGTTTGCGGACATTCTGAGTATGGTTCGAGAAATGACCAACCAAAGTGGGATCAGTATTGCAAAGAAACCTGCAACATGGAGAACAAGCACGAGTCCCTCAACAAGTGGTAGCTTTTTCACAAGTAAGGTGTTGAAGATGACAGCGATGGAGGCTGTAGCGATCGTGAGTAGCACTGCATGCCATGACTGAGGGATGTAATCGCTCTTGTTGAGGACTACGAGGCCTTGAACTTGTGAGGCTACCGTAAAAGTTTGGCCAGCGACTCCCGCTTGCCAACCTAAGACACAAAGCCAGCCTAAGCATCGGCAATGAGCACAAATTTGAAGACTCTACTCGCGTCAGTGAACATACCGATGATATAGCTTAACACCTTCTGGAGTTTTTTGGGTGCAAGTTCCGAAACCCAATGGTACTGCCCACCACTGGTCGGTGCCATCGAGGCCATCTCGGCCATGGAGACAACTGCTGCTCCCATGCCGAACAATGACACGACATACATCCATATCATAGCCGGCAAGCCACCATTGGGGATAGAGTAGCTGGTGGCGTTGAGCATGGCTTCCCAACTGATCGTCAGAACAGCGGAAAATCCAAAGGTTGGAATGAAGCTGAAATTCCGCCTGAGCTCCTGCGTTTTGCCCATGCGATGCATGTTCAAACGATCTTCTTCAGTGCCTGCCTTTCTGTGATCGAGCTCGTACGTCTCGCCATTCGGCGCCCTTACGACTGGGTTGTGATTCATCTTGGCTGGCCCATATGCTAATAGTGTTGTTGCAGTGGGTTGTGATAGTGTATGATCCGCTTGGAATGCCGAGGCTATTGATCTGGAGGGCTGATGGTCAATCAAGGTCAACAAAAAGCCAACACAGGAAGAGAGTGCCCCGAGCACGATGAGTTGCAGACTGTGGCGATATTGTGAAGGGGATCGGGTCTGTTAAAGGACTCCGACCTCTGCAAGAAGTACTCGTTGGTCATGGCAAGGGCGAGAGCCAGTCGAGTGCGATGGGAAAATCCCACTACAAGGTTACGAGTGTTTACGCGAGCTATCATGCAACGCGCGGTGACGCCGCAATAAAGTGAGTTACTTTACCACCGAGCACTGTCGCTACTCCAATAGGCAGGTCCGTCTCGAATGCACTGAACCGGGGCGCTTGGCTTCAGTCCTAGATGACGGTGGGGTCCACTGAACGCGAACACGGCACTTACTACCTCCTAGGTGGAATAATTTTATGAGTTGGGTTCTGCTGGTCTCAGGTGCACGCTTATGTGTTTTATGCCAACGGTTGATGGCAGCAACAAGCAATGCCAAGCATGTTGCTTCGATATCGCTCACGCCACATCTCATATCGCTTATCGATAGCACATGGCGGTTCCCTGCCGGAAGTTCACAGTGGGTGGTAAGGTACGTGAATAATGCTACAAATGGCAAGATGGCAAGCCAGGAAGCGCAAAACACCAAGGGCGATTCAGCGGAGCTCCGACCTGTGGCCTTGTCCCCTTTCACCACGGGCAAAACAAGTCACACATCACAAGCCACCGCTCGGTCAACGGACGCTTGAGCGAAGAGAGTGATGGCTCGCAGAGACTGATCATCCGTCACGTAACAACATGTGATGTATCGAGCGAGCATGTGCTTTGATGTTGGCCTAAAGATTGACTCCGCGACGACGCTGAAGCCGCCCGGCTTGGTTCAACGGTGAGAGCTGGAGAAAAGCGTTGAGTTGTCTTAGCAACAAATTTGTTCATTGTGTTGAATTGAGCACATACGACCATAGGTCAGTGAAAAC
>JACWFN010000009.1:2105178-2409439 GCA_019775635.1 Cladosporium sp. VS III D KN 1
GGGCATGCAGGCTCGAGTCATTTTGTCTGGTACCGGATGAGGGGCATCCCCCCGCCGCCAAGCACCAGTGATTGCAATCTAGCTATATATTATTTTGTGCGGCCACTCACTGCATCCCTCATGGCGCAATTGGCTAGCGCGTTCGACTGTTAATTTCAGACTTCACTTCTGTCTAGCAATCGGGAGGTTCATAGTTCGACCCTATGTGAGGGAGTGATGTCTGATAACATCTGCCTTATCTTTTGCCTTTTTGCCCGTTAACGAAAATAATGGTTCACGATGGAAGTTCGTTTTGAGTCCATTCAGTTTGATCGTTCAAACTAGTACGGTAATTGTGAAATTCCTGCTTAGGTAGGATTCTCACGTGTACGACTGGCACAGAATCTCTAGATGTAGGTACACATACGCCTACTTCCTTTAGGCCCATCGCCTGAGCGCGCATGTCACATGTCTGAGTATGCAAGCTCATTGAACGTCCTTCTTTTCTGCAAGATTGATGCATGCAGTAAGACGGCAGTAATTGCTAGGATCTGAAATCGCTTATTCTCCCATACAAATACACGTGTATGATACATTTCCTCTCGCTCCAACCATTGGAGCTAATGCAAGTCTACTTTTGCCATGTAGCAAGGCACACGCCCAACGGCGTGACAGCGACCGGCCGCATGCATATGCTTGGTCCTGGTCACTTGTCCCCAAAAGATTCCCTCAGAATGGGCCCTCGCACGCCGGGCGCTGCGTGATGCCGATTTAAATATCCGGTTCCTCTGATTTATACAATGATTCCCTCGTCCTTCTCACTCTCAGGCATCAACCTTGGGCTTCTTTGTGCCGTACTTTGAGCGGGCAGTCACACGGTTGCCGACACCACCCTAAACAACCATTATTAGTCTTGCCCTTGCCCAGAAACACGATTGCCAGAATCTACTCACCAAATCGAAAGCACCTCTGACCAAATGATACTTCACACCAGGGCAATCCTGACTTCTGCCTCCGCGCACAAGCACGACCGAGTGCTGCTGTACATTGTGTCCTGAAAAATCACGTCAGTCCTCCTTCTTTGTCCCACTACACTCCACCACCTCTCCTTAACAGCAAGGAGCACGGAAGAACCCACCTTCACCCGGAATATACGCCGTAATAACCTTCCCACTGCTCAATCTAACCCTAGCAATTTTCCTCTCGCCCGAGTTAGGCTTCTTTGGCTTGGTCGTAGCCACTCGAAGACAGACACCCTTCATTTCTGGTCGGTCGACGAGCGCAGGTGATGTGGGTTTGCGCGCGCGTTGCTCGGTTCGGCAGCCGCGCAGGACTTGGTTGTAGGTCGCATTGAAGGCGGGTGTCGTGGAGAATTGGCGGCGGGCGAAGACTGAGGAGACGGCAGGGGTGGCGGAGATGATGCTGCGGGTTGTTGCTGGGAGGCGCAGGAGCGAGGAGAACAGTTTGGACGCCATCGTTGTGTGTATTTGACGGCGTGGACTGGGTTCGCGCAATTGCTGTAGAGATGGGAGTCTCCAAGTCGGAGGTTCGATGGAAGTTCGAGGGGTCCGTGCGCGTAGGGCTGGCATGGTATAGAGCAGAGGACGAATGTAAGAACGAGGTGGAAACGTGGAAATCAAGATCTATCTGCTGTGTCGCAGAAGTATGAGTTATAAATACAGTTTGCTTGGGCCATGGTCTCAGTGATGCTCCAAGCCGCAATGAACTTTTCCATCTCATCATTCATCAAAGCAACCACCAACACCATCGCTAAAAATACTGACAGTCACGAGAGCTATTGTTACAAACAGGCCATCATGCCCAGTCTCCCTCATCATCATCATCATCTCCGACGCTTTTGGAGACACTAGACTTGCGCGGCCGACCTCTCTTCCTCGGGGTAGTCTGCATGCTCCCACTCGCTTTTCTCTTCTTACCCTCACTTCTGCCATCATTGCTACTCGCCTCTCCACCACCGATGGTGAGATCGTCCTCATCGTCTGATGGAAGCTTAGCCTCGCTGTCAATGTTCATGACCTCTACGAACTGCTCGCAACGAGCATGCTGTTGCTCCTGCGTGACGGCCGGATCCATGATGGCCGCGATCGATTTGATGTAATTTTCGGTAAGATACGTAGCGTTAGTCGCGCGCGAGGGCGCTTTGCTGTTCTCCTTGGTAATGCTGTCTTTGGAGCTTGCTTTGACACTGCGGGCAGCTTTCTGAAGGTTCCAGACGCGTAGGATGTAGGTGCGCGTCTCAGAGACAAGCAGCAAGATCTGTGACGAGAGCGAAAGAGATTTGAGCCGAGCGGGTTTGATCGCTGGCTCTGTGGGCTCGCCAGTCATTGTACCGATGGCCATAGGATCAGGCGCGAGCATAGATGAAACGCTGAGCTTCAGAATCTCGCTCTCGATGGACTGAGCCACAGGGGTGCCTGCACTTGCAAACATCTTTTCAAGTGCGCTCAAGACCTTCAGAAGGTCATCGGTTCGGTCGTACTCGAACAATGCCAGGTTTTCACAGACGTACCGCGCCAGCAACAGCTCTTCAGGGGTGTCGGTGCGGACATCCAGGCGAGCAGGCTCGAAGTCTAACTTCTGCATGATATTGCCTAGGAACTTGTGTCTGACCTGTCGCTTGCCAGCCTTGAGCACGTCCCAGAAGTAGTGCAGCTTCGACTTGGGAGGAGAGCCGGTGTAGCCTGACGTGTCCCCAGCAGTGACAAGCTTCTGGTAATGGAGAGACCTCTGGACCGATCGTACGTATTCTTTCTCAATAGTGGTCTCATGCTTCTGATGCATGACACGGTGCTCCTTCCAAGCCAGTTGGGCAATCATGTTATTGGGTGATGTCTCCAGCGCAACAAGCGTAGGTCCGCATTCTTTAGGGTGAGGCAAGCCTTGCTGAAGGATGCTAGCAATCAGTTTCGTTGCCGTGAGAGCCAAGTCGTCAAGAGAGGATTCGGCAATGCGAATGATGTCTTGCAAGAAATGCTGCGCCAGTTCAGAAGAAGCGCCGTCCTGGTCTGTAGCGATGTAGGTCTTCGCCAAACGATCTCTACCCGTCACTGGCGCATCAGCTTCCTCTTGCTGAGACTCAGCAGGTATGGTCAGCGAGGCGAAGAATTCTTCGAGACTCGATATGAAGATGTTCTCCAGAGAATGAGACTTCTCCTTCAGAATCTCGCCGAATGCGACTTTCAACTCTTTACGGAGGTACAGTTTTGGCCAGCGCTGAGCGATCGAGCAGACAGCATCAAAGGCAGCCTCTCTGACGTTCAGTGGTTGCTTCTTGGTAGTGAAGGGGTAGAGGATGTCAATGACCAATCCAGCAACAGTCTTCGACTTCGATTTTGGGAACTTCTCCTTGAAGGCGTTGAGCTGTGGCTCGAAATCACAAGCTTTACCGAATTGTCCAGCGATACCCATCAGTTTCATGAGACGTCTGCAAATGTTGGGATCAGATGCAAAGTCTGATCGACCCATCGTTTCAATGTTCAACACAGCTGATCTCATGAAAGTCACCAGGCGCTCCGGGTTGCCGAGCTCATTCGTAATGGTCCACAAGCAAGCCGCAACTCCGGGTAGTTCGGGACGCGGCATCTTGTTGACGCTTTGCATCAGTGAGCTTTGCAGTTGCTTCAAGATGGCTTCGCCAAGGTTCGTGACGTGTGGCATGGCGTGCCTCAAAATGATCAACACCGACCGGAACACATCAATATCATCATGTTTGCTCAGGTTGTTGGTATATGGCTCCAGACGCTCGAGTTGAGCTGCCTCCATGAGTGTCGGGCATGCTTTAGCAAAGATGGCTAGTGTCATTAGGATAGAGTCCGGCGAAGGCGTGCCAGGAATATCTGCTGGATCAATGATTCCGTCGAAGAGGACCTCGATTATGGTCCTGCAAACCTTTCTGTTGGTGGACGAGGCCTTCGACTTTGTGAGCACCTCGCGCACAAGAGACTCCATGCGGGTGCACACCTCGATTTCTCGTCCAGCGGTCTTACCATGCGCGACACAGCGAATGAGTAGTTGCGCTTGCAACCGGTATTTCAGTTTTGTCTGTACAGCACCGTCACCTTGCAGAGACAATTCATGGAACGGCAAGAACCAGAGTTCTTCCAGAATGGTGCGAACCAGCACAAGCACGCTTTCCTCCGGGTCATTCATGCCTTCGATGAGTGTGTTTGCTACGCCGGCGCGCACGCCGAGCTCTGAATCAACTTGCAGACTTGACTTGACTGGACCATCGTGCGCCAAATACAGGTCTTTCAACACTTTGTATGCCTTCTTGCGCACTCCAGGAGTCGGATCGGTGGTCCGCTTTTGTACGCATGGCTGTACGCGGAGCGCCAAATCAGGTCGTAGGCTAAGAGCCCTTTGAATCAGACCAAGGGCGGCATCACGTACCATGGCTGATTTGTCCTCCATGCTGGCGACGATGCAATTGAGCAGACCCGGATTCCTTGCGAGAACGTCAGGATCCTGCTCCACGACTACGAGAATACTCCTGATGCTCCGACTTTTGACCTGTGTGTGTTCATCTCTCAGCGCGGACACGAGCGAGTTGAACAAACGTGGGAAGGCTGCGCAGAAGGGGAGGCTTGTCGTGACGAGTAAAGAAGCAAATTTGCCGGTTGCCGTGGAAGGCGTCTCAAAGTCATAGTTCTCCTCCAGCCACTGAGGATCGACAATCATGTTTCGGAGTTTGTCCTTGAGATCCTTGGATCTGCCTGGTGCATCGCTGTTGTCTGAATCGACCGACTCAGCCCGAGTGGTGCAGAGCTGATTTGCCCATTGCACTAGAAGAAAGCCTCGGGCTGTGTGCAACTGCGCGTCGCTACCGTTGTCTCGCGCTTTCAAGTATTGATACATGAATCGGTAAGGGCCGTTAAAGCGAAGTAGATCGCTGTTGTCAAAGCTCTTGTTGTTCGCCTCTGCATTGCGGAAGTTGGACATCAAAACGTTTACGAGAGGCGATTCTTGAATGTCGACGTTCCTAGCTGCACTACGAGCTTGCAGCTGCAAAGCCAAGATGCTGGACCCCATGGTACCCATGAGTTCTAGTCCTAGATTCCTTGCGGGCACCGGCTTCTTTGTGTCTTCTGCGAGGTTGATGAAGCTCATCAGCATCTGTCGCAGCAATAGCTCGGCGGCAGGCCAGTCGCTTGACCCCAGCACACTTAGGAAATCCTCTGTGAAGATGTCCATTAGTTTGCGGTAAGGCTCGTCTGAGTTCTTCGCTGTCTTCGAAGCTCGTGCAATGAGGGCCCCGGCGATGTAATATGCATTGCTGCGAGCGGACTCAAACAAAGGTTGGATTACAGATCGAAGGTCTTTAGGAGCGTCCCGGTTGTTGGTCATAGAGGATCGACGCTGATATTCGCCGACGAACTCGGCGGAGTCTTCGTCTGACATGTCCTCCTCCGAGCCATCTGCATCCTCATCCTCGTCGTCTCCACCCTTGCTTCGCAGATGCAATGCAGTGCTGTTCCTGATAGCGCTTGTCTGCACAAAACGCATGAGCAGCGCAGATACAAGCTGGATCGGCTTGCCATCATTGAGGCGGTATTGTCGAGCACTTTGCTTTGTTGCAGGTAGCTTTTCGAGCGAAGTAAGTACTTCATCGATGACGAATTGCCGCTGATCGGAATACCTCGTGAAGATCCTCCCAAGTACGTCCATAGCATACTTGCGAGTCGACTCGAACGGCTGAATACCGAAGATGGACTCTTTGTCCGTAGCTGCGTTCTCAGCGAAAATGAGAGTTTTGCACATGTAAACAATGCTAGAGATCGCGCTCTCGTCAACATCGACATGTGCTAGCAACTTTGTAAGCAGGCGGAAGGACCTGGTCACCCCAGTCAGGAGCGTTCTCAAAGCAGTACGGTGATTGCTTGCAAGAACGAATTTTGGATTGTGCTGAGGTTTGTCGCCGCCCCGAATCTTCTCGCCCAAGAATGAACGCTCTTCAACGATTGGGATGATCGCAGTGTCGATGACATTTCTGAACAAGTCCAGGATTGTACGCACATGATCTTCGGACTGCAGCTCCTTCTCCAGGCGGCCGGCGGTCATCACACGAAGCATAGTTCGCGCGGCAAGGAGACCGAAGCCAGCTTGTTCTACCTTGTGCAGCCAGAACTCGACATCCTCCTCAGACCAGTCGCTCCCAATTTCAAGCTGCAAGCTGGTGGAAGAAGATACTGCTCGCTCGTTCATCTTCTGTATCCTGACCACGTCATCAACAGGAATGCCATCTAGGCGATTGGATTTCTCCACCTTCTGGACAGCCGTATCAAGTGTCTCTTGCGTACCGGCCTCGAGCATAGACACGCGACCATCATCAGTTTCAACAACGGTCAGGTAACGCGATTGATGCGTGGCTTCGGGATCGAAAACGTCATCTGCAGAGAAGATTTCGTGAAGTAGGCTCTGCAAAGCTATTACCGCAGCATCACCTTGTTGACGCTGGTCCACGCTTATGGTTCTCGAGCCGTTGGTAGCCGTATAATTGGCTCTTCCAGAAGTCTGAACACTGCTGTCCGGAATGTATTGAACGTCAGCCAGCTCGGAGGCTGGCAAAGCACGCGGCACCACTGCTTGGAGGACTTGGCTTGAGGGAAGAGCGTGAGACTCCGGCAGAGCGGCCACTGACGACGGGACATTTGTTTGTTGAGCAACTTGAGGTTTGATTGTAGATTGAGATGTAACCGCTTCACGGTATGCCTTGGGTTTGCTCGACTTCTTCCCGTTCACTGCAGGTTGCGTTCCTGGTGACTCCGGGGTGAGATAGCGGAAAGAGACGTCCGTCGACTCCAGCACCATCTTGGCAAAGTGACTGAGCACGGGCGATGACTGTTGTGTGTTGTTGGTTGTAGTATTGCTGGACTGTATGTGCCGCGGCTTCTTGAAGTGGTACCTTGTCAAGTTCTCAGAGTCAAGCAACTTTTGGACATCTCTTATCGTCTGTTGGCAACGCTGGGAAGCGTTTTCGGCACTTGTGGCTCCAGCACTTAGTCTTTCCAGTACGCGTCGAGAGTGTTGGTGGTCTCCGAGACCGTAGTTGGCGTTGTAGTATGGAGTTGCTAGCGGAGATGGTATAACTTCTGCGAGACAGGTCAGCTGGGTTTGCACGGGTCGCGACAAGCCGACATGTGATAGGTGATTATCACGAGACAGAGATTTGGCCATGGCATACCGGGATTGAATGGAACGATGGAGCTGAAGGGAGTGAAAGGCAGAGCTTCTGCCACAGTGGGCGTCCGCAGCCATTTGTGATCGCTGGGATGCTGAGCTTGTGACGACCCGCCATTTGTGGGAGGCGCATGCCCGTTTGTATAGTCGGGATTCTGCATGGTTGCAGTGGTTTCCCGTCCGCACACTCTCCTGCCTATGGCCTTCTCTTAATGAGTGCTTGTCGTATACAGCATTGTCCGGCGCATTCGATGGTAGACTGTCTACAGCATTTGTCGCCAACGCGGACTCCGTAGCAGAATGGACCAGATTTATTCCGTAAAGCGGTGAGATAGTTTCAAAGACAAACGCCTACCCTTCGTGTTGCATATTCGCGTGGGCGCAGGCAGCCGTGTTCCTAGCAGCGGCGGCGTTTGTCGATGTCCAACGTGCATCTCCGCGACTCGCCTTAACATTTGCATCTGGTCGGCGTTTGAGTTCGCGCCTTGCAGCCTAGTGGGACGGGCCGGCTACCCCAGACAAGAGCCGCGGCGTTGGTTTGCTCCATCACTTGGAAAAAATGCGGAAGCTTTACTTTGCGCTGTGGTCTAAAGATTGAAGGACTTCATTCACGAGCAAATCACGGGATTACAAATTCACAAGCAAGCACAAGCACCAGAATACCTCACACGTGAGCAACTATCAATCGCAGCCATGGCCGCCATCGGATCCCTCGTTTTCTGCACCGACTGCGGTAACCTTCTCGAAACCAACACCAGCCGCAAGACCTTCTTAACCTGCGACGTCTGCGGCGCACAAAACAAGGGTACGCACCAATGCTCAGCCAAAGTCCCTCTCAAGGAAAAGGAAAAGAAGAAATACTAACACCCTTCAGACACCTCCAGCAAGACCATCTCCACAGCCTCCAAGCCCACCGCCTTCCCCTCAAGTCTGCGCACGCGCCTGCGCTCCGACGTGCAAGAGTACGACGAGGGCGACATCCAGACCGACGCCATCATCGACCACCCATGTGAAAAGTGCGGCAACCCTCAGACACGCTACTACACCCAGCAACTGCGATCTGCCGACGAAGGCAGTACAGTCTTCTACACATGTCCCAAGTGCTCGCACAAGTGGAACGAGAACAACTGATCGGAAAACTGCGATTTGCTTGAATGCTTTGGGAAGGATCTTTTTGAAAATAAGATGATTTGAGATCTAAATTGTCATGAATTGATGAGAAAAATAATTTTATCTTTTGTCGCCGCTCGCGCTGCGCATCCAAAACGCCAACCAACGCCTTTTTTCTTGATCATGATGGCTGTTGGTCCACAGTCTACGCAGCCGCAGCAGCAGTCTCGTTGACCGGGATGCTGGCGTACTGCAGCTCGCCAGCGCGCTCAAACTCAGCCATGTCCAGCGCGACGACAATGCTGTCCTTGACAACCTGCTCGGGGTCGTCGATGAACTTCTTCAGCACATCCTCAACACCCTCCTCGTCGCCCAAGCTGCCCAGCGCCTCGGCAGCTTCGTGGCGCACCATGCTCTCCTCCTTGGTGTTGCTGAGCGTTTCGATCAGACTGGGAATGGACGCGGGGTGGGACAATTGGCCGAAAACGAATGCGATCTCGTGGCGGAACAGGGCTGAAGGGTCGTACATGCCGCGAGCGAGAGCGTGCACGGCAGGAACGGCGGTTGGGAGGTCAGGCGGCGAGGCGAGGTCGCGGAGGGCGAACATGGCTCTGTAGCGCTGGAAGAGCGGGAGCTCTGTGTCAAGGAGGGTCTTCTCCAGCTCGGGGATCTTGGGTGCTTCTGCGGTCTCCGCAAGAGGCGGCGCAGGGTCGATGGAAGCGAAGTCACTGTTGTGAATGTCAGCTCTACCATCCTGCTTCGTAGCAATCGTCCATAGTCATCACATACCTTGCTCTCAGCTTCTCAGCCTTGCCAGCCTCGCTGCTAGCCCACTCAATCCTCTCCACAGCCAACTCAGCAGTCTCCCTCACAACCTGCACCTCCTCCTTATCATCCCTCCTAGCCTTCAACAGCTCCAAACTGCCATCAAACCCAAGCGCGCCAAGCGCCTCCGCAGCTTCGTGTCTGCACATGTCGTCCTCAGCGCGATCCTCAACACATGCCTCCAAGTAGCGCACAGCCTCAGGCTTGCCGCTCTGGCCCAAGCAGTATGCAAGCTCGTGCTTCAAGAGCGCAGAAGGCGATGTGAGAGCCGCGGCGATCGCTTCGAGGGCTGGGATCGACTGGTCCGTGGAGAGAGTGGCGAGATGCTTAAGAGAGAAGAGGGCGCGGAAGCGTTCAGCCAGAGGAGACTCTTCGAATGTGACGACTTTGCGGAGGGCGAGGACCGTAGGGTCGGTGGGGACGGGGGTATCGAAGACGGACATTTTTGAATGAGCGGTGGTTGTCTGTGTGTGTATGATAGCAGGGTATGTTTAAAAAATGAGTGTGGTTGCAGTGGTGGTGGTGGTACGATTCACTGCCCGCCGAGCTAAAGATCTGATAAGGATTGCGAATTTTGTCCTCGATCTCTCAGTCAGACAGAATCATCACTGCGGGGCTCTGGCGATCTGAGAAGAGGGTCCAAGGATCTGAGTGCGGCTCGAGCTGAAGAAGCCATCTTACTGGTAAGGCAGCCCCTCTCTGCACGATAGCATTAACTAAGGTACCTTGACTAACTTGCTCGCTGCATTCCCGCAATTGTTTATCAGGCATACACTTGTCATTTTCACTGCTGCTATTGAGAGACAACCCACTCCACAAAAGCAAATCGGATTTATAACACTCCACCATGGCCGACACAATGCAGCGCCTCCTCTTCACCACGCCCTCCGTCCACGTCTACGCCATCCCACCTCTCACTTCCACGCGCGGCTTCAACGCAGGTCCTTGGACCGCACCGCCCAAGCCAACCGCCCAGCAAATCTTCACAGCCCGCATGCGCATATTCGAAATCTCCAAACCCAACCCGTCTTCCGACCGCGACCTGCTCTCCGTAACAATCAACCTCGAAGACCCCAAAACCGGCGAGCTCTTTGCTGCGAGTCCCTACTCTTCCGAAGCGGTGGTGCAGCAAGCGCTGGACTCGTCGCGATTTTTCGCTGTGCGGGTTGTGGGCGAGGGAGGGATGAAGGCTACGCTCGGGCTTGGGTTTGAGGATCGCAGTGATGCTTTTGATTTTGGGATTGCGTTGAGGGAAGCGAGGAAAGTGCTTGGGTGGGAGAAGCCGAAAGCTTCTGAGTCGAGCGATGTTTTGAGAGATTTCAGTCTGAAGGAGGGTGAGAAGATTCACATCCAAGTAGGCGGCAAGGGAAAGAGAGAGGGTAGTGATGTGGGCAAGAAGACAGAGCGAGATGATGGGCATGCATTGTTCTCGATCGCGCCACCACCAACTTCGGGCGCTTCATCTGGTTTCGCGCCGCCTCCTGTGGACGCCACCCAAGGAAAGTCTGCGCAGGAGCTTGGATTTGATGACGGGGAATTTGGGGAGTTCCAGTGAACATTTTTCTTGTTCCTCGTCTTTCGAGGTTAGCATGTCATATATTTCTACAGGTAATTTTTAATATGGCTACATGGAGTGTGGTCGTAAGAGGAGGAAGAGCACGCCCATTGTGGCAATGCCAGTCGCAGCGCCTTGCAGTGCGATGGTTGTCACGTCAACCTGCTTGAGTTGCACAACGCGGTCGCTGAACAGGTCGTGCACGAAGGCTTTGGAGATGTCGAGGCGTTGCTCCCAAGAAGCTGCCTGTTCGAGCTGCTTCCAGACTGACTCTGGCTTGTCCTCGATGGGCAACGTGTCGCCTACAGCGACGACTTCAGCAAATGGAGTTGCTTCAACGGGTTCTGGAGATGCTTCCACAGGTGCAATGATCTCATCGGGCTGCTGAGCTGCTAGCACAGGTTCGGCCTTTGCTTCAGTCTCGACTGCCTCAACAGGCACTTCCTTGAGCTTCTCAGCTGGTTCAGCCTGTATCACAACCTCAGGCGTAGCAGCAGCCTGGACAACGCTAGGTGCAGCAATGCTCTTCTCGTCCAACGCCGCTTTCATCTCCCGCACAATCTTTCTCCTGCGATAGGGCTCGAAGAAGATGATCTGTGCCAACAGCAAGAAGATATTCACGCCCATAAGGCCCATGGTCACCCACGTACTGTTTCTGCGGATCGTGTCGCTCCAGATTTGCTCTTCGTGATACTGCTTGCGCTCCAATTTCTCCAGCATGGCCCTCGAGTCTTCCAGGTCTCGCTCTGCGTTCGCGAGATCCTCCTTCGATTTTTGCACGGCTTGCTCGTCTAGATGTTCAGAGCGCACGAGCGTCATGTAGCGTTCGAGATCGCTGGGCGACCAGTTGCTCTTCCTCTCAAGCAGGCTGACGATTTCTTTCTGACTGCTTGCTTGTTTGACGTGGGCTTCCATGTGTCTGTCCTTTTGTGTGTTGACCGCAGCGTGGCTTGATTTCACCTGCTTTTCTTGAGCAACAATCTCATTCCGCAGTGCCTCAATGCCACTGAAGTCTGTGCCGGTATAGGTGTTGATTTGCTGGGACGCGGCAGTGGCTTTGGTGAGGAGGTTGTCCATCATGTGGGACATGCGACGGGAGATCTCGGTTCGTCGGTGTGCGAAGGCTGAGGGCAGCGCAGAGGAGCGAGACGCAGGAGTCGAGAGTGGTTCGTCGGCTGCAGTGGCATGTGGCGTTGATGGGCTCGTAGCTTCGCTGGATGTGGGAGCTGCATCTTGGTCGGGCAGACTTTGTGTGGCGGTAGACTTGGTTTGTTCGGGGAGTGTTGGTTTCTCATCGCTCGGTGGAGGTGGTTGGAGGTGAATCGTTGTATCCGAGGCCGGCTGCTCTTTCTCGTCTTTCTTCGTTTCTTCGCATCGTCCAGGAGATGTCGAGAAGGCTCTTTGAGATACACCATGCTGAAGGCTCCATGCCGTATATGACCGCCGGTTCGCCTGAGTACTCCTCCCTTCCGTCCGGCATGTCCACGATGCGCCTACTCTTACACCAGGGCTTGTTCGCAGCACTTGGTGTGCTATGAGCAGTTTTTGTACATCCTTGACCAGCAACGCGCCACACCGCGTGGCTGTGTTCATGCTCTGAGAGGGACAAATGAAATACAAGGAAATGCAACGACAAGGCAGACAAACAGAATTTAGTACACGTGAGTAGGGACTCTCGGCTCCATGAGAGAAACACTTTAGAGGAAGCTCGAGCTCAAGCCGAGACAGCTGCGAATGCGGAGGGACGGATCGAAGACCGCAGCCAAGATCGTCATTCAGCCGCGTCCAATTGCACGGCTGCATCTTCGTTGAGACAGACGTCAGCAGAGCCTCCAGTCCGGCGGCCGAACGAGGGTTCAACTTTTTGAGACCCGCCACGTGGGGGTCCAAGGGAAGTGGTATCAACACAGTCACAAGAAAAAAACATCTCGTTATATATATCCTACGTTGTGAAAAGAAGTCTTTCCATATCTACTCTCCTCGCACAAATCATCCATCATGGCCTCCATCGATCTCAAGGCTCTCAGGTTTCCTTTCAAGGACCCCAAGTTCATCTTCTTCACCGATTTCGATGGCACTATCACTTTGAAGGACAGCAATGATTTCATGGTAGGGATACAATACGAATGCTACGACGAGACAGCGCAGATGTGATTGACCCACAACGATAGACAGACACTATCGGCTACGGCGCAGAGAAGCGCAAGCAGGGCAACAAAGACGTTCTCGACGGCAAGAAGACCTTCAGGTATATCATGCTCTTCAAATATGCAAAGTATAGTGCGAGTGAGTGGCACTAACAACACAACCAAACAGAGACGCTTTCCGCGAGATGATGGACTCCATCACCCGCCCCTTCCCCGAGTGCGTCGACTACCTCGTCGAGAACATCACCCTCGACCCGCACTTCAACGAGTACTTCCAGTGGGCGCTGGCCAACAACATCCCCACCGTCGTCGTCTCCTCCGGCATGACGCCCGTCATCCGTGGCATTCTGCAGAAGCTCGTCGGCCCCGACTGCGACAAGATCGACATCGTCTGCAACGAGGCCGTACCCCGTGGCGACAAGACCATTGACCAGGAAGGCGGCTGGCAGATTCAGTACCACGACGACAGGTGCGTCTCCCTGTAAATGATTTCTCCCAAAATCTTTGGCTAATAAGATCATAGCGGCTTCGGCCACGACAAGTCCCTCACCCTCCGCCCCTACGCCCAGCTCCCCGCCGACAAGCGTCCCACGCTCTTCTACGCTGGTGACGGCGTCTCTGACCTCTCTGCTGCTCGCGAGACTGACCTCCTCTTCGCCAAGAAGGGCCATGGTGAGTGCTCCCATCTCTTCACACTGATGCTAAGGTCTTGCGCTAACACTCGCCAGATCTCATCACCTACTGCGCCCGCGAGAGCGTGCCCTTCACCGTCTTCGAGGACTGGAGCAGCATTCTCGCCACCGTCAAGCAGATCGTCGCTGGCGAGCGTACCGTCCACGACGCAGCACGCGAGGGCTTTGAGGACTACAAGTCCGGCAAGGCGGGTGTGACTCCCGTGCAGCCCAACGGCCAGGCCAAGTAAGGTACCTGGCATTTCACTTTGCGCGAGGGAAAGCATGGTTGGGATCTCGCATGTAGACACGATAGACGTTAAAAATGAGAAGGTAAAAGCATTGGGATTTATGGCTACCTTACGTTCTCATCTTTCGGGGCGCGCGGGAGAGATTTGATGCCCTCCCTCACCACCCCGACCTCTGGTCAAGTAGTAGAGACACCCAGGGAGATAAATATCCCACCAGGTACCGCCTCTACTACTTGACCAGGAAACGGGTGCATCTATCGAAGACGCGATTTTCCGCAATACATGTCCCTTTGCATCTGTCAATTCGCGTGCTGTGACAGCAAGTTTCCGCCCAAATCAAGTGGAGGAAGTTTTGTGTTTCGTGCTCTTTCCTCCCATTACTCAAACCATGCCATGCCAGATGAAGAATCAAATGTCGCTCGCTTATGCAAGGGGTATCTTCCAAGGACAGTCCGTGTCCAATCGTCAGCCTCGTGCCCAAACTCCAAATGCAGAGATGAGAAAAAAAGAAACGATGTTAAACAAGTCTTCAGCTTTTTGTGCCGAGCTCACGGCAACTTCAATCTTGTGAGTCTGCCAGCTGTGTCTCCCAATTTGCCTCCATTTCAAGTGCTTTCGCCCAAGTCGTGTCCGGTCAAGCGGACTCTGTAGGTGCAAGTTTGTTGAGCGCCCCAATTTGACAGGACGCGGTAGTAGAATTTTCCAGCTGCCAGGCCAGCTTGTTCCATGTCGACCAGCATTGGAGCAGATTGTACCCAATTTTCAGCGTGGATGTCGTAGCGACCTGCAGAGATGCAGACCGATGTTTCTGTGGGTGGTTCGAGTGAGTTCTTACACCCGAGATCATAGTGCGAGTCCATTGCGCGCAGCTTCTGCTTCATCGACTCGGCTTCCTCGATTGTGTAGAGGTCAGCCCATAATTCGAAGTCCCGTGGAGCACTTTTGATGTCTTGTGCGCCTCCTGGTGGAATGTGTTCGACGATCAGACGCTTTGGTGTGATCTTGTCTTCAGTGATAACAGCCAGTTGTGCTTGTCCCATGTCTGTGGTTTTGGCGGCGCACCAGCAATCACCAGTCTCCTCCCACGGAATCAACGCGGTGATTGGCGCAGGTGTGAGTCGTTTGATGGATTTGGTAAACCACCCATTGTTGGTAGCCTTTTGCGGCTTGAGAGCAGTTTGGGAAGTGTGGTGCGGGTCGACGATGGCGCCCATTTTAGGTGAGAACCAGTTGACGGAAGACATTGCGTCGTAAGTGTTGTACAGCAGGTTTGACTTTGCCAGGACGCCAAGCTGGGTTCGAATGTCAGATGGCGTGTTCTCGGCGATCTCTTTCGCAACTTGTGCTGCAATTGTGCGCGCCGCGTTCATTGAGTCGCTTGTGCCAGTCTGCACTAATGTTGTGAGACGTGTTTCCAGATCTCTGCTGTTCTGATCCAAGAGCTCGATTAGGCCTTCACGGTCCAAGAGGCGCTTGCTTTGCAGAGCTCCATCAATGTAACCGGCGGCGGCAGTATCGGCGATTCTAGTGGCAGTCTCCTCGTTGGCTGCGACGAAGGCGTCGAACAGCTCTTCACTGCCTTGGAGTTTGTCACTGAGAGCATGCCAGAAGTCGTCTCGGATGACCATTTCTCCATCCACAAGGTCGACAACCATTCTTGGCGGTAGATAAGTTTCAATGGCTGAGAATCTCTCCGCGAGGGCAGTTTGGTTGTTGTCGATGTCAGTGATGAGTCCGCGAAGGCGGACGTTGATCAGCGACTGAAGAACAGGATCGGTCACAGGTGCCAGTTGGTCGAGCTCCTCGGTCAAGAAAGCTTTGTAGCGCACGAACATCCAGAGGCGCTCGAGTTTAGCAGGCGGTTGGTCGTAGCCAGGCACGCCGACGGCGATCTTCAATCCCCGGAAGAATTGGTCGCGTGGTTCTGCAGCCCTTTCCGGCAGCTTGATGTGAGCAATCGTGCCCAGAAGAAGGGCGCCGAGTAGTACAGCCCAAAAGTTGCGCCAGAGGTAACGAGGGACGGCAAGCAGTAACACGGAGAGCGTGCGTGGCTCCTCAGGAGCCTCGGGCATGTCGGTGGCGAATGGTGCAGGACGGCGTGGTGATGGTGGCGGCATGCTCTCGTGCCTCTCTGAGTGAGCTGGGCTCTCGTAGTGGGCGAAACTGCCGACATACGTTCCCTGTCGCGACATTGGTGGCTGCGACTGCACCTCTTCTTCAGACTCGTCGGATTCTTCGACGACAGGAGCAATTCCAGCGGTGGCGCGTGCGGTCGTGAACCCTTGTGCGAAAGTAGTGCCAGCCGCTGCCAGCTGCGTGTGCAGATTGGCTCTGCCGCGAGAGCCGTATGTGTGCGACTGGCGCACGTCAACAGCCGGCAGCGGCTGCGGTGTGGTCTGACGCGACCGGGATCGCGTTGTGCGGCCTGGTGTGGCCATGTTGTTGTGTTGTGTTGTGTCGATGGTGGTATCTTCGACAGTGGTGTTTTTTGATGATGGAGTTGCCAGTGAGAAAGGAACTAGCCTAGAGGCAAACATTCAAAAGCGCGACAATAGCTGCAATGCGGTATTGTTGATGGCTGGCGCGCAACGGGCGGGTACCTTGCATTAGCGTCCGGGAGCGCGCATCGCGGGGTAACCGGGGTTATGCTTGTCGCTCGCTGGAAACACGTTCTTAACTTTTGACTGGGATAGCTGATCTTACGCCGAGCAACGTCACTTTTATGATGAGATACAACGTGAATGCTGTCCATAGCTTCTCAACGGCCAGATTGGTTTGCTGATGCTGGAGCCGCCGGGATCAGCTTGATGCTTGACGCGACTCTCGGGTCCCTTTCTGCCCATCTCAATGGCACAAACAGGGCTTTCACATCGATACCAGATGGTATCAGATAGTATTAGTGCGCCTGTCTTTAGCGGAGACGGCATCTTCGAAGCTTGGAAGATCTCGGAGGTGGACGAAGACATAATGAACAAGTTCACATGAACCTCCATGAACAGCACGCAACCGGCATTCTTCAGGTAACTTTTGCCTGGGGTAAGCTGATCCTACCTCTAGCAGCATCACTCATTGTGAGGAGATACATGGCCAAATCTGACAATAGTGTTCCAACAGCCAAGTCGGTGAGCTGAAACTGGAGCCGCTGGAACCCGCTTATTGCTTGACGTGACTCTTCGTCCAAACCTGTACATTCTCAATGGCACGCAGCGACCTTTGATGTCCGTATATCAGACTGTACCAGCGCACTGATTCTTGGGAACAAATTTTCTGGATGCTCGATGCATCTCGGGAGGGGGACGAACTG
This sequence comes from Cladosporium sp. VS III D KN 1, assembly GCA_019775635.1. Taxonomy (NCBI): domain Eukaryota; kingdom Fungi; phylum Ascomycota; class Dothideomycetes; order Cladosporiales; family Cladosporiaceae; genus Cladosporium; species Cladosporium sp. VS III D KN 1. The sequence goes on from JACWFN010000009.1 coordinate 2,122,218, forward strand.
CGGAGCCTTCAAGACAGAGAGAAGGAGCCTCCTGTCGCTAAGCTCTCCAACAGTCGTTACTCAAAAGTCTGCGCATAGCGCCTCAGCGGCACCTGTCCTCTAAAGTAGACGAGAGCGAAAGGTAGGACTATACTAGGAGTCAAGAATATCTGAAGTGTCCTCTATTATCTTTATCAGAGACATGTCAAGATTTGAAGCTACAACTTCCGATACTGGCACAATATGACATTGGGATGCGCGCAGACTTCTGAGCTATAGACCCGTACCTCTCTGTCAGGCTCTTCGGCTGGTTCTTATCAAGCGTGGGAGGTCAATGCACTGATAACTAATGCTATGACAGGACCACTGTCTGACTAGTTAGGTACAAGTTAAAGTCATCTCAGTCAAGATAAATGTTTCTATTGCTGGCAAGTTTGCTTTTAGAAGGGCTAATTGCTGCCCCTACTAATTAAATTGATATGTCACCCCACGCTGCCGAAGCCGAAGCAGATGGATGGAGTGGCGCGCGCTTCATCAGCCCTTGGCCCTTGGCCGTCAGTAGCTGTATAACTATATACCTATTCGTACACTCTCGAGGAATTGCGAGCAGAGTGAGCATGGCAGATCGGCCACGAAGCAATGTCAGACGCAGCAATGTCACAGCGTGTACTCGATGCAAGCAGCGCAAGCAGCGATGTGATCAGCAGATTCCAGCATGCGCAAATTGTGAGCGCGCGGGCGCGTTGTGCGTGAGCGCTGATCCTGCGGGCCACACGACGTCGCGAAGGTCAATTGATAGACTCCTTGGCAAGCATCCTGTACTGACCGGACCAGATATGTGAAAGAATTGGAAGACAAGGTGGCAGCGCTTGAGAGCCAGCTGCAGAGTGCTGGCGCATCGCATGGCTCGGCTTCACCGCAAGATCCAGCTCGACCGCCAAGTCTTGCATTTAATGCCAGCATCCACAGAGCACCTGTAAACACATCACCAACTTCTGCTATATCGCCAGGGACTAGTTCACGCAGCTTTACGAAGCCTATCGGCACCGTCAACTTCACGATACCTCCAGAATCTGAGTGTCGAATACTCACAGAAGCCTACTTCGAGCACTCCAACTTCTTCTCCCCTTTCCTTGACTCTTCAAAGTTCACACAGCAAGTCCAGAGGCTATATGGGAAAGACATCGATTCGCTCCTGCCGCACCAGAAAGCGACTTTCACGTTGACCGCAGTGCTTGCTGTATCTGTTTGCCTTCTTCATTGCACCGATTCTTCTTCTTCGACTGCATCAGGGGAACGATACTTCGCAGTCGCACTCTCAATTTACAATGACAGTAATGCAGCGCTGCGTACTGGCGATCTCGACGAGCTCGAATGTCTGCTCCTGATCGTACAATACACCATGTTTGCATCGGACTTGACGACCTGTTTACAATACCTTCAGTCAGCAATTAATCTGGCGGTGTCGCTGAAACTGCACAAATTCCAAGCTTTAAGTGACAGCGGTGTACTGCGTAGCTCTGGATCTCAGCCCGAAGGTTCATGTGATTCTGTTCGCCGACAATGGCTATTCTGGACGACATACAATTTCGAGCGAAACCTCCGCTCCGCCCTCCAAATGCCCATGGTAATTCTTGACGAGGAGATAGAGACGCCCTTGCCACAGAATCACCAGAATGATCACATGCAAGCCCTCGCGATCCACATCTTGCAGTATCGACAGCTGGAGTCCAGTGTTCAGTCTTATCGCATGCGGAGTATTCGAGCGGAGAAGGTTTCGCACGACTCAGCAGCATTCAGATCGCAGCTATACGCTCGCCTGGTGGCCTGGAAAGACCAATGTCCACCATTTTTCAAGCCAACAAGGCAAGTCTCGCTGGACATCATCGAAGGCCTCTTCGAAGTCGCGGTTGTGCGACTGTATGGCATCCCCTCACAACTGGCTTACCTCTCCAAAGACGATACTTACATCCTACTGAAGCACGCTGCTCACGCTATCACCGCTTACAGGAAGTCTTTCAAAGGAGGCAGTCTACGATTCTATTGGCGGACTATTCACAATTTGTATCTCTGCGGCAGCGCGCTTGTGCACTGCGTGAAATCCTCTGCTGCCGATCCCAAGACTATAGTTGATGTCGGAGAGGCAATGCGCTTAGCCACAATCTGCTCTTCGGTGCTTTGGGGAATGGCAGAACGGTATCCTGCTGGTGCACGTCTCCGGGATAGTTTTGATGACCTTGCCGAGAGCGCTTTTTATGCTTCGTCTCGCCATCTTATCACGTCCAGTGCGCCCAACTATGAGGGCACCTCTCTTCACAGCCAAGGATTTCAACCAAACTTCGTCAACGGACTTTACGATTTCGAACCGGACGATAGCCTATACGGCAATTAAGAGCTGTGCTTTTGGCGTTGATACCTACATAATGGTCTGAGATATCTGGTGCTGTTACAATAATGCGTAGATCACGGGCGCCCGAGAAGCTAAGGACATCATCGCATCGAGACGTCGAGGTCCGTCTTGCGCGTCAATCATACGTCGAGGTCTTGGTAATCAAAACTCCTGCCAAGGATCCGGCGGCGCAGGGCTCGTTTTGAGACTACGCATAAAGTCGCCTCGCAGGCGTCTGATCGGCTGCATGACCCAAGTGTTGTACGCAAGGATATCTGTCTCCTCCTTCGGATCTCGCAGTAGATTGAACAGATACGGCGACTCAAGCTTGCCGGAGGACTGGTTAACCTTTGGCTCCCACACCAAGTGAAGTTTCCAATCCTTCCACTTGATGGCTCGAAGCTCGTCCTTGATGTAAAAAAGGAAGCCCTTGCGCTCGGACCTCACTTCTTTAGGGTCTTTGAAGAAGGCGGTCTGGCTGATCCCGTCGATGGGTCGATCTGATGGGATTTGCGCTCCTGCGATCTCGCAGATCGTAGCGAAGAGATCGGTGACGTGGACTATGTCGTTTGCAGTCGTGCTGACAGGCACATGGGATGGCCAGCGGATGATACATGGTACGCGTAGACTGCCTTCCATTGCTGTGTGGTACGTGCCCATCCAAGGCCCCGCCGTTCCCCGGTAAGGAGGACGAAACTCAGGTCCGTTGTCCGAGGCAAAGATGAAGACCGTGTTGTCGCGGATGCCAAGATGGTCCACGTGGTCGAGAAGCTGGCCGACTCGGTAGTCCATCTCGGCCATCGAATCTGCAAAGTCGCCGTTGCCTGTTTTGCCGGCGAAGTCCTTGTGTGGGAGAGTCGGGAAGTGCAGATGGACCAAAGGATGATACAGGAAGAATGGCTGCTGCTGTCCGGCCTGCTTGGAAAGCCAGATTTTGGACTTCTCGACGAGGATCTCATCGATTTCGCGCCGCTTGTCCAAGTCGTAAAGAGACACATTTTCAGAATCTTGCCCTGCTGTGCCCTGCATGATGTAAGGCATCTCGTTCACCTCTTCCGGCTCGAAGCCGACGGCAGACGTGAACTGGCTCTCGTCGGTGGTACGGGGAATGCCATACCATTCGTCGAAGCCTCTGTCAGAGGGATACCGTCCCGGCACGTCGCCAAGATGCCACTTGCCATGATGCGCAGTCGAATATCCTTCAGTTTTGAGACATTCAGGCAGTGTGATTTCCCATGGTTGCAGACCCTGCGGGAAACCTGGAGGAACGGATTGGCGGCAGCCCGTTCGGATGGGATGGCGTCCAGTCATCAATGCGGATCGAGTCGGCACACAGTCGCTCTCGACGTTGAAGTTGTGCAATAGAAGTCCCTCTTTAGCAAGTGCATCGATCCGTGGTGTGGCGGCGCCTCGTAGCACGCCTCCTCCATAGCAGCCGAGCTCGCCCCAGCCCAGGTTATCGGCTAGGACGAGGATAATGTTTGGCTTCTTCGGGTCTGTCGACATGTTTGCTTTAGAAATTAGTATATGTATCAAGCACCTTGATACAATCAGCGAAGTACAAGCTCAAGAGCATGTCAGGGTCCAAGTTTTGTGGAAGCAGAGTTGCTTCTCGCTACGCAAATCTAACGCTCAACGCCGTCGCTCACCGCCGACGGAGGCTCCGACAACCACCACGGAACCACTATCAAACATACACCATTGGTGTATCTGTTATCACGCAAGCAAGATACGGCGATTGCGACATACACAAGGAGATGGTGACATTGATAGCAAAAACTGCTGTCTGGGCAAAGATACTGGGCATGATGCCCACGGCGAGACAGTATTGTTCTGCCTTGATTCTTACTTCATGCCAAACTCAAAGGTGTTGAACACGCCTTGCAGTAAACACACCCGCCGCCTCCACTCGTCTCTTGATCGCCCGGGGCTCAAGCGCCATGTCAAGCACGACACCTGACGAGAAGCATGCGCAGGTGGAGACAGAAGACGAAATGATATCTCGCGCAGACGAGAGACGGGTTGTTCGAAAGTACATGCTGTCACAAACCATTTCGCAATCTTTCAGCCACTAATGATAACCAGACTTGACTGCATGTTGATGCCGCTCTTGGTGCTTGGATTCTTCATGCTACAGCTAGATCGCAGCAACATCTCGAACGCTCTGACCGACACCCTGACAGAAGACTTACAAATCACCAAAGACGAAGTGAACCTCGGAAACCAATTGCAGCTCATTGGAATCATCGTAGCCGAGATCCCATCGAATCTGCTGCTCCAGAAGATCGGTGTGAACATCTGGCTTCCTGCTCAAGTGCTGCTTTGGGGCTCAATTGCGCTTGGGCAGGCGTGGGTTTCGGACAAGGGATCTTTCTATGCGACAAGGCTTTTGCTGGGTCTCTTCGAGGCGGGATACATTCCTGGCGCTCAATATATGTTGGCAATGTTTTATAAGCGCGAGGAGCTTGCTTTGCGCACGGCAGTCTTTTACTTCGGCAACTACTTTGCGACCGCTGTGGGCTCTTTGATGGCTGCTGGGATTTTGCAGATGGGTGGCCTTCAAGGGTTGGCAGGTTGGCAGTGGCTATTTGTTGGTAAGCATCGCATTCTCCCGCGAGCAAACGTTCACTTCATTAACATTCTGCAGTTGAAGGAGCATTGACCTTGAGTGTGCTGCCACTGTTCTTAGTAGCGCTGCCACAATCCCCAACACGGACTAAGCCTCTCCTCGGCCGATGGGACTTCTTCACAGCTCAAGACCGGGCAGTCATGTCTGCTCGTTTAGGTTCGACCGCCAATGCGACGGACTTCCGCGCACAAATGACAATCTCAACCATCCTCGAAGCGCTGCTAGACTACAAGCTCTGGCTGCACATGGGCTTGAACATCGTCGCCATGGCACCGAAGGGCGGCTTGCAGCTCTACGGTCCGACTGTCATCAAATCACTAGGCTTCAGTAAGATCAACGCCAACCTGCTGAACGCAGTGAGCAGCTTCCTCGTCGTCTTACTCAGCTTCATGATCGCATTCGCGTCAGACAAGACTGGCTGGCGCGGCCCTTGGTGCATCGTAGCATTCTCCTGGTCACTAATTTTCTCCGGCTCGCTATTTGGCTCGCTGACCAGCACAAAGTGGGTCAAGTACGCCTTGTTCACTCTGCTCAGCGGTGGAAACGCACTTGCGCAGGGTCTGAACGATGCGTGGCTGAGCATCAACGCCCGCACAAGAACGCAGCGCAGCATAGGTCTAGCGCTTGTCGTCATGGGATCTAACCTTGGAGGCTTATCTGGGCAGCAACTGTTCAGAAGCAGCGATGCTCCTGAGTATCGGAACGCTTTTGCTTCGATTATGGGTTTGTATGTGGCTAGTGTCGTCCTTACTCTGATAATCATGGCGGTATATTGGCACAAGAATCGGAAGGAGAGGCAAGCAGACGCGGACGTGACAGAAAAGAGATACCAGCTCTAGATCTCTATCTACTCTACGCGCGGGAGTGAAAGATGTAATGATTGGTCGATAGGCCGAAAATCATGCCGGACTAGATCTCAGCCTGATCGAAAGTGTCATTGATCCATAAAGTCAACATGAGGCTCATTAATATTCGAGCACTCCAACGAGCGTGAAGAACCTCGCCGAGATTCCCGAGCGGATGCCTTTGGTGAAGCTCTTTACTTATCCCGCGTGAATTGCCCTTATAGAGACTTGAACTTGTCTTACCAGACGGGTGTGAACGTATATCTACATCGTCTCGGAGAAGAATCCGATCGATACACAAGCGGGGTCGAGGCCACGCTCAAGAGGCGTCTGCAAGGCGACAGTTCGTCACAATATATACTGTGATTGCCTCAATTTAGCAACAAGGCGGTGCAGATCGACTTCGAGACCGCCTGTGGCTTGCATATCTGGATATCCGGATGGACATAATCGCTGGGTGAGATGGCTGTGCATGGACTGATGGTTGACGATGTCTTTGATTAGTGAAATTGCTTTCACATGAATTGTTTGTTCAAGGACACGCACATGATCTCCATGGATCAAACCACCCTTCAAAGGGCCAACCATGCCTATTCTTGTAGTGTTGGGCTCCGCACAACGCCTGCTTTTCCGGGATACTGGGACCAGCCTCATGACGTGCGTGGCGCCAGATGCCATGTGATGATGTTTCACTTGCCGCCCTGAAGATGAGATCTGGCCATACATCGCTCTTTGGCGAAACGGAGGATTGCCATACAGGCCGCTAGTCCACCATGCTAGTCGGATCTAGAGTAGGTTGCAGAGCTGAGTTGCAGGAGTTGCGTACGCTATCTATGCTGCCCAAAGACACGGCACAACAAGCATATGTGAGGCGTTGACGATTTACTAGCTGCATTGCAAGTGCTGCTCCTACCTCGTGCCCAGATGTATGCCTCGTGGCAAAACTCAGATTGTGTGACCATTCATCGAATGATAGATAAAGAGCAAGCATTTTCCTCTTCGTGCGCTGATACCGCACTGCAATCTTCTTGAATCTTCCATACACCTCCACGATCAACACAGACCCTACACATCTTCCAGTTCGAGCATCCAATACACGTCTCGACGCTATGTGCGCCAGCAGATTGTGTACCAGCAGATCAGCTTTGGAAGTGACCGCGTAACGACACGTGATCCAGCATGGCGGAAGCGTTCGGTGCTGCTGCTGGTGTTTTGAGTGTCGTATCATTAAGCATACAGCTCGCTGAATCGGTCCAAAAAATCAAGAGCTTCCATGCAGACATCAGGCACGCCTGTCCAAGGCTGAAAGAGCTTGTCGAGGAGATCGAAGTGACGTGCGAACACATGAGACTGCTGGAGCATGAGACTGAAAGCACTAAGGCCATGACAAGTCCAACGATACGCAGATGCATGAGCAATTCACGAAGAGTTGTTGAAGATTTTGTAAGACTTGCCAGCGAGCTCGAGTCTTATGCAAAGAAGAAACGCATTCGAGGCGGTCTCAGGTATGCATTCAGGCAGGAAGAAATTACCGGGATGTTTAATCGCATGGAGCGCGCGAAGGCGTTGGTGGACATGGCATACATGCAACATCAGATCGCGCTGCAACAACAACAACTCATACTGCAGCAACATCGACACGATGAGTTGATGCAAGCGGCGGAGAGCATTGTATCTGGACAGGCTCTAATGCTCCAGCGCATTGAGCCTCTGCTCACAAGTCAACAATGCGCGCACTGTGCTATTGCCAGAAATGATCACCGACGGAAGCTGAAGCTTGTCTTCAAGGTGCGCATTCCAGGATGGATGAATCACAACATATGGCACTTAGCACGAGAAATATCGATTTTTGGATGGCAATTCACCATGCGAACGTACGGCGTCGTCTCGCAGAATGCCCCGATCATCAAGGCTTGCCAGCTTGGCGACACTGTAGCTATGCAACGGCTTTTCAATACTGGGGCCGCATCACCATTCGATCAAACTCCGGAAGGCTTTGATCTGGTATCGGTAAGTCATCATCCTTTTCCAAATCTTGGAGCACTTCCTGAGGACCCTTCTAATACGTTCACAGTACTGCGTTCTCGGTGCGAACATTGACACCATTCGCTTCCTGCTCGATTATGGCATCACTTCTAATAACCGACCGGTAAGAAATGCATCACATCCATTTGATGTTGGCAACGAAGCTTCTGACGACATTCAGATTTCTTATGGACTATTCTGGCAGTGTTCACTCTTGCATGACCGCGAAGAAGCCGCAATCGATGCTGACGTGAAGTTCCTGCGCACAGAGTACGACGACGACGATGCAAGAACCAAGGAGGACTCAGTCTACGATAAGGTTGCCGCAAGTCTGGAATCCTGTACCCCGGAGGAAGCAGTATCACTACATTTCTGGCGTGGCGTGTATCACTGCAGGAAAACGGCTTTCCTCGATCTCAGCACTCTACCCTCTATCAACACTCTCTTGACGTCTTACGAATCTCGTCATCTGGGTGGGCAGACGCAGCTACAGTTGCTGGCAGCATTGTATGGCCGGCTGCTTGCCCTGTGGCTTCACCCCGATATGCTACCGCCCGAGAGCGCCAAGGTCGGAGTTGAGAACTTCATCCAACAAGCAATTACGATTGGACTTGATGTGCATGCAGGGTCGACTGACTATACTCCACTGACCATAGTGTTGGGCGCTTTCTGTTGCTTCTGGCCCGATGGTGCCAACGTACCACAATTCAAATTGCACAAAGTCCTCATCACTTGGCTAAGACTCATTGAGCGGGCCGGCGTCAATCTTCATGAATATGGTCAAGAAGAGCTGCGTAGGTCTGAGCTTCAGAAGTTTCCTCAGACGCCTGAATCGATGTTCGTATATTGGTATAAGGATGTGTTGGAGGACGTCCCGCGCTGGACCAGCTCATGGACGCCGCTCCCGATTGCGCTATCATTCGGTAACAGGTCTTCGGACTGGAAGGTCACACTGCTTGGGTATGCGGAAGAGTGTTCACATGATTTTTGGAACTCGGTTGGAGCCCAGGTCAAAGAGGCATCGTATGATCAGTGCTTGCTGCCAGGAGGATGGGTTGAGAACTGAAGCACTTTCTCTTTGGTTTAGAGCATTCCCTTGTCAATATCCATTCCAATTTACTCGTGATTCTGACACAACTGTTAGTACGCTACAATGTGCAGAAGAAATTTTCATTTCCAAAACGCTTCTTGAACACAGGCACTGTCTTTTGACTGGGCTTCAACAAAGTCTATCGTGATTGCCATACTTGTACGCGTACGCGCAATATTTAGAGATCAAAGTGAAGGCCGCAGTAGCAATAAATGATATGCAGCAGTGATCAGTTCTCACAAGTCGACCGAAGAGATTGAGGGTAGAGATCAAGCAAGCCTTCGGGTAGTGAGGGAAAAGATTGAAATCTATTACTGAGGAGAGTATCAGTTCCTAGCTATCGCACTCATCCTCGCAAATTTCTCTTCCTCGCCCTCTCCCTTCTGAACACATGAACCAAGGCTAACTCAACCGCTCGCTTGGACAGCAATGTATAAATGGTAGGACACGTTCGAAAAGATGAGCGAGCTGAAGTAGGAGTCGCAAAATTTTCAGAGCGACAGTGAGCGTCTGCCGCGTAGATTCCCCTAGAACCGGAGTGCATCGTCCTTCCTAATTTGTAGCCGGGTCGCAAACGCAATTGCTATTACAGCCGCCACAAGAACTACCATCGGCAGCTGCGGGATCACGTGCGTGGCTGCTAGCGCAGAGGTGGCTTTTCTTGTTTTCGTTGCCGTTGTCATGATTATGGGAGTTACATTAGGTAAGAGGAATGAAATCTGACTGATGAACTAAGATGAATGATGGCAAAGTAGAATGTTCGATATAACTGAACATGACGCCTTGTATTTACCAAGTCTTCCTACTTCCAACCAGAGCTTCAATCAGACCTAAAGATAGCGTTTCCTCCACGCTTATCCTGCTCTACCTTCCTGAGGGCTTTGGAAGCAGGTGAGCGTCTTCGACGAAAGCTAGAACCGTCGTTGCAGCATGTATCCGCATATTCGACACACTGGTTACCGTTGCTATCAAATGCGCAGTTTCCTATGCAGTCATGGAAGCAAGCATCTGCTCCTTCAGGATAGACAAAACAGGACTCGACCGCATAGTAGCAGACAGTGTTACCACAATAGGTGACGTAGTCATCCCGCAGTGTGGCTACACGTAGCACCCGCCGCTGGAGACGATGTCGTTGTCTTGTAAGGCGTCGTGGATGGAGTCGTGGAAATAGCCTAAAAGCTAGGAGAGATGAAGGTAGAGATACCAGTTATATGAATTTGCAGTTATATAACGATTCTCCTACCTTCTCACGCCACTTACTCTACTCGGAAACGCCTTCTCTACTGCCGTTTTATCATACGCATTAATCCCAACGAGCTCCTGCCTCTTTGCCATTATAAACATCATGTTAGGCGAGAACGGGTTCGGGCAATTTTCTCTCGTAAAGCAGTGGTTCGAGCAGCAGCTGACCGTCACGCAGATGGCGTTGGGGTCGTTGCAGTCGGCGTCGACGAAGCACTCGTCCGCGCCCGTGTAGCACACGCCCGAGGCGTAGCACTTGCGCTCGCCGCTCGTGGCGAGCGAGCAGAAGCAATTTGCCTGGTCGTCAGTGTTGCCGCAGGGGTGCCCGTCGCCACAGGTGGAGGCGATATCGCATTCGTTGACAGAGCAGACGCCATTTTGACAAGATTGGCCGGTGGGGCACTGGGTGGGTTAGTTGGGCGATTGTGGACGATGGATTGCTGTAGATGATAGCGGCGATTGGGAGGCAGGAGACCGGACGTGAGAGATGAGAAATACGTACAACGTTTCCGCACGAGCCGCAGTTACTCTCGTCTGTCTGGAAGTTCACACAAGTCGAGCCGCATAACGACGGCGTCGGTGAAGCGCATGCTACAACCACACGTCAGCCTGGTCTAACAGACTCATCATCAACGTGCAGTACTTACGGCAAGTCGTTGTTGTAGACGTGGATGTCGTCGTCGTCGTAGTTGTCGGCGTGAACGTGGTAGTTGCTGCAATCTAACCCAACGTCAGTCCACCGCAGCGGCGACGCTATCGTCCAAGACATACCGCAATGGTGCTCGTGCTTGTAATTGTAGTAGTCGTTGATATGCGAGCATCGTTCGTCGTGGTGCTGATTAATACCGAAGTCAACGTCGTCTTGACTGTCGCTGTGGGTGTTGCAAGAGAGAGGCAGCCGCAAGCCGTCGTCAGAAGCGAGCAAGCAAAACCTTTGAGACCGGACGGTGCGCTTGCACAGTTCACTGGTGTAGGCGTGGGCGTGGCTTTCGTGGTTGTGACTGCGACTTCATTGCGGGCATCGAGATCCCGTGCCAGGTGAGCAACTGGCGCTGGGCAGACTGTGGTGGTGGAAATGCTACATCATTGGGACGTCAGCTATGGGCAAACGAATGGTCAGAATCTGCACCACGTACGCTTGCGTCGTTTCTATCGAAGTGACGGTGGAAGGCGCCGTTAAAGTTATGACCGGAAGTCCTGCATCCACGATAGTCGTTGATGTCGTCGTTGTAGTCGAGAGAGTCGAAGTTCCTGACAGCACGGAGATACTGATTGAAGTGCTTGTAGTAATCGCTGTCGAAGTAACTGTCCGGGTCGATATCTTCAAGAGGGTCGAGCAAAATCCGGATGCTGAAGGCACTGCCTTGAAAGCCGACAAGACTAGAGACACAATCTTGCATTCCGAGGGCGCAACAGCGCTTTCGTCGATGATGGCGGCGGCGCTGACTGCCGGAATACTGAGTAGAAGGTTGGAGAGCAACATCCCAATCGTCCCAACGAGGTTAGTGAGAAGGAGAAGATCGAGATTTGGAGTGAAACTGGAGACCCTGCACGGACTATGTGTCTTCTTATGCTCCATCAAGAGCGGGTCGAGCTCAAATTATAGTTATCCGCGCAATAGACTAAGCACATGTTCCCCAGGCTTGAAAGCGTGCCCGCCATAGATACGTCCACGTTTCGAGGCTTGCGCAGACTCCTCCAGGCGTGTGCATCTAATGGTCCGGAATCGGGTCTGGAACTTCGGCTAGAACTTGACGTATGATAGAAGAAGCCCAATCAGATCAATCGCAAAGTGTCGATCTTCTGAGTTACATCTACACCAAAGTCAGCTTCCAATAGCCCCCTATATAAAATTTCCGTTGCCAAGGTGCCAAGTTGCCATTGTGAGCAGTACGCAAGGCTGAACCTTCAGCCATAAGCCACGACCTGTGTGCGCGAGCCAGTCTGGTTCAAGATCGTCCCCACTGCTGTTGCTATCAGATGTAAAGGAAATCAGGCATTGCTAACTCCACGAAGCGCCACTGTGGACGATTGAACGCCCAGCCTAACCAATATGAGGCAGACAAACGCCTAACCAATATGATTGATTGATTGATTGATTGATTCTGTCAGGCTGTTCAAGGCGACTGTATGAGCCGTCCCTAGAGAGTGACCGGCGTATAGCATACTAGTTCCTCTACATCGAAATCTAATCCTAATCTGAAAATGAGGTAAGGCATAGCAAGAACTTCACAACAGAACAGTCAGATATAAAACAGGATCTAAAAGTCAAGACTCGAGATATTAGCAATTCACAACCTTCTCCTCTACCCCATCAATCCAAAGATCTCCTCTTCCTCGCTCTCGCCCTCCTGAACACCTCAACCAGATCCCGCTCAGCCGCTCGCTTAGACGGCGGAGTATAAGTGCTAGAACAACCTGCACTATCCAAACAGATGGGTTGAGTATAATACGTATCGCAGTACCCATCGTTAGGACAGTCGGCATCTGTCGCGCAAGCCGTTCCGGTACCTTCAATCTGAGTGCATCGTCCGAAACCATCTGTATCTAGGTCGCAGACGCAATTGGCGCTGCAGCCGCCTCCTCCGAGCGTACCACCGTTGGCCGCTGCGGGGTCGCATACCACTCCGTGCGTGACTGCTGGTGCGGCGGAAGTTGTTGTCGTTGTCGTAGTTGTGGTTGTGGTTGTGGTTGTGGTTGTGGTTGTGGTTGTGGTCGACGTCGTAGTCGAAGGTGTAGTCGAAGGGGTGGTCGAAGGGGTGGTCGAAGGAGTGGTCGAAGGAGTTGTCGATGGAGTGGTAGATGGAGTTGTCGATGGAGTAGTAGATGGAGTTGTCGAAGGAGTAGTCGAAGGAGTAGTGGATGGAGTAGTGGATGGTGTAGTCGATGGAGTCGTAGAAGGAGTTGTAGATGCAGTCGTAGAAGGGGTAGTAGTTCGGATACTACTGATCATCGAGTCAGCTGACACCGTCAAAATTGGTCTGAGACGTGGCTTACGAAGTCGTAGTTGTGGTCTTGGTTACTGTCTTCGTGGGCCCGTAGCATGAGCAAAACTGTTCAGATCATTAGCCAGTATTCGAGCAATGATTATCTCAAGTTGGCGCTGAAAGCTCGAGTCAATGCCTAAATTGAAAGGGACTAGGCTCACTGTCTTGGCTACATCACCAGCTACCGAAGACCAGAGACAAGCGAGTGGATCTTTAGTGCATTTAGCTGAAGTAGTAGTAGTAGACTTTGTGGTTGTTGTGCTGATTTTGGGAGTAGTAGATGGCGCTTTCGGAGTAGTCGACGGTGCTGCCGGAGTAGTCGAAGGTGCCTTGGGTGTAGTTGATGGTGCTGCCGGAGTAGTCGAAGGTGCTGCCGGAGTAGTTGACGGCGCTTTCGGGGTGGTTGAGGGTGCTGCTGGCGTGGTCGAGAGTTGCCTCTTCCTTCTCTTGCCGTTGACAGTCACAGTCTGAGGGTATTTGTTGGCGCAGAAGGACTGTGCAGGACTGTAGTATGCCAAAGGTGCCAGGGCAGCATAGATGCCAGCCTTACAAACGTTGTTGGAAGCCGCTGCAGGAGCTGGCTCGCGAGGGACAAGCGCAAGGACCTGAGAGGCTTCGAGAAGGCCGAGGAGAACGAGTGAGAAGAGCATTGTTGCTCGTTGCGAGGGAAGATTACGCGGCCTTGTAATGAATGTTTGTGTAAGATAAGAGAGCAGAGCGTTGTGAGAGCTCAGCATGTGGCCTATATATGTTATTTCAGGCTTATTGGCATACTTCGAGTTTTGGACGTGCGGTTATGCACAGCAGTATGAGCATACTTCGCCATGCTCAACGTGGCTCACAGCACGGTCAACCATCTGGCATCTGGTGGAGTTTGACTTCGATTCTGGTAGTGCGATAGTACGTACGGTCGGACTTTTCCGCATACTTTTACAGGCAGGCATGGGCATAGATGCTGATATGCAAGAATATGATTCATCACGGCCAACTTACCAACATGCTCTATGACACGGACGTGCCTGGCCAAAGGAGTGATGATGATCAAAGCAGATCCTGAGGATCAGTCCAGCTCACGGCAAACTCAAGCCAGAGTCACAAACTTCCACCGATTGTTCTGTGCACATACCGCAGGGATAAGGTATGAGGTCTCGAAGACACAAGTCTTGGGTGATAAAGTCTGTAGTAACGTGTGGTCCAGCAAGCCAGAGAGTATAACCGAAGCGTATACTTCGTGAACGAGTGCCTGTGAACGCAGAACGCTAATCTATCAAAGCAGGTATGGGTAAGCGAAGCAAGCACGCACCTGCATCTACTATCTGTGCTTGGCAGAAGCTTAATGTAGATCGTGGGGAATGCTCTGTCTCAGATGCAAAAGTATGACCGTGGCGTCCAAGATTGCAGCTGAACACCAAGTCTGGATCCAGCCCTGTGGCGTTGAGCTACCATCTAACTATATCCACGCGAGCCAAGCTGATGGCGTTTGTGGTTCTCCATGCGGCCTCAGCTCCGCCACACGTGCACGAGAAGGACTGATCTTCTGGTCTCGAAGGTGCCATGGTTCCTGAGAACTGAATCTGGCGCCACGAGCGCGAGCCACACGCGGCAAAACCCACCGAAAGACCCCATGCTCGCCGTCAAGCAATGGCGAGGAAGCAAGCCGAGTTGAGACGACGGCGTTATGTGCACTCGGCTATCAGCAAAAGGCGAAAGTCAACTGAGACAAGCGTGCATCTCGAACATTCCCATGAATGCGGCTAAGGGTCCGAGGGGTGCCACTCCACCGGGCTCCGGTCCGCTCTCAGCTGAGGATCTACGGTATGATCGACAAGAGGGAGGGCTCTGCCCTTATAGACTTCAGCCTCGCTGCGGGGAACCACAGCATTTGAACCCAAGACCATGGTTGCGCGAGCTGAGTGCGATTGGCGGTCGCCATCGATTTCCGTCTATACTGAGTTCTGCATATGCTATCACATCGCTCGCATCTGGAACGAGCAGAGCACGTCCTTTTCCTCTAGTAGCAAAAGTATCTTCTGGTCACCTCGAACCATGCACGCATGGAGCCGTCCAAGACACTTGCTCGACTGAGTTTGTGCTCACCTTGCCACCCTGGATCATATTGTCAAGCCATGCCTCAAGTGTTTGTGGCCTCACCTACAACGCTGTCATTGCAAAAGTGTCATGACCATGATGACTGCTATGCGCTGCCCTCGTTCACTGCAAAGATTGTTTATGCATTGTATCCTGTCCGTCGCTCTCGTCACAACAATACTCTCTTTCACCTGCACATGGCCACCGGGAACATATGCAGCGAGCCCGCCCAATATTCCCGGACACTTGCAGAGATCGCAGGAAGCCCTCCAAGAAGATGGATTCTCGAGACACTTGAGAGTCTCGAAGGAACATGTGTTGCCTCAGCAGGAAGATCATAGCGCAGCGCCTAGCAACATCCTTCCCGAACATAACGTCGCAGCAACGTTCGAACAGCGTTGGGAGACCGCAGACCGTCATATCCAAGATCTACTCGACGATGAATACCGACTGAAGGCACTGCTCTCGCCATTCACAGAGACCGGCGAGCCGTTGCTTCGCGATCTAACATATCGCGTACGAGCCTTTGGGAGAATCTTCAAGATTTGGGAAGACCTTCATCACAATTCGAGCGATGGTAAGTAGTTCATGACCCCTTTTGGAGCTCGCTTGCTAATACGCTTCAGATGACGATAGCCAGTCGTCAGTTGTCTCTCGCCTGCGTGCCATAAGTCAGAAGTCACGGCAATCTGCAGCAGAAGCGATACGTAGCTATGACACACTGCGCGCCTTCGTCAATACTTTCTCCAAGCGCCTCTTTCCATGGACCATGCTCGCCTATCCCGACCACATGGCTTTACATGCAAGCTTCCAGCATGGTGGTCGTGGAATTGTCTTTACCGCAGGGGACAACCAAGCTGGTCAGCTAATGACTGTCATCCCTAGTCTGCGAAAGCTGGGATGTCAACTTCCGATCGAGGTTATGTATCTTGGCGACGACGATCTCGATGAGGAGAAGCGGGAGGAGCTCGAGCAGCTTGATGGTGTTGTCACCCGGGATTTGAAGCTAATGATCGACGATGACGGGTGGCGACTGGCAGGATGGGCAGCGAAGCCGTTCGCTCTCTTGATGTCCTCATTCCGAGAAGCCATCTTCATCGACGCTGACTCTTTCTTCTTCGTCGATCCCACTACACTCTTCGAAGACGAGAATTACCTCGCCACTGGTGCCCTCTTCTTCAAGGACCGTAACGTCTCGCCAGAGAGCAAACGCTCCTGGATCAAGTCCATCCTGCCCTCTCCAATCTCAGCCAACGTGAAGCGCAACCGGCTATGGACAGGCGAGAGTGGACACCATCAAGAGTCCGGCGTACTAGTCGTGGACAAATATCGCCACTTTCTGCCGCTTCTGCTTACAACTCGATTGAACGGCCCTGACCGAGACGGCGACGCCAACGGCAAGAGAGGCGTTTACGACATGGTCTACGGCGACAAAGAGACCTTTTGGCTCAGCTGGGAAATGGCCGATGATCTCGACTATGCATTTCACGAAGGAGTAGCAGGCACGATGGGCAAACTTACAAAATTCTTCCCCGTCGACGACGACTCAGAAGACGAGCCAGAAGTGGTAGACGGAGCTATGATTTGTTCTCCGCAACTCATCCACTTTGACCTTGCAGGCAAGCCGATCTGGTTCAACGGCTGGGTTTCGGCGACGAAAGACGATTTACACGAGTGGCAGGAGTTTGACTATTACTTGAGAGAAGAGCCTGAAGTTGGCAGAAGGCCGAGTAAAGACTCATGGAAGATTCATTCTGGCAACGTGGTGTGTCTGCAGGCTAAAGAGTCTGAGAAGTTTGCGGCGAATGATAAGGCGACCTTGGAGGAGATCTTGAGCTTGGCCAAGAGCAGCCATGCAATTTCATAGTCTAGTTGGAGTCTCCTGTCTTGAATTTCGCAACTCAAGTACGACGAAGGCTACCTGACTTGTCAATCATAGCAAGTTGCCTGGTGACAAAGTAACAGAAGCCGCATTAGCTATGAAAGATGATGAACAGCACTAGTGCCTCACTGGGGTCAGGACGCCTGGCCGAGGTTGCGTGTAGTAGCGCGAGCGGTAAACACACCTCACAATAAAAGGCTCCGGATCGTTTGCAAGGGCACACTTATTGCGACGCTTAGGATATTCTGCCACGTGCTACGCGCGAACGATATTGGGGCTGGCTGAAGTAGAGTTTGTCAGTGGCAGAGGTTGTGGTTTGTGATGAACCCTTGAAAGGTGCATGTATCGTATGTATAAGTGGCCATGTGAACTCATACCAGTGAACGCTATATGAGAGTTCAGGTAGCGCCTGCGCAGATGTGGCGCGGTCCAGATGTTGTGGCGCGGTCCCTGGCTGGCTGGCGTATGCATGTCTCAGAATGTGCCTACAACAGGGTAAAGAAGATCTTCTAGCGCCACAGCAGATCGTTCCATTGTCAAAACTCTCACGGCGGTGCACGTGTGCAGGGCGGCGTCTCGGACAATGAGTGTATACACTCCAGGGTCTCGACTGCATACCATTCACATCGAGTCAGTGACATTCTGCGCACCCATGTCGATTCGTCAAGCGAAAGCATCTAGCAGGCTTTGATCTAGATCCGACTGCTTTGGTCGCAACGATCGGCGTTATACAGTAGCGTGAAACATCAATTGATCATGGAAGTGATAACCATAACCATACTTATTCAGTCCGTCGAGAAGGTGGTCGTTTGCAACAGACTTCGTTCCAGCGTCAAGAGCTGAATCCACACCCACGTTCTCCTCAAAAGTCAATCTCACACCTACGCTTCTTTGGGAAAAGGCCCACTCGAAGCTTTCAGCCACGATTGTTCCCTGTCACATCCGGCCTTCAGGTATGCCGATCCAACGTTGAAGTCTAAATGTGATCAAGCAACCAAAGACCGTTCCAGCCTAGTACGTGCTCAGCAACATTGGGTGGAACATCGGCGCAATGTTGCTGCTATGCCAGTCGTCTAGGCGTGCTGGAAGGAAAAGCATCTCAAATAGTGGCGCCATATCGCGGTGACTTACGCCGTTGCACCTGATAGCGCTGCAGTGTGAGGACTTTCTCGTCTCTCTGGAACCTCGTGGCCGAGGCAAGTCTGCTTTCCAGGTATACCTTTCCATCCATGTGTGATATCTCGACGGCGTGAGCGTATCGAGGCTCGACTTTTTACAGCGAGGCTAGAAATCGACCCACGACCAGAGCATCACTGTGCAACGACCTTCAAAACATGACAGTCGCGCTCGCTCTGAAACCCCTTAAGGTGCTTGTGATCGCGTCTTGGATCTCAGGCTCCTGGCTTTGCCTGAGAACTTTTGGATCACCTTGGCTGAGTGGCATTAGCCAAAGTTTTGTTGGACAAGGCGCAGCTGATTCTGAGGACTACGCCTTCATATGGAGCGAGCACCCTATCAAGACATTAGTTCGCAAGGCCGAGGTCGAGTTCGATGACCAGCTGGCCAGACAATCTAAAACGCTCGAAGCGGCCACTGCAGAATACCTGCAGCGCTACCATAGGACTCCACCACCAGGCTTTGATATGTGGTACGAATACGCAGTGAAACACGATTCCCTGATTATCGACGACTTCGATATCATCAATGAAACTCTTACGCCATTCTGGAAATTGTCTGGGCTTCAAGTGCGACGCCGCCTGGCAGAGGTGCGCGAGGACGGCTGGGCAATACAGTTTTGCGACTCCGAAGATGGCGAGCTGACTGGCGAATGCGGGCATCTAGGAGATGAAGTATTGAAGTGGCTGAGCGATGCAGATGACTCGCCTGATCTCCCCGAAGTGAATTTGCTTATCAATGTCCTCGATGAGCCAAGGGTTATGTCGAGCGGCATTGATACAGGCGCCGCAGAGCTCAAATGGACGGACCACTCCAAATTGCGTGTTTGGGAAGAACTCACTGCCGCATGTGGCTCGTTGGCAGTCGACCGTCAACTCCAAAGCAACTCTCTTGTCTTCTCTGATGGGAAGCTAGATACACTTGACCTTTGCCAACATCCTGAATATGCCAATATCCACGGCTTTTGGGATGCTCCCTCGAATCTTCAGACCACAAACCTTACCGTTCCAATTCTATCATCAGCGGTCTTATCAACAATGGGCGACATACCCGTCCCAGCAGCCGCATACTCCAGCAGTATGTACTCTTACGACGAGTCTGAAGATATCTCATGGAACGAGAAGACTGCAGGTCTATACTGGGCAGGCAAGACCACTGGTAGTATTCAAAGCACCAACTGGAATTGGAAGCGGCACCACCGGCAGCGATTTGTCAAGCTAGCCGAAGAGCTTGATTGGCAGCCTCACTTATACCTGCAGTCTTCAGATGATGGGCAAACATGGAAACAACATCGCTCAATCGCCACGAGCGACGTACCATACAAAGCCTACTTCACGGAAATCGTTCAATTTGCCGATGAGACGACACGCTCTGCAATACACAACGAACACAACATCCACGAACCCGACCCGAGAAGCGAAGGATTCAAATACACCCTCGCCTTCGATCTAGACGGTAACGGCCATTCAGGACGCTTCTATCGATTACTGAACTCCTGGTCCCTGCCATTGAAGCAGACAGTCTTCCGAGAGTGGCACGACGAGCGACTGCAGCCGTGGCTGCACTACGTTCCTATTTCTCTGGGAATGCAGGAACTTCCAGAAGTAGTGCGGTACTTGTCTATCGAAGAAGAAGGGCAGCAGCTGGCGGAGTTGATGGCGGAGGAAGGTCGAGAGTGGTCCCTACGGGCTTTGCGGCCAGTTGATCAGGCGATTTATCTGTACCGATTGATTTTGGAGCTGGCTCGTTTGCAGGATCCGGAGAGGGTGGCTTCTTGGGATCCTCGATCACAAAGTTAATGGACGATTGCGGTTGGCGCTTTACCACGCGCCTCCTGTAGTAGTGATTGAGAATTGTTTGTGAAATATTGGCAGGTCTTGGAAGCAGTGCGGGGTCAGGCGCGTTCACATGTAGCCTATAATCCTCCTCACCTTCCCCTGAACGATTATTTATCTTGTCAAAGCGCATCTCAATACACAACGCTCAGCCAAAAATGCTGTCATACCAGCTATGGCACGCACAGTATACAGAGTGTTACCACCACGACAGGACCAACTCTTAGCTCGGCCAACGCCAGTTGTCCTTGGTTCTCGCACACTGTTGAACAATGTTGGCATATACCGACTCGAAGGCGATGGCTCCGAGCTAATCATGATGCCACACGAATATGAAGACCGGAATGACATTGGCGAAGACGCAGAGTGGCGCATGAATAACGATGGCAATGCAGAAAGGTGCTGGAGAACGACGAAAGCCTACCAGAGTATTGGGCACCACGCAAATCTAGTTCGGTAAGAAAGCTAGCACGCCACTCATTCACTGTGTTTCCCGGCCGCATCTCACTGACATGTGCATTTAGCTTCGTCCGCCCAGACCCATGGACTTGGCTACCCGTACTCGTGAACCCAGGCGGACCGAACCTCGGAGTCTTCCTCAAGGCCAATAGGTCTGAGATGTACGACAACAACAGCCAGCAGAGTGACAACGGCAGCAGCAGCGCTGTTGACAGAAGCACGGCTCATAGCAGAGTGAAAGCAACCCGCCTGAACCTGGTCTACCAGTGGTCCATTCACCTTGCACGCGCCCTAGAATTTATCCATAGCTACTCTTTCCAGTCACCAGCTCCCATCATAGCTATCGTTTTCGGTGACCTTAGGGCGGAGTCCTGCTGGCTGTCATCTTCTGGGCGATCCCTGTCAATTCTCGGCTTCCAGCACGCGGGCTTTCGCACGCGCAGTGGGCCTCTTCATGCAGGTGATATGGGCCTAGGCGGAAGAGGGTTCCAATCACAAGGCAGAGACCCGACGCTGCAGACTGACTTGTTTCTCTGGGGATGTGTTATCTATGAGCTCATGACGGGGTACTGGCCAGGCGAAGGGCAAGGCTTGGGATTGGAAGAGCAGGACTTCTTGGTTTCGAGGCAAGAATGGCCACGGCTCGAAGCGGTGTACCTCGGAGATGTTGTGCGGAAGTGCTGGACAGGAGAAGTCACGAGCGCAGCGGAGCTGTTGGGTCTTGTTCGTGAAGCTATCGCTGGTTTAGGTGTCTTGGTTGGGGATGATGATGAGATTGTTGATCTCAGCCTCGAGGGACTGACTATAAAGCTTTTCTAAAAGCAAACATCCACATACATATGCGCAAACGAACACATTGGGTACGCAAGATACAATTATGACAAGTTGCAGCTTGTGTTCCAAAGGCTACGCTGTGATCATGATCTGTGAGCATGAGGTCTCTTTACGCAGGAAGATCGCGCGACAAGATAGCCAGTCGTCTTGCGTTTTGGAACGAATTCCAATCAGTGCCCAATGCGCTGGCATATGCTTGGTGCTCTCCAGTATCCTTTGTGTCAGTGGGTCATAAGTAATAACCGACTATGAGCAGGGATGCTGTAGCGAATGCTTGGCACACCTCGACGAGCCGGACAAGAATAAATACAGTCTCGAGTCGCTATAGAGCTTCCACAAGTGACTTCGACTGTTGACAATTCTATCGCCAAACACTTTCGCCTTACACAAATCTACTTTCAACGAACCCCTGCTTCAGAACATGGAGATTACCACTGTTGTTTTCTCATGGTGTGACTGTGGATCAATATTTCATTCCGCGAAACACCTCTTAGTCACAAAAAATACTTCCAATCTGGAATCAAGAGGGGCGATAGCTGTGTCATATGCTATTGGTGATTTTGAGCGACAAAAGCATACTTTCGGGCATCTGGACGATATCAGTGGATCCATTGTAAAGCTGGAGTTCGGAGGCGAATGGTACATTGAATCGCTTCAAGAGACTCTGGTACAGCTGAGCGTCGCTCATGGTGCAATCTGGATTGATCAATTATCCTTAACGCAAGACACAGTACAGCTCTCGGCAGCGCTTCAAACTCTGAAGAAGATATACGGTACTCTGGAAGTCGTCATTCTTTTACCGAACGCTCCATGTCCTTGTCTGACAACTGCTCTGCAAGAGATTGAGAGAGGCTCAACTTCTGTGGAAAGTGAGGAGCCTGAGCAGGATGAGTACTTAGATCTGTGCGACTATGCAATTCCAATCTCGTCCTACAACAGTCGACTCTGGACGAAGCAAGAGTTTTTTTTCGCCCGGACTATATCGATCCAATACTGCGGCCCACCTACAATGCCATGCACCAAGCCAGAGTACGCAGACAGAAGTTTGCGTACCAAGCCACAAGCTTCTGGTGAACAGGAATCTTCAATGGGCCGATGGCACTTGAACAAACTCTTGAACGCCATACTTGGAGATCCGGACGTGTCTGAGTACTCGCCTACTGCCGTTCCCTTGGATGATGTGATCAATGCCGATGATGTGACCATTGCCTTGCGATTACGCAATTTGCAGGAATCGAGGAACATGAGGAGAATGCTCAAACACCCACTTCGGACAAATCTTTTTCACAGCTTGGCTGACGATATTGAGTTTGCCAAGTTCATGTTGGGGAAGAAATTCGAGAAGGACGATTCGTGGCCTGACACTTGGTCTAGATTCAAGGATCTATCGATTCCACATGCTGCCGCGGACAAAAAGCATTATGCTTTAGCTGTGCTACCCTCTTTTTCTGGCTATACTCTTCCTATGGCATGGCAGAGTATGACATTACCAGAGCTGCTGGACGATGGCATCATCCAGCACGAACTCGAGATCAAAGCATGTGTACACACGAGGCTGCCTAAGGGTTTGTTTGCAAATGGAGCTGGATCCATGCGATGGGTACCGTCTTTGTACCTTGACCCAGCAGAGGTAAATAACATGGAAGATGTCTATGAGTCACTATCCCTTAGTAGATACGACCTCAATCCCGAAAGACATGGTTCCGGTGCTTTATGCTTCCGAGAACCTCGAGCGCAAAGAGTCTCTCGTATCTGTCGATCGCAGACATACCGGGCAGCATTCGGCAAGAATGATTCAACTGCACTCGTACTCTTTATGAGAAACATTGCAAAGCTTTACCGTGACTACGGTTGCTTCGCACGACCTCCACATCGTCTTGATGTTTGGGCGACGGATGTGGTTAAGAAGAACACGCGTCTGGAATCGTGGCCGAGCACGGAACATGCCAAGGCCTTGTTCTATTATCTGTTGGTCTGCGAGCATATGCCAAGTGACTGGATCTGGCCGCAGCTTGACCATGAGCGTCTTTGTCTAGATTACATGTGCCGCTTCGCGGGTATCCATCCGGACGTCGCAATTGCAAAAGGTCTCGTGTTGATGGTTAAAATGGACGACTTTCCATGTATTGGCTTACTAGCCCATGACCAGGACGCTTCACTCGCGGACTTCAAGCATCATCAAGACAGCGAGAACGGGACTTATCATAGTATGGTCGATCGTTGGTTGACCATCGAAGCAGCCAAGTCCGGTCTCTGGAACGTTTTGACACTAGAATGTTGCAGATCAGAAGTGCAGTCTACCAACAGCGACTCTCTTCCCGAGTATCAGGTAAAGGGCATTTGGTACTGGTCGCTCGGGGAGGACGCCTCGATCGGCGCTGATCTGGTAAGCAGTGCAAGTAAGCATGATATGACCATAGTATGATCAGTCCATCGAGGCGGACAGCTCATACTCGAGGTTGGTGTTGCTGCCAAGACCGGCAAGATTCGCAGCAGTGCACAAGGGTTGGATCAATAGAGAGAACACAAACACTCGATACAAGATGCTAAAAAAAGGTTCCATTGTAGCGATCGCAGTAGCAGTGCTACCTAGTGATTGCCACTATAACAGAATTGAAGACTCACCGCTCTCTTTACCAGTGGCACGGTCTGTAGCCTTAAGCATTTTGATACCACGCTTGCCTCGCGACGAGGGCGGTGAGATGTTTTTTGAGTTGTGCAGTTATGAATTTGTATAGTAATATTCCGCGTATGCGCTACTTCGCTAGTGCTCGAAGGTACTGCCTGCCTTTTGGGAAACTTTTTCGTGGACGCGTCCTTGCATCGTGTGACAGAACGGTTTGTAGGCTGCACCAACTACCAAATCTTGCTCGATATCGGTGGCCATAGCAAGTACACACTTTGGAAACAGAACATCGATCTAACGCAAGCTTTGATGCTCATCTTCCGTCAAACCTTCAAAGATGGACTTATCCAGAAGTGGTCCTATCTGATTCACTATTCGCCTTGATCCCCACTATTATATCTTTTCAAGGCTTATCCTATCACGTCCAAGCATCCGAATCTCTCTGCAAAAGGGTCGTCCTCAGTCTCGAGATGGCGAATATATTCAGCCTCGTCACAGGCTTTTGTTGCCGCGCCCTTGCCGTACACTTCCTCGATGAACGCAGCCATCCCATCGATTCCAGCGCTAACTCCAGAAGTAGTCCACACATTATCGCTTGCGACCCATCTTGCTTTCGCAACCCAATGCGTCTTACGCGTGAGACCCGTCACTTGTCGCCACTGCTTCTTGTTCGTAGTCGCTTTACGCCCGTCAAGTATGCCTGCTTCAGCCAGCAACTTTGCGCCGTTGCATACCGAGAAAATATATTTCAAGGGTGGTCTATCCTCGCTGCCGTAGTATTGAGTGCGGATAAAGTTGCAAAGCGTCTCGATTTCGATACCAGATGCCCTAGTTCCTGCACCTCCCGGAACAATCAAGACGTCCAGCATGGGTGCAGTTCCGAAGGTGTGAGTTGGGAGGAACACTTGTCTGCTCTGGAAACCATATCCTGCAGCAGACCTTGAGCCAAAAGCAGGAGTCACGGGATCTAGGGTACTTGCGATGACGCTTAGCTCTAGTTCAGGGATGTCGAGATCTTGGCTCAAGCAGTTCAAGAGCTCTATTGGGCCAGTAGCGTCAAGGACCTCGAAGCCGGGAAAAAGTAGGAGTCCGTACGAACGCGGCTTGGTTGGACATGATGATTCGTTCGCTCGGATCATGGCAAGGTCGCCCATCCTTGCGACGTGGTGAGCCGTTGACCCGTGGGTGTTGACAACAGATCCCTGACGGCAAATCACTCAGTGTCTGAGGATGTGATGATTTCAACAGATTGACAATCCATGTTCACTTTTGGGATCCTACATAAGCCACGAGTTTGACTTTGTGTATGAGTCATCCATCGAATCATCTTGGGAGAATTTCATGGTGCCTGGGGCTCTGCGAGTTTGACCAGGACTCCGAGTATAATGCGAATCTATTCAAATAACCACGAACGGATCTGTTGTCGCTGATGCGAGGTTAGGAAAACTTGATGAACAGTCACATTCTGATTTCAAGTATGAAAACTAAGGAAGTGGCGATCACGTTCTCGTGTGTGCATTATTGTTAAACAGTTGTTAAAACTCTTCGAATTGGCTTACTTCTACGAAAATAGGTAGCTAGAAAGGCAATACTGTTGTTATAATATCGTCCAAACATTCTACAGCTTCCACGTGACCATGCTGATGCTGATATCGATAAGAAGATGAAGCCCTAATTATGTGTGGCTCACTGATCGCGCTAGCCTTGGACAGCTAGATCATCTGGATACTCCTATCTGTTCTTTTAACACTAAACAGCAACGGGCTCAGTTTCAGCCATTGGCCATTGCCATGCCTCTTCAGATGGCTTTCGATGTTCTACCTCTCGAAGTCTTGCAAGATATCTGTGGGCGACTTCTCCCGAGGGATCTTCGTAACGCTTCATTCGCAAGCAGGCGTTTGCGGCAGGGCTCAGTGCCACATTTGTTCTCTCATGTCGTCGTCCTCGTCTCTGAGGATCGAAGTTTTGCAAGTGCTGTACAAGATTTGGAACATCTCCTTACGCGTCTAGGCAGCGCTGGCCATGTTCGTCAAGTTTCACTTTGCGATCGGCATGATAGTGCCAAGAGAGCTTCTAGAGAATCTGGTCCAGAGCGAGAGAATCACTGGCGCTCCTTCGTTCAACTACTCCAACGATTATCTGCCTTGGAGCGTTTGATTTATGCATGTACTGAGCTACCACCTTCCTGTTTACTCGACGTCCTTGAAGCCTCATTGCCAAACTGCGGCCTACACATGCAAACATTTCGGCTGGAATATCCCCCGAGTGTGTCCAATGAGCGACCGAGACTGAATTCTCATGGAATCCGCATATTGAAGTCTCCCAGCCTTCACGGTATCACCATGTCCCACGAGTGGCTACATCCGGAAGGGCTTCTTGACCATAAGAACGGGCTGGTGTCCGATCTACTGGGCAGCTCTCTGGCACCAAATCTCAGGGAGATTACAGTACGCACGGAACCAACAGACTGGTCCAGTAGTTCGTACTCCGCACAACATCTGCAGCTGATGGAATGGAAAGATACCGAGCTTGGTCCGTTCTCCCACGCGAGATTCCGCCAAAAAATCACCGCGCTCCAGTTATATGGCGATCGACCACTCGAATTGTTAAAAGGCGCGCTTACCAGCAGAATGTTAATGCTGTCGTCCATGTTTTCGCAGCAGATGATGTTCAGCCGGTTGCGAGGATTCTCAGGAGGGCCGCGCTTTGAGAATCTACGAAGGCTCCGCATGCTCCTCAACCCATACCCAGCTCCCGAAGGACACCCGGCACATGTTTCGATGACCGAGACATTCCTTGAGTCTCTACCTCCTCTGCCAGACCTTGAGCTCCATGGTTTCTTGACAAAGACTCTGTTGAACGTCATACTTACTCATCAGGGACGCAGCGTGCGTCGGCTAGTCTTGCCATGGGTATACAATGACCCTCATCCACGAAAAAACTCATACTCTCTGGACTCAGTCCAGCAAATGCGTTCCTGCTGTCCTTCGCTAGAGGATTTAAGCCTACCGATCTAGCGAAGCGGTGGCGATGACCGGGAACAGGCGATCTACCAAGTCTTTGGATCATTCAAGTCCCTCCAACGACTGACTTTAAGACTCGACTGCGCGATTGCAAACCCATACTTAGAGCGCTCAGCGTCGCTGTCGAACCCCGATTACCTGCAAATTAGAGCGCGCATACACTCCGGAATGTTCTACCTTGATCAAGACATCCCCATCCGCCTGTCTGATCTGACAGAAATTCTCAAGAACTGCGCGATTGATGAGCCGCTCGCACGAGATATCTACAGCAACATCGTACGGGGTTCCAAGCCCGGCCATTATCCGCTCGAGCACCTTGAGATCCACGGTGAGAGAGCCGGCTATGTTTATGGTATCGGGACGATCTCAAACTTGAAGCATGTCGCTGTCGAGTTGAGTCGATCCCGGCTGTGCACGCTGAATTTCGATGACTTTGGGAATCCCAGAGCCGAACCACTAGGAGAAGTAGAACGAGAAGATTTAAAGAGGAGTTTTGACAAGCGTGGCGGAATAGCGCCGAGCGCAAAAGTAATGGCAGCATTCATGCAATTGTGGCCGTGCGAGAAGAAAGATTGGGGAAGCAAATGGCATAGCTTTCCGCTTGGGAGCAGAGCAGACTGGTGATACTAATCTAAAGCTTTTGCTGCCTCACTATCAACGTTAATCGAAAATCAGCTAATCGCTTGTGGATCTCCTCGAGTTTATACCCTCTTGGTTGAAGGAGTGGATGTGTTTCTCTTTGCTCACATCTCCTAGCGTACAACCAATTACTTCCAACGCACTCCATCTTCAACTAAGCTTTTCCAAAAGCTCGGTCAGCGACTCCTGTCAGCTCAAAAGACGTCGTGGGTGGAGTCACATCCCGCAGAAAGCGGACCATAGGGATGATGACAGCGTGCTAAGATCTTTTTAGACTCTAGGCCAAATTGCCGATATGCCGCATGTGGTATCACAGTCTCTAACCCTTAGGTGGAAGAAGTGCTATTCGTTGACTCCATTACCGTCTACTGCAAGGTAACAAATTGCTCCGCCCTAGATTTTCATGTCTTTCGGAAGAGGCAGCCATGCACTCGTTTCCAAAAGCCTCTCAATCGGTCGAAGGTTACGCTGCCTAGCGCCATGTACCCCAGCCGCGAAATGGCGTGATGTAGCTACAGCTGCAGGCATCGCTTGACTCATTCAGCCATGCGAGTCACACGCAGAAAGATTACGATGACGATCTCCGCCTCCCTCCTCTCTCTCTCTCGAGAAATTTTTACAAGCCTTCATCTCGATGAAGATTGAAAACAACATGTCGATAGGGGATTTAGCAACACAAATCGCCACCTTATCTTTACACGATCAAGATCATTTCGATATCCAGTATGCCCAAACGTTACATCGACTACAGCTTTTGCAACATTGGGATATACAGTCTGGCTCGAAAGTGCTCGAATTGGGATGTGGACAGGGAGATTGTACAACAGTCCTTGCCCGTGCTGTAGGCGATCAAGGATCAGTAGTAGCAGTCGATCCAGCGGAGCTATCATATGGCGTGTCATCCTGTTGAATCCAACCTGCGGAAACTTATTAACGTTCTCACAGGCTCTCCATATACCGTTGGTCAAGCACAGAGTCACATTTCTCGCGGTGCGTTGGGTAAACGGATCACATGGATGCTGCAGCAACCCATAGAATACCTCGCATCTCTTCCACCTGTTGACAAGCTCTTCGATGTAACAGTACTGGCCCACTCTATCTGGTACTTTTCCTCTCCAGCACTGATTCTCCACACCCTCCGCCAGCTCAAGCAGCACAGCAAACGTCTCATCCTCGCTGAATGGTCCTTGGTAGCTACCCATCCATCTGCACAGCCTCACGTTCTGGCCGCGCTTACGCAAGCGGCGCTGGAGTGTCGCAAAGTAAAATCCACCTCCAATATCCGCACGGTGCTCAGCCCAAAGAGGCTCACAGCATTGGCACTCGCTGCTGGGTGGCAACTGCATAGCGAGATTCGCGTGGAAAGCGGTGAAGGGTTGTTGGATGGGCAATGGGAGGTATCAGCTTGTTTGTCTCCAGCATTTGAAAAGCAGATAGAGCATAAGGTTGATGATGAGCGAGAAAGAGGTGTAATTCAGGCTATGCGAGATGCATGTGAGGCAAGCTTGGAAGGTATTTCTGGTGGGCAAGAAAAGATCAGAGCGATGGATGCCTGGACTGCTACTTTCGGTTGACTAGTAGGTTTGATGACGTACCGAATCATTTCAGGTCCAAACTTGTGTCTGTACTGTCGAATAAAGTCATGAGGTCTACAGTCCTACTATGATGGCCAGCTCAAGTGGGATGAATCCACGACCATCTTACTAGCTCCATATGGGCTGACGGAGTACTTGCTCTACTAAGACACGTCTCGCCACCACATGCCCACATAACTTTTAGCAATCATTCAACCGAAACAAAGTTGAACCTCATGCCTCCTCGCCACCCAAAAGCGCCGTAGCCTCAGCCACCAGAAACCCTGATCCTGTGACTAAACACGACAAATGCGAGCTGTCGGCCGACTGTTCCCAACGCTGCTTAGCCATCTGTAGAGCATGCTCGACCGATTGAGCGACTTGTACACGCGGCAACTCTTTCTGTTTCTTTGCGCGCTTGCTCATTTCTTCCAGAGTATCTTCGCCTGTGTTTGCTCGCGCAGTGATGCGCTCTGTTGATAGTCAGATTTGTGTGCATGGAAGCTGTCATATATCGTTGGTATGATTTATTACCTGCTGCGTTCGTCCCATCCGCACGTCCAACTAGTGGTGTGACAATCAGGAGGTCAATTTGTCGATCGCCCTTCAAGCTGTCTAGGACAAGCTGGAAGTTATCCATGCCTTCTAGTTTCGCAGCGTGGCTGTATATGACGACTTTGAAGCCACGAGATTGGTACCTGAGAGTCATTGTAAGATACAGCAACTGCGAGTGTTAACCTAAAAGAGCTTACCGGTGCTTCAGGGTCGAGGTCTTTCCCGCAAACCAGTCCAAAGCTATAGGGAGACTAATAGAGTTGTGGGCAGTGTCCAGGTGGAAATGGCAAGGTCCATTCGAAAACTCCTGGAACGATCCAGGATTTTCGCATATTTTCAAGCCTTCGATCACGTCTTCTTTGTCGAAGGCTGCAACGCTGTTCGAGGCCTTTCGGCGCTGCAGGACATGAGTCGCCACTTTGATAGCTATAGCAGCATTGGTCCGGTGTGCTATGGTAGGTAAAGTCTTCGTGACACTGCTGAATGGACCATCTGTTACTACATCGAGCGGTGCTGATAGTCTTTGCGATTCATTCGTGAGGATGCCTAGAGCTTCGAGTTGCTGCTCGCAGGTGACACAAACTGTCTTCTCCCTCATGATTCCAGCTTTGTGTCGTGTAATGTCGGCTAGCGAGGGGCCGAGCAGATGTACGTGATCCATTCCCAGCTTCGTGATTGCTGTGATCAAGGGTGATTCAATGACGTTTGTAGAGTCGTGTGTTCTTTTTTGTCAGTACATAGCCCAGTTCGTCTCGGGATTTCCTACTTACCCTCCACAGAATGCTTCACAGACAAAATAGTCGACTCCCCGAGAGACAGCGTAGTGAATTGCGGTGAGTGTGACGAGCTGCGACATCCGAGGACCATCATCTCTCGATGGAGGCCTCTTTGCTGCTGCGTAGACCTGAGAAAACGATTCTGCAAACGCTTCCTCACTGATCGGTTTTCCATTAATTCTGATTCTCTCAGTACAAGATAAAAGGTGAGGCCCAGTAACGGTGCAAACAGTAGATGCGATGTTTCTCCTCGCGTGGTAAGATTGGAGGAACGCAGAGATCAGCCGAGAAGTGCTGCCTTTCCCTTTCGTACCTGCTACATGGATCATGTTGAGGCGACGCAAGTCCTTTTGCTGGGCCATTATAAGCTAAATGTTTCGTGGTAAATGGAATGTTAAGGTACGGGGCACTTACCGTATAGCCCAGACGCTCGAGTACATGGTGCACGAAAGGCCTAGCGCCGTATCGCTTCGGCCGTAGAGGGTCATAGGTTGGATCAGTAGTGGGACTTGCAGCACTCTCGAGGAGCGCTTGTATGACATCCTACTTCAAATTAGCCAGGTAGTGGCAGGATATGCGGGAGAGGTCCACAAACTCGATATGGCAGAGCAATGCTCGGTTTGTTGAGCTTCCTGGATTGTAGCATGGTTCCTGGGTTGCAGTAGTAGGAAGAGAAACTCTATTCTACCGAGGATCGTTGGCGCTTTTGTCAAGTCCGAGTTGCAGCGTTGAGAATCGTGTCGTCCATTGCTATTAGAAGAGACCCCGCTCGGTGCTCCCAGTTCCAGCAAATCAATGCTTCCATTTCCGTGGTACAGATATGTTCGTGCAGATTGACAAGGCTCATGGGCGGTAATGCGCGAAGCGGAAGGCCTTCCACCTGCATATCAGCCTCGCCATATTGCTGAATCCATGATGTTGATGCGTTTCCCTGAAAGCTCCAATTCGCTATTGAGATCTAACGTCGAACCTTGGACAAAAAGCCGATCTTATATCGTCAAAGCGCCTTGATATCGGACTTCCATCTCGCTGGCACGGGTCCGGAATCTCGGACCGAGATCTGGCATGGCTGTGCTGATGCGGCTGCGCATGTCATGAGACATGCATATACCATCTTGGCAATGCTTGTGAGTCCTGAGCTATAGGGCTATATAAGAATGCCGGGATGACGAAGAGGTTGCACATAGTGAGTGGAGGCCTCCGAGCTCAGGTGCAGCGCGGAAATGCGCTGCTGAGAATCCCGCACACCGCTCCTGTGCAGAACACCAGTAGGAGACGTACCCTGGCTGTAGGTACCTGGACTTTGTAAGTCGTCTTCTATGCTTGGCTGGTTATCACGCGGGTGCAAATTTTCCAGGGACTTGTGTAAGAACTGTTGCCAATTTTGCATTATTCGACCTCAACAGGTCACATCAACCCTTGAAAGCAAGCCGCGGCCCGGAAATCTTAGCCCATACCACCTATTCCTCGCACTCTGCTTCATTGGCATACAAGCATGCGTGCGTATACTTATCAAACACAAGACGACCCTCAGGACAGCGCTCTGGCTCTGGTTTGCACAATGCGCAGTCTCGAATGTGGGCCTTTTCTTTCTCGCAAGTGACAAATTCGCTACAGTGGCCCGGATACGGGTAGTCTCCATCTTCTTCGCCCTTGCAGCTTGGTGTAGCGTCTTTAGTGAGCACTTGTTGGCTATCGGGCAGGGCCATATGCTGGGCGGGTCTTGGTAGCCACTGGTGTTAGTCGTTGATGATCGGATTCGGGGTTCCTTTGCTCACCCTTCGTCGACTTGGCAAAATGCAAGTCCAAAAAGTGATGTTGCAACTAATACATGACGGAGCTGCATTTTGGAGATATACGTGATGATTCACTGTAAGTTTCTGGCAGCGAAGAGTGTAAAATTCCCCAAGTTGCGAAAAGAAGTTGGTAATGAAAGACGAAGCACATTCACCGCCTTTTGTGTTTGTGGGACGAGATGGACAATATGCAGGGCCCAGACGATTTGACTTTTGATCTGCTTTGATGTTCTCCACGATATCTGGTTCTCGCCCGATCTGGGAAATGCATGAGACCTAAACTTTTTAGGTGTGGGGTCGGGATTGATAAAAGGCAAATGCTATAGAACGAAGAGTCACATGTCAGAGTGAAAGAATAGCTTAACGTAACAGGCGCTCTGAGAGCGTAGTATGAAGGACTATTTGATTAACACCGAAGTGTCGTCTGGGCCGAATTATACATTGTCCTTGAGCAGCAAGCAGCAGCCGAGGACTCTGGGGAAAAGTACAATGGCTGCCATTCATTCTGTGCAGTGTGCTTGATTGGCGTACACGCATTGGTTGGCATCTTTGTCGAAGAAAGACGGCCATCGGGACAGAGTTCTGGATCAGTGTTGCAAACAGGGCAATCTTGGACCTCTGCCTTCCCTTCAAAGCATGCAAGGAACATGGTACAGTGGCCTGGGTAGGAGTAGTACCCATCGGGTTTGCCTTTGCAGCTCGGGACAGCTCCTTTCATGAGAACTTGTTGGCTGCCAAGAGAGTTCTGCTCGATCCGTCTTGGGGTTTGTTATTCGCACGCATTTACAAATATAATCATGGCATGTCTAACTTAGCTGTCGTACCTTTGACAGGCCCCAAGTCCAACGAACAATGCTGCGAAGAACGTTTGACTGAGATGCATATTGATAATCTGCGTGTTAGCTGGCTGGGAAAGCTTGAAGATTGAGCACGATGCAAAACTCAGGTCTCAATTATACTTGCAAGAAGGAAAAGATTGGAAGGCATCTTTACGAATCGTTCTCTTCGTATCTATAGCAGGGGCGTTATAAGCATGACCCAGACCACGAACTCGCTTAGCTGCATTTACTTTATCGATCACCCTGCATTCACACTTAAATGTGGCAAACGCGATCGCTCGTGGCTTAAACTTCTCGAGCATGGAGCATGGAGTTGAGGACTAGCAAACACTTACATAGAGAGGAAAGCTTTCGCTAATATAGAGAAAGTTCTGTCTCATTAGATTCCAATGTGGTTTACATGTGATAGACGAGCTTAGAGAATAAATTAGAGGAGCTGGTTACTAGCTGTTACTATCGATCTTGACGCTATGCTCTGTCGTTTTGCAGACCGCCAAATGTCAGTTGTGGATGATATACTTCCTTCCAGCAGGGTTTACTGGCACTAATTCGATCGAGAACGGGCGATAGATCAACGCCAGCACGGCTTTACGTCGGCGGCGCACTCATTCGAAGCTGGGGATCTTCGCAATCATCGTGTCCACCCAATTTCTGCATGATGTTGTGGTCTTGCGCAGTCACCTTGTAGTGTCATTTGCCACTCTCCAGCCACTGTGGCGGCGCGTGAGATTCTTAAGTTGCGCAGCCTCGGAATCTTCTGTTGTTCACTCGCATCCTTATTCCACGCAACAAATTAGCCGTCCACGCTGACATCGAAATGCGAATGTACGACCATCGCGAGCTCATCGCTGTCATGACAGAGCTGTGGACCCTGCTCGATGAGCTCGCCATAATTGAGCCTGGTGCATTACAACTTCCACCAACAGACTCTGGGGTCCATCCTGCAAGCATCTTCGACGCTGATGTTGCGCTTGCAGCAGGCTACAGTCCCGAAGCCGTGGCTGTCATGTCTGCTCTGCCATATCTTCACGATAGCGGGCAAAAAGCGATCGAGATCGAGGGGAGCACATTCCCGTTGTCGTTTCTACACTCTGATGAGTACGACTTCAGTTATAGACGCGAGATGTTCTCAGACGATAATCTGATGCCACCATCAGCATTTCGGCTGACTTGGCAGGATGTCAATGGTTGGGAGTACATCTACGATACAGAGAAACGTCAGTACTTCCTTTTCCCCGGCGCCTGCTGTAGCGACACTACTGACGCAGTTCTTACAGGTCTAGTATATATTTGGAACAACATCAATGATCCCGAGCCGACTTACTTTCACTTGCACCCTGTGCCGCCTCGTGAAGCTTTTCAACTGCTGATAGACAAGTTTCGTACACTGCATCGTGTGGGTGCACAGGACTGCGGTTTTACAGACCAGGACACCGGTCCAGAGCCGTGGCAATTCAGCACCACAAAGGAGTATGAAGCGAGACATAAGGTGTGGAAGGCGATGTGTGGAGTCGCAGATCTTTACCTCGAGTGTGGCTGGGATGTACATGCTGTAGCACAGCGAAGATTTCGCAGAGGCGAGTTCATCGATGAACGCACAAGGTATCTGGCTGAAATTCTCGAGCCTCTGAAGGAAGCAGTGTACACAGCACATGAGACCGCTCAATAAAAGGCTGGTTTTTCAGTATGTTGGGTTGCCCAAGATCATTGACTCAACCAGCTGGTTATAACAAAAGTGAGGTCTAGGACTAAGTCCGCAATAGCGTGAAGCAGAACTGCAAGATGAACTTGATGTTCAGGCTATGACACAATCAACTCACACCCACGGTTTTGTCGCTCGCAACGATGACACTTCCTTGATCTTGGAAGGCGCAAGAGATCAAATAGCAAATCCAGTCGTCGAGGAAATACAGATGCTGACTTGGAAGCCTTAGTAAGGTTATATCTAAGCACATACATGCTATGGCGAACCGGGTGCATATTCCACGGAGCGCACACTCCTGCTTGTCATCTAGCTTTGTTCATCAACATATCGCATTCTTCGTGGGCAATGACAGAATTCTGTCTAGCGTGCGATGCATTAATTCGATGAAGTGCTTTTGCAATCATTATTGACTGTTGTCACTCCCGTGGAGCTTGGTAAGAGAAGATGAATTGTTGGATCAATCCGTGTTTGTTTGTCTGCCCGCGTGCTCTGATTGAACTTTAGATGGTGATGACTTTCTCCATTTTTTCCCGATTGACGCCAGCGTTAAAAACGTCATGTAGCAGCGCCGCTTTTGTTGAAGTGGAAGGCGGGTGGGCAGTATTGTACTCCACATGTAAGAGCAGCTACGCGCTGCTAGCCCCGATCTTTATATGGACGTTGGACAAGTTATTCGGAAGATACGGGAAGTATTTCTATTGAGCTAAGCCCACATAGGTAAATGCGAATCGCTCGGGAGGATGGCTTGATATCATCTACTTTCATAACAGTACATGACGTTATGAGACATTCGACGTCATGCCGCCGGCAGCCGGCACATGTGCTTCTTTCTTCGCTACCGACAAATGTTGCCGATAACAATGTGACAGTGTATAAGGACGATCCGCGTAATGATATTCCTTCTGCTCATAGTAGCATCGTAGTGCTGGACGTCCACGAAATTCCGATGTCATGCCGCATGTATCCGTTACCCACGCTCCTTACTGCACAACCGAACTTACCATCCGATCGGATGCTATACAATGTTAACGATCTCGTCTTGAACTCTCTGTTTTCTGTTTCTCTTAAAACTCAAGCGTATATAGATATGATCGAAGTTGCACTTCAAATTTGTTTTCATCATCTGCAACCAACTCTAAGCTCAACATCAGCCTCTTGAACGGTAAAATGGACTACTATCAAGACATCTGGAATGGTGTGCCTTCACCTCAGAAGAAGCTCTCCGTCATTGTCGTCGGTGCGGGCATTGCCGGTCTCACAGCAGGTATAGGTGAGTAGCCCTGACAAAACCCTTTGAGTCTTCGGATGCTGATGAATGAGCAGCTCTGAAGCGGTCTGGACACGATGTTCAGATACTGGAACAGGTACACGAGATTGCAGAAGTTGGTGCAGGCTTACAGATGGCACCGAACAACATGCGCATCCTCGGACGCCTCGGCGTTCTGGACGAGGTCGCCGCGAAATGCAACTTCCTCGAAAGGAATTCTTTGCGGAGATGGCAAGACAACGAAGAGTTGGGCACAGCACCTCTGATGCCGGACATCGCCAAGAAGTATGGAGCACCCATTGGAGTCATTCATAGAGGCGACCTACAGATGATCTTGCTGGCTGCTGCGAAGCGGGAAGGTGTCGATATCAAAGTCGAACACAAGGTTGTCCACGTTGACCCAAGCTTTGAGGCTCGTGTTCAATTCGCCGACGCACAATGGATTGAAGGCGACGTCGTTATTGCTGCAGATGGCATCAAAAGCAGCATAAGACGTCAGATTGCGGAAAAACACGGGCACCAAGATCGATCCACTCCGACGGGCGACGCCGCATACCGCATCTTAATACCCAAGGAGAAATTGCAGCACGACAAATACGCACTTGAGCTGTTGAACACCAACGCGGGTATGCGCTGGATGGGCCCCGGTGGACACATCATGGCTTATCCGATCAAAAACAACACAGTCTACAACATGGTGCTGCTACATCCGGAACATCGCCAAACCGACACGCCGGAAAGCGAAAGCTGGAACCGAAAGGGCGACAAGAAAGAAATGCTCGAGTTCTACCAAGGCTGGTGCCCCGAGGTGAAAAACTTACTCACGTACGTGCCCGATGGGGAGGTCATGGAATGGACCTTGAACACTCATAATCCCCTGCCATCATGGCACGAGAACAAGGTCGTGCTGATGGGCGATGCTTGCCATCCCATGCTTCCATACGTTGCTCAAGGCGCTGCGCAAGCAATCGAAGACGCAGGCGTCCTGCAATGCGCCCTTGCAAAGAGCTCTACGAACATCACCCTTGCGCTTGAGGTCTACGAGTCTGTGCGAAAGGCTCGAGGAGAAGCGGTTCAAAGTATTGCTAATGTCACGAAGAAGGCTTTGCATTTGCCTGATGGCCCAGAACAACGCGAAAGGGATCAGAAGATCAAGAATGCGCTCGGTGGCAAAGGAGGAGAGAACCCTGATCTTTGGGCTGATAGCACTTTCCAAGATTTCATGTGGGGAGTGGATGTCATGAGAGACACTATCACGCGTTGGCCGGAGCATCAGGCTCGAGCTGAGGGAACACACTGGGGCGATATCTCGAGGGTTGCGTATATGTAGTGGTGATCAAAGCTCAGCCTCAAGCCAAACAATCATCTCCAGCCGAAGACTACCTACGTACATAGCTCAGTCGCACAGCTTTCTGCATGTGGCTGAAGCTAAGCTCCGGTGCCCGCCGCGTTTGAGTTGGTTGTACAGCATTCTCAGCCGCGACCTCCGGCAGAATCCTGGAGGAGCTGCCTGACTGTGACCGTGACAACTTTACACTTCAGCCTGAGCCTTGCATCTTGTCCAGCATCTATATACCGCAAGAATACCGTGCAGAATCACTACTGCTGCCCAAATGAATGTATATAACGAGCGCCAGCGTTCGAATGCGAATGAACCCAGGATCCTGACCAACCCATCAAGCTCGAGCAGGTCCTACCAACACATTCAAATCGGCGGTGACGCAAGGGCGCATCTTGGAGATAACCACTATCATGGCGCATCTGAGGACAGACAAATCTTGGACGCGGTACTTGCCAGTCTATACTATCCAGAGATGGGTGGTCGAAGTGGCGATGTGCCTGATGCCGGTACAGACACCTTTGATTGGATATTCGAAGACGGTGGCGCCCTCAACATCACCAACGACAAATCCCGTGATCTGTGCAATGATATCGACGAACGCGATGCCCTCAGCAGCAATTTTCTCCTTGGAGAATATAACGACATTGATGCATTTCGCTACTTAAGCAGGAGTGAGGATTATTGGAGCTGGGTACTGGAGCGGCGGAAGCTGCACACTGCCAGGATCCAAGACTGGCTGAGTTCAAATAATGACAAGATACTCTGGATTACAGGGAAACCTGGGTCAGGGAAGTCGACATTTATGAAGTTTCTGAGAGACCATGAAATGACTGATGGTCTTCTACATGAGTGGGCTAATGGAGAAAAACTCATCGTTGCTGATCACTTCTTTTGGTTGCCTGGCACGCCTCTCCAGAGTTCAATAGAAGGACTTCTGAGATCACTGTTGCACGATGTACTCAGTCAACTAGGTGCGGATCTTCCATTGGCGAAAGCTATCTGTCAGAAAAAGCGTTGGAATTTAGCAACCAGCCAACGACCGTGGTCGATTCGTGAATTGAGAAAGATGATGACGGATTCTGGTGTAATCTCTGGTGTGCGCATACTCTACCTGATCGACGGGCTGGACGAGTGCTGTCCACAGCACTTGCATGCCGAGCTTATCGATCTACTGCTGGGATGTATACAGTCCCCCGCCTCCAAGCTCTGCGTATCCAGCCGCCCATGGAACGATTTCAGTAATAGACTTGGAAACGAGCTGAAACTCGAACTCCACCAACTTACCCAGCTCGATATGCTGACATACGCGCGATCAAAACTTGTCGGTGCCGCATCTGACCAACTCCCAAATGAATTTCTACAAGCTGAGATAAATGGGATTATACGAAGCTTAGTTAGCCGTGCTGACGGTGTGTTCTTATGGCTCGAACTTGTGCTTCGTGCAATGGTGGTGGAGATAAAGAAATGCAGGGGCGTACACCGACTGCGGTCCATCATGCACGAGCATCCATCGAATCTTGATGAATACTTTGCAAAATTGATTTACAATCGAATTCCTGTCACGCGCAACAACGTCTCGGATACCGCCAGCGCACTGAAACTCGCTATGATGATACACCAAGCAGGGGATTCGGCTCCCGCAAACATCAATTCTTCTTTCTTGCCCTTCTGGCTTCTAAGCTGTGATGCTCTCCATACAACAGTCGCCTATCCAAGCTCTGATGCTACCGATTTGGATGAAGATGATATCGCTATAATGCTGAAGCAAACAAAAGGATTCTTGTCACAGAGCTGCAACGACCTCTTACTTCTTTCCGACAAGCCGAATAATCCTTCAGTTCGATTCTTGCATAGAACGGTGTTCGATTTCCTCAACAACTTTTCCGAAAATCATCGGATCCACCAGATGTCGCCGAGGCACTTTGATGACGACGGATTCTTGGAAAGTTTGTCGGCTTGTTGCAGTTCATACGAGCTTCTCAGGTCCAACACTGACTGCGATACCATCAATAGAACTCTGAAACATGCGATTCTGATGCAAAACAGTGTACCAACAGAGTGGCGCGCGCAATACATGGATACTTGTGAAAACTTCGCGATACGACACCTTTCGCGCTTCGATGAGTGTGACGGCAAACATCGGCGATCCTCGATTATCCCTAAGGCCTTATCGCTTCCAATACCATACAAGTTCTGGCGAGCAACACTACTTCACTGGCCTCATCTTGCGATCAGTGATGGGTTGCTGTTATACAATCTTCCTGGAGCTAGACCAAATGCTTCTGTTGATGGATGCGAATGTGACTATCTATGTCAGGCTTGTACACAGCTCTTGTACGAGAGTCTACGTTGCGGAGTAGTCATCAGTAAATGGCTGCCTCTGGTAGGTCAACATCGAACACAGTACGAAGGCTCCGATCAGTTGGGAAGTGGTCATGGAAGACCATTGCACGAGCCACAGAACCTCCAGGCATCGGTGAATAAGCTCGTAGAGTCTAAAGTAGTTCGAAAGCGCCGAGGATCCGCATCTACATATCAAGATGAACATCCGTGTTCTGATTGTGAGCTATGTGAGATGGCTTCTGTCTCCCCAGCTGGTCGCAAGATAAAAGCCGGCTTCTTCGCAGGCGCTCAGGCGCCCTATAGTGCTCACACCACAAATGGCGACACGCAAAGCACGTCGTTGCGTGCTTCACAAACTGGGGTATCGAGGATGGGAAAGACACTGCTATCATCGATGTCATACATACCAGAATCGCTCTTGGATACAGCGGAAATGACAGTCACGTACACGTCGCCAATGTTCCAGGCATTTGTATGGCGAAGGCAAAAATTGAGAGCTGCCAAATCCTTGTTTTCAACGGTACACAAGCAGCTCGGCGGAGCGTGGTGGTTCTCAGAAGCAGGGATCGGTGAAAAGCCTGCCTTGAAAGCAGCATTAATTTCCAGGATGATAGACGGGTGGGCTCGATTTCTGCTTGGGTTTGCCCCTACTCTCGTCGACTTCCTGGATTCCGCGTCTAACAGAACCGGGGACTATGTACGCGTGGACGTTTCCATTTGCTTGACATGCGATGGTTTCCCAAGAACTTGCGAACGATGCTTCGAAAGACCTGACAGTTGTGAGATTTCTGCACATGAAGACGGTGCCACACATCGGTCCTTCACCATTGCATTTCAAATTCAATCATCTTCTCAGAACGATATACCGTGGATGAGGAAGCGAAACGTGGCGCCCGCTATCATCAAAATACTCGAGTGGTACATCGCCAACGCAGCAGATTATGGTTTTGCTCACACAATCCCGTCGTACGCAAGAGCAGTATTGGATTCCTTGGAAGACTTTAGCCGTTGCTTCTGGGATGTTAACAGTACTGATGGACGGATGTATGGTTGGCTTGCTCGATATTTTCGCGTGTACACTTCGTAGCGATCATTTTCTCGATGACATGCTACGAACGAGCTACTCGACCTACGTCATGATCAACAGAACCAGAAGTTTGCCAGTTGCACCATCCTTGTCCGTTACCGATGCGAGCCCAAGCTCCCCTCGTCTTGCTTCATACAACATTCGGTACAGAATCTAGCTACCATCAAATTCGGATATCGCCTTCAGATTCTCGTGATCTGATATTGTCAGCGAGGCGACCTGGCCATCCACGAAACGGCTCAAACCAGCAAATCATCCCCACCCGCACTCTTCTGATCTGACGGTGAACTCAGCGCTTCCATCTCATGCACAGTCGGCTCATTTTGCTTCTGCATCGACAGTCTCGGACCATTGCTGCCAGCGAGCTCTGATCCTTGGAAGAGTCTGCGGCTAGTCAGGGTGCGTGTCTACAAGCAATGCCTCTGACAAAGCTTACCTTTGACACACGTGCGGTGCAGACGAGTGGCTCTGCAAGAGGGGACGTCCTCTTGCGGCCTCGTCCGAATAGAATTCGTGGTGACCGGCAAACGGAGATGTGGATTCACGTCCGTTCGATGCAATGTTGTCGAAGCGCATAGCATTGCGGTCGAAGTGCTGTTGGGGCGAAGCACAATTGTACGGCGGGAGGTCGCTACTCAATATACTCATCTGCCTGCTACTGCGATCTGTAGGGCCAAACTGGGGTTCCTTTTCGCGGCGGAGTTGTTCGGACAGGGCTTTGGAGCGGCGGGAGATGACTGTTTAGGTGTTAGTACATGCTGGCTCGAGACGCGGAGGTCATGATCTAGAGGATGAGCAGCGAGGCAAAGGCCGCTGTGTAACGACTTACTGCAAGCATGGTCAGCATGGGTGCCACTTGAAATCATACAAATCATGGCAACTTACCAGAATAGACCCCCCACAAGGGCGAATAATGCGAGAGTACCCATAACCACGCCCACGATGGCAGTACTGGACAGTCCAGATGAGTCTCGGTTCTTCTCTTTGTTCGGTTCTCCTGCAGTGCTTGCAGCAGTTGCAGTAGAAGTAGTCAAGCCAGAGCTGAAAGTCGGCAGAGCGAGGACTGTGACCGTCGTGGCACTTGCAGCCAGACTTGCCATGGACGTGGAGACGTCGGCTGGGAGTGGTTGGCCAGGCTTCAGCATGTATTCGGCTTGCTGTGTAAAGTAATGGAATCAGCAACATGAGACTCGGTTCAGACAGCGGGCCATCTCACCCGAGCGACCTCGATCTGTTTCGCGATGGAATGCTCAGCATCAGCGTTCAGAACACCGACCATTCCCCAGCCTGTGCAGCCGCCTGCGAGTCCGCAATAGAAGAAGGTCGGGTTGGTGGTGTTCACGGTCAGATTCCATACCGGGAGCTGGAGTTGTTGTCAGTGCTCGAATGACCTGCCATCGAAAGATGTGTATGAGCTCACATCACCATTATCGACTTGCTCCTGGGTCACAGAGAAGTCACCGCTGTAGAAGCCTTTTCCTTCATTCCCTTCGATGTCCTCGTACGGTACGCATGGATATCCATATTCGGCTTTGATGACAGAGTGATTGCCCTCCATGAACATGAACGAGACAATGTCGCCGGGCCCAGGGTTGATACTGTTTGGAATGTAAGTGTTGGTCTCTTTCCCAACCAGGATCGTGTAGATGGTTGCTTCGTTCTCGGTGGAAGTTGGAACAGTGTCGTTGATGGCGCCTGTTGCACCTCTCAATTGAGTCCCAGCATCCGATGCACCGATGCTCCGGGACAGAAGCAAAAGTGTCCAGCTTGCGAGCAACGTATACATGAGCATAGCTGGGTACGTTTGTGTGTTGTTCTATGGATCGGTTTCGGCGGTCGTTGAAGAGACTGGATCAAGGTAAGGCTTTGCAGGGATAAAAGGTACTTGATGTGTCGCTGGAGAGGATGTAGAAGTGTATGGCATGATGTCTGACATGATCTACATACCACTACCTTAGGCCGCGTTACTATGCTGACTGTCAGGAGATCCGGCGTGCAAGCCTGAGAGCTGAATTCCCACCGCTCACGGTTGGCCAATCTGCGTATTCAACATGCAAGGCCACTCGAGGAGCCTTGAGCCCAGCCAAAGTGGCTGTGTCGACATCAGCACATTGGTAGCAGCACCAGATGCGCAGCTCAACGACGCTTGTTGGCCTACATAGTCCAGGGCCGTCTCCCCACTTCTTCGTCGGGCCACAGCGATGCAATTGGACGATGGAGAGCGCCTTCCAGTTGTTATAGGGCTGCGTCTCATAGTCAACGCATGTATAGTGTGATGATACCCTGATGATCGCCACCTAAATAGAGCTGCAGTGACCAAAGATAAGTGTCACGAACAAACACAGCCAACATCAGAGACGCGGCCATTTGCCAAAGCACGATTAGCGTCTCGACGTTGATACGCTCGATGACCGTGCGTGGTGTTCTGGTGAATCAGTTCGTTGATCAGTCCGTGTGGTAGGGCTGAGTCCACTACGCATCTATCGAATGACCTGCTACAAGTGGGGAAAACAATCAGATAGCCAAGACAACTGTAGAATGTCTTGTGCCACTGCGATGAGGAAGCCATGGGCGTATTAGAGTTATTGGCTTACTGCAAGTGGATGACGTCCCTAGTCAGAAGGACTCCATGCTACACCGAAGGAGGCGAAAAATAGAGCGCTTTCCATGCCGAGAGCCTGCGCATAAACCCGAACAATCTGCGATCGTATCATATAAGATGAACGCGCTTGCATCAAACTTGCCATACATGACCCGCAGTGCATGTCAGAGCGGCAGCCGGAAGACCTCATCTTTGCAAGCAACTTCCGTACGCTGCATCATGCCAGTCTCGTCCGTCGTTCGCCGACGCTGTGTTTGGCCAAGTGCAACATCATTGCGACAGATTTAGAAAAGTAATGATTGTACAAGAATACATATACAACATCAGAATCGAATTTTTTCACCATGGTTTCCTCCGAATCAATTCTTACATTTTCACCTTGATCCCCACAACCCCTTCACAGCAGCCATAACAGGCCCCTCGGCCCTCCACCTCCCCTCTCCAGCCTCAAGCACACTCCTCACCACTCGTCCAGCATTCTCCTTCTCCTTCGCCGCAATCTCAGCCTTCCTCGCCGTCTCCTCCGTCAATCCGACCTTCTCCGCCGCCCGTCCGCGCACAAGATTGTCGCGCACACGCCTCAGCTCATCTTCCTCCTCCTCTCTGATCTCAAGCTCACGAATCCAGGCGTCGCGCTTCTCTTTGCGCCTCTTCTCCTCGCTCAACTCGTCGAATTGCCCACGCTTAGCGCGATCGGATTCCCAGTATGCGCTACCGCCCAGCATGGCAAGGATGGTAAAGCCTTGGGCGTAGATGCGGCGGCGGAACATGCGGTTTGTGCGGGCTTTGTCGCCGGAGCGCATGGATTTGGTTCTGGGGGTAGAGTCAGCGAGCTGTTATGTGCTGTGTATATATCACAGGTTGGGGAGGGTGGTGGTGGTGCTTACGCTTCATAGAGGGCCCAGCATGTGAGCGCGCAGCCAAGTGGGATCAAAGGCTCTTCGACGATCTTGCGGCGCAGCTTTTGCCATCGTGACTCTTCGTAGAAATCTGCGTCGTTGTCGAAGGAGGAGGGCGGAGGGGCGGTGTTGATGTTGCCGGGAACGGACATTGTGATGTGGTATGCGAAGGTCGTGTGTCTGGTAGCTGTAGCTAGGTCGTCGATGGACTATACGTAGTTTTGCAATCTTGAGATGGATCAAGCTCCGGAAGGAATATGTGTGGTCGTCTTTTGCCGGTGGAGTATTTTCGCAATGCGAGGGTATGAGTGAGTATCCACTC
Organism: Cladosporium sp. VS III D KN 1; assembly: GCA_019775635.1. Lineage (NCBI taxonomy): Eukaryota > Fungi > Ascomycota > Dothideomycetes > Cladosporiales > Cladosporiaceae > Cladosporium > Cladosporium sp. VS III D KN 1. The sequence goes on from JACWFN010000009.1 coordinate 2,167,073, forward strand.
GTATCACAGTAGTGTTAAGTCGAGTTCGTCAATCGAAGGTCAAACTGATGTAGATCTTCAGATCAAGCATGTCATCTTGCCTCAGGCGTTAAACCCTATCATCGAGAGGATGCATAAACTTATGCATGTTTATTCCTTGGCACAGATCTAGCAAACACGTCAACACGATGTCCGCAAAGCCTTGGATCAACTGACTGGTCTCTTAGAAATCGCAAGAATACATCATGTGAATCTCTGTATGCATGATACGGCCGGTAAAAAAAGTACCCGTATACAAACATCCGACCAGCCTTCGTCACAGCAGCTTTCACCGCCTGCAGCGCCGATCTCGGCAGAATTTGGCTTGGACGAGCGTTGGAATATCTCAATGACTGGATGGTATAGAGTGTAACTTTCGAGAACCATTGAGAGACTCTCGATACAGCTCTCCGAATACATTTTCCGTCACAATGACTGACTCAGTCGCAACCAATGGTGTGCAAACACCCGAAACCCCCAAACAGCAGCACGCAAATCTGGCATTGACCGAATACTCCGCTGCCCCATCGCCGCCATCGTCAACGCCCAAGTCGCAAGAGGCTAGAGTGCCGAAGGAGTTCCTTTTGCCTAATGGATATCCTGATGTTTGTATACCAAAAATATCTGCTGATGGCGATTCTCTGACATTCAGCAGTATCTTCGCCTGATCCTCACATCCAGAGTTTACGATGTCGTTGAGGAAACGCCATTAACACATGCCGTCAACATTTCCAACAGACTTGAGTGCAAGGTCCTCCTCAAGAGGGAGGACCTGCAGCCAGTCTTCTCTTTCAAGCTGAGGGGTGCTTACAACAAAATGGCACATTTGACTCAGCAAGAAAGGTGGAAGGGTGTTGTTGCTTGCTCTGCTGGTATGATTTGGCTTGCCATCCCCAATATGATCGTATCATCTATCGATGCAATCATCGCTATGGGCTCGATCGACTGACATGAAATTCACACACAGGCAATCACGCCCAAGGCGTAGCATACTCTGCCCGCAAGCTCAAAATCCCCGCCACCATCACCATGCCCTTAGGCACACCCGCCATCAAGCACTCCAACGTCTCCCGACTCGGCGGCAACGTCGTTCTTCACGGCGCAGACTTCGACGCCGCCAAAGCAGAATGTAGCCGTCTGCAAGAAGCCCACGGTCTAACTAACATCCCTCCCTTCGACGACCCCTACGTTATCGCCGGCCAAGGAACCATCGGCATGGAACTCGTCCGCCAAACCGATCTCAGCAAATTGGAAGCCATCTTCTGCTGCGTGGGTGGCGGCGGCCTCATTGCTGGCATTGGCGTCTACATCAAGCGCATCGCTCCCCACGTCAAAATCATCGGCGTCGAAACCTACGACGCAAACGCCATGGTGCAATCGCTCAAACTCGGCAAACGCGTGACGCTCAAAGACGTCGGCCTCTTCGCCGATGGCGCCGCTGTCAAGACTGTAGGTGAAGAGACTTTCCGCGTTGCCAGCGAGGTGGTAGACGAGGTCATCCAAGTCGACACCGACGAAATCTGCGCCGCCATCAAAGACGTCTTCGAAGACACCCGCTCCATCCTCGAGCCCGCCGGCGCCCTCTCGCTCGCGGGTCTCAAGAAATACGTTGCGGCCAAACCATCGCAAGACACCAATCGCCAACTCGTCGCCATCGCCTCCGGCGCAAACATGAACTTCGACCGCCTTCGCTTCGTCGCCGAGCGCGCCGCTCTCGGTGAGAAGAAAGAAGCCCTCCTCTCAGTTACCATCCCTGAGCGTCCGGGCGCTTTTGCCGCTCTCGTAGCAGCTCTCAACCCCATGGGCGTCACAGAATTCTGCTACCGCTACTCCACCGCCGCCGCGGCGAACATCATCGTCGGCATCCAAGTCTCTGCTGCCACGCGCGAACGCGACTTGGCAGATCTGATGATCCGTCTGGAGAAGGAAGGCATGCAAGCTACGGATCTCAGCGGCGACGAACTCGCCAAGAGCCACATCCGCTACCTCGTGGGCGGTCGCAGCGATGCGGAGAATGAGCGCTTGTTCGCGTTCGAGTTCCCTGAGAGGCAGGGTGCGCTGCATAAGTTCCTGACCACGCTGCAGCCGGGTCTTAACATCAGCTTGTTCCACTACCGGAATTACGGCGGCGATGTGGCGAAGATTCTGGCAGCGATCCAATGCCCTGCTGGCGAGGTAAGTCATGAATTCCTTAAATTGAATCGTGTTATTGGTACGGTTGAACACTGACAAATTCAAACAGGAGGCGAGTCTTGACAAGTTCCTGTACGAGATTGGATACCCTTGGAAGGAAGAGACGCACAACCCGACTTATAAGATGTTCATGAGGCAGTAGAGATGATCTGTAATTTGGAAACTTTGCATGAATTACAAGAACGATCAAATTGATCGCTTGCAAGGCTTTTTTCTCGTCGTACTTCTCATCATGCAAAGAAAAGCATTCAATTTATCCGTGAGCACCGAACAGTGTCAGCTGCGCGCAATCTGTCGCATACCTTGCGGTCGTCGCCACACAAACCTCGGGCGATAGCACTCGCGAACCCCTGAGAAAGGCCGCCTATACATCTTCACAATCTAGTTGTACTGTCTATCCACCACGCAGAACCCACCACATCGCCCGTTATCATCTCCCCAAAACCTCCCTCCCCTGCTTCAAAACACACGCAACTCCACCTCCAACGACTCTCCTAACCTGTTCCAACCCACCGACTCGCAAAACCCCAGCCGCAAGCACAGCCAAGACACCCACGGCCATCACCGCTCGCTGCACACCCTTCCAACCCCCCACCGTCAACCCCCTCTTCCTCCCATCCGCATCTACGAACTCAAAATCCCCTCCCGGGATAAACAAGCTCCTCAGCCAAAACATAAACTGATATCCCGGATACATCGCAATATTCATCCCCGTCTTCGGATCCAGCGCCCAATTCGTGCAACCCGACGACCAGACCAATTTGCGAAGCTCAGACTGCATCCACGCGCTGTCTTGCTTTGCTGCTGCGGCTTTGACATCGACGACGTTCGTAGCGGGCGATGTCAGGAGCTGTGGGAGAATAGATCGCTGCCGCCTCTTGCTGGCAATCAACGGCTCGATCAGTCGCAGGAGGAAATTGATCTGGCATTCGACTGTGTAGATCACGGACAGGTGGCCTGTGACAGTGTTGGGACCCATGAGTGTGAAGAAATTAGGGAAGCCTGGGATGCAAGTTCCGAGATAGGCTTGAGCAGCGCCGCCGTGGTTCTCGTCCCAGAATTTCTGCAAACTAAGACCGTTCTGCCCGTGGATCTCCATGGGGAAGAGCATGCGGAAGACTTGGAAGCCGGTAGCCATAACTATTGCGTCGGCACGGAGTTCTCGGCCGCTTTTGCTGAGGACGCCGTGCTCGGTCAGTTCGACGACGGGGTCGGAGGAGATCAGCTCGACGTTCTCTCTGTGCAGGCATTCGAGGTAGCCCGTGTCCATGACTTTGCGCTTGCAACCAATCTCGATCTTGGGGATCAGAGCGTCCCAGTACTTCTCAGGCGCCATTCGCTTAACGTAGCGTTCATTTTCCTCAATCAAGCCCTCGCGGATCTTAGCGCCTCGGCCTTCGGTCTCCATGGAAGCGAAGTCTTTCTCCATGTCTGCGTAGAGTTTGAGGCGGTAAAGACGCATGGCGAAGGGCATGTATTTCATCACGGCTTTGAAGGCGGACGAATAGACAGGATTAGGCCGTTCGGCGAGGTATTGTGCTTGTCGGGCGAATTGCGTGAGACTGCGGGCGTTTTCCGACATGACGGGCACGAATTGAGTTGCTGAGCAGCCGTTGCCGAGGACTACGACGTCTTTGTCTTTCCAGTCGAATGAGTGGTCCCAGAGTGCGGAGTGGAAGAGATTGCCTTTGTAGATGTCGGCTCCTGGCAGTTCGCATTCTCGTGGGACCGATAGGTTGCCGACGCCAGAGACCAGGATCCGGCTGCGCTTCTTATACGTCTCCTTGGTCTGTTGGTTCTTCAGAGTCGTTTCCCAGAACTGGCCCTCGTCATTCCAGTCCGCTCGCTCAACAGTCGTGTTAAAAGAGACATGCTTCGGGATGTCGTACTTCTCCGCCACGCCCCTAAAGTAAGCCTGGATCTCGGAACGCATTGAGAACTTCTGACTCCAGTTCGGATTCAGTTCGAAACTGTAGGAGTAGAAGTGGCTGGCTACATCGCACCCACAGCCTGGGTATGTGTTGACGAGCCATGTGCCCCCTACGTCTGCGACTTTCTCGACGATCTGGAAGTCGCGGTAGCCGTAGTTGCGGATGAGTTGGACGGCTAGGCCGAGACCTGACATGCCAGCTCCGATGATGAGGATGTCTGTATCGACGTGTTGTGAAGCCATCTCTGCGAGATAGATTGGGGAAGTCCGTAGGTGCAATCTACTTGTAAATCTAAGGGATGTTGAGAAAGAAAGGAAGCAAATGAGGGACTTGAAAGAGAGCAAGACTTATACTTCACCTAGACAGAACATAATGCTCAACACGGCGGGACGCGAGGTTCCGATAATGCATCAATCGCGCAGACGTGCTAGGAGGTATTGCCCTCCGCTCTCCAGGCATGCGGGGAGCTGGAGCTGTGGAGACGATGTGAGGAGAGAAGTGATGTCTTCGCACTAGGAAAGGAAAGTCCGCCTTACCTTCTCCATCTAATCTCGGCAGACATTCACTTCGCGGATGTTGGTACGACAGCCCTAACCCTGCTAGCCCGTTGCGCATTCGTGAACATCAATTGATCACGCATCATGTTTTACACGTATGTATTTGTACATGCATTTGTGTGTTGTGTATAAAGTACATCCACCACTATTTATCGACTACCTATCTCCAAGTCTTTCTATCTACTTCAATGAAGTACCACGATTTTCTGAGATGTTTAGCTCATATCACGGTCAATGTAGAGCCATGCTTAGACTTTAGAGCAAACGATCAAACATAGCCATCACCATTTATTCTTCAAAACCAATCACGTATACATTTGCACACGTTGTATTCAAGGTATTGCACCTGGGCATAATTCTATGACCCGTCCTCGTGACCATTTCTTTATTATGAATAAGCCGTGAGCTGGCTGTTCCTTTGCCCATTTCCGTTCCTTTCAAACCAACCCGTGCCCACTCTCTCAGGGTGAACGCCCCAAAACGCCTAGTCACAAGCAAGCCTCCCCGTTGCGGCTGTTGTAATTGAAATGTAACCTTCCGAGCAACTGCGTGTGCGGTTTCGTGTGCTGGTCGGACTGCTGTCGAAGGATCTCGAATGTTTTGAGTAGACACCCATGTGCCCACATCAACAACTTCATGCATCTACCGATAGAATTCTCCCCTCTTGACATTCACGCCATACTCTCCCACTGCCATGCCCAGATCCTCCATCGTAAGCACTGTCCTTCCCTGGCCACCGCCCGCGCCTCCGCCACCATAACCAGCTCTAGGTCCACCGAGCGGCGCATTCTTGCCAGCATCTTTCTTGCCCTTACTCGGCCCTCCCTCTCCACCCTCACCACCTCCAGCTCCCATTCCAAAGCCTGCAGCACCACCAAGACCCGTCAGGGGGTTGTTCGAAGTGGTGTTCGTGCTGCGAATGCGCGAGTACTGGTATGCGTCTGCGGCGATATCTGCCACAAATTTCTGCGTCGCGAGCGCGAGAAGCCGCGCCAGTCGGCGGTCGGTTTGTGGTGGTGGAGGCAGGCCGGCTAGTGTGAGGTAGTAGTCTGTTACTGCATCGGGGATAAGGGGGGTGTAGTCGTCCATTTTCCCGAGGAACTCGCGCAGTGAGGCGTCTTTCTTGTGTGGGATGCGAGGCTCCATGACGGCTTGGTCGGCGCCTGGTGCGAGAGCTGCTGTTGCGGCGGGTTGAGAGGGCGAGGGCGCGGTGGCGGTTGCTGGAGAGGGTTGTTGGGCAGGTGGTTGAGTAGCCATTTCGTTGGCGATGGAGGTGTCTAGGTCGGCGTCTGTGGGTTGCGTGGCCTGGGTTTGTGGTTGTGAGGGAGGTTGTGGTTGTGATTGCTGCTGCGTGGGTTGTGCCTCTGGTTGTGATGGTGCTTCTTGCGCGGACGGCTGTGTCTGACTGGTCTCAGCAGAGGGCACGCCTACTGACTGAGCGGACTGATCTGATAGGGGCTGCTGTGGTTGTTGTTGTGTTTGCGACGGGGTGGGCAGTGTGCCGTTGGCGGTGGGCGCGGGAGAGGCATTGGGGTCTGCCATGATGGCTGCGTCACTTCACGTGCAGCTTGTAGAGGTACAATAACACGTGATGTTCCGGATTGAGCAAGAGAGTCGAGTTCGATGTGCGGTGTCGTGGTGTTGTGATCGCGCTGGTGGTGATGATCTTGCGGTGGTCTGGCATGTGACGCGAGCAAAGAACACCAGCAAGCGGGCGCATCCAGCCCAAATGGGTCGCGCCGGCTTCGCTGAGGCTTCACTTCACGCGACAGCTGGGACAGCATTAGATGGGTGATATATTTCATGCTGACGATGATTGAAATGTTCAATCAATTTAATTGCCACTGATCGGAAAAAGCTCCACATTAGCAAAGGAGTATCTACCGCAGTTATAAGCACATCGTCTGCGACTCCAATGCTCCGTTGAACGCAAGACAGCAAGCAAGCACTACGACACTACCACGTATCACCGACACTTCCCAGCTCCCATGTCGCGCCGTGTGACTCGTCGTGGACACTTGCATACACTGCTATAGCGACTTGCTCTCAAAGACGCGGTTGACTGTGGTACCTGTGTGTCCTTCTCCGCGAACACTGATGCGTGTCTCGGATCGCAACCACTGGTTCAGATACAGATGCGGTGGCGGTGTAGCATTTACCATCTTGGCTGTGTCGTACGCGGCGAAGCGCGGACCGAGACCACACAAAGAATAAAGCGAAATTCGTAACTACATGAAATTAACAGCAAGAAGACCAGTAGACACCCGTGCCTTCGGGTACTGACAATACCAGCATGTGCTCATCTTCACACAAACCCCGCCCTCAACCCATCAGTTAACATCACAACCGACTCTCAACACCACTCCAACCCCTCTGACCCGGCCAGTTAGCATCCGGCCACACGTATCCCAGAGCCTCCCAAATATGCCCAACGTGCACGATCTCCAGTCCCTCCTTGACCTCTTCCGGAAGCTCCTTCGCATCCTTGCGATTAGCAACCGGTAGCAACACCCTCTTGCACCCAGCCCTCAGCGCTCCAATCAATTTCTCTTTGATCCCGCCGACAGGCATGACCTTACCGCGCAGCGAAACCTCGCCCGTCATAGCCAACGTAGGCGGCACAGGCTTGCCGCTGAACAGACTGATGAGAGCAATCGTGTGCGCAAGGCCAGCTGAAGGGCCGTCTTTGGGGATCGCGCCGGAGGGACAGTGCACGTGGATCGAGCGGGCTTTCATGATGTCTTCGCTCGGGTCGTGGGTGAGAGCCAACTCATAGGCGTGCGATTTCACCCACGTCAGCGCGACTTCGACGCTCTCTTTGAGCACGTCGCCTAGTTTACCCGTCAGTTGAACGCGCCCTGAGCCTGGCATGTCGGCGACTTCGATGAAGAGGATGCTGCCTTGGGCGCCGCTACTGTAAGCTACGAGGCCTGTTACGACGCCCGGAGCAAGGGAGTGGGCAGCGAGTTCTTCTTCGAAACGCTCGATGCCGAGAATCTCTTCGAGGTCGTCCACGCTGACCGCCGGAGAGTAGGCCGGGAGAGTATTCGTATCGCGCGCTTCGGCGAATTGCACTGCTTTGGCGCGGCAGACGCTGCCGATTTCGCGCTCGAGGTTGCGCACGCCGGACTCGCGGGTGTAGGATGTGATGACTTTGTCGACGACGTCGTCGGGGAGGGCGATGTTCTCTGGCTTGAGGCCGTTGGTGGTGATTTGCTTGGGGATGAGGTGGCGGTTGGCGATGTGGCGTTTCTCTAGGGTGGTGTAGCCGGAGAGCACAATGGTTTCCATGCGGTCGAGGAGAGGTGGAGGGATCGTGTCGAGCGAGTTTGCGGTGGCGATGAAGAGAACTTTGCTCAGGTCGATGGGGATGTTGACGTAGTGGTCGACGAAAGAGTGGTTCTGCTCTGGGTCGAGCACTTCGAGCATTGCTGCGGACGGATCACCGTGGTTAGACGAAGCGCCGACCTTGTCGATCTCATCGAGGAGGAAGACGGGGTTTGATACGCCGACTTTCTTCAGGCCGTTCACGATCAGACCAGGCATGGCGGCGACGTATGTGCGACGGTGGCCTCTGATTTCAGCCTCGTCGCGTACGCCGCCCAAGGACAAGCGGTGAAATTGTCTGCCGAGTGCAGTGGCGACTGACTTGGCTAGTGAAGTCTTACCAGTGCCAGGAGGGCCAACGAGGAGGAGGATGGGTGACTTGTCCACGAGCTTCTTGCGCTGCAGAAGCTGCATCTCCTGTGGGCTTTGCTCCCGGGGACGCTCAATCTTCTCCACGGCTGTGCTGGAAGGCGCTGTGTCTTTGTCTTCTCTTGCCTCGGACTGCTCTTCTGACTTCGGCCGTGTAGCCTCTGCAATAGCCTTGATCTGCTGCTCTAGATCTGTGTTGACAGCTTGCTTCAGCTTCAAAACAGCTAGGTACTCAATTAGTCTCTTTTTGATCTTCTCCAAACCATAATGATCGTTGTCGAGCTGTGCCTTCGCTCTCGTCATTGTTGCCGCGTCAAGATTGTCTTCTGTAAGCTTCGACCAGGGGATCTCGGCCAAGTTCTCGAGATAGTTGCGGATGACTTGGTGTTCAGCTTGCTGAGGATTCATCTTTGCAAAACGCTTGAGCTCGCGATCAGCGACCTTTTGTGCTTCGGGGGTGAGTTTGGCTTCGTCTAATTTCTTCTTGAGTTCATCGGCTTCGTTGACCTCCTCTTCTTGGCCTCCGTTGCCGCTGAATCCGCCAGGGAATCCTGTGCGGTTGTTGGATGCCTGGCCGAGAGCCCTAGCCATTCGAGGATCTCGTCGTAACCTGTTGAGGGTCTCTGGATCAACGCCGCCGTTCTGTGGTATGTTGTTGGTGGAGATCGCCATGATACGGCTGTTGCCCTGTATGCTGCCGATCTGTCGCTGTAGGATCTCATTCGCCTTCTCTAAACGCTCCTGGACTGGCAGGGCCGCCAGTATCCGCAGCTTATCTTCGTGCGTGCATTCGATTATGTTTGTCATGAAGTCTGCCAGCACGCCTGCATCCTGCAAGTCTTTCCTCACAATGTACAATTCCAGCCGTCTTGCCAGTATGGGCGAGAGGGACATGCTAGGCCCGCGAGGGAGCAGTGCCGACAGCCGGACGAGAGCTATCAGTTCGCGAGACAGCTGCTTGAGCTGGGCAAACATCTCGACCACATCTGCATTGGCTTCCGATACTGCTTCATCCTCGTGCAGGGCAACCTTAGCTTCAAAGTATGGTCGTTCTCTTACTAGCTTCTCGACTTTGAATCGGCTGATACCTTCCACCATCAAACTGAGCTCGCCAGGTCGTTTGCCCTGCACTCCGGTCACCCGTGCCATAGTGCCGTACATGAACAAGTCTGCCTTGCTAGCAAGAGCGGGATCGGTCTGGCCAGCCGCGCTCTTATCATCCTTTCCATCTCCATTTTCGATGAGTTGCTTGCCATCTGGACTAAGATAAGGGCTGTTGAGCGGCACGCAGCCGACTGTGACGCTCGATGCTTCGGGTCGGGGTGTAGCGGCTTTGCTGTAGATGTTGGCAAGAATAGCGGCGATGTCTGCGCGGTTCTGGAGAGGGATGCGAGTAACCACTCCGGGAAGGAGGACGGTGGAGTGAGGTAGTGGGATGAGGGCGAGGGTGCGGATGCTAGATGGTTTGGTCATTGTAATGGTGGTGGTGTATGTGTTGAGGCGATGGCAAAACGCCTTGGAAGAGGAGAAGAAGTAGAAGGAGATGAGTGTCTGGGTTATATGGAGGAGACGTTACCAGTCAACCTACGAACGGCATATCAGACTGGAGATGGGGTTGCGGAGGATCTGCACGTGAGAGTGGTCGGCGCCACGAGCAGTGGTGTCATGCATATGGCCGAGGTACGCAGGGGTCTGTCGCTTCCCAAATAGGCCTGCGTATGCGGAAGTGAATGCGGAGAGATCTGGAGATCTATCGGGTGCTGCTACCTCCTAGGAGATATCTCAACAGACAACGCGTGTTTCTCTGACCCACTGATTCCATGAGGCCTGGCAGACATCATCCTATGTGCCGCGTCTTGCAAGTCTCACGACATCATTCCCCATCGCAGAAGGTAAGGCAGGCCATGCAACACGGCCTCGGCTCGAATGCTGCCGATATCGCGCATCCGGATCGCCCCACAAGGCCCACCTTTGATCTGATAAGCAAGCCCAAGACGTGCCCGGAGGGAATATACTTTACTGAGGTACCCAGGCACATCATTCACTTACTTGCAATGGGCCAGCGATTTTGATAAATTCACGGCTTCAGTATCGTTGAGCCTGGAAGCCTGGACGCCACGCGTTCAAACACACATTACTGGGCATATGCATAAGCTGTAATCGAGCCAGTGCATGCTACCTCCCCACAAGGGCTATAGCTGGAACAAGCAATGTCCTCTTCGGTCCGTTCTAGTGCGTTTAAGCTCCGCATGTACACCACCCATCGTATAAGGGCACTCCAGTATTGCTTCTAGATGGACACCCTAATGCACAGGTTGCATCTGGCGGTCAAGCTCAAGCGAACTTCCAGCAGTTCAATACCTTAAGTAAGCCCTCCTTGTATCAACTCCCAGCCGCCCTGCTCATCTGATCCCCTCACCCAACCCTTCAAGCCCACGTCCAACATGTCAACAATCAAAGTCGCCATCGTAGCTCCACGCAACGGACCTTTACACGATCTTGGCTCGCAGCTCATCTCCGGCGCAGAACAAGCGATCAAAGCGATCAATGACCAAAAAGGTGTCGACGGCAAGAAGCTCGAAGCCGTCCTTTACGACGATGCAGGCGACCCCAAACAAGCCGTGGCAGTAGCCAACAGAGTCGTCCACGACGGTGTGTCTTTTGTCATTGGGCATCTGACTTCCAGTGCCGCTATACCCGCTTCAGACATCTATGAGGACGAGGGCATCTTACTGGTATCGCCCGGAGCGACTGCTCCAGAGGTCACCTCCAGGGGATACAAGTTACTCTTCCGGACCATTGGGCACGATGCAGTGCAGGGAGAAGCTGCCGTCAACTGGATTGTAGATCGTGCGAAAGCGAAAGCGGTAGCCGTCATCCATGACATGCAGATGTACGGCGAGGGGCTTGCAGCACACCTGCAATCGAGCCTCCAGAAGCGAGGCGTGAACGTGGTTTCTGGAAGCGTCCGTCCAGACGACAAAGATCTCAGTAAGACGATCGACGAGCTCAAGAAAGCGAGGCCGGACTTGGTGTACTTTGGCGGATACCACCCGGCGCTCGTGACCCTCATGCGGCAAGCGAAACAAGCAGGCTTGCAAACCCAATTCATGGCCTCCGAGTGTGTTTCAAATGAAACATTCCAGACGTTGATAGGCGATGCGTCCGACGGCTTGCTGTTAACCGCGCCGCCGCGATCGTACGACGCATCGACGGACCATGAGCGAGTCAAAGCCGTCCGCCCGGCTGCCGAAGGCGCGTACGTCCTGCCTTCCTACGCTGCGGTCGAAGCGATCGCTCAAGGCATCGCGGCTGCTGGTACTGAACAAACGGACCAGGTTGCGGAGGCCATGCACCAGGCACGTTTTGATACGGTTGTAGGACCCCTGGAATTCCAGCGAAATGGTGATGTTAGAGAAGGTCGATTTGAGGTCTTCGAATTCCACCACGGAAAGCCTCCGACTGTTTGCAAATAGAGTCGTCGTATGACATGTCACTTCGAAAAAAAGTGTGGCAGCCACATGCACACAGAGGAAAAAGATCCCAGAATGATAACTTGCTTATGTACACTCGGAAATACTCTCTGGTGCCTCAGAATCACTGCATGTAAAGGGTATAAATGGAAGAATTGGTTACGAGATACGAGGTTTATGAAGACAGGTAGGCCTCCTCATCGGGCGAGACTTGACGAGCCAACCCGGCCTGATATGATTCATGGCTCGTGGCTAAGTGGTGAGATTCTGCTACGAGATACAAACACCGCGACTTGCTCAAAAATTCTCTCCAGCTGTCTTCGCCCTCACTCTTGCGCTACGCCTCGGTGCACCTGGCGTCTCTGGCACATCAGCAGCGACCTGCGCCGCAGGCGTGGCAGGTGGCGAAGTCGACGAGCCCTTGCCAGAAGTCTTCTTTGATTGCTTGGACGGCGTGCTGGGCGTTCTAGTTGCCGGACCCTTGGATGCTGCTTTACGCGGCGCCCTAGGAGTCTTGGGCGGGTCCGCAATACGTTGCTTGCGAGGCGTACGTGGAGTTGGAGACTTCTTCGGCTTCTTCGTCGGGGTGCTCGGAGCGTCAGAATCATCGCCTGATGTGTCGAATGAGACTCTCTTGTCTGCGGAGCGTTTGCGCTTCTTGCGGCTCGTCAACCTGTCTTCATCTGCCTGATAGGCATCGATTTGCTCGGCAAGGAGGTCTGAGATAGCAGCAAATTGAGCTTCGATTCGATCCATGCGCGAATCCACTTGTTGTTGATAATCTTCGAGCGCCTCCAGGACACCGTTCACATCTCTTTGGAAAGTCGCGATGTTGGCCGGAGATCGATCATATCCATAGCGACCCCAGCCGCCGAACGGGCTGTAGCCAGGCGAAGGTTCACCGCCAGCGGTCACTGAAAATGGACTTCTTTCAGGGCCGTAGGGATCGTACAGCCTAGTCGATCGCATGTACAAAGGCGAGCTTGGATCGTAGGGCTGCTGATTTTGCTGCGGGCGCGATCTTGGGCTGTATGCTATTCCTGTGGGAGAGTACCGAGAAGCTGCTTGTCCGCGAACCTGCGACGAAGCCCTACGACCCTCGCTGCTGCTCTCAGAGACTGCACCCCAAGCAGTGGGGTCGTAAGGGACTGCGTTCTCGCGAGCATTCGGTTCGGCCGGGTCGTAGGCAGGTGGATGACTTGACGCCCTACGCGATCTCTGACCTGGGGATGGCGAGGTAGGAGTTCGTACTCGGCCTACAGCCTCTAACAAAGCTTGCTGCATGAGGATGTCTTCATCGTCTATCCCTTGCAGGTCGAAAACGCCGTCAAAGTCGAATGAGTCCCGAGCATTACGTGCGGAACGAGGAAAACGAGACATTTTGCTTGATCCGTTGAGCGACCGGCAGTGGTATAGAGTGGAACTGATAGACGCTGGATATTCTCGCGAAGGAGGCTGTTGTGATAATTCAGACAAAGCGTTACTTTGCCGCCGGATTGGGCATGACAAAAATCGCAACAAAGGCATGTTCGCTTGACAATGCGCAATCTTTTGTTTAGTGCTTGCTGGCACCTTCCAGTTGGCCATTAAGCGGACTACGCACTCAAGAGAATACCAAGTCTCACTGTGACCTCAAAGGAGCGTGTGTCACTTTGTGAGAAGCCCTGGACAGCTGTCTATACTGTAATTTCAGGCCGCGTCCCGTCCATCGAAGAGCTGTGGAAGCATAGTCTGGGGAGATTCAAGGAAGATATGGGGAACAAAGAACAAAGTCCTCAGTGGCGGAGTCACATTCCGATGGCCAAGAATCATGATCTACGAGTGTGATACGTCAGCGACAATGGATCTTTGCGGTTGCAACTTAAATCAAGAGACATACTTACAGCTCGCTTTTGCCTTCAACGCCTGCTGACCGCTTGGTAATCTTTTTAGCACTCGTCATGTAGCCCTCAAGCTCCAGCCACTCGGCCGCAAACGCAGTAGTAATCATAGCCCAGTCTTCCACAACGTCAAGGTCCAGATGCTCGCCATCATCCCTGCTCGTATGCCATACAGCAGGGAAAGGACTGGGAATAATGTGAAGAATGTCGACGCCGCGGGCCATGAATGGGATGTGATCGTCTTCAATGAGACCGCCGGCCCAACGGTCGTGCTCATTCTTTTCGCTCTCCCAGAGGAAATTTCCGTCGCCCTTGGACTTCAATTTGTTAGCCTTCCTCAGACGCTCCTCCACTGATGCCATGTTCTTGTACGCCCAGTGCGTGGTTTTGAAGTAGGACGGCACCGCAGGATTTGACGATCCCAGCAGATCCAGAAGGAGGAAGAGATCAATGCTTTCTAGCGGATTCTTGAAAGTCGACATGGCAGGGTTCATGGTGGTCTCCCACTCCTCCGCCAATGAGCGCGCGCCGTAGACCGAGTCCGTGTGTGTCCATGTAGCGAAAGCCTCCTCGCCGTCCAGCAGCAGGATTTGCACACCCTTGTATTCTTCGAACTCATCTCTTTCTCCCTTGGCCTCAATCGCAGCCCACTTGGCCGTGAGCGCGGCGTCAATGCCACGAGCGGCATGCATTAACATGGCACATGGCGCCGCACTGTCTGTTGCTCCAATGAAATTCTTGGGCGTGAGCTTCGAGTCGAAATGCGCGACGAGCGCAAGCCTTCCAGTTTCACCCTCGCCCTTGACCCAGGGCGGATCTCGTGTCGCGATGAAGTTGCGAAAAGGCACCTCTTTACCGCCAGATGTGGGTGTTTTGCTGGAGGAGTTTTGGAAAGACAGCTTCCATTCCGGCAGGTTATTCGTGAAGAAGTTGTGGAAGTGTTCTATCACTTTGGCGTTTCCAGGAGTTCCAGGCACGCGAGGTATGAGTATGGGCGCAAGGAGGCCATCTTTGTTTGTGATCGAGAAGTCGTCGCTTGAGACTGAGAGCGACTGGAGGGACTCTTCTGCGAGGTTCGTGTAGGCCAATGCTTCTCGTAAAGCCAGGGGCAGGACCAGAAGCGAGCGGAAGAGCTTCATCGTGAATCGAAGGGTAAAAGAGAGAATATGTGCATGCTGTTAGAAGCAACACGTAGGAACAGGTTGACGTCCCTTGAGATCGACGTAGCTGTTTAGTGCCGAGTCTAACAAGTGGGACCGCGGAGAAGGAAGAGGACCGGGCATTGCCTAATCGGGACGAAGATGGACCTCACTTCTTGCGCTGGCTGGGAAATTATTCACCTGCTGTTTGCATAGTCATGTAATGTATTCTATACACGCCGCCAGGCATTGTCACTCTTTTACTCTGCTGAGGCGGTCTTTGACCACCTTACGCACTCCTGCTATTCCACATGCGTCACGCAAGACACTTGCACGCCCGCAGAGCATAGTGCAGCAATGTCTGCCCTCAGCACGTCGCTTTGCGTCCACACAGAGCTCAACCTCAGCCGCTGCGAAGGCTCAATTGAACAGAGGTATGTTTAGCTTGGAATATATGGTACTGCTCTTGCTTACTCTCCAAAGTAATCGCATCCCTCGACCTCCTCAATGTCTACCAAGCCGGCCAAACCCGCACTGTCTACATGGGCATGGCCCGCATGGTCACCGTTGTCATGTTCGGTCTCGGAATCCTTGTTATCGGTCCAGGGATGTACTTCGATCCAGACACCCCGATGTGGCAGGTGCCGTGTGCCATCGGCGCAACTGGAATACCGCTCGTTGCAGTTGCGTTGCTGTCCGGACCCTTTGTCTGTGCCGTGCGAATCGCCCTTCCAGTCACCGCCAGGCGCAATCACGATGCTCTCATGAGGTTCGCCGAGAACGTTCCGCAAGATACCAAGGTGCTGCTGCAGACCATGCGCTGGGTGCCGTGGCCCACACACAAGGAGGTGTTCTTCGGAGACTTGCGACGCTTGCCTGGAACTAGACTCTCCGCCAATTTGGAGCATGTGCCATTAGGGCACGAGAAGAAGCAGAAAGCAAGCCAGTTCATGGGCAGATATTTGGCGACGCGCATGTACGAAAGATACTACGTCAACATGACGGTAAAGAACAGGAGTCGTGCTCCGGGCGTGTGGGAAAAAATGTGGGAGCAGATCACCATCAAGGGACAAGAGCCGGTGAAGGTGCCTCCGAAAGAAAGGCTGCCTCCTGCGATGGCAAACAGGCCAGTGTCGGCAGGAGGTGCTGGGAGGAAACTGTCGCCTCCGCCGCCGGCTAAGTCGAAGGGTGTCGCAAAGTCGAAGAGGTCGAGATAGGGTGTTCAAGGTGTGTTCCCTGCCAATTTCCTTTTCAATCTCCCAGTGTGTGGACCATCGTGTAGTTGAGCATGTCCAGTCCAGCCACACTGCATTTCAGTATCGATGAAGGGTCTCGACTTCCAGCCTCAGTTCGTCATGTGCGCTGCAGTGCGATCGCTACGCAAGCGTCGGCCACCCGATGATGTGCAAGTACGCGAATGCAAGCAGGTAAGGTATATAAAGCATGTTGGGTTATGTATGTCAACAACCAAAAAATGCGACATGCGTGGCGTAACTGCTGGGAGCTTGTTTAGCGACGTTGTACAACTTCCTAGGGAGAGGAGGACTTCGGTTCGAATCCCGAAGTCAGAGGTCCAGGATTCGGGTAGTAACCTCTAGAGCCAGCTCCCGGATGGTAACCAATGAATGACAGGAGGGTTGGGGAATTATCCTTTTGCTATTTTTTGCTTTAGGTCTGCTTATGCATATTGGATCTGGATATTGGAAAGCAGCATTAACTTGTTGTTTGAGCGAGGGCAGTGAATATGCCAGGTTGCTTTTGGCGGCGCGGCGTATTCCCAGCGTCTTCCCCTTTTTGACTGAGGAGGCGGTATGCATCTACGAAGTCACAACTTACTAACGCATGTATTAGTGCCTAGGACCTTCACCCTCGTTCCATGCTTGGACACTGCGAACAACATGTGAGCCGACTCTGTTGCAGACCTAGACCATCGACGCTGACAAGGCAGACCATACAAGACTACAAGATGCCGTTGCTCACGCCCATTGCTTGCGCACGGTGTCATGGCAGCACGCATGGCCGTGGCGCCTTTCGGCTTCGTCAAGTTCCACCAGCAAGGTCTCGGTATCGACATGGTATCGAGACAGTACTTCACTCCAACATCGCAACCTGGGCTTCGAGCGCCCAGAATCTCCGGGCTCCCATCAGACCCTTGTGCACTCTGCGGTACCACAGCTACGCAAGTCGCCGTCGCGGCTCTAAGTGCAAGTCTGAGAATTCCCCGCAAGTAAGGTATGTAAGCTGTGTTGCGTTCTTGACGTCAACACTAAATGCGACACCCTTATAGCTTAACCGCTGGGCGTTTTGCGAAGTTGTACAATCAACAGGGGTTCGAATCCTGCAGTTGTAGCTCGTACTTGTGGCAACCCCACTTGCGATTACCCAGTATAATTCGGACCTCTGGAGCGATTGGGGGGATTTTCCTTTTGCAAACTCAATACTCTTTGCTGCTTAAGCACATTTATCAAAGGTATACAATCGGAATGTTGTGAGATTTTTGGTTGATTTCAGGTACTCACAGCAGCGAATCGCTCTTTATGCTCATTTGCGCTCATTCGCGCTCACTCATTCTTTGGTCCTATCAGCAACCTTCTGCTCCCAAGCTGGTTTCTGGCCGATTTCCATGAAATCCATGCCGGTCGTAGCGTCTTCAACCTCGATCTCGTCGCCTACTCCGCCCACAGCATCTTTCATCGGCTTCCAGTCCGCCTGCGCTCTCTCCTGTTCCTCCCGCTCCATCTCTCGTTCCTGTCGCGCTCTCTCGCGTGCCTCTTGGAGCAGCATGGCCTCGAGCCGAGCTCTGTCGACTTTTCTCTGCATTTTCGGCGAGTCGGCGGGCTCTCCGCTAGCCACCAGCATCTTTATGCGCTCGTCTTGGGTCCACACGATCTGGCGGAGCTGCTTGTCCCCTTCCGTGATCATCTTGCCGTCTATATTACCGTCAGTACGTCGCCCTCCCACTGAGATGAGCCATGAATCACATACCTGCCTTGTGCGGCTTTCCGATGTGCCCGCATTTGAGCCCAGACTTGAACGGGCCGTGGAGATAAATCTCCATGATGCCGATGAACTCTCGAACGTCCAGTGGTCTCTTGCGCAGCACTGCTCGTACCTGCTGCGCTCTCTCTTGACTGCCGGGCTCAGGCCACTGAGACTGAGGGTTGCGGAGGCGGTCGACTTCTTTGCAGCACCAGTTGAGGAAGGAGGCGTAGAAAGGTCCTCCATCGCTCTCGACCTCCTTGAGGAGCCATTTCTTGATCTCGCGCTGGTCTGCCTTGTTTGCGGTCCAATAGACCACCTCCTTGTGAGGGCTGGCGTTGTAGGCGGCGGAGTGGTGGCTGGGCATCGTGGCGGGATCTCGGTGGTGCGGCTATGGTATTTAGGAATGTGGTGGTAGGTGAGAGCTCAGGTGGAAGAGGCGAAGATATCTTGGTGTGAGACACGTGGGTGATCAATTTCGGTCAGGTCACGCGCTCTTTGTTTTGGCATGTGAAAGTGGCTGTGCAAGTACACTTCACTTCAATCGAAATCCTATTGTGCTCGTATCTGCAGCAGCCGTATTGGTATTGTGCATCGTTTCCACAGAGAGACAATCTCGATCTCAATGGCAAGTGCCCGAGAATAAAACAATAGAGTCTCAGATACCAGCACAATAGCACTGTATTCCTCAACGAGAGGATCGAGTAGACTCAGCGGTAGGCGTCTAAGAATAACAACAGAAAGTCTCATACACCACTATAGTCGTGACGAAGATCACTAGTCAATCTCTCTGGGAGGTGTTCATTGATTAAATTCTATAGCTGTCGATACCACCACCGTCATCCATGAAATACACGCCTAATCTCAGCGGTAGCTTCGTAGAAAAGACAAACCAGATCAGCCAGTGCTACTACGATTCAGCACAAGGTGCTTACTCTATCTCACCAGCAGAACCTTGCTGAGGGGTGCCAACACAGTCGATACTACCACAGCTCTAGCTGAGATGCGTACATGATCTCAGCGGTAGCTCTGTGATCAAGACATAACAGATCAATCGATATTACCACGATGCTAGCCGAGATACATGTTCAACCTCAGCAGTACCCTCTCATCAAAGGTATACTAAATCCGTGAATACTACTACGACTCTAGAATGAGATATGTACTTAAGCTCAGCGCTAGCTCGACTTTAAAGATATGCTAGATCAGTCTGTACCGACATAATTATGGGAGGGAATGGTTAATTAGTCTCAGAGGCATCTCCGCACAGATGGTATATCAAATTCTACGAATGTGATTAAGATGTATACTTGTACTCGGCGGCTAGACTCTGTACTATGATTGTTTGGATTTCCTGATACTACCACAATCTGAGCTGAGGAATTTGCGTTATCTCACCGGCTGGCGCCTATGCTATAGCGATCTAAAGCTGCCGATACTACTGCAATCTAACAATGAGTTACGTACTTGATCTTACTGGATATGATCCTTGATATAATCATCCGAATGTGTCGATATCTCCGCAATTCTATAATGTGATTTGATTTCAATCTCACTAGCTGTGATCCGAAGAGCGGTCGCCTAAAGCCTTTGATACAAGCGTCACTCTGTAACGAGACATGCAACCTAGTGCACTAGATGGATTACTGATTATACTTGTCTGAAGCCTTCGATACTTGTACAATCCACATCGGTACTCTCTGTTTGATCTCAATAGCCATACTATGGACTACGCTTTTCCAAGAGCGAATATACATGCATCACGCTCCTCGAGATTGTGCGGTAGATCTCAAGGGTGCACCTCTCGTCAGGACCACATCAGGACCACTGATAACACCATATCATTCACTTTCACCTTTATAGTGCAAAGTATCAATCCTCTCACACCGTTGAAGTGTCAAAGCCAAATAATGAGTCAAGAGACACTTCAGTCCCATCGATGTTCGCTGTAAGAAATGTGTCGAAGTCGATGTCCGGAGGATTCCAAGCGGTATCAGCGTCTGGCAAGGTACAAGTTCCGATGCTGCTTTCTGCAAAGCTGGTTTTTGCGGATGACACATCAGAAGTGGGAAAAATGGAACTCGCGTTTGGCTGTGGTTCGAGAGAGAAGCTGCTGGTAATGGCACCCCAGTCGAGGTCCTGTAGATCCGTATCTTGACTTTCGGAGCTGCATAGGCCGTTGTAAGCCATGCTGCCCTCGTCTTGGCTGTCCGGTTCCGGACCACCGTCGTCATCTGTTCGCGATCTACTCGCTTTTATTCCCGTTCCGACGTCAACTCCAAGTCTCTTCGCGAGCAGCAGAAGGGTCTTCAAAAACTGCCGCGAAGCATGGCACTCTTTTTGCTGCTCTGCTAGAACCTCCAGGCAGCGTCGCAGCATCCGGCTTGACTCTGAACCTGCAGATTGCTGGGCTGCCATGCGGGCATGAATGGTACCGCTAGAGTATGTGGCGTAGGAGATGAAAGGTGGGCTTGTTCTGAGACAGAAGTGTGCTTTGTACAGTCGTAGTAAACGGTTGATGTCCACGGCTGCCGCCACACAACGCACGAAGGCTGACCTCGCAGTAATGTCTGAGTGGACTCGTAGGTGGCCTTCGGAAACAAAAGGTCGACAAAGCAGGATTTCGAGAGAGCGATCCATGGCACTGATCAAGAGGTTAGGTCTAGCAAGTTTGGTGGCACAATAAGGTAACTTACTGCAGTGCAAGGGTGTGCGGGAGGATGTCAAAGGCACCGATGTTGTGCCAATGTAGGCTCAAATGGTTAGGTAGACAGTCGCGCCAAGATTCCAGCTCACCTTGGAGCGATGCAGCTGCTTCCAGCAGGGTGTTGGCATCCTTCTGAGGCGACTTCTCAGCATACAATGTGACAAGTATGCACTCCGCGATGACACTGAGCCTGCATAGCTCTTGCTTGGTAGACACACTTCTTGTAGGTGTATCAAGCTGTTTTGCGGTAGCGGCGTATGTCAGGGTATTAAACGGCTCTAGCTCCTCGTGCTCGTCAAGGAACAACAGCGGTATCGAACAATCAGCGTCTCGCAGGCGTGGCGGACGACCTTGATATATCGATTGTATTTTGTCGGCAACTACATATCTGCGCGTTAGCATAATTCTTGCAAGACAACCGGATGGATCTGGGATATGTACCGTAGGCTGACCAAAACACTCTACGAGCGATCTCCTGATCTTCGGTAGAGGCTTTCTGATAGAATGAGGAGCGCACGGTGTGCATGCCGAGGTCTACGATCATGTTGATGGCGGCTCCAAGATATAGCCACGAAAGACTCCTCTCGTCGCACCATGTGAATAGCTCATCGGCCATTAGAAGCAACATTTGAATCGTTGTCAGCTTGCTCCTCGTCAGTGACATCGTGGGGAACTGATGGAGGCTCTCTTCTGCTCTATTTCGAAACACCATTCCACTTGCACATGCATCAGATGCGTTTTGATCTGGTGTGTATCTGGAGGCGACGAACAAAATGGTGTTCAAGAGCGCAGTGTCGAAGTGTGGGCCATTGGATGCCATATCTCGCATGAAAGCCGGTCGGTAGACAGCACCGCCTGAATGGTGTTGACGGTTCCAGAACGCTTGGAACATCGTGTAGCCCATTGCTGGATTCGTGCAATGAAAGTCCAGCCGTCCGGCTTTCAAATTGATTGATTCCAGCTGTCCTGCTCTACGATGATTAGCGAAGAGATCTTGCCTGACCGAGCAGAATTGTGCTTACGCTGCCTCGAAGCCTCAGCAAAGAGCTCGCTTTTTGATGCAGCATACTTGGACCCTGACGAGTCAAGATCAGGAACACGATTGGACAAGGTAGCATCATGTAGAGCGCTACTCGGCCCATGAAATGCTGTGGCCGCTTTCACCGTGTTCTGGCGGCTCGAGTTGGAAAGATAGTTGGCTTCAGAGCCATGGTGGCTTGCCGTTGGTCCTCGAGTGCTCGGATAACGTGCCGGCTCGGTCAACTCAACAGCCTGTAATTTCTCCAAAGAGGCTTTGAGCAAAGCATTCTCCTCCGACAGCTGCGCAATACGCGAATTTGCGGGCCTGGAGGGAGTGGTTAGTCCGCGACGTACGATGTCGAGCAAAGCGCCACACACCTTTCGCTACTCTGGCGCTCAGCATACGTGCATTCTTTATTGAAAGCAATGCATTTTGTGCATCTAGGTTTCTCGTTATCGCATCCTAACTAAAGTCCATTAGACCCGGCCCACACAATTTGACCGACAATAGCAGGTCAGGAATACTTTTCTTTTGCGACAGAAGTCACATGCGGCAGCAACTCTCTGCTTGTGCTTTCTGGTAGACGAGCGAGTCGCCATGATTCAGTTGGGAGTTGAGCTATCAATGAAGTATGAGGTGAGAGTGATACGGGTCACGAGACGAGGCCATGCACGGCGCAGTTGGCGTCTCCGTGTCCAGGTATCAGAGCGGCCAAATGCGTTTCTACAGGATTATGGCCATTTTATCTCAATTGCCGAGATCCATCCGTTAATATTATGAAGCGCGAAAGAGTTGCCGTGATATTTGTTTGTTGGTAATGATCTCTGGGTAAGCAAAACCGCAACATGACAGCGCCAAGTCCGCAAACGGAAGATGAACATCCGTGCACCCCTTGCCCGCAGCATCCCTTTGATCACAACACCCACACAATAGACCTCCCATACCTTGTCCAATATCAATCTACGATTCACGGACTTGCTTCATTTGCGTCTTCATTATCTACATCTGATCACTGATATCTCACTCTTTCCAGAAAACGGTGATGCGCAAAGCATCTGGAGATGCGGACTGCCCTTCGCGAAAGCGATGCAGGTCGATACTTGATCAAAGATCGTCTTCATGTATCATATCGATACCTTCGCCATGTTGAAGAAGACTTGTCACCATCGAGCGATCTCCTCGAGTGCTCTGATCACTGTAGCCAATTCTTAGTCAAAAACTCCATGGCCGGCTCAGCATATTCTTGCCAGTATCGAGCATCCAAGTCGAGACCATGATCATGGCCCTTCGCGATGTCAAAGCGCAATGTTATCTCGGGAAGAAATTCCCTGATCAGATCCACGTAAGTCTGCGACTGGCGCAGATATACTACGGAATCGTCATCGCCGTGTATGATCCAGCTGTCTCGGGTCAGCGACGTAACCGCGAATGTACGGGTAGAGGCTTGACTTACACCGCCTTCGGCAACTTCGCACCCGTCTTCAGCCTCTCCAGTGGCAGATTGTCACCCTGAAGCTTGACTTTATCGTGTTCCAGCATCTCTTGGGAGAACAAGCCACGCTGAGTCAAGGCGACGAGGAAAGGCGTGTGCTCGAATCCACCCTTACTGGCCACTGTCTTTCCCCTTTCCGCAACCCAAGCCAGTGCATCTTCTTTGGAGGGTATCTCCTCAGCTGGGAAACGTAGGACAGTAGGTGCGTCGTTCGCAGGTCCTTGAGTCCAGAGCTCGTCGCGCAAGTCAACTGCTGGGTAAGTCAACGCAAGAGCTGAGATCTCATCTGGATGCGACATCGCAAGCTGCGATGCGTAATAGCCACCAGCAGACCCTCCCATCAATAACGCATGCTTGTAATCAATCTCGTGGCCAGATGCTTGCTGCTGGATCACTAATGGGAGGGTGCGATGGTACCATTGCCAGAAGTCTTCAAGATCCTCCAACTGATCAGCAACACCATTCGGCGTTGGCAAAAGACGATAATCAGCAGAAACAATGATCGCGCCATGTTCCATGGCGAGTTTAAGTGCCCACGGAGCAAAGAAAGGTGCGAAGAGAGAATGCGCCGTGGCGAAAAAGCCGCCATGCGTATTGACAATGACTGGGTGTAACCCCGGCTTGAGATTCTTAGGGATGAGTATAGCAGCTTTGATCTCGTGGTCCGAGACAGTCTTGTACCTAGGTCCGGTAAGCGGACATATTTTGCAGAATCAAAAGTTGTCTCACGTCGTTTCAAATATGCCGAAAGGTTCGAATTGCGAATCGTCTGGCCAATTGACGGTAGACATGGTGGGGTTTGCTGAGGAATGTTGCTGTGATGTGGTTCTTTATGTAAGATGAGTCCTGTTGTGATCGAGCTTGATATGGCAATGAGATCAAGCTGAGATTATATGTATCGTTCTTTGTGGTGCATTTGTAAGATGAATGCGATAAAGGAGCCGACACGGAACAGGATCATCCGTTTTCTCTGTCAGCAAGCGGATGCGTCTTCCGTCTCACAGCACTGGTGACAAACGGGATCGTTATTACGCCGAGAAGAATGTCAACGACTTCATCTTGCGCGGATCCTTATCCAGTCATCAATCACAATGTCTTGATACCAGTAATTCGACGTAATTCGGAGAATGTGAATGTGTCGGTCGCAAGAAGGCCAGAAGTTTGGGCTTAGGCTTCGAATGGTATGAAGACTAATGCATCGAACACCGCAAAAAGATGCACGTTACATCGCCAGCGTCCCGTATTCCCCGGCCCTCATCATACTCACATGAACACTCTGAAACTGATCGAAAGACTCTATGGAAAATTGCAGTAACTTTGGAGATTTTGATACAGTATCATGATATCATACAGATGTTGACTAGCATAAAGAAAGATTTTGGTTTAGAGAGCTCATGGTTGAAACCACTCAGTAGTCAGCAATCTCTGCTCTAGTTGCAGTACGACTCGTTAGTCTGCTTGGTGATAACACCAGCATCGATCAGGGTAGTGTAACCCCAGTAATCCTGCTGCACACCCTCGCCATCGACCGGGTCCATGGTGTAGGTGACAGCAGTCCAGAAAGCGCCGCCAGCAAGATCCTTCTGCCATGCGTAACGCTGAGTGTCGAAGAGAAGCTTCCTCGCAGCGAAAGTGTTGTTGTACTTAGTCTGGAGCGACCACTCGCCGACGAAAGTGGGGAACTTGGTCGAAGCAGTCTTGAGGTATGCGCTCTGGCCGCAGACGGTGGGAGCAACGTACTGTGCGTAGGTGCCAGCAGCGGCAAAGTAGTAGACGTGAGAGTCGATGACCAAGTTCTTGGAAGCATCGAAGAAGGGTGCCCAGTAGTCGGGACCCTTGAAGTTGTCTTGGAGCATGACGGGGATGCGCTTGTCCAGCTTCTCGACCTTCTTGAATACGCCGTCCATGTATGTCAGGACCCAGTTGGAACCGGCATCAGTGAGACCAGCGGGCGAGCCGAAGCCAGCGAAGTGGGTGTCGGATGCTTCGTTGATGGGTGCGAGGGTGAAGGCATTCTGGTGACCGGAGTTCTTGAAGAACTTGAGGACCTCGTCGACGGCCTTGAAGGAGTAGTCGAGGTTGGTGGCATTCTGGAACCAGTCGCCGTGGTTGAGAGCCTCGCCGATGTCAAGGCTGTTCACACCGCCGGGAAGCGAGTGGAGGCCGACGATGACGTGCATGTTGTACCTTTCGATGGCATACTTGGTGATAGTGCTCAGGTACTTCTGCTGGTTGCCGCTGTAGAACTGCGAGCCAGGGACCTTGATCCAGGCAGCGTAAGTGGTAGGAATACGGAGGGTGTTGACACCGACAGAGGCAAGCTTATCGATGGTAGAGGTGTTGAGGAAAGATGCGTAGCGAGCCTCGAGTGCAGGGCCGCACTTGGCGCCGAGGTTGCCGCAGAGGGTCCACTCATCGGGAGCAGTAGGATCGAGAGAGTTGAACCACTCGGGATCGTGGGTCTTCTCCTTGGCCAACCAGCCGCCAAGGTTAGCACCATTGGCCTTGTAAGTCTTCCAGTTGATGTAGTTGCCGCCATTGACGCCAATGGGCCAGTTGATGACAGGGCTGAAACGGATGGAGCCAGCTGCCGTGACGCTGATCTCAAATGGGCACTGGTCGTGGTACTGGGTGACGCTGCCATGCTTGTTTGCGGCATTGGTGTGAAGAACAACACCGACCTGGTTGAGCAAAGTGTTCAAGCCGGCAGAAGTGTCCTGGACGACAGTGCCAATAACATTGCCGAGAGCACCAAGAAGGTCGCCAATGAGACCAGGAGTCGGAGCAGCTGCGGCGGAGGAAGCCAAGATGGCAGTGGTGATGGCGATCTGAGGACGCATGATGGCTGTGATCGCTGATCAAAAGACCTTGATAGCCGAGGAGTTGAGATGAGTTGAGGTGATGAGTAACATCTTGCCTGCAGGTGCCTCGTCTTTATATAATACTTTACAAGAACGAGATGGGCGGCATTGGAAGACTTCCAGACTATCGAAGCCCGTGGCGAAAGCGCCTCTGGCGTCTTCCAAATGTCCACTATAGCGTGAAGAGAGTTTAGAGTTCGTCGATCGAGCCAGGAACCAGGAACTGGTCAGACGGGATCTGTGTCCACATTCAGCCTGCAAACCACGTGGGAAGTTCTTCAGTGGCGTGCGGAGTTCTCCAGAGAGCGCATCCCAGCCTACGTCGGCGTATCAGACGGCTGTCAGCATTTTCCAGGCATCATGGCGTCGCCAAGGAACGCCTCCCGCTGCATTTAGTTGACTTCAGGACAGCAAGATCTAAGAAGCTTTCCCTAAAACGTGACAGATGCGGTAGATGCTCGGCGTTGGTGCTTGCTCGATAACGAACAGAGGTGGAAAGCTAAAGCCCGCGCAAGACCGACACGTGCAAGGCAACAAGTCTGACGACTAGTCACGGCCAGATTTCCGTCACCGGATTGCCCTATAAGCACAATCCAGGACCGTGCGTGCATTTAGGGCTCACTGCCGCAAACCGACCTCGGTAGATGCGCAACATGCAAAGAAAGGCAACTTGCTTAGGACTCGACTCGGATACGGGTCAATCATGCCCCGACGATGTTGGATGGATAGTCCAGAAACACACCTGCTAGTTGCATCCTCGAGACGGGGTTCTTTCGCAGACAAACCTCCTATTAGGCGTCGGAGGTGTAAGTAGGCTAGAAAGAATGACGAGGTGGCTGTAGTGTCGTCTAACGGAAATGGCATAACGATCTCATCACCATATGGTCTTGACCGCTTTGCCTTCAATGCGTAGAAGCACCTGAGTGTCGGTACATCTCCTGCTCGGCAATCAAACGGAATTCCGGAGTGAGATGCGTGGAGGATGTACGAAAAGCGGGATGCATGATGCCAAATCCTCTAAACGGTTGTTGCCATGAGCTTGGACTCTCGACTTAGGGCTTTGCCCGATGCATCCGAGAAATCCTTGCAACATCCCACTCAACGACTCCAGAGCACAGACTCGTGATGGCCAGTCCGATGTTGATCAAGGCCCAGATCGCAGCCTAAATGGACGGCAAATAAACACCTTAGGGCTACGAAGTCGAACACACATTTGCGTGCGTGCTGAAGATATCATGAATCCACATCATGTCATTTGACCTGCACACACTCCGGCCTGCTTCCTGATGGAGGATTCCGCGCCGCATACTGCGTTGCCCTACTTTGAATGCCGCAACGAGATAGTAGTGTCGAAACCCTGTTTGTCGCTGCTGGTCTTCTTGTCTGCCTTGCCTGGTGTCAGCCGCCGAGTGGAAACTGTTGATCGCTTTCTGTGCGTCTTTCACTTCCAGACAACATAATCACTGTCGCCATCGTCTACATGTTCACGAGAGGGCTTTCAATCAAGACGCGCACGGACATACATGTGTACTCACGGTCAACGTTGCGTTCATGGTAACCCTGAAGACTTGTGGACTTCAGAGAGCCCCATACACTACAAGTCTGCAACAAACAGCCACAACGTCAACGTGTGCCCACGGCAGAACTTCACCTTCCCACGCGGCCACCTGGATGCTGATGTACCTGGCACTAGCCTCTTCTTGGTCGTCCTGAGGAGTCTTCCGAGAGAGACCGAAGCCCTAAGAGGCGCTGTTAGGGCTTTTCTCCGCGCCGAACTCTAACATCAAGCAAAATGCCTCGCCCGCGCTACACTGCAGCTGCTGAGAGGGCACGCACTTGGATGCAGGCAAAAGAACGGCAGTCCGAGCCACCTTCTACTTCAGACGATGGTGGTGGATACGAACGCGTATCCGGCCTCAGCACTGTTGCGATCGGCACGCATCAACGTTATGGCTTCGCCAGGCACAAGTATATACTTCCTTGTTACCCAGTTGTATCTCATACCTCTACAGAGCATCACTAATCTGCACTTTTCTTCTCAAATAAACAAAAACCATGCGTTACAACTCACTTGCCCTCGCTGCAGCGTCAGCATCATCCTCCGTGGCCAAAGTCATCGAGGTCGCCGACACGCTTCCCACCTCGCCAGTAACATACTTTGTTCCTCACCTCGAAGGGCCCAAGGTGCTGCTTGCCGATGATGTCTTCCGCTTCTTGGCAAACCAGAATACCACAGGTACTGGACAGGTCAACGAGACTGCATACGGATTCAGCATGCTCCTGACTGACGGCAAGCCGAATGACGCTGTGCCTGCGCATTACGTGAGTATTCTTGACTTATGGATGCGAGGCGGATGTTGTGCTGAAAATGAGGCACTGACAATTCACAGCACACTCATTGGCACGAGACTTTCTTGCCGATGAGCGGCCTGGTGACCGTATGGGCCGACGGCGTGCCCAAGGACCTCGGCGAGGGAGATTTCGCCATGGTGCCCGCGTACCACAACCACTCCTACCAGTTCGTCGCACAGGAGACCGAGTTCCTGGGTCTGGTGCAGCCCGCCGGCTTTGACGATTTCTTCGCCAACGTCAGCGAGCCCTGGAACCCGGCATATAACGTCCCTTTCCCGCCGGACCAAGGCATCGCCTTCCCCGGCCAGGCATTCGCTGCCGCAGCCAAGTCGTTTGACATCAACCAGATCAAGTCCAACTGGAGCGAGCCCGTGGGCGGACATGGCTGGCACACCGTCAATGCCTCTCTGCCCAATGACTCCAAGACTCCCTACTTCGTCCCCAATGGCGGCGGACCGCACTACTGGCACGAAGGCGCCGGCGCCGTCATTTCCCCGCTCGCAACACCCGTTCAGACTGATGGCAACTTCACCATCGCTCAGGTCACCCTTCGTAAGACTCAGGGTCCGATCAATGGTACCTGGTCCTCGGACAACCATCAGTTCATGTACGGCATGCGCGGCGAAGTCACCGTGCACGTCGACCATGAGGAGGTGAGCTTTATCTCCGGTGACTCGCTCTTCATTCCTGCCGGCAAGCAGATCAAGATCAGCTCGCGCAAGAATTACAGCAAATTCTTGCTTTGTGTTGCTGGACCTGATGGCATGGATTCGCAGATGATTAGGGCGGGAAAGACTTGGGGTTACTCTACGCCGCCTGCACATTAGTGTAAAGTCCGTACATATGAACTCCGGCACTGCTCGGGAAGCCGCTCATACAATATTTAACAAGCTATACCAGCACCCTGAAAGATGAGCAATACAAGCAATAATGAGAGTCGTCCATGTTTTTCCGACATCTAATTTGTTTTCATATTTAGCCATGACTCCGTCTAATCCCACGCTCAACCATAAATTAGGAGACACAGTCTCCGCATCATGCCCGTCGTCCAGAGCCCACAATTCAATGCAATCGTCCAGTCAAAGTCTCAGTGTGAAGATGTGGAGAGATAAAGTGAACTCTTGCCAGACAGTCTAGGTCACATTTCGATGATGGAGCG
Source organism: Cladosporium sp. VS III D KN 1 (assembly GCA_019775635.1). Taxonomy (NCBI): domain Eukaryota; kingdom Fungi; phylum Ascomycota; class Dothideomycetes; order Cladosporiales; family Cladosporiaceae; genus Cladosporium; species Cladosporium sp. VS III D KN 1. The sequence goes on from JACWFN010000009.1 coordinate 2,196,531, forward strand.
CCCTTCGATCATTCCTGATTGGTGCAGCAAAGTCTGAGCTCGGCGATAACCTTTCAGCGTTTCTGCAATTATGCTGCATAGTTCTTGCTTCGCTCTTTCCTCAGATGGCGATCTTTCCTCACATGGCGATCTTCTGTTGTTGCTGAACAGAGTCAGCAGGCCTTTGACAAGGCTCTCCAGGCATTGATGGAGGCCTTCTTGCCATGCTGATAACGACGGACGTAGTTCGACATGTGTCGTTGTAGCACCATTATACACGCTCCACCTATGCAATATAGCAACGCCTGGTCCTGAATATGATTTTCCGGTAAGTTCAAAGTCTCGTGCATTCTCATATACGATTTTATCGTGACCACAACGCCTGTTGCCATCGCTCTCGAGGCAACACGTCACGACGATGGCTAATGAATGGGTCCCATGAGCGATTTGTTGCATCGGCGTGGTTTTCGATATTGAGGAACCATTGTGGTCAACTTCACTGTGTCCAGAACTCGGAGTGATTGAAACCGTTGCTTCCAGATCAGCATGCAACTCAGACCTAGTAGTCGAAGGAATTTCTTCTTGAACTCGATTTGAGGTAAAGTCAACAGACCGGTCGAATATGCGCGCCACTTTTCTCCGATTGAACCTGCACTCCGTGCGACCAAGATGTGTTTCAAGGTCCTTCTCTTGCTTATATACACTGAAACATAAGTAGCACATATGTCCCGGACTCAGGGGGCTTATGTGCTTGCTTATGAAATGGCGCTTGGTGTTGAAGACTCTTGAGAAGGGACGGCCGCACGCTGGATTAGGACACTGTTTGCCGTGGCCATGCGTGCTTTTCCAGTTGTCCCGATGATCCTTCAAATCTTCCCTTGTCGCTAGGACCAGGTTGCATGAGCATCGATATGGAGGAGATATGTCTGCCGCTAGAGACGTGTCGAGCTCTTCGAACAGCCTACTGGACATGGTTCCGAACGGGCGCACAACCTATGTCACAGCGATAGTTGATCAGGTCGGCCGCTTCGACCAGCTAGAGAAACCGAAGAGTTGTGACGTAACGCGACGAAGGTCTGTCGGAGACCCGTTGTCGGATGTTTTCCGCGGTCAGTGTATGATAAGTGCAGTGCAGCGGCTCAGTGCAGTAGGATAAGATTGTCATCGCAAAGAGTACGACCAAAGACACCAAGACTGCAAGAGAACACATGTAACAAGAGGGAGGTATATGGATTGTTGGAACTGTTGTGCGTCGGCTTGCAGCCTTCTCTGCTCTCCTGCTCGTCTGCTCGTCTGCTCACCTGCTCACCTGCTCACCTGCTCCCCTACTCAGCCTCAGCTTCACGCGCCACCCCCACTATGCATGATAGGTCGACGACGCATGCTCACGGAAGAGATGAAATCGATAAACATGGAGTGCTAGTCGTGTCATTTGCACGATGCATTGAGGACCTTTAATCGTTCGACAGCTCACTCAAGATTGTGGGTCCAATGTTCTTAGCGTGAAGTCTCCTGCTCCTCCAGTGGCCCATGGTGCTGTGTCCCATCAATGCTCTACTACAAATCTCTCCCGCTCTTTTGCTCACTCATTCGCCTGCTCGCCTGCTCTTCTGCTCATATACTCTTCTGCTCTCCTACTCTCCCGTAACTCATCCTCGTCGTTTTCTGAGTCTATAAGAGCACTACTTCGCGACCAAGGGAAACCATGTTCTTCCTTCGCCCATCATCCTCAGCACACGGAGTTGAACGGCACACAGATTGAAATCTCATACGAGCCCAAGAGCCCCTGCAACGACCACCGAAGTCATCGTCTAGAGGAACGACAACATGTCTTCCATCGCACTCAACTTCGACCCATTCTCCTTCGCCGCAGCCGTATTGATGCTTGCCATGACGGCCTTCCAGCTTTACTGGGCTCGTCCGCAACGTCCGACAGCAGCTTCTGGACAGCAAGAACCGGCACCGGCCTCTGGCCTCATGGCCTAGGTGAGAAGATTGTCGTGCTCAGCCATGTGGATACTATGCTAATGCGAATGTCCAGAAGAGCTACTAGTCTTGTTCTTTGGTAGACCACAGAAGCTATTGGCCGGTGACGTCAAGCATGCTGGATTCAGTCGCCGTATGCGGTTCAGACGCCGTCTGCTAGTGACGGAGGACAGGGTGGACGCGTGCGTCTTACTTGTGGAAATCGGCTCGGTGAAGAAGATTAGCAGCAAAAGAAGAGAGGGATGGAAAGGATGTGGATGATGATCATATTGTACGTAGTCGTTGAACTCATGAGTCTGATATATTATTGCTCGAACATGCACTATGTCAGCTATTACACAGCTCTTACAAATGCTTCGACCGGCGAAAAGATCATCTGAGGAAAGCCATGCATGAACAGTAACACCGAACAGTATGCTCACAAGACAAAGAACGCTCCAGTGACTCCACAGAGCGCAACATAAGCCCAGATCCACGAGCTCCAGGGCAGCTCCGGGTATGCCAGAGCGCTGTATCTGCCGCTCGCAGCAGCGATCGACGACGAAGCAACTGCGCTTCCCGTAGCATCGCTTTCCGCGGCAGCAGTTCGAGTTTGTTCAGCTTCGCCACCACCTGTTTGCGCCTTGCCAGTAGCAGAGGCGAGAGTGGTCGGAGTCGAAGTGCCAGAACCGCTCTGACTGGAAGCAGTATTGGTTCCATACCCAATGGTCGGAAGCGTAGCGTCAGCCTTGACCTCCCAAGCACTACTGGTGAAGTCCGGGCAGGGCGGCGCGGAGAGGGAAGGCTTGTAATCGGTCTCGCGAACACCGGTTGGCGTGAGTGTGGCCCAATGTCTGCTCAGGTTTTCGAAGTCAGGGCTGACTGGTGTAGGCGTTCCACTCCTGCCGTAGGTCGCGTCCTCGCCACTGACGCCGGCTGAGGAGGTTCCGCTGATCTCGTAGGTGACCAGACCATATTGGTTAGTTTCCTGGATCCATTCGTAGATGATGGCGCCAGACCAGGTATCCACCATTTTGTCCCCGAAGATGGCGGCTTGGTCGTCAAAGGTGCGTGATCCACCGACATTGCAGCCGGTCTCGGAGAAGAAGATGGGCACGCTGTACTTGGCAGCGTCGTTCTGCAACTGGACGTATCCAGAGGTCTCGTAGGTTGATTGGCCACACCTGGGGAGAGTCAGTGTCAAGGCTTATTACAAGCATATCAACGCTGGAGAAACGAACCATTCGTAAGCGTTTAGCCCGTAGAAGTCGACGGCATTAGCGCTGTCCTGGCCACAAGCGAGGTAGTCCTGAAGCATTGGGCGGAGAGAGGCGATGTCGGCTCCAGTATACCCGACTGGTATCTTGCGATAGCCCTTGCCTACAAGACGTCAGCGACTACCGCGTGTGTGAGCGCATTGCAAACATGGGCGACTCACCATCTCGGTATGCCTTCAGATCGCTGGCAGCTGCCTTGACATACGGCGCCGCGATGTTAGTGTCCGGCGAAGTCAAGACTTCATTGCCGACAAAGACTCCGCCAAGGTTTTCGTACTTGTGGAAGGCATCGAGGACGGTCTGATACGCCTTGTACTGGGTCATGTTCCACTGCGGCTCGGCAATGCCAGGGCCCATGATGTACGAGTCAAAGGTGTCCAGGTCGAGCCAGAGGTAGATGCCAGCGTCAGCCAATGTTTGCATGCACGCGTCGTGATTGGCGTGAGGATCAACATGGTAGACGCGGATGGAGTTGACGCCCAGCGTCTTCATCAGGTCTGAGTCGCGTTTGCATTGGTCGCCGTCAATAAGCGGGTCGTCGGGGAGAAGCTGGTAAGCAACGCCTTTGTGACAAGTTAGCCTAGCACAGGGATTGAGCAGGAGGCTGCCGGCTCTAGATACCCTTCAAGAAGAACTGGTTGCCATCGCTGGTGAAGAACTTGGCGCCTTTGGTGGAGATGGTGGGGATTGCATGCACGAAGCTGGCCAAAAGGGCCAGTGTGGCGAGAAGTAGCATGTGAGGGAGACGTGAAGAGGGCCAGACGGGGTGAGCGAGTGAGCTTCAGCGAATGTGTTCAAGCGAGCGACTGTGGCCAAACTGAGAGAGTAGGTAGGCGAGAGGGAAGACAGAGGACTACATGCGGCACGAGGTGGCATGGAGTGGCGGGCAATACGGTAGCAGCTTCACGGTTGAGGAGGGAAGTAGCGCGTAATCGTTAGCGCATCTTTGGTGGAAGGTGGAAGGAGCAGACAAACAGAGCGACAACAGCTTATCTTCTTGAAACCATTGCGGCACCAGGCTAATGTCGCGATAACACTTGCCATTCCTCACGCCTCACACCAGCAAACGCCGCAAGCAAACGCCTCACTCATGTGTGTTCTTTGTTCACAGTCAACCCGCATTGTGCCCCGCGCCCCAGTGTTCCGTGTTCCATGGCGTTGGTGAGCCGCACATCTGGCCGTAGTCCTGGTTTAAGCTTTGCGTAGACCAGAAGATATCGCAGCTCAAAGCCTTGTTTTGACAGCGCCCTCAGCATTGGAAGTGGATCCCCTCGGAGTGCGGGCCGTTGCATTGACGAATGACGCACCGAAGCTCTCGTGCAACCGAGCCGTGTCATCAGCACTGAGCCGGACGGGAGGATTTCCTGTACAACGACGACCGGATGTGAGCTCTGTTCTGCAGAGCATGTCGTGAAACACGTGCTGACATATGACTGAGCGGATTAATCATCCGACCAGCTATGCATCTTCATGGAGTGGTCCCACACGCCAAGATGCTCCGCGAGGAGCGCCTAACGACTCGTGTACGGCCGTATAGTCTCGCTCCATAAAAGCTACTCCTCACCGACGAAAGCCGTAACAACACCTGCTCACCAGCAATACATATAAGGAATCTTACCACAATGGCGCCCTACGAGCAACACGAGGTAGCATACAGCGAAGATAAGAAGATCTTCTACCACGCCGCAGGTCCAGCCAATGGTCCGCTGTTGATCTTCGTCCATGGCTGGCCCGGCATTGGAAAGCTATGGAAGCCTCAGATCGATGCCTTCGCCGCCATGGGTTTCCGTGTAGCTGCGCCTGATATGCCCGGTATGGTTACAGACCAAGTTTGCCAGCTGCGGAGATCCTCGCTGATACCTTGCGCCAGGTTTTGGTAACTCTTCCGCCCGCAAGGTGGTCGAGGACTATGCCCAGGAGAACATCAACATTGCTATGCTCGAGCTCCTCAAGCACACCGGCCGGGACAAGGCTGTCTGGATCGGTATGTGGGAACCCTCCGCCATGCTCACGACTCTTCCAACCACTAACACTTACAGGCCACGACTGGGGCTGTGGCGCCGTCTGGACTTTCGCCGCACACTTCCCTGAGCACTGCATCGCAGCAGCAGGTCTATGTGTCCCATACGGTCTTATCGAGCTAGGATTGGGAGAAGTGATCAAGACCGTCGACCGCTCCATCTACCCCGAAGATGAATACCCGTACGGCCAATGGGCGTACCAAGTCTTCTACGAGACCAATGCCGAACAAGCATCCAAGTTCTTCGACTCCGACATTCCTGCCTTCCTTCGCGCGTCACGCCTGAAGGGCAATCCCGAGCATGTAGGCAAGCCCGGAGCACTGTCTCAAGTCATCAAGGACGGCGGCTGGATGGGCGGTGCTGAGAAGCCCAACGCTCAGTACAGGCACATTCCGCTTGAGATGACCGTATACGAGTCCGAAGAAGCGTACCAAGAATTTGTCGCCGCAATGGAGAAGACTGGTTTCTGGCCTGGCGACGCCTGGTATCTCAACCACGCTGCCAACCGCGCGTACACCCTCGAGAAGAGGAAAAACGAGGGCAACCTGGACATGCCTGTGCTCTTCGTAAGTTGCTGCACGGCGTAGTTTCGCACATGTATGAAGCATCACTGACTGACGCTTTCGTCACAGGTCCACGCCACATACGATACCACTCTTGCTACGGCTGACAACCCAAAGATCATGGCCAACATGCGCGCGCAGTGCAAGAACCTGAAGGAAGCGAAGATCGATGCTTCCCATTGGGTTGCCGAGGAGAAGCCCGCAGAGGTCAATGCTACCATTGCCAAGTGGCTGATGGAGGAGGTGAAGGGCATCTGGCCTGCCCAGTGGGCTGGCGATTCGGTCAGTAAGTAAACGTCTTCACGAATGGAAATGACAACACTCCGCGCTATAGCATCTACACTTCTGCTTTTCCTTCAGGAAGACTTCTGTTGGTCGACTCAACGTTACATCGCTGGCCTGCAACAGGTAGTATCGGGCCCGCGGCCACCGATCGGTGTGATGGATTTCGACACTTCCCGCTGCTTCGATCTTACACGATTGTCTGGAACTTCTCCCTGTCAGCCAGGGAACTCTTTCCTGCTTGTGTGAGAGAGGAAGGCTTCTCCGTTGCGAATCGCATACTCAGGGCCCACCTCGTCCCAATTGGGAAAGCGAGCAGCGACCCGCGACCCATCGTAAAATGAGGGTTAGTGTTCTAGCCCATGAATCGGATCAAACGCCCTACATGTACATGTACTCGTAACATTGAAACCCATTGAGATCTGGTAAGTCTCTGTTGATGACCTGACTCCCTGATGCAGACCCAACGTATATTTCGTCGCAAGACCCGTTCTCCCGGCTTCACATTCCATCATCACTTCACCCCGTTTCACCAAGCACAATGCCTTCATCACAATCCGCCCTCGCCGCTGCGACTATAGCATCAGAAGTCCTCGCCCTACGACCAGACTACCGCGCCCTGCTGATCACAATCGACAACCTCATTCCCGGCCCCTCAGACTCAACCAGCGAAGCTCTCCTCTGCGAAGCAGAAACCACTGCCCGTGCCCTTCTGAGCGAAACTCCCATCAACGACCTCCCTCACATCGCCGCCTGGCGCGAAGCCTACAAAGCCTTTGGAGCCAAACCCAACAAGACCCGCAACAGTCTCGAAGCCCTGACTCGTCGCGTGGAAGCAGGCGGCCTGCCGCGTGTGAACAGGTTGACTGACATTTATAATGCCATCTGCGTGAAGCACCAAATCCCACTCGGCGGCGAGGATCTGGATAAGTACTCCGGCGCGCCGCGATTAATCCGGGCGACTGGGAAGGAGCCTTTCGAGGCTAACTCGAAGGGCGAGAAGGTTGTTGAGTATCCTGATGTTGGAGAAGTGGTTTGGTGCGACGATGCGGGTGTTACTTGTAGGCGATGGAATTGGCGGCAGGGACCTAGGACTGCGTTGGAAGAGGGAACGACGCGGGTGCTATTTATTCTGGATGTGCTGGATCCGGTCACGGATGAGCAGGTTGAGGTTGCTGGGCGGGAGTTGGTGGAGGTTTTGCGCAAATCGTCGCCGGATGTTGTGGTGGCGAAGAGGATGGTTGGGAGGGCTTGAGAAGGAGATTTCGTGTCATGGGCGGCAAGAAGTCCGGTCAAACCATGGCGGACTTCGTGCCGTGCGTTTTCGAGGCTCGTAGATAAAACCACGCAAGTCGTGTTCTTCGAACAATCGTCTTTTTCCACACACAAACCATAGTCACAATCGGTCTGGAACATCCGCATCACAATGTCAGCTCCGGGCAAGTCCTCAATCACTCTTCATGGCAAAAGCTACAACATCCCTACCCGGCCAACAGTAGTCGTCTGTATCGACGGCTTCGACCCCGAATACCTCACCTCCGGCCTGGAGAAAGGCATCTTACCTACAATGGCTCGCTGGGTCCAGGAAGGGTTCCACGTCACGGCCAAAAGCGCAATGCCCTCCGTGACCAACACCAACAACGTCTCGATCATCACTGGCGCGCCACCAAACGTCCATGGAATCTCAGGCAACTACTACCTGGACAGAGCCACAGGTGAAGAGCGCATGGTGCTCGATGATTCCACGATGCGGGGATCGACGATACTGGAGCATATGGGCAGTTCCGGTGTGAGAGTCGCGGCTGTCACTGCCAAAGACAAGCTCAGACGAATCATCAATCATGGTCTGAAGCCCGAGAATGGCGCAATCTGCTTCTCGGCTCAGCACGCGAACGAGTGCACGTTGGCAGAACAGGGTATTGAGGGCGTTGAAGAGTGGCTCGGACGCCCGGCGCCCGAGCAGTACTCCGCCGATTTGTCGCTGTTCGTTTTGGATGCTGGAATCAAGCTTCTCGCAGAAGAGCGCGCGGACCTCTTCTATCTCACGCTCTCGGATTATGTCCAGCACAAACATGCTCCCGGTTCGCCGGAGGCTGACGACTTCATGCAGGCCATCGATGCCCGACTTGGCCAGCTCGAGGACTTGGGCGCTAAAGTCGCGGTGACTGGAGATCACGGCATGAGTGGCAAAGCGAAGAACGATGGTGAGCCTAGCGTGTTATTCCTGGGCGACTTTCTGAACGAACGATGGCCCAATGCCGATGCCAGAGTCATTTGTCCCATCGCGGACCCCTTCGTCAAGCACCATGGCGCTCTCGGTGGATTTGTCCGAGTCCACGTTCTGAACAAAGACTTCACCGGAGTCGATGGAATGATCGTAGCTTGCCGTGAGCTACCAGACGTTGAGGTCGCCTGCAGCGGCGAAGAGGCTGCTTCGAGATTCGAGATGCCTGAGGACCGCGAAGGCGAGTTCGTCGCAATCGTAAAGGAGAATGCGGTCATTGGAAGCACCAAAGACAAGCACGACTTGTCACAGCTGGGCAAGATCAAGCTTCGTTCGCATGGTGGGCTTTCTGAGCAAGAGATTCCTCTGATCATGTCTGAGCCTTCTGCGAGCGGCACAAACGACAGCGGTAGAAAGTGGAGGAACTTCGACATCTTCGACCTGATACTGAATTACTGAGTGGGAGGATTAACAGCGGAGTGTGCCCTGGGGAAGTCAAAGGAGCGGCCATTGCTTTAGAAGTTCGACCGACTGACGTTGTCCAATATGGGGGAAGATAATGGCCCAAGACAGCAGCCAGATTGATTAGTGTTCATCAAAGTCCATCCAATTACTGCCAAACTCAGTAAAGTCCACGTTCCAGATGTCATCCATGAGAAGGTTCTCGTCGAATAATAGAGTGCTCGTAGCCTCGGAAGTGTGGTTCGCGCTCCCGTGGAGGCTCTCAGCGGCCTGCTCGAGACCTTTGGCGATACCCATATACGGGTGGGTCGAAGAATGCGGCATCTGCATTTGCTGCATGTGTTCGGCCAATCGTTGCAATAGGCGCAGGATATCCTGCCTCTCGTCGCCCCTGCACTCATTCCCGGACGGCCTTGATGCAAGACACTATCGCAAAGGCCAGCATCGTGCCAAAGTAAGAAGGTAGGTCACTCAGGCGCAGGTTGCCATCATCGGCAATCCGAAGTACAGCGTGTGCATGGATGCGAAAGCGGCCGCGTAACTCAACGGCTCTCGGGTCCAAAACTGGCGTTCCAGGTTTGGAGCTACCTCTGTACATATGGGAGTATAGATAGAGCAATGCGCAATTGTAGTACAGCTCCATTATACTGGCTGTAAGTCCATCCGCCACCAGTATTCTGGACCATGTGTCGTGCCACGTCTGGTACGCTTGGCCGAGTTTGTAGACTTCGTCAACTTGTTGTGCTGCGGCCGGGCGCTCTACGTCTGCTCCGAATTGGCCAAAGACAGCTCGAGTTGTAGCCCAAAGGTCAAGTTGACTGATCAGGCCAAGGTCTCGATGGGAAGAGAACTCCGAGTGAAGAAACGTCGTCGGACTTTTGAGTGACCTCCAGTCTTGTGTCATAGGTGGCCGACCATACTTCAGCGAGCAATGATGATCGCAGAGACACACCAGGTAGAACAGACGAGTCCGATCGTAGCATTCCACCTTTGTGTGCGGCATCTTTGTGATACATCGGTGCAGGTCTAATTGTCCGCTAATGCGGACCGCTGTGAGTGATGTCAGCATACTATGTGGTTGCAAATGGAGTCATAGTCATAGTGATAGCCTTACCAAGCCCACTAAGAGTCGGAGCAATATCGTCAATCCATAGCGCAGCAACACAGAGCGCTCGAACATCGTCGTAGCCGTTGTTGAGCGCAAACAACTTAGTCGATACTTCGCTCACTAGTGCATCATAGCACACCCTGTGCAGATCGGAAGCAGTGCACAATGAGACCACAGTACATATAGCGGTCGTGAGTAACGAGGATCGTGTCCTGATATCTGCGATTGTGTCACGTTCGCTCAGGATGCTGTGTAGGAATCTGTCGAGATGGCTGTGAAAGTAGGCCAGATACTCTTCGGCAACATCAAATGGAATGATGCCGCGGGATATGATGTCCAAGGCAGGCGATGCGACGTCTTTGGGCGTGCGACTCTCAACCGAAGCCGCAGGGAACATGCCCAGATTCGAGGCTAGATTCAACGTGCTGCTTTCCACATTGCGAAGCGTCTCCGTAGCCGCATTCGTATATGGATTTCCTGAAGTAGGCAAGAGGGACGAGGAGGTACTGGCCTCCCCAGTGGCCACAGTGGCATCATTAATGTCGATGTCATCTGAAGATTTACTCTTCTGTTGAGCTTTCTCCAGAGCGTCCAGCCGTTGCTCGATCCTTTCTTTCCACCTTTGATTCATACATTAGCTATATCTTCATCTCATCGACCATGGCAGCGACATACGAAGCATCATCTTCCAAAATCATCTGCAAGCTCTTGTTAACCGTGCAAGACAAGCCTCGGCTTCTGCAGCGTGAGCAAGGCGCACCACTGCTTGCGACATTGCATTTGACCTTGCGAATGTTAGCATTTTCAGAGCTTCCTGTGAGCCAGCTTCGTCGGCGGTGATGATTGCACCTTCAGTTTGCGGCACGAAACGCAAGCAGTGATCTTCCGGCTGATGTCGGGTGGCTTGCGGTCGCCGAAGGACTCACGCAGAGCCGCCGCGGCGGATGGTCGAGGCATCACGAAATCATGTGAGATAACGCATGTATTGCACCGATATGGATGAATTTACGATGCATGCAACACAAGTACGCTGCGCGGGGAGAGCGAGGAAGGACCTTGGACAAGAGAAGGCGTTGAGCGTCGACGTCGGACTTCGTGCCGCGCGTCTCTTTTATAGTCGTTACTCAAAAGTCTGCACATGATATCTCAGCGGAAACACCTATGTTCTTAATGCAGACAGTGGCTAAGGTAGAACTGTAGTAGTAAGGAAATAAGTTTCGAGTGTCCCGAATCATCTCAATGGGACACAATTTGTGCTCTCTGCCTATGTCTGCCGACAGCAGCATGGTACGAAACCCGGACATGTGCAGATTTATGAGCTAGTGCTGTAAGGCTTCTGGCGCACATCTTGGTACGCGCATTACCGCACAAGCAGACCTAGTTTGAAGATCAATTTCAGCCGGCTCGAGGGATCCAAGCGGAATAGGATTCTGAAAGCTAAGATCTTATATGCATTATTGTCCTGAGCTACGAAACCATACCACATCCCATCCGACCCGCTTGTCGCCTCCGCCTCGACCTCTTCTTGCACGGCGAGCAGCCGCCTCAGATTCGCTTGCACTATCTGCATCTCACTAGGGAGCGTAGATCAACGCCAATTGATCAATCTCATCACCATCCTGGCCCATGAAACCCACAACACCAAAGCCTGCATCAGCAGTGTAAGTGACACAGTCGCTAGTACGGGTACCCGCTTGCAGAGTCCTGCCAGCACTAGTCGTAGCTTGGATGTAGAAATTCCTGGTGTGGTCGTTGTATTGGCCAGTGCAGAGCACGGTCTTGGTCCACTTCTCGCCAGAGTTGAGTGTCAGAGACACAGCGGTACCGCCGGTGCCTCCGTAAGTGAACTTCGTGCCGTCGGAGAGCGTGAGTGCAACGGAGTCGAGACGCTCAGAACCGCGGAAGGTGATGGTGGATGTCTTCGGCGAGGCTGGGATGGTGGGCAAGCTGTTGAACCAGTCTCCGTGAGGGCCGCCGGAGAAGGGACTCTGGCGGAGGGCGGAGGAGACGGTCCAGTCAAAAGTGGTCAGGATGGGGTTGTGGTCAGAGAGGATTGCGCCCTTGTTAGCGGCATCGGTGTTGAGGAACTTGTTGCCGTCGTAGGTGAAGGCTGATGCTTTGAGGTTGAGGATGCGAGAACCACGGAAGAGAGCTTTGTCGACGATCTCGCAAGTGTTGTTCTTGCTGGGGTTATCGCAGAGGAGTGCATCTGCGCCAGCGGTAGGGTTGACGCCGTTGCGCCACAGCTGGACCCAGGGGTCGGAGAGACTAGCTTGCGTGCAGAGGGCAGTGCGAAGGGCAGTGTCGGCAGTGCGCGTGTATCTGGTGTTGGTGTCTCCCATGATGAGGACAGCGTTTCCAACGGAGTTCGCGCCGATGTAGTCAGCCACTTGCTGCAAGTTGGAATTGCGTGCTACGTGATCTTGGTCTTCATCGCTGTGTGATGTCAATGACGTTCAATACAAACAAAACTTGCCAGCTTACCCAGCGTCAGCATGAAGGTTGTACACGTCAATGTAGACACCCTCAGAAGGGTTCCAACGCATGAATGTGAAGCCTTTGGGAGTCAGGCAATCAGAGCCGGAAGCATCAGAGCAGATATTCCACTTGACGCGCTCGTAGTTGATCCAGGCATAGTTGGAGATCGTGTTCAGACCACTGCCAAAAGGCACGCCGCCAGAAGTGGCAGTCCTCTGTGGATGGTTATCGGCGGCATAGATAGCTGCGTGGTAGTTGAAGTCTTCCTGCATGTGAATCAGATCATAGCCGTACTGAGCGAAGTAGGCTCCAATCTGCCTGGAGTTGTCGGTCTTGTCGCCAGGCACATCGTTGCCTTGCAGGATCTGAGGAAGACCAGCGACGTTGAAGGATAGTGCTGTGAACCTGCCACTTGTTGGTGCAGTAAGGGCCAGCTTGGCCGCGAATGCGACAGCGATGATACTAGTCTTCATGGTCTCGACTGTGGTGCTGCTGGAGCGGTGTTCTTGCCGTGCTGTCCATCATGGCGGGCGCATTCATCTTTTCTTTTATGTTGCCCATGCTCGCTTGTATGCTTCGCCCATTGGGGACGATGTCACGGTATTTAGATTGGAAAGCTGCATTTGACGTCGTAGGTAGATTTAGCGTGCGTGCTAAGCGCTGTGATTCTGCGATTGTGCTCCAATGATCGTCCACTGGCCGTGCAACGTGCGCGACACCTCGGCAATTGTCAACGTTGGAGCGATATCGATTTAAAGTGCGCAAGCTCAAAGTGTATCTGTTTCGATGCGATATCACTCCCACGTGTTGTCAATTCATGCCGACTTTCAACTCGTCGTTATATTGTTTCTATCAAGCTGCTAGGAGCTGCGCAAGCGAGACCCTACAGCCTGTACCCATAGAGATGCACAGAGTATCTCAGCGGGAACAGTCCTCGCCAATATGTACGAATGATGAAGGTAGAACTTTCGTAGGTCATAATTTGCACGGGGCATCTCAATGGGAACATCTTTTTCCGCGTACACCAAGCCCGAGGGTAGAACTTCAGTAGCAAGGATCAAATCGTCGAGTGTCTCTAACCGTCTCTCAGGGTTCTAATCCGAGTCTTAAACCATAGTCCGCTGATAATAGCATTTGTTGACGCCTGACGCTTTTACACATACGGATATTAATGTGACAATACATATGCGTCGTTACCTGGTTACTTACGACGATAATATCACCACTGAACTCGGCCAACTCAATTCCTGAAATCGTGAGAAATGCTCCAACCGCCAGGCTTCTCTGACTGCCCGAACCGTCAGACCTGTATGGCCTCACTTCCTCGCTCCGGCTCAGGTCTCTCATCAAGTCCTTCCATGCTCTGAAACTGGTCCTGGATACTCCCTTCCTGCCTCACCTGACCAAGCAGCAGCGCCGGGTCCGGAAGCTCAGCCAACCTCTCCGCATACTCTCCAACAACACCACTCATATTTTCTCTCCACTCCCAAAGCAGCTTGTAACCTTCCACCATCTGTTCATACTCCAGGCCGAGCATCTCAACACTCGCTGCAACGTCTTCCACAAGGTTCTGCTTGCGTGTGAGTAGGCTGGCCAGCAGGAAGCATGCTACTGGCTGCACGAGGCCTGACAGGCCTGTGTGCCAGTTTGCTTCTGCGAGTGTGAGGTCGATGAGAGCGAGCGTCATGTTCTCGGTGTCGGAGTCGGTGTCGAGGTTGCCCAGCTGGACAAAGAAAAGCAAGTTCAGGCTTGGAATGTAGTCGGACGCGGGCTCGGCATTGTCCACGGGCAGTACACCAGGATCTTCGCGATGCTGTGCTTTCTGCAGAACTTCTTCGAACGGTTTACATGTACCCTGCTCCAAAGCATCTGCAAGCGCCCTCGATAGCGGGGAGCTTTCATGAGCAGCAGATTCAGTTCTCACCCGCTTCGCAGCCTGGGCTCGAGTCTCTCGCTTTGCTGGCACGCTTGCAGCGTCTTTTTCGGTGGCGACATCTTGGAAGGACCGCTTCTTGGAGCCTCGCGCTTGTGTCGCATTCTGTTCAGGGCTGGGAGTCGTCTTTACTTGCGGGACAGACTCTTCGGGGATGTCGCTTAGCACTCTGTTGTGCTCTTTGCTGCCTTGCCCGCGGCCTCTTGCACTCGACCGGCCACGCCGAGCGGCACCGGTGGCGCGGGTGGTACTGCCTCTTTTTGGAGGCATATTAGCATGTACAAGTATTTCAGAGTGTCTAACGTGAGGTGAGTTGAGTAAGTATAAGCTCAGCATCTCCTCCTGCAGAAAATCAGTGAGACCTTGTTTCCGACAAATCTTGGATTCTTTGTTCTTTGTTCTACTGCCACTTCCGGCGAAGAATGGAAGTGTTTGTCAGCACTACGATGTCTGGACTAAGTCCTGGGTTCCTGTAAGTTGCCGCTACGATGGTAGCTCATTCTATACACTATTCCGATTGGTATGGGCAGCATCGTGGGCTGTCACCTTGCAATGATCGCAGCAGCATTCGATGCTATGGAACAGATGGATAACGAAGTGAGACGCCGAGCTGCAGTCCTTTCACCCACCATGTTCAAAGCATCCCTCGTGTCGAGTTTATAGATATGCGGGCTTGATACGTGTGCTCCCAAATGTACAGCTTTGAGTAGGAAGTAGTATGGTGTTCGTCCAGAGATGCGGACTTCGAATTTGCCACACGGGGAACGACAGGACGCAGTTCGTCCAGAGCACCAAGATAGTTGCAAACCACAGCAACATCAGCGAAGCAAGAAGCGACAAATTGATTGATAATGATATGGAAGACGATGATGAGAAAAGATGCGATCTGCAATCGTCATCGGCGAGTTCTAGCGCCTCGGCTGCAGCATACCAAGAAACCGATTGCTCTTGGCGCTGTACAACAACCCCAGTCGCCCGCTGATAACGGATAAGAACCACAAAGTGTCATCGAAAACCACGCAGACAATCTTACATAACAACATTGATTGCCGTTTTCCGCTGGTGCCCGACATCACCTCTTGCTCTGCGATGTCGCTGAAGCGGGATGTAACCCAGCCTCCCTCAAGCTTCTGGCACAGTTGCCAATGGGTCTTGCCGGCGGAGCAGATAAGGGCATGGCTCCACGAGCTACCGTCTGTCCAGCACTGGAACGTAGGCCTGAGATGTATATAAAGTGAGTGTAGACGCTTCAGATCTCATAAGTATTGCACAGCTCCCCTCCTGGCCTCATACCCTGTCACATTCTTAACATGAAGCTCGCCGTCGCCTCTGTGTTCTCAGCTCTCACTGTTCTGGTTGCTGCATCGCCCGTCAAGCGTGATGCGTACCCAGTATACGAGGCTCATCAGCACTTCGCACGCCAGGATGTGCAATCTCCCATCAACGCTTCCCTGCCGAATGTGACCATCTTCTCCACAGGCGGTACCATCGCTTCCCAAGGAACGACCAACACGCAGACCGTAGGCTACTCGATTGGGCTCGGAGTACAAGACCTCATCGACGCCGTTCCAGAGATCCTCAACATCTCCAACGTGGCAGGCTACCAGACTTCCAATGTAGCTAGTGGCTCCATCAATGAGACCATCTTGCTTGATCTGGCCAAGGGCATTACCGCGGAACTGGCCAAAGACGAAGTGTCCGGTTGTGTTGTCACTCATGGCACAGACTCGTTGGAGGAGACTGCTTTCTTCCTGGAGATGACTATCAGCTCGACCAAGCCAGTCGTAGTCGTCGGCGCCATGAGACCTGCAACCGCTCTGAGTGCCGACGGACCGCTGAACCTCCTGCAAGCAGTTACGCTGGCGAGTAGCGACAACGCAAGAGGACGAGGTGTCATGATCTCCCTCAACGAGTAAGTCTTTACCATCATGGTGATCCAAGAGATCGTTCCACTAACACAATCGCAGCCGCATCGGCTCCGCCTTCTACACCACCAAAATGCACGCTAACAGTCTCGACACCTTCTACTCCACCGAAGCCGGCCAGCTCGGCTTCTACATCAACCAGGTCCCATACTTCTACTACGAGCCCGCCAAACCCATCGGCGCAACCCACTTCAACCTCGCCAACACCACGGACCTCGCACAAGTAGACATCCTCTACGCCCACCAGGACATGGCTCCCGATCTCGCACAATTTGCCGTCGCCTCCGGCGCGCAGGGTCTCGTCTTCGCTGGCATGGGAGCTGGTGGACTTTCGGGCAAGGCTACGACTGCTGCGGGCGCATTGTTCAATGCTACCGGAGTGCCGATTGTGGCGAGCCATCGTAGTGCTGATGGATTTGTGCCTGCTGGTTCTAGAGATTATGCTGTTGCGAGCGGGTTCTATAACCCGCAGAAGGCGAGGGTGTTGTTGCAACTTTGTTTGACGCTGGAGTATGGGCTTGAGAAGATTAGGGAGACTTTTGCTTTGTCGTACCCGGCGGCTTAGTTTCAGCGATATCATGAGATTAATGACTGATCATGGCTCGTTGGGCCTGTTGAAGGTGTAATATTGCTACAGATTTCTTGCCAAGCTCCCAGGTTGCATGGCTCCTTCTCATGATTGACGCACTTCATGACTAGCGTGCTCTTTGGGACGCCTGCAGTTTTGACCCGTGAATGACAGACCAGTCCGTCATTTCAACTCGATGGTGGTCACCTCTCCTGACGTGTGCCCAATCACGATGAGTGGTCCAGAAACGTCACATACGCCACGATATTCATGTGGCAACCAGAGAAAATCCGCACCATGTCGCCTGATCCACGGGGAGTAGCTGTCCATCGCGAGAGAGGATCGTGGCACCGTGGCAACTGCCGGAAGTCTAGCAGAGCCAGTAGCAAGATCCAGCTGCCCGGTATCTGTCTCTAACTGACCACCATCACTGGAGAAGGCGAAGCTGGATACAGCCACAGAGGATCGATGCATCCATTTGTGTTGCCCTGTGGTCGCGTCCCATGCCCTGATTGTCTTATCGTCAGATCCCGTCACCAGTATCTCGCCATTGAGAGACAAGCCTACGGCACAGGTTGCTCCATCGAGCCCTTCCAGTGTCAGTTTGTGCTTCTGCGCGCCAGTAGCAGTATCCCAGAACCTGACAGTGTGATCCAAAGCACCCGTTGCTACCACCGTCTTGCCGGATTGCGAGAAAGCTAAAGCGGCGGGCGGCCAGCTCCATTCCTCTCCTTCAAATTTTCGCTGTTCCGTCATGGTCACTGCGTCCCATAATCTGACTGATGTGTCTCCAAAACCCAATGCTACCATACGTCTGTCCGGCGACAGGGCGATGGCCCAAACAGAGCCAGTACGACTATCGAGCCTCTGCCTGTCCTGCACTTCCGTTAAATCCCACAATCTAGCCGTCCTGTCTTCCGATCCCGAGGCTATCACCCTGCAGTCAGGTGAGAAGGCAAGTGCATCGATACTTTCAACGTGACCTGTCAGCGTCTTTCTCTGTTCACCAGATGGAACGTCCCACACTCTCACGATTCCGTGGTCCGATCCTGATGCCAACATGCTGCCATCTGCCGAGAAAGCAATTGCGGTTATGCTCCGAGTTTGACCCTCAAGCCTCTGCACTTCTTTGCGTGTCGCTATGTCCCAAATGATGATGTCGAAATTATTGAATGCGAATGCTATCGCCTTGCTGTTCGGTGAGAAGATAGCCTTACCGATACTATGCTTGTGTTTCAGCTTTAGCTTCATTTTACCGCTTGCAGTGTTCCACAGCGTTACTGTCGAATCAGACCATGAGACGAACATGCTTCCCCCTGGCGAGAATGCTTGAGCCTCAAATAGGTTCTCGCCGTCGAGCTTCGCCACCTCCCTGCCTGTCGTTGAGTCCCACAGCCTAACTGTCTTGTCTTTCGATCCCGACACGAGGAGCTTGGCATTTGATGAGAAGGACAAATCGTTTATGATGTCGGTGTGTCCTTTGAGCTTATGCTGCTGCTCACCTGTCACGGGATCCCATATCCTCACCTTGTTTTTTGAACCGGTTGCCATTATAGTCCAACATGGAGACATGGATATAGCTGTGAGGGAGGAGCCGATCTGCAGTCTCTGCCTCTCTTCGCCTGTAACGGCGTCCCAAAGTCTCACAGGGCTGTCAAATTCAGAAGACGCCGTCATCACCACGCTGGCATCCGGCGAGAAAGCGACATTTCTGACATTCAATTGGTGGCCCTCGAGCTTCTGCCTCTCAGCGCCCCATCCGTCTGGAACGTGAGGCATCAGTACAAAGTACTTCCGCAAGCTGTCACCGGAGATCCGACGCGTCTCGCTACTAGTAGGAGCAAAAAGCAAAGCCGAGACATAAATTTGCAGCGGCGCTTGGTCGACGATGAAGCGATTGCGAAGCGCGAAGCGGTGTGCGTCTTGCAACAGACTGAGTAGTAGTTTTCCACTATTGGGCTTCACGATTTCCGTCAGTATGCTGCGGCAAAGACTAATTTCTGCACGCGACTCACATCGGCAAGATTTTGCAGAGCGCTCAAGATTTGAATGACACTGGATGCCTCTCCGAGCCAGCTTAAGGCTTCAATCCAATGCAACAAATGCTTCTTCAGGAACCGGTGAATTGCGCCGTCATCTTTAGCAAGCTCGCCGCTGTCTGCGATATGTTCTGCCCAGTGCCGGCAGGCGTATGCGACAGGTTGAGGTAGGGAAGCACTTACTACCGCATGTGCGACCTTCGCTCTCCTTACGCCGTAAGATTTGACATCGCATATGTTTTCTCGCAGGCTGCCTGCCTCGAGTAGTCTGATGCATTGCATCGCAAGTGCGGTATGTCCCTTGGCCGCGTCGATCCAGAATGGATTCTCGGATTGTAGCTCCGAATCTATTAGGAAATCACGGAAAGACAGATGAAAAAGAGTGATCGGTAGCATACGGTCTGTTTTTCCGTTCGCCGCCTGGGGGATGTTGAGGACGGAATGCAAAGGTCGAAGTACGCGACCGACGTGTTCAGGCTGTACGTCAAGCAAACGTGCAAGTGCATAAGTCGGCAGTGGGTTGTATAGCAGGACGATTGACCCGACAACGTGAGTGAACTCGGCGATACGCTCCTCTGGTCGGCCTTCGCCCTCAGATGCTACAACCTGGTTGAGGATCGGGAGGTATGTACCTTTAAGACCATTGAATGAAGGACTTCTGCTCTGTTGCAGCATGATAGCCAGGTTTTGCCTGGGATTGGCGGAAATATAGCGTGAGGCAGTGAAAGCAAAGATGAAAAGTGGGAGCGCTCGATCCACTAAAGTGCCGATGCTTTGTTCCCCAGGCCAATCAGCTGGGAGATCATCATCGTATAGTGAACTCTCCCTTATGATCTCAGTGAATTTGTGCTCATAGAATACACGGATGTCATGCGCGATGGACTTGGCTTGAGCTTCTTCCAATCGAATATCGTGGTGGAGGTATCCGGACATATTCATGAACCCAAGCTCCACCGGGAGTTCAGGTCTGCTGGTGACAAGAACGCGGAGCCGAAGCGAGGTAACGTGCTCGATCCTTGAGAGCAGTAGTAGAGTCCTTTTGATACTCTCGCTGCTGTCACATTCGTCGAGGGCATCAATGACTAGCACCACGCCAGTCGATGCAAGACTTCCCGGACTAACCCTCTTCAAAGGTTGTAGGAGGAGGTTCTCAAATTGCGTATTCAAGTACTTGTTACATAGCAGAGGGTCCTTGTCGAGAGAGGTTGCGATGGCACCTGCAATTTCCGGAAAAATTTGCGCGAGCTGCAGAGCAATTGTAGGGAAGAGCAACTTTGCATGACTTCTGTCAGCATGGCCCCTTTTGAAGAAAAAACTAGCTCCGAGGATATTGTCATGGTCGAGTCTTTTCGCAACCGTGCGGGCTATCGTAGATTTCCCAGTACCAGCCTTACCAGAAAGCCAGAAGATGCGTTTGCTCGACTGATTACCAGCCCAGGAGGCAATCTGTTCCAATAATCCCGTTCGAGTGTCCGGCAGACATTCTGCCAATTCTCCCTCTGTTGCGGAGTTGTATGTCGCTTCGTGAGCGGTCTTCAACTTGCTTAGATCGATCTTGTCCTGCAAATTCAGCACAGTCTTCTGAATCCCGTGAATTTCATCCAAGCTGCGCATACGCAACTCTAAATCGACACGACTACCGCAGAGTCTTGCTTCCTCGCTGGCTCTTGCACACAGTTTGTCGCAGTCCTTCTCGAATGATACCAGAACGCTAGAGTCCCACAAGGCTTGCACGAGCCGCCTTGCGCTGCTCTTTTGCTGTATCCGAATGGCCTGCGCCAGGAACGTGAGTAAGTGTGCATACAGGTCTACTAAGATGGCACGCAAGTTGCCCGCCTCAACAGCCGCGGATGACTGAGCGTATATCTCCTGGTACACCTTGAGTCTATTGCCTATGTAGAGCGTCAACTCCAACCCAGTGATCAAGGCGGCGCGTTGGCGACTTTCAGTTAATGCCATCTCGTCCAGAAATTAGTTCACAGTGGAAGGTTTGTTTAGCCAGACTTGACATACCTCGAGGATGATCCGCAAGCCCGCCCATGGTAAGCCAGCATGAATAGGGTCAGCACTGACAGCAACATCGCCTGCAGACTTAACCTTATCTAGAAGCTGCAACACTTTGCTCATGTGGTCAGAGAGATATATCTGACGGCCTCTGTACTGCCATGACAATCTCTCGATGGCACATTGCTGCTGAAGCTCTGTCGCGAGATCATGAGCTCCTTGGACGGCAACACCAACGCTGAAAGCATTCTCTGGCAGTAGACTGCGTATTACCACTCGGTCTTCATGATTGAGCGCTTCCAATGCATCAGCAAGGATGCTGCTACTGATCCTCGGTTCCGGTGGGATTTGCGATGGCACCGACACTGTGGGGACAGGTGATGATGTTGATATCGCGGGGAGTGGCGATGGCACCGACACTGTGGAAACAGGTGTCAATGTGGGGATTGGCGATGGTGCTGACGCTGCTGGAATTGGCGATGGCGTTCGAGGAGAGGTCGCGGATGTTTGGCTTTGGGCGCTGGCCGAGCGGGTTCCACCAAAAAGCCCCCGAAAGCGATCGCGTTTCCTCGGAGAGTATGGCGCCAAACTCATCTTGACCCCTGCTGACACGGATTACCAGCGCAGAGCATGCATAACTGCTCTTTGACACTTGGATCGTAGTTACGGATGATAAGAGAGATAGAACCCGGGCTGTCGAGCTCAGCTCGCCATGATGCTTACGGGCTGAGCTGCTGCGGCTACACGCATACAAGGCCTGGACATTGCATTAGCCGCTTATGTTGAGCGATCCAATCATTCTCAGTGCATGATGTATGAGGCTGAGAAGATGCCGTCGTTTTCTAATCGTCCCATCATGATTCGTCGTCAAGGCACCACAGCACAGCCGGATTGGAAGCCAGCATGGCCAGCCGAAGGCAGCAAAGATATGTACATGGTCACGTGCATACCATCACACTTTGTGTACATTTTGAAGCTTTTTGACTGCATGCAGACATTGTTAGATACATGTAGCTCATCGAGCAATCTCGTCAGTCTTTCGCATCGGTCTTTCCAGGGAGTCCCACCGCATCCATGCCAGCTGACTAAATCAGACCAGGACAGCAGCCTCGATATCCGGAACGAGACACGAGAGTCAGAATGTGCCTGAGTCTTCCACTCAAGCTAAAACTCTGACATCCTCCCTGAAGTGGAATTAGATTGCTGAGTGTGGCGATATGCCCGACCTGTTGATCATTCTGATCAGATGTCCAGAAAATATTATCGGTCAAGAACGTTAGCGGGAAACTTAAGGACAAAACCATGTCAATGCCATAGAGAATTCGTCTTTCAAGTGCATCGGAGCCACACCTGGGTGAGACATCATCTGCTTCCCCCCCAGCGTGCAAATTCTGTGTCAACACGTTGAGCATCACTTCGGCTCTCATAAAAATCCTGCATCCATCTCGCCATCACATCCCATCATCAGAACTCAAACCCGCCTTCCTTCAACTCCATGCAGTTGCCCTTCAAGATCCATCGGGTGGGATCGTCCTCATAAGACAATTCTTCCGCCTTCTTCAACATGTCCCTGGTCTTCTCATTGGCAATGAACCCTCCCGAGAGCAGAATATCTATACGTTTCATGTATGGAGGGATACTCTCCAAATCGGTTGAACGTCGTATCACCATCAAGACATCGCCCATAGTTACACCTGCGGCGTTGAAGACCTGGTTCAACCTCGGCAGGGGTTTTTGCGGTCCGGGATCCAGAGTGAGGGGGAAGTTTACTGAGACGTTCGTAGCCGGCGGTTGGCTGAGGAGCATATTGTGAAAGCTCGAGCTGGTGGGAATTGACATTGCAGTGCTGAGATCGATGCTCAATACAATGTAACGGTCCTTGTTGCTACACGACTGGTGACAGAAAGAAGCATACTTGACAACACCCATGCGCTTGTATCTGTCAGGCAAGCGGCCCGTATTCAGGTATGGATGAGGCGTGTACAGCGAGATCTCGCCAAGGTCGAACTCCTCTCCACTTCCCGTAGCGATAGCGGCTTCGTTGGCGGCAATAGCAGCGGCGATATGCTGTTCGGCTTTGTGACCAGCAAGGAGTGTGTTCCTCGGGGATACCGCCAGCTTCTTCAGAGTACGATCCGGTGCCAGGAATAATTTTGCTTGCAGTCGATGAGAGTTCTCAATATTGGCCTTGAAGGCACGGCAGACTCTAGTGATGTGAAGGAGGTCTTTCATGGGAAGATAGTCGAGGACCTGCTCGCAGAGTTCAAAGGTGTCGAGCAATTTCTGGATCGGCGTGCTGTTGGTGCTTTTGCGCCCGGCAGCGATGTCTGAGTAGCGCGCTGCTGCATGATCAACGTCTTCCGTATGGTGGGTCGCTGTGGCCTTGTGTGGTGATGTAGCCGCGGAGGATTTAGATTTAGATGGTTTCTTGAAGACAACCATCTTGGGCGTGGTCCGGTTCAGCGCTCAGCACGACCTGTGGTGGTGTTTAAAGCAAGTCGTGGCAATGTTGACTAGACGCCTAGGCAGTATGACTCACAGTGATGCGTCATGTACCGGTCGTCGAGTGAAGCCAATGGTGCAGTGAATGCAGGCCAGCAAACATTTACTTTCTGCAAACGACTGTCGCGCGGTGGCACAAACAAGTCACCACCTGCCCCGCCACGGCCTGTCCAGTCATCATAACACTTATCCGCACGTGACCATGCTCTTACCTCACTGTGTCCTCGATCAGCCATAAAAGTGCTGGCCACGAACGCCTACACCAGATTCGAGGTCTTCCATCAGTGTCATCAACTCTTGTCTCTGCAACACGCCGGCCGGTCTACCATAATCCACCAGCGAGCAGCAGCATCTTCGGATATGGCACTGCGCGCTCTTCAGCTCGCTGCCCGTCCAATGCGCCCAGGAATGGTGACCCTGGGCGCTCAAAGCGCTCTCAGAACTCGCTTCGCCTACGGGATGGTCCTCAACTTCCAGTACATCAACAGCCGCCACATCTGGTCGCTACCATATCTCAAACAGTATGTCGCTGCCAAATTGCGTCCAAAGTGGGAGCCTGAAGCGAAAGAAAAGCCTCTCGAATACGACAAATACATCGAGAAGGACGGCAGAGAGCTGTGGATCCCTCGTCCTCCTCCCAACTACGACCAGATCAACACGCCCGAAGGGTACAAGATGTGGGTGATGCATCTGCAGCGAGGCCTGACGCAGGGAAAGTGCGAGAGGCTGGCGAGGGAAGTTGAGTATCACCTCAATGACGCGTTTCACGAGTCGTCAATCTTTCCAAGAAAGGTCAGTACTTGTGCCATGATCGCTATAATATGGAGTTGTTCGACTGACCTGAGTTTGTAGGCATCTTCACGCGAGATAGAGGGTAGGCCATACAGAGTCTGTCCACTCTTTGTGCGTGAAATGGGGGAAGAGCCATCTCGCTGCCAGCTCATCTTCAATTACCCCCAGGGCGAGAATCCTCTCCTCGAAGGGTTTTTGATCCAGGATGTCTTCGACAGGATCGAAAAACCATCTGGCTGGGAAGACTGCGAACCTCCTACAGTTCTGCCGGACAAGCCAAAGCCTAGCACAGACGCAGAGCCGATCAAGTACGACATGCACATGGACGGCAAAGATGAGATCTGGACTCCCCACTATCCTGCCAACTACGATCAGCTTATCATGCGCGAAGGGTACACTCCATGGGTGCTACACCTGAAAAAAGGCCTGACGAAGAAGAGGTGTGAGAGCCTGGCAAAGGAGGTTGAAGAGCACTTGAATGCAGAGGTCAGTAATTGTGCGACGTTTGATCCATAATCGAGTTGCCCGACTGACCTACATCTGCAGGCTTCTTCATCCAAGGGCAACGCGCAGGTCTGCACAACCATAGACGGTGGCACGACTGATTCCAGAACCGCTGGGCCATACAGAGTCCTCACACTCTTCGTACGCGCGTGCGGAGGAGCGCCATCTCATTGCCAGCTCATCTTCAATTACCCCAAGGGCGAAAATCCTCGTATTGGAGGGTTCCTCATGACAAACGACTTCGGCCGGGTCGACAAGACAGCAGGGCCTTTGAGGGACGCCGGCTCGATCAGTGGCATCAGACATAACGAGCGCCTTTCTGCCGCATAAGAGGAAGGGTTCGCACAAAGGGGTTGGGCTTCGAATCATCCCTATGAAGAGATGCTTGCATGTATATGCATGAGTCCCGATGAATCATGGTGAGCCATACATGTAGTTCCGAGTGGCCGTATCGTGAGGAGTGTACAGAGCAAGCGCATAAGTATAGATTAGCATAGTCTCTACTCAATATTTCCTGTCTGCAGACATTTCCTCGATTGTAACAATCCTCTGGGTATTGGACAGCTGGAATTGCTGAGGGATGGTTTTCGCCAAATATCGTGGAAGGATGCATGTAAGTGCGCATCTGCGACTTCCTCGCGCAGCACACGAAATCACCAATGCGAAAGCCTCAGACAACTGAGGCTATTCAGTTGCTGCCTTGACCTGTCGAGCGCATCATGTGGCGTGTTCCGGAAGCATGCGAACATGCCACGAAAGACCCAAGCCTCACCAGCCTCCACTCTGCGGCAAAAGGCAAGCTTATGACTTGCCGCATCGTAAAAGCAAAAGCGCAGCGATTGCGTACGCCGACAGGCAGCAGTAAAAAAGATGGCTCCACTCTCACGCTGTGCAGATACGATTGTGGCAAAGCCGCTGACGAGCGGCAGGCAACTATAGTTAGTGACATGTAAGCTTTTAGAGTTATTATGCTTGAGCTGGTTTCAGCTAGTGCGCAAGCGAACTCAGCCCCCCGACAGGGTTGATCAGTAGTCTGGGCCGGCGCTGGCGCTTCTTCCACAACATCCATCTTCATACATCATCTGCGCGAGCGCTGCATATTTGTTGAGCGAAGGAGATTCTTTGGCTTCTATACGAGCCACTTGAAACACAAGCATACGCCTGGCACTCGACCGAAGCATTGCTTGCAACTTGCATACCAGCGCGATCAACATTCAGTTTCAGGAGTAACCACGCGAGCAGCAGAAAATCAGCAACACGTTAGGCACCACACACAATGGCCGTGAGTCGCGCCCAGAACACCACTGTGCGGCCGTGGTCAAGAGAAATGACTATTGCCAACCACGGAAGCAATTGCACCCTCGAGCATCCATACTGACATGCGACAACGCAGTACAACAACAGCTACGGCGGCGGCTACGGCCAGTCTAACCCCTACGACAATGCGCCTCCACCCCAATATGGTATGCTGTCCTTATTTGCTCGCTCGAATGGCAAGCGCTTACATTCTTCGCAGGCCAGCAACCCGTAGAGATGCAGAACATGGGTCAGGACCCCTACGGCCAGCAACAAGCTCCCACAGACACCCATGCCATCCTCAACGAATGCAAGACGGTCGGTCGCGGAATTGACGACCTCGAAAAGCGTTTGGATTCGCTCAGGACTATCCAAAAAAGATACATCGACTCCGGCAATACCAGCAGCAAAGAGGTCGATGCGCTAAGCGCGGATATCATGACTGGCTATCGCGGGCTTGCCGATCGCGTGAAGCGTATCAAGTCACGTCGCGCATCGCAAGAGCCTACAAACAAGCCTCAGGTCGACGCCCTCGACCGCCGAATTCGCAAGGCT
Source organism: Cladosporium sp. VS III D KN 1 (assembly GCA_019775635.1). Lineage (NCBI taxonomy): Eukaryota > Fungi > Ascomycota > Dothideomycetes > Cladosporiales > Cladosporiaceae > Cladosporium > Cladosporium sp. VS III D KN 1. Next base: position 2,223,008 of record JACWFN010000009.1, read on the forward strand.
ATCAACACATACCAGCAGGTCGAGGCCTCGTTCAGGTCAGAAGTGGAGAAACTGCAACGCAGACAGTTCCTCATTGTCAGGCCTGATGCGACTGAGGAAGAGATCAGAGAGGCTACTAGCGGTGGCGCGGATACCCAGATTTTCCAGCAGGCACTGATGAACTCTGACCGCCGAGGCCAGGCTCAGAGCGCATTGTCGAACGTCCGCGAGCGTAATGCTGCCATTCATCAGATTGAGAGGACCATGGTTGAGCTCCAGCAGCTTATGCAAGATTTGGACGCCATTGTCATGGAGCAGGAGCCAATGGTGCAGAACGTCGAGCAAAAAGCAGTGGACACCCATGAGAACTTGGAACAAGGAAACGTGCAGATGGACCGCGCGATCGACAGCGCCAGGGCAGCACGCAAAAAGAAGTGGATCTGCTTCGGTATTTGCGTGGCCATCATCTTGGTGATTGTGATCATCATCCTGATCTGGGCTGGTGTCACTGGCAAATTCGTAAGTCAACATGCATGAGCGTACGACGGCGGACCAAATCACTAACTTTCTCTGCAGAGCAGCGGCGGCGGTAACAACAACAGCGGCAACTAGACGCAGCCGAAATCGTCGATCCTAGACACGCCCAAGCCCAGAGTGGTCTCCCAGCCACTCTCCACTCGCGGACCCAGCTCCCTTTGAGCCTCACGCGACGCACCATTTATCTCATCTGTCACATTTCTCTGATACCAGGATTAACAGCAACTCCTGTTGCGCGATACCACTTGGCTTTGGTTCACTTCTATTCGACACACCCTCTTGGACTACGAAGCGGTCACTCGCGTCCGCTCACGCACGATGGCATTGCATTGACGGTGCCACGACCCAGGCAACGCGGATCGGACGTTTACTTCCTCTTGTTTTTGCTTTTCCTTGCGTACTGTACCAAAAAAAGGGAATCACTAGCGCTGGCGTTATCTCGTCTTTCTTGATCGTCGTTTTAATAATAAAATTTTTCATGATAAACAAAAGCAGCCTCTTGACTGTTTCACCGTGCCTAAAAGCCCACCTGACATTCCCCTCCCACCTGCTACTTTCTACACTCCCTCAACCCTCAACCTCCACCGCCCTCCCCTCGCTCAAATCAGGCATCCATCCCTTCGGCCTCTCCGCCCCACGCACAGTAAGCCCATAAAGCGCCCTCTCAACCTTCTCCACGCTCTGCCTCATAACATCAGCCTTCTTGTCGGCGTCCTTGCCAAAAGGCCCCGTGCCGTTAGTATTGAGCGACTCAAGAGCCGAGCGGAGTTGTCGCAGATCAGTGAGAATCGTGCGCTGCGAGCTACCGGTGGCGTCAACGTCCATAGCCTCGCCCTCTGCAGCAGCAGCAGGAGCAGGTGTAGGCAACGCGCCACTCGTCGCCATGGCAGTGATCGCAAACCGCATCAACTCGCCCGTCATGTCGTAGATGCCGAGCACATAATCTTCATAGCCCAAATCCACTCCTGGGCCTGTGGCGTCCAGAGCGAGAATTTGCGCGCGGGCGTCGTCGTAGGTTAGTAGCGAGGCGGTGGTGAGGTAGTGTTCGAAGGAAGCGGCTTCGATGTATTCTTGATGCCCGCCGGAGATTTGGCGGGCGTAGCGGTGGGCGTTGAGGTTTTGCAGGTCGTGCGAGATGGCGGCGTAGGAGGTGGTGATGGTTGTGTAGTAGGGGGTGTTGGATTTCGAGATGGAGGGTGGGAGGGGTTGTTTCAGGGCACGGAGTCTGGAAGAGTAGGCGGATGAGTACACGGTTTATTGTGTCGCGGTTTTGGTTTTGGAGGGGTTGGTTGTGGTTTGGCGGTGTTTTGCCACTTGGTGGGTGAAGGGTGAGGTTTACCGTTGGAGTGTGAAGATACTGGACGAAAATTAGCTGTAGGCTCATTTTGGAAAGCCCTGTTGATGGCCTACATTTTCTTGGACGATGCTGTGATATCTCTTGAAGCCTTGATGATGCGCTCTCTGCGGTCGTGGTGCTCGTCCAATTCTGCGCGGAAACCTTCAAACATGGACATGACTGGCGAAGAGCTGGGGCTCGCCGTAGTCTCTTGCTCGGCCATGGCTGCGTGTGGTCGTTTGACGCCCATTGATGAGATCTGGTTGCAGTTGTCCAGTAAATGTACAATATTATGCAGGGTCTTGCTGCTGCTGTTGCTGCTGATGCGGAGGTGGCTTGCTTGCTTTGGGAAAGAGGGCAAATTCTTCGTGTTGCAAGACACAACGGTGGCTTTGGAGCAACATCAACTCCTGTATTTCTTGCCCACGTTTTTATTACCCATGCCCGATCCCAAAGCATTCCTTCGTTTCTCTTGGGGCGCCATGCCACTGTGATCATGTTCGCTTCTGGCGTATTGCTTCGGCTGCCAGACCGCCAGTAGTCTCGGTGTTGTGCGCTCTGGTGACCAACGATGGTACGACCGTTGCAGACTCAAGACCATCATTCTAGGTTGAATACAAGCGGAAGGTGGAGCTCCTTGTTCGCGCAGACGACAAGTCTGATATTCTGTTCCGCTCTTGCCTCTCCCACCCAGGTCAGCAGTATGCACTGTACCACCATGCTCTTTGTTCAAGCAAACTGGTCACCGCTCTTCTCATGACCTTGGGAACGCCTGTATCTTATAGCGCGGCCTCGTCATGTTTGTCGCCCAAGGCAAATGCGCTGGTCAATGCTGAAGCTTTTCTTGTCGGATCCTTCAAAAAGAGCACCACTTCATGAGAGTTTTCATCGACTATCCATTTGCCCAGCATCCGAAGCTCAACGTCCTCTCTGCAATCAATCATGATGTACTCACTCGCCCACTTGGCCACCAGCCTATCTCTCTTCTCCCTGGTCAGCACCCTGCCAACTTCGCAATCAAGGCAGAATCATTGCGAAGCTCTGGTTGAGACATCCCCTTGGCAGGTTACAGATCTTGTAGTTCGTAGCACCAAACCAACCGCGCGAGTTGGACGCACCACCATCGATTTCCAACTCTGCGACACGAACCCCGGTCTCGAATTCAATACCTCATGCCGCGTGACAATGCCCGGCGGCACGAACGAGAAACGCGAAGACCCACATGCATGGTACCAATGCTTGTATGGACAGGTGCGCTTCCAGTACCAGCTTGGCAATCTCAGGATAGAGCGAAGCTATGTCGATAATTGGTAGGCGAAACCCTAGTAATTGCCTGACCGTACTTTGCTGACGACTTTACAGCTTGGGAGAGCCACCGTACAATGGCGGCATCTTTTTCGGTAATGCGGATACACATTTCGAGGTCACTGAGACGTGGGACGCCGTAATAATGACACAAACGGAGCTGGAGGTTCCGGTCACTTCACAAACTTAAGGGTCAAGGAGGAGCTTGCTTGGTGTGAAATCAGTTCAAGCGGCGTGTCGATGTGGACAGGCCTCTAGCGTTGGCTGATGCTCGTTGCGGGTGAAGTCTAGTCATTCTGATCGGAAGAGTAATAATTGATTTCTCCATTCGCACAACATCACAAGGAGCCTCGCTCCTTGCTGCAATGTGGTTCAGCACTTCGAGGTCTGTAATCGAGCCTGTACTTCTTATTTTCCTCAGCGTTCGCTGCATTTGTAACAAAAGTGAAGCCCGGGACCCGGAACTCATTCACTTGTTTGGCGCCTGGGCTCTACGCATTGAAGATGCCTGAGGGAGTCAGTAAAGATCACAAGACCCCAGTCGCGTGCCCGCGACCAATTGCCAATTCTTGTCGCGACCCGGGAACGGCTGCGCCAACACTCAAAACAACCTGATCTGACTGCTTGCAACAATCGATGGCTAGGCACCACAACAGCTCCGGCTCTGATTGCGACAAAGACATCACCTCACCTCCATCGTTCTTGGTGAGCATGAAGATTGTACCGGCGCAAAATTACAACATGGCTGCTGCTGCAGATGGACCCTTCAGTGCTGGCGCCTCTCACACCACACACGAGACGCACAAGCCAGTAGACATCCACACCTTACCCGACGAGCTACTAGTCCACATTCTGTCAGACGTTCCAAGAGAGTTGAGGATCAGCATTCGTCGTGTGTCGAAAAAATGGAGCCGCATCATACGCGACCTTGGGTATCACATTGAGCCCGTCTCTGTCAGTGAAGACGGCTTCCCTGATTATGCGAACGCAATTGGTATGAAGCACAATCCGGCCACTTTGTACATCGGTAATAGCCCTATCGACTGGTTTTTCCCTCTCGCTCGTGGACGCCGTTTCACCAACGCCGACCTCCTTCGGAGCCGCTCGCAGTTCATCACATCGCCGCCGATCAGCATGGTCTACCTCAGCGTTTGGAAGCCAGAGGTTGGCTCGAAGAAGCGGACTCTGGTGCATTCAGTCGTACGAACTGCTGCACCAGCGTTGAAGGGATCTGAGGGTGTACGCATCGGCGATTTGATGGATGTTATCGAGAGTATGAAGGCGTCAATTGTGGACGTTTATTTCAATATCATCTATAGGGTGATACGAGAGGAGAGCGATGACGAAGAGGGCGACGAAGCAGAGAGCTACGATGGAGAGAGCGACGACGATTTGGTGGGTTGACAGATGGCGCCAGGGATTGAGAAAGTTCAGGTTCGCGTCCGGAAGTGAGTGGAGCAAAGGTGAGCGTGTGATACCAGCGGGCTGCAGAAAGGAAGCTGCTTCACCTCGATTGGCATGCTGGCAGTCATGCTACGACGGCCTTGAGCATCCGATCCCCCGTGAATGGCTGGGATAAGACGCAGTCGCGTGTACCTTAGTCTTTTCTGCCTTTTGGCCAAGGAAACATTATGATTCAAATGGAGGATTCAACCATATGTCAGCGTTTCCGTTCACATTGGACTTTTCAATACTCCCGTGCAAAGTCTGCTCTTCACAACTCTCATAGCCTCGCTCAATGCCGTGTAACAGAAGTTGGCTTGATGCTAGAGTTCAAGTTCGTTGCTGGCTGTAAGTAAAACATGGATTCTGCAGCCGATAGACATCACTTGTGGCATTTTACCAATTTGCTAATCCGTGAGCAATGTTAACCCTGTCCAACTATCTTGCTGTCCAATCCTCTCACCGCATCAAATTTTGTGATCGAGCGATGTCCTCACTTTCTTCCGTACACTGACTGGAATTTCGCTATTCACGGATCACTTGGATCATGTAGCTATTCACTTGCACTGCAAAATTCACTTGAAAGATGCCTCAGGAAAGCCGCTAAGGCCACGTGATCTGGACTTTGTACCACAAACGCACGCTTTGACGTCGATTACATTGTGACACATCTCACAACCATCCGTGTGCACTCCGAAAGCGACTGCAACAATCACGAGCTCACAACGTACACGTTCCGACCTCGATCGCCATCACCCAATCTCTTCCGCACTTCTTTAAGGTTCGAAGGGCACCCACGGCCTATCATCACAAAATCTCAACATGGCTCCTTCAATAGAGCAAGATATCAGCAGCGGAACTCAGAAGTCCAAAGATATTCATACCTTGCCTGATGAATTGCTGGTGCAGATTCTCTTCGAGATACCAGTGGAGCATAGGGTAGACGTCCGCCGAGTGTCACAAAAGTGGAAAAGCATCATATCCGACCTTGGATTCCACATCGAGCCACTATTCATGCTTCCGGACCTCTGTCATATACCCATATATCCAGCCCAGACCAAGTTCAAGAAGAACCAGGCTATCCTATCCTTCTGCCAAAGTGCAGTCCAGGCAAATGACGAGATCTGTGGCCGCCCCCAAACGGTTGGCAGCGAATTGACACGCGCCGAGCTTTCCACAAAGCGCTCAGAGTTCATCACATGCCCCCCAATCGGCACGGTCAGCATTTCAAGCAGGCAGAAAGGCACCTCGATATGCCTCAGTAGTTGTGACGCGGTCTTACGAACAGCCACACCAGCGCTCACACGTTCCGAGGGTATACGTATAGGCGATCTTCTGGACGTAATCGACAACATGAAAGCATCAGTCTCGGATGGAGGTTCAGACAGAATTTTCACAGTCTGGCATGGGACTGTTAAGAATAATGAGTACGGAATAGTTTGGAAGGTATCCGAGCCGGCAACGGGGGACAGTGGAATTGAGCTGCGTGTCCAAGGATAAGATGACCCTCAATGCGTTTTCCAGCAGAGGAGCACATCTTTCTCATCCTGCTCGATATGCAGGAATCGGTCGAAACTGTTTTGAAGATTTGCTATTCCAAGAACTGCTATGTTGTTTTGCAGCCTTGTATGGCATTTTCCTTTTCTAAATTCTATTGATCAATCATGTACGATGCTCTCTATTGGTGACGCACCAACACTGAACAGACTCACGATGGTAAGGCTGACTGTACCGCCTCCCATTCACGTAATTTGTAGCCTATCTTCGCAAAACGCATTAGTGAGCTGGATCTCACACTAGGATTGAGCTCCACCACTGGCTATAATGCGGCGATTACTACCTTTCCTAACAGATATGTATTGAATGTCTGCAAGACTTCACTTAACATAGAAATTTGGAGTTTCAAGAGACCTCGAGATTTCTTGACTATTCCGCTGCCCGAACGCGCATTGACGTCTGCGACCAAAGGATATGCGTCTCTCTCTGATATTCACTGACAAAGCGATGATCATAGACATTTGAAACTGTGCAATCCTTCACTACCATTCCAGAGTTGACTTGAGCTAATGTCTCACCCGAGATGCGCGCCACGAGCGCTAGTGACGCGGAAACCTGCATACAGGCTCATGCCACTTGACTTGATGCGACAAACCCCACTTGACTTGATGCGACAAACCCACACCTTGGATTGAACTACCAACACAACACAAGGACATTCCCACCTCGATCGCTCCGAAAATCGCTGTCTACACAATATACAAACTCGAACTTTCGGTGCCCTTCGAATTCGAAACTGCATCAGCTTGACGCTGATAGTCTGCCTGCGCAAAGATGCCCGATGAGCTCTTCAGAGAACATGGCGAGCATCACCAACCTGCACGAAACAAACGAGCCGCCAGAGGAAGTGGCACCAGAATCAACACAGCTGAACACCTTACCCGATGAGGTACTAGTGCAAGTACTCTCTGAGGTTCCAAAGGAGCACAGAGTAGGCATTCGTACAGTCTCGCAGAAGTGGAAAAACATCATTTCCGATCTTGGATACCACATTAAGCCTCTTTTTGTGACTAATGGCGAATATTGCCTCCCTTACTATCCGAAAGAGATTCCAATCCACTTGAATCCGATCATATCAGCCTTCTGTGAAAGTGCCGCAACCAGGTTTACTTCTTGCGCTTTGGGCCGCGACGGCCCATTCACCTCCAGCGACGTGCAAGCAAGACGATCAGAATTCATCTCCTCGCCGCCAATCACTGCAATTTGCATCGGCATCTGGAAAGCTGAAGAGCAACGGACCGCTACAGGAGTTTCTATCACTGTCGTAGACACACCTGCGTTAATGCGTTCCGACCAAGGCATTCGCGTGGGTGATCTTATGGATGTGGTCGATGCCGTGGAAGCCTCCGTACCTGATGAGATTCCAATTGAGCAAAGATCCGCGTGGTTTGGAAGCGTCATGGGTCATGGAAACTTCGAGCTGGTTGAGGAGGCGAAGGGAAAAGGTGGCATTGAGGTTCGTGCTAAAAGAAGAACTTCGTGAGTCTGAGTTGCTTCCTCCGTGGTTGGCTGAAGGAAAGCTATCCTGTAGTCATGATCCATATTTGAGAAGTGGCTTCAAGCACTTACTCACAGTAAAGTGTCCCGATATGTTACGCAGTCTCGGTTCATCTTTATTCTTCCACTTCGGAGGCTAGAAATGTATGTCAGTCCCGGTTGCCGATTTCTACTTGCTCACTAGCAGTGTGCGAGACCCATGTATGTCAAATGGCGTACGTATAGAGTAGCAAACACTTACCTAGTAGCCCGACTAAACATGGCGCAACGGTGAAGACCGTTTGACGCTTTTGCTCAATACCATTAGTGACCAATGCAATAACGTAGCCACTGAGTGCTCGACTCAGAGATACATGCCAAACCTGTGGTGATCTCTCAAGACCTTCTCAATCTACAAGAAACCTCGACCTCACTGAAGACCTCCGCGCCTGCACATCGTTACTACACTAGCTTACGAAATAGGATGTCTCCTTTGAACCTCAGCAACCTACCCGATGAACTACTTGTCAACATATTGTGCCAAGTACCTGTAGAATGCAGAGTCCGCATCCGCACAGTGTCGCAGAAGTGGGATCGAATTATCATCGATCTCGGGTTCCATGTTGAGCCAATCAGCCTACCATCGGAATCTCATTGTTATCTGCAATATCCCCGGAAGCTTCGCATCAAGCTAAACCCGGCTATCTCATCACTTTGCAAAACTGGAGATCACGGAGCCTCCAGCTCTTCTCTGTCGGAGCATATCAGTAACTCCACTCGCGACAAGCTACTCACAAAGCGCTCGGAATTTATATCATCACCTCCAATCAGTATGGTTGGTATTACCATTTGGGGTCCTGAAAGCCGGAACAGATTCTCACAAGCTGGTATCCATAGCCAGATGCGTACTACCTTCTATGGAATTCGTGTTGGTGACCTCATTGACGTCATGAACGACATGGAGGCAGCACTTCCGGGTGAGATTGGGAGTAAGAGAGTCGATGCGTGGACTATGAGGCAGCCTGAAGTTCCTATCAGGTTCTGGGCTCTGAAGCCGGAAATGGGAATTGATGGAGTCGAGGTTTGCTACTGGCATGATCAGTGGCCACCTGCTCAAGATCTATGGTTGGGTGGAAGACGGTATACTAGTCCTAACACCTGGCTGTAGGGACTTTATATTCAGGACTGCATTGAAGTACACATTGAATGCTTCCCGAATATTCTCCGCATCTTAGCTATTGTCTGTCACTTTGGGATCAAGCTGTAGCTGGACGTGATAACCTGCTGGCAGGGTATCCTATTACACAGCTTCTGGTGATAAATACCTGAGTGAAGTAGGTCAAACCTGTGACGCAACTTCGCCACCACTACAGTGCGAATGCAGTCAATGATTCTCCAGCGTGGTTATAAAGAAATTCCTCCGCCGTGAAAGCTCGAAAGACTTTCCCAACCCTACAGACAACCTTCGCTTCATGTTCGCTGCACCACTGTGAAGATCTTCGCACTTGCATAGGATACTATCCGAGCGCGTTTCCCTTCACCATGGTTGTTCTCAGACTCAGCGATTTGCCCGATGAGCTACTTATTCATATCATTCGCCAGGTACCAGTCGAAACCAGGGCCAACATCCGCAGAGTGTCGCGGAAATGGCACAATATTATACTGGATATCGGATACCACATCGAGCCGCTTTTCGTTGATGACAAGTATGAAGTACCACTTTATTCCGATGATCCCTACATCAAAGGAAATCGCGCCCTTCCATGGATGCTCGTGCATATGCCAGAGTCCGAGGACACTCTCGCGACAAACAACGCACTACATCACACAGTGGTCCATCAGGAAGTGGATTTCGCGGCTTTGTCGCAGAGGCGCTCAGAGTTCATCACATCACCGCCTATCAGCATGGCGCGCGTGAATTTCCGTGTTCCCAGGCCGGTGTCGAGGAAAAGCAGACAGGCATCTCCAATCACAGTCAACGAAATGTTGCAAACTGCGGGGCCAACATCGAATCGGCGCGAAGGGATTCGTATCGGGGACATCTTAGATCTATTCGACAAAGCGAGAGCAATGAATCCAGCTCATGACAACTCTCGTACAAGAGTTCTCCCTTCTATGCGGGCCCGCTTCTCACACCTTTACGCGCGAACAAGAGTACTGGCCAAGATTGATCGCCCTCCTGCGATCAATATCTCCTCAATGTTTATGACTTGCAAGTCCGAGGACGAAATGGCGGAGAGCGTTGGTCAAACGGCCTCCGGGGAGAGTGGAGCTGAGATTGTCGTGGACTCGTGATGTCGCTACGGAATTAATTGATTGGCTCATCTCTCGTGGGCATGTGGCAATGAGTTCAATCCATGATTTACGTGTTCTCACTTAGCATGATCAATTGCACCACGTGTTGGTCCAGGACATCCTTTTGATTTGTCTTTTCGACGGAAATTCTTCCCATTGCTTAACACACGATGGCCATATTACCAGATAGAAGGATGAAAATGTCGTATTGAATCAAATCATCATGATAAACCGAGGGGAAGTGGGCGTGTGACATAGGGCCGTGACTGTGACTCGTCTTCAGTATTGGCTATCGCGACAACGTGGTCAATGGATATACGGCGTGCCTATATGGATATGCACTCCCCATGCAGGCCCTTATGATTTGGTTAATTTCAAAGTTCCTCCCCTTGACGCTTTAACGCAGCAACCGAGACTGCAGTGCTGCATAGCACAGCCGTTCCAGATTTTTGAGATACTAGCGCACACCATCGTGGGACATGTCTTCTTTCAGACTCAACGACTTGCCTGATGAGCTCCTCATCCATGTGCTCCGCCAAGTTCCAATTGAGAGGAGAGTCAGCATCCGTACAGTATCGCGGAAGTGGTATAGCGTCATATTGGATATTGGATTTCATGTGAATCCACTCTTCGTGGACGACTCTTACCAAGCACCGCATTATTCAAAAGGTCTCCACCTAAAACTAAATCCTGCCATCGAGTGGAATCTCTGCCGTCGTTCTACACTGGAACATGAATACGAACTCACACAAGGGTGGATACACAGACCACGTTACAAAGAGCTCTTGCCAAGACGCGCAGAGTTCATCACATCGCCACCTATCAGCGCGGCTCATGTGGACATTTCGCTTTATATGCTGAGCGCGCAGCAAAGACGCATATGGATGAGAAGCTTGACTATGGTGGTACGGACTGCGATGCCAAGCTGGTATCGAAGTGAGGGAATCCGCATCGGTGACTTGTTGGACATCTATGAGAAGATGAGAGCATCGTCCAAGGTCGACGGCACTCGTACTCGTACAGGAGTCTTTTCATACATCTTGACCCATTTAGTCAACTTCTGCGACAAGATCAGACCACCAGTCAAGGGCATTAACCCTGCTACCTACGGCGGAGTCAACGCAATGTTTGTGACTTGCGAGGACGATTTGTGGGAATCAAACGTTACTCAGACGGCCTCTGGAAAGAATGGAATCGAGGTTCGCATGAGCGGCCCGAGATGACTGCGAGGACCTTTCTGCTATCTCTGGACGGTTTATCTTCGCCGGGTCTGTGGCAGCCACGATCAGCGTGCCGATGGCACTCTCTCTTTTTATAGCAGGGTGATCACGGAGGAATTTGCTTTTCGGCCCGACTTTGCTTTGACAGGTCATTTTTCTATTGACGTTGAGTAGTCACCGAAAGCTATGTCAATCTCGTTGTTTGACTTGATGTGATACTTCATGTACCAAATACTTGTCCAGCGTCACAATTCTAGCGCATAAGTCTGCGCACGCCTCCTCGTGTGTCAATGCCCATACTAGCAGTTATAGACTGTGCTTAAACTAATGACTACTAAGATGTTACTCCGGGCGGGATAGTCTAACTGTAGATAATACATCTCTACCATCAGACACATCTATACAGACACTTTGGTATCCACTGAGAGGCTGTGCGCAGCTTATGAGGAGGGAGCAAGAAGAAGCGGAGACGTCTCCACTTATTAGCTCCACCTCAAGGATGCACGATCCGCGATGCTCCATCTTCATCCCTTGATCCCAAACTACCACCAAAGCTCCCTCGCCCGAAAAATACTCCCAATGCCTCAGATATACCGGCAGCGGATTCGTCCGCGTAGGAAAGGATGCAACGGTACTTTCTGCAGCCCAGGATGGAACCTCATCGCCCTCGCTAACCGTGCTTTCTTCAGAGGACTGTCTTCAACGCATCGCTTCACGACTTTGTCAACTCGAAGCTAACGACTGTCTCGACGGAGAATGTTCGGCCGAGAACAAATCTAATTGTGCTGCTGCTCGCTCTAAGCTGACAGGCGACGACTGCGCGGATGCTTGCTGCAAGCCGCCGCTCAGCGAAAAGGATGATAAGCCCGTTGATACTTGCTGTAAGCCATCGGTGGGTAGTAAAGAGAATTATCCTACTGTTGCTGGCCCTAAGCTATCCATCGAGACTAGCGACAACTGCGCAGCTGCCTGCTGCGGACCGGCAGTCAGCAAGAAGGACGATGTTTGCGCCGATGCTTGCTGCACACCTTCGGTCGGCAAGCAGGATAATTGTACTGCTGCTGGTTCAAAGCTGTTCGTAGAGGCTAGCGACAACTGTGCGGACGCTTGCTGCGAGCCGGTAGCTAGTAAGAAGGCCGATGGCTGCGCGGATGCTTGCTACACGTCTTCGGCCCGCACAAACGCGAACAACTGTACTGCTGACCGCTCAAAGCTGCCTATAGAGACTAGCGATGGCTGCGAATATGCTTGCTGCAAGCCTTCTGTCCGCAAGGAGGTCGACAGCTGCGCTGATGATTGCTGTAACACGTCGGCCGAGGGCAAGGACGACTTCGTGGAGACAAAGATCGATTGTACCAATGACTGCTGCGACTTTGACTCTCAGAAATCCTCCACGGAATTACCCTCTACCTGTAGCAAGCATCTACAGGCTGCTTTTGCACGCTTCGAAGCCCTCATTCGTCAGGGACAATGCCTCTGTCGGCGTCTGATGAGGGAGATGAACTTCTGTTGCTGCGCCGGAGAAGGCGTTTCATGCGGATCACACACCAACGATGCGATCCAGGTGTTGGCCCAGTCGAAAAGCTGTAAGACTGAACTGTTCAGCCAAACATCGAAAGCCAGTGCCGCCAGAGACCGGGGTACATCGATGCCTTCTCACTGTGCGGCAGTCCAATCTGTGAAGACGCCGAAAGCGCGGCCGCCCGAGAGCAGGTGGTTCTGAATGTTGACGGCATGACTTGCACTGGCTGTAGCAAAAAGTTGATGAATGTCTTGAACGGTGTCTCCGGGATATCTAATCCCAAAGTCACCTTCGTTTCGGGAAGCGCGACGTTTGAATTGGAGCACCGCAACGAATCGACAGCGCTGGATGACGTTTTGTCGTTGATAGAAAGGCAAACTGGGTTCAAATTTTCCAGAGTCATCAACGAGTACCAACATGTGGATGTGCTTATGAACTCTTCCGTGGCTCAACAATTGGAACGAGAGTCACCGGATGGACTCGTCAATGTCGAAAAGGCACGTCGGGTTGAATTCGATTAAGCAACGTTTTCATTGATGCACCGCTCAAGTACTGACATGTTGCCTAGATAAGTGGTAAGGAGCGCTATCGTATCACTTACAATCCCTCCATTGTTGGTGTGAGAGACCTGCTCCCTTCAGCCTACAAACTTGCGCCCCCAGCTCCGGACCCTAGTTTGACGGTGGGTAAGAAACGTCTTGTGACTACGACATTACTCTTCGCTCTATCAGCCATCTTCACCATCCCTATCGTCGTTCTCAGCTGGGCACACACTCCGGTCCCCCGCGAAACGAGAGAGATCATATCGCTGGTTCTCGCAACGTTTGTTCAAGCGATAGCTGTCCCAGAGTTCTACATCGGCGCCGTCAAATCCTTGGTGTTCAGTCGAATCATCGAGATGGATATGCTGGTGGTTATCAGCATCACAGCCGCCTACTTCTACTCTGTGGTGGCTTTCGCCCTGTACGAAGTAGGCATCACCGTCAAAGAAGCTGCTTTCTTCGAGACCAGCTCGCTACTGATCACCCTGGTTCTGCTTGGTCGTCTGGTCGCCGCATCCGCCCGCCTACGTGCTGTGTCAGCCGTGTCTTTGCGCTCTCTACAAGCGGAAACCACCCAAGTCGTACAGGCCAACGGCCAAATCGTGGATCTGGATGCCCGTCTGCTGCAATTCGGAGACACGTTCCAGATCCCTGCTCACACTCGAGTAGTAACTGACGGTAACATCGTGTCCGGCACAAGCGCCGTGGATGAGTCTATGTTGACCGGCGAGAGCAGCCCTGTCCCAAAACAGCCTGGAGACACTGTCATTGCTGGTACAGTGAACGGACCAAGTTTACTGGTGGCCCGTCTTACACGCCTTCCCGGAGCCAACAGCATTACCGACATTGCCAATTTGGTAGAGAATGCCCTTGGTGCCAAACCTCGAATTCAGGACTTGGCCGACAAGGTTGCTTCGTGGTTCATTCCCGCAGTTGTCGTGATCGCGCTGATCACTTTCGTCGTCTGGATCATCATCGCACTCAAATTGCGTGGCGAGAATGCTGGAGGTGCTATCGGGACTGCCATCACCTACGGTATTGCGGTACTTGCAATCTCATGCCCGTGTGCGTTGGGTCTTGCTGTGCCTATGGTGTTGGTCATCGCAGGCGGGGTAGCAGCTCGGACCGGAGTTGTGATCAAAGAAGCAGATGCACTAGAGAGGGGTTACAAGACTACGGACGTGGTATTCGACAAGACTGGCACGTTGACCAGAGGAGATCTCACGGTGGCGCATGTGAGCAGTTCACTCACGCCAAATGTTACAGAAGAAGACGCTCTGGTGTTGACAAGCACGCTCGTCGGTGGGAATAGTCACCCTGTTTCGCTGGCGATCAGCTTGCATCTAAAGGACCACAAAAACTTGCAACTTCCTCCCACGGACATTGTTTCGGTGCGGGGCGCTGGCATCGAGGCTCACTGGAAGTCTTCCTCCGTCAAGGCCGGCAACCCATACTGGACATTGACCGACAACGACCCTTCTGTGCGCAGTATTATCGAAGCTGGCATGACCGCTTTCTGTGTGACTATCGACGGTTCTCTCGTCTTGTCCTTTGGTCTCACAAGCACTCTACGGGACGAGGCATCCTCCGTCATCCAAACCCTTCAGCGCAGGAGCATTACTTGCCACGTCGTGAGCGGCGATACCACCGAGAGTGTACGCAACATCGCTTCTCGTATTGGCATCGAGGCCGAAAACGTTGCCGCGCGTCACTCTCCGGCTCAGAAGATGGAGTATGTCAAGCGACTCCAGTCTGAAGGACGAGTCGTTCTCTTCTGCGGAGACGGCACCAACGACGCAGTGGCCGTCGCACAAGCAAATGTCGGCGTCCAGATTGGCGCAGCGAGCGACGTCACCAACGGTGTGTGCGATGTCACGCTACTAGGAGGTCTCGAGGGTATCGTCACGCTGCTTGGCATCTCGGACCGGGCATTCACACGTATCACCTTCAACTTTGCGTGGACTGCGATCTATAATGTGTTCGCTATACTCCTTGCTTCGGGTGCGTTGGTGGTCTTCCGCATTCCACCTGCTTACGCTGGGCTTGGGGAGGTCGTCAGCGTGTGTCCGGTAATTGCGGCTGCGGTGACGCTGGTTTGGGGCAAGAACTCATTGTAGATATTGGACAAACACTGGGTACATATGGATCATGGAGGCCGCTATAGTGGGGCAGTCCTGTGCGCTTGATTTATTCAACAACACACCTCAAAACCGCCGTTCAACACGGCGAGAAGATCAAGGAGTTGCGACGACGACGAAGGGAGGAAATGGTTACTGAATCTTATGTTTCTTTTCGCAACCTATACGATTTCTATTCATTCCAATCATTGTAGTAGACGCGATGGTGAAGTATCGCAGACCTCATCACATATCTTTTTTTCGCTCTGGCATTTTGAGTCTGTCCTGGTCTATTTTGAAGTTGATCGAAGTTCAAAGTGAATGTGTTGACCCCACTCTCATTCACTTACATCATGTTCTTCTGCATTCTAGCGGCGACCCGAACCGGCCGCGACGTCATCTTGTTGCGGCACATCAACCACTTAAGACAGGCTTGAAAAGCTTTCCTCACTCGTAACTCATCGAAGTAATTTCCAGCTGCCACCAACGACATTTCCTTCAGCCACTTCCATGAATGTCCAAAGCGAGCAGAAAAATCGATCCAGCTCCAGCTCGAACGACATTCGAAACGCCATCATGGTCTCATCACACCTGCCCTCGAACGACCCTGTTGGCGAGATTACCGGTGACGACAGCGCCGGTCTCGTGACGACAAATCACTTCAGCGGCAACGATGAGCGCAAAGAAAGAGAGGCGGATGGAATGAAGAATCTGTGCGATCTACCTGACGAGCTGTTGGTCCAGGTTCTTTCCCAGGTACCAGCTGAGTCGAGGGCCGCCATCCGCACAGTATCGAAGAAATGGCACACCATTATCTGTGATATCGGTTACTATGTCGAGCCAGACTTCATGAACGAGGAAGGACTACCTTTCTATGAAATTGACGTCATGCCGAGGATAAATCCTGCGATCATACACTTTGCCTTAGGCATAGAAGGTCCGCAGTACTTGGAGAGCATTCCAAAATTGCTCAGAAGACGTTCGGAATTCATTACCTCGCCGCCTATCAGTGTCATCCATATGCGTTGGACTCGTTTCGAAAATCGGACTCCCTCAACAGTCTCTGTGACGATTCGCACTGCAACGCCGGCGCGCAAACGCTCTGAGGGTATACGTGTCGGTGACTTGTTGGATATCATGGAGAAATTGAAGCCAACTCGGGCAGACGACAGGGACTTGTTCGCGACATGTTTCGTGAACACCTCGAGAGAACACCATCAGAGCATCAAAGTCGTTCAGGAGAGGGCGGGGAAATCTGGAATTGAGGTTCGTAGATTTCGTATAACCATAGGTTATGACTAGCGCGCTGTGCGGCAGGTTGGAAATCGGTTCTGATCAAAATTGGCAAGGCGCCGATCGTTTAGTCTGCCTCTTCTCGTCATTGTTGACCATGCTAGTCAGCAGGAACTTGTCATTCTTTTGACTGAGCAATCAACGATAGAGCACGCTCGAGACGATGAGCTTTTCATTTTTGGAGGGGTCAGAAAGAAACTTCGCTTGGGAAACCAGGAATCAAGGTGTGACAGCAGAGCGCCTTGAGCTGAGCATGTACTTTTTTAATGTACACCCAACTGCAATGGATTCAAGCTGCAGACGCACCGTAGAGAGAGTTTCACGAGCATAGATTGAAATTTGAAGGGCTTCTGAGAGTAATGAAAACAAGAACAAGGTTCGTGCGGTACTCGCAATGCCTGGGAGGCTACTGTAGCTTCAACTCGTAGTAGATTTCCCATGGGTCTTTGGTAATCCCGGTCACCATGCTAGAGCTGCTCTGGTGTCTGTCTCCCTTCACGGATTAGGATAAAGAGCCTTGATTATCGACCTAGTGCCGCTTCATCGAGTCTTTCTCCTTTATGTATTATCACAACCTCAACAATCTGGCTGTGTGGGTATTATATGCAATCGTTAACCGTTCGCCTGTGCTTCACTTCGCGTTCTCAGCAACAAGACCTGCCCCACCTAGACGTCATCTTGTTTGCAGTCACCAACCCCTCCATTTCTGTGAACAGCCCGTTGGTCGCCCAACAAGTCTCGATTGTGATCCTTACCCTTCACCACTTTGAAAACTTTCCCAGTCAGACAGCATAATCGTCCCGATCTCGAGTGCAACTTACGACCAACGCACCACACACCATTTGGACCTTCCTGTATGAACTGATAGTCAACTCTGCGACCGACGACATGGGTGACAGCATCGCAATTCTCCTTACAACAAACATAGACGCCGACAGTACAAACAAAGCGAAGAACCTCTGCGACTTGCCTGACGAGCTGTTGCTACAAATTCTCTCCGCGGTGCCGCTCAAAGATAGGGTCTGCATTCGCTCGGTATCGAAGAAGTGGCACAGCATCATATTAGACCTTGGGTACCACCTCGAGCCAGACTTCATAAGCTGGCCAGATACACCTTATTATCCATGTGGGGTGCAGATCAGGCCGAATCCCATCATTGACAATCTCACCAACCTGCAACAGATCAGACAAGGCTTCTATCGTTGGGGTAGGATGAATGAGCGGGATGTGATTTCACTGCAGAAGAGACGTTCGGAGTTCATCACGTCACCGCCCATCAGTATGGTTAGACTGGTTTGGAGCGATAACTTGACGGTGGTGTTGATGACATTGCGGACCGCGACGCCGGCGTGGAAGCGAACCGAGGGAATCCGTATTGAAGACCTACTGGACCTGTTCGAAAAATTGAGCACATCAACAAGTGATCCCTCGGCTTACTGGCTCGGGATATCTTTCGCAAGCGCCCGCGAGGCCGACTATCGCGATCATATGGTCACTCAGAAAGCAGTCGGAGGAGCTGGGATCGAGCTCCGCAAGTTCAAGTGGCCGTGAGAAAGTCGTCTCTTCTGAAATGGCCTTTGGAAGTGCCCGGGTTCAGGTCGACAGATGGGAGATGTTTGATCTTGCCTAGAGCACCAGCCTACGTGAAGACGGCCAGTGTCACCATGAGCTACAGCCGAGAGTACGTAGTTGGCGTGTGGATATGTGTTGATTTTAGTGGGAATTCATAACAGTGTTTCCGACTGCGGGACAGAGACAAGCTTCGCAAGAGTTCGTTAGAGATATGCAGATAGGAAGTTGTAGTCTCGAAAAAGACTCACAGCCACACATCACAACAGTAGCATTGATAAGATTGTGAATAGTTACGCGAAAGTGGTGGCTTTTGTTGGCAGAAAGCGTCTCCACAGATTTGGCAATATATGAATCTGTGGCATTTCTGAAGATCGTGCTTAAGCGGCTTTGGCTTCTTGCTTCTTTCTTAAACTAGCATAAGCATGCAGAGCTCAAAGCTGCTTCCCCGAGTCTGTGTCCTTTGCCTATTAAGCAGTCACTGCAAGCTCGATTAGTTTCATCGAGTTCTCGCCTTTGCTTAACTTCTCGCTCTCTGAGACAAGACTCGCAGCGCACCGACGTGATCGTGTTGCAGTCACTGGCCCCTTGATACCGCTTTTATAAACGACTCTTCCTCTTCCTCTTCCTCTTCCTCGTCCTCGTAGCTCAACAACTCCTTGCTGCTATTCAAAATGCTATACTTCACCACTCTGAAGGGCTTCTCAACCGGACAGCATACTCAACCCAGCCTCGAGTACCGTTCACGCATCATCTGGGCATTGCTATACGAACTCAAGGTCGACTCTACTGCTGGCAATATGAGCATCAGCAACACAGATTCCCTTGCAACCACCCACTCAAACTCAGCGAAAAACCTATGCGACCTGCCTGATGAGCTATTGCTCCAGGTTCTCTCCGCAGTACCAGTCGAGTGCAGAGTCGGCATTCGCACTGTGTCAAAGAAGTGGCACGGCATTGTCTTAGACCTCGGATACCACATCGAGCCCGATTTTATGGTTTCCGGCTATCCTCATTATGCCTTCGAAATCCCCATGAAACTGAATCCTGCCATCTGCGACTTCACCAAGAAGCCTTTCGACCTTACAAGACCTGTCCAAAGGGGACTTATCGACCAACGAGATCTGACAGAACTACTATCTCGACGCTCAGAATTCATAACATCGCCACCCGTCAGCATGCTGAGCGTGACGTGGTGCGATCGAAGCTACCGTTTGCAGCACAAGAGTATTCCGATGGTGCTGCGCACTGCAACATCAGGATGGAAGCGCTCGGAGGGAATACGCATTGGGGATTTGCTGGACATCTTGGAGAAGACGAGCATGTCGCTGGAAGACCGTCGTCCGCGGTACTCGGTGATGATCCCCGGCGTCTCTACGAAGGGAAGAGTACCGATCACTCTCAGTCTCTTGCCGTACGCGTTGAACGTCTCCCTCATCAAGTCTTCGGAGAACGATCACAGGGTTTACTTTATGGACCAGGAGATATCTGGTGGATCCAGTATCAAGCTTCGCAAGTGGAGATGGCGGTGAAGGAGGAACATCCTGTAACAGTGGATGCGGTTCTCGGCATTGGCCTAAATATGACTCGACATGTTGTGATTGCCTTGTTTTCTTTGAACCAGTAGCTCAAATTCATCAATCGGCATTTTGGCGGATATGGTCATTAAAGATAATCTCATAGCCCTGAGATAGGTATTCATTGATCATAACAGAGTTGAACTGCATAAAGTGGTTAATTGTGTACATGTTGTCCTATGTGCAGCCTCCAGTGAAGTTCAAGCTGTGACGTCTGCCCCTCCAATCGCGGGGCTTTCTACACGACACGCGAATGCCTCCACAAACTGTGTTGATCTCCGAGCTGGAAGCACCAGCGATATTCAGCACTACACTGTAACGACACTTGTCTGGGGAATTTTTTTCCTGGGAACGAAGAGCAAATCCAAGCCGCACGACATTTCCACACATTCAGCATGGCCGGCGAAGGAAGCGGTCAGTCCGACAAGGGCAAGGCCAACGACAAGACTGTCGCAAAGGACTCGAGCGCAAAGAATGTGGCCTCACCGCAGGACTTTCAACAATTACTACAACAGCTTGCCTTGAGCCAGGGAGGACCCAAGCCTGAGGGCAAGAAACAGGAGGATTACAAGTTCTGGAACACACAACCCGTACCCAAATTCCAAGAGCCCAACCTCTTGCAGACCACCGAGGGCGCAGGCGAGGGCAAGACTCTGCCTGAAGGTCCTATTCTGCCCGATCACATCTGCAAGGCGAGCGCAAAGCCTGAACCTGCGAAGCTGCCGGAGGGATTCGTGTGGGATTTGGTGGATTTGGACGAGAAGGCGGAGCTTCAAGAGCTGTATGACCTGCTGTACAACCACTATGTCGAGGATACCGACGGCTCGTTCCGCTTCAACTACTCTGTTGAATTCCTCAAATGGGCACTGCAGCCTCCTGGGTGGAAGAAAGAATGGCATATTGGTGTTCGCGCAAAGGCGGCTGAGGGCAAGAAGGGCAAGCTTGTGGCTTTCATCTCAGGTGTGCCCGCGTCGCTCAAGATTCGCCAGAGCAAAGTGAAGGCAGTCGAGATCAACTTCTTGACGATCCACCGCAAGCTGCGCTCCAAGCGTCTAGCACCTGTGCTTATCAAGGAGGTCACACGCCAGTGCTACCGCAATGGTATCTACCAGGCACTATACACAGCCGGAACACTTCTCCCCACGCCTGTCACCACATGCCGTTACTACCACCGCTCCCTGGACTGGCCTCATCTGTACAAGTGCGGTTTCAGCCACCTTCCCCATCGCACGACCGAGTCAATGCAAGCGCGCAAATATTTCCTCCCTTCGAAGACAGCGACTAAGGGTCTCCGCCCGATGAAGACGGAGGACGTGCCCGCCGTAAAAGATTTGCTGATCCGCTACCTTGATCGCTTCCACCTGAAGCAAGAATTCACCGATGATGAGCTCGAGCACCTTCTATGCTCGGCAGCGGCGAAGGACGTCGTGTGGAGCTACGTTGTTGAGCAGGACGGCAAGATCACCGACTTTATCTCTTACTACTTGCTTGCAGTATGTGTCCATTGCTTCCCAAAATGCAACTTGTCAAGACTAACATTCCAATTTCCTAGTCCACCGTACTCAAAGCCTCAACAACAGAAACCATCCGCGCCGCCTACCTCTACTACTACGCCTCAGAAAGCGCCTTCGCCTCTGGACCCGCAGACAAAGTCCAAGCAGGTCTCAAAGCGCGTCTCGATGAGCTCGTGAACGACGCCCTTATCCTCGCAAAGAAAGATAACTTCCACGTCTTCAACGCACTTACCCTCCTCGACAATCCTCTGTTCCTTAAAGACAACAAGTTTGAGCCTGGTGATGGCAAGCTGAACTTCTACTTGTTCAACTGGAGAACGCCCAAGCTTGGCGGCGGTGTTGATGAGAACAACCAGATCGACAAGACCAAGATGGATGGTGTCGGTGTTGTTATGTTGTAAAGTGCATATATCTTGGAAGGTTGACATAGAGCATGGACTTGCATATATTGACTCTAAGCATCAGTGCGACTTTTTTTTGACCACTTCGTTCCCACTCCACCACCGCCACAATTGACTATTATTCGATCGGTGAGCTGTTCGCCACTCCAAGAGCGATATCGCCTTATCTGTAACATCAGGAAGGTTGCGCTGTGGGTCGTTTCGACATGCACGAGAATCACAACGCGATTCCGGTGTAGTGCAAACATCGCAGTGCACTGCACATGTGAAATCTACGCCACAAGCTCGTCAGCTGGAGAAGACATCTGATTGACCAGTTTGATCTTATTACATCTAGATTCTATCACAGCAGCTCGCAACGCAAGACGCAAGCAAGACCTCCGTCACCCGAGGACTGCGCCATACCACGCCATTGCTCACACAAGCCAAGCGCATACCATCACTAACGCTGACAACCAGATCTCAAACCATCCGAACACCACCCTCCCAACCCCCGAGCCAGACGCCTGCGACGTCTGTCCTGCCGCCGCCGTACTCGTCCCGCTCGCAGTACTCGAAGATCCCGTCTTCGTAGCATCAGCACACATCTCGCCCACAGCCTTCTCCACAGCCTCCGCCCACCTCACGCCCATAAGCCTATACCCCTCATCCGTCGGATGCGTGCCATCCTCCCTCATCTCCCCCTCCGGCACAGCATCATACATGCTCACGAGCCTCACATTCTCTCCCCGCGAAGTGGCATTAGAAACCGCATCTGGCAGTTTCTCGTTGAAACCACGGATACACCTGTCGTTCCACGCATTGGTGTTGAACGGCAGTTCGGACGCAAGGATTAGGCTGTCTGGGGATTCTGAACTGATATTTGTGAGCAGCTCGCCGAACCGCCCGGCTATAATTTCGCCGTCTTCGACTCGCGAGTCCGGCTCAGCAGGGTCATCTGGGTGTGGTTCATTGGCTATGTACCAGCAGTCGTTTGTGCCGACCAGGACCAGGATCATATCCGGTTTGAGATCGTAGCTGCTAGAGTTCCTCGCTTTCTCTCCTAGGGCGGCGATTTGCGTGTTGGTGTAGGCTTCGTGGTGGTTAGAGGTCATGTTTCCAGAGTGCTGGGTGCCGACCATGGAGATCTGCATCGTGCCGTTGGCTTGCAGGGTTTCCTGGAGAGCGAGGCGGAAGCCGTTGCCGTCGGTGGATTCTTGGCCGTAGACTATGGAGGCGCCCATGGACATTAGGCTTATGTGGATGCTGTCTTTGTTAGAGTCATTGTCGGTTTCGCTGTCGCTGCTATTGTTTGGTGATGGTGTGCACCATGATGGCGCTTGGGCGGCCGCGAGTGAGGCTGGGAACAGGTTAGGCTTTGTAAGGGCAGCGTTGCAAATTTGACTTACCATTGAGCAAGAACAGAGCTCGTATGAGCAATGCCATCTTTCGAAGTGAGAGAACACGTATGAATACCATAAACGCAGTCAGCCGTGATGTTGCCTTATGCTCTGCTGAGTTGGCAGGGAACCTTGGAAGTGGACCGATAGGGCGGGGCTAGCGCCATGGCGCGTTATAAGTCATGGCAATGGCTTGGAAAGGGCTGACCTTCTTCAACTACATCGAACACATCACGTCCAAATATTTTTCAAGAGCTCATGATAGCTTTGAATATCTGGACTTGCTCAAGCGGCATCCGAGGATGGCAGTGTTATGTATTCGGGTACCATGCCACATGCAATAGCTACTGCAGCCTTCTTGGCTGTGACGTGGAGCCTCGCTTAGCAGCCGGGTGGACGCCACCATAAACAACACAGCTTTCAAACAGCAAACTTGTGGAGATTCAAAAAAATTGTCTTTAAAAGCTTATGTCGGTTTCTCAGAACTTGGAAGGTGATCCCGACAGTGTCGTGATGCTTTCTTACGGGCTTATCAGTCCTTCCAGTGCGAATTGCATCGCAAGGCTACCATGTAGTACGGCATATGCGTTCGCAGCTCCAGCTCTGCTCTGCTCTGCTCAGATGTGGCTGCATGAAGTGCTACCGGGTCACGCCACGGCTGAAGGAGGTCGGCTTGCTTATCTTCAGGCCTCGTCGTTGCGGCGACATTCTTGTTCTGGTATTTCTCTAGTACGGAAAAGATCACAGATAGTACGCTCCCAGTGGACCCGCACGAATATTGCTGTCGCTGGATCAAGAACACCACACTCCAGAAAATAGCTCCTACGAAAGTCGACGCCATGGATCCGGCCAGTGCAATCGGCGTGGCTTCAGCTGCCATCAGCTTCCTCGACTTCACCATCGGAGTTTGCAAATTGTACGGCCAGATACAGTCAGCGAAAGATGGCGCCACAAAAGACAATGCCGAGATCGATGCATCCGAGAAAAAGGTCAGGGAGATGACAGAAACCTTGAACCAGAGGGCAAGCAGCGCGAGTAGTGCGCAACTGGGCCCGAATATCATCAACGCCGTAGCTGATAGCTTGGCTGCCTCGAAGGAGTTGATTGACTTGCTTGAGCGGATACGGAAGCCCCAAGACGCCGGCATCATGGACTCTGTCAAAGCCTTGTACAAAGTTCTGAGACATCGAGATGCTATCAAGGCGCTTCAGCGCAAGGCGGAGAAAGCCCGGTTGCTGGTCGATCAAGGTCTAGCTCAGGCAAACTGGTGAGTGATTTTCAAGACGCCAAATGATAGCCATCCACGAAGAAGACTAAGCAGTTACAGGGAAACAAGCCAGCTGAACTATGAGCTGTCGACCGGCCAATTCCAGTCGC
Organism: Cladosporium sp. VS III D KN 1; assembly: GCA_019775635.1. NCBI lineage: Eukaryota > Fungi > Ascomycota > Dothideomycetes > Cladosporiales > Cladosporiaceae > Cladosporium > Cladosporium sp. VS III D KN 1. The sequence continues at coordinate 2,247,447 of JACWFN010000009.1, forward strand.
TTGACAAGCAAGCCCTCGAAATTCTCAACGCTCTGCGGGAGAGCAGGCGGGCTTTCCATAATCTACTTGACAAGCGATCCCTCGAGACGCAACAGCACATCGATGAGAAGGTTTCTAACATCAACAAGGCTCTTGAAATGAGTACTGATCGCGTGACTTCCAAACTCGATGATCTGGTGCAGAAGGTGCTCGACATGGCCGATCTGAAACCGGAGAAGGCGTTCAAGAACAGTATCTTTGACGAAGCATTCAAACATCGCAGAGAAAGCCTGTCTGGACCCTTTCCCAAGACTTTCGAGTGGATATTCGACTCAAAAGGTGGCGCTGAAGAATTGGAGAACGGAACTCTGAGTCCGCCAAGATGGGACAGCTTCTCGAATTGGTTAGAGGACCCAGACTCAAGTAAGCAATACTGGCTTAGTGGCAAAGCTGGTTCCGGTAAATCGACTCTTATGGCTTACTTGGTTCGAGACGACTTGGGACTACGACGAACGAAGGAACGCCTGGGTCGATGGTCTGGTTCGAAGCCTCTACATGTCCTTTCATTTTTCCTCTTCAGGGCAAACTCTAAAGCGACAGTGGAGTACCTTCTACGGTCCCTGATTTATCAGCTGTTGGAATGTATACCCATCATGGCAAAGGTGCTGATGGCAGAATTTCTGCCACCCGGCTGTGAGGACAGGATCCCTACTTGGCCAATCTCTAAGCTGAAAAGAATGTTGAAGTCTGCTCTGCAAGTTGCAGAGGATTGCAGTTTCTTTCTCTGCATTGATGGCGTTGATGAACTTCAAGACAAGGACCAGAGATGCTCGGATCTGCTGGCCTTCCTTTACGATGTTCAGAAGCCCAGTAATGTCAAGCTGTGTATCTCAAGCCGACCGGAGGCTGAGATCGCCAGGGAATGCTCCACGTTTCTGAAAGCAGAGCTTGCCAATGTGAATGATGAGGATATCAGAACATTTGTTACAACAAAGATTGAAGAGTTGCCAGAGCTTGACTGCAGGAAAGGCATCGTCTGGGAGATCTGCGATCGAGCTAACGGCATATTCTTGTGGGCAGTATTCGCCGTTCAGGAAGTGTCCAATGGGTACAATGATACTCCACGACATTCGACTGCTGAGCTTCTCAGAGCACTGGACAAAATGGATGACAACCTCGAAAAAGCCATCCTGCACATGGTACAGCGTATACCATCACCACACAGGCAAAGAGTAACCTTCTGTCTGCAAGCGATCAAGTTATGGAAACAGGCCAACCCCCTCGAAGCACCAAACGTTGCTGTAATTACTGCCTCGCAAGCCAAAGGCCAACTTAATAATTTTGCAGCCGCATGTCAGAGAGAAGCAAGGGATCTGCGAGACTTCAGTCGAGGTCTGATCGAAATCGGCCCGACACATTGGCAGAAGATGGCAAAGTCGACATTCCCGAAGAATCCAGAAACCAACGGTCCCACGCAGTCAGTCAGCTATTTGATTCACACTAGCCACAGGTTATATGGCGAAGACGACAAGCCGCATGAGATATTGGAATCGCGACCAGAGCATGACGTATGGGCCGTCGTCGCTGAAGATGATCACATCCAACAGGTCAACCGCTATTGCGAGATGTCTGTAAGTGTGCTACATCGCTCTGTGTACGACTTGTTCTTTTCTCCGCCAAATGATCCAATCTCAAAGCAGACTGAAACATTGTTCAATTGCGGATTGGAGGACAGTATACACGCCAGGTTAGAAGATGGGTTACAAAAACTGTTTTGGGCTACTCCTATACCAATCTGGCCAAATTTGGGACAACGAAGGTCGCAGGCCAAATCGTTGGCCGATCGAGTTGATGATGTCATTAAATTCACAGTTAGCGTTGGCAAATGGAGTAGCCAAAAGATAGACATGTTGGACCAGGTGAGGCTCGATGTGCGGCAAGAATTGTTACGTAGCTTTGTCTACAAGCCCCTGCTAGGGCGCCGTGGACATATCCCGGGCGATATCTACTCTGGCACAACACTCAACGGCCGCCTGCAGATGGTGGATGATGAGCGATGCTGCAATCACGAACTTCGCAGCCCCCCTCGAAAGCTGGGTGATGACGAGATTCGCGATCTTGAGCTCCATGGGCCTCATGAGATTGCTGGATGCTTAGCAATCTTCGACTCCGCGTTCTGGAGTAGATGTGATCGCCATAAGCGTCTGGAGGATTACGCTCATGCTCATCTAGACAACCTCCACTACGAGCGTGTCGGGCGCCTGACTTTGATGATGATGGTCGCAATGCGACATACAATATACGATGACCCTTTGTACGGACGGCGACCGAAGAAATATTGGGTTGACAACATTACACGTTGGAGTAGCGAGATCATCAACACCCGCGAGACCCGCGAGTCACCAAGCGTACTCACGTCCATGTGGCAGTGGTTCACCGACTATGATACTAGCTGCACTGACACGTATTCGGGCAATCAGGTGCCTTCAACAATCAACTATAGGTCTGCTTACCCAATCTCAGGAGTCAGTATGGGGAAGACCACGATGTGGCTACCACGGTTCCAAGACTTGAGCATCTCTGCATCCAGAATGATAGTCTCCCTGGTCCAAAGTCACTGCTCTCGCCTTGACTCGATCCTATTTCCGATCACGCACGTTTCGGCTTCTAGCGTCTCCAATGTCCCACTAGATACGATCAAACTGTGGGATGCTTGGATTGCGCTGGACATCGAAGCCGAGCACATTCAACCCGCATCTTCAGCGAAAGATCAACGTGCTTTAGGGCACCGGACCAAAATCTTTAGCTCCTTGACATTCTCGTTTGACACTATTGACTTATTCCCAAAAGTCTCGACAACTGAGCTCATCAACGATGACAACATCTTGCCTGCTCAATACCATCGCAGTCTCTGCCGAATTGCCCATCTTGCTCGCTACAGACTCTCCAAAAACGATGCCAAATTCCCTACCACTGAACCTCAAGTCCTGTTTTTCCACGACGTTTTTCCTCCACTAGAGATCTGGAAGACGAGGGATCTTGTAAAGTTTCACGCTCTTGGTCATCATCTCCCAGCCTTGAGCACATCACAGGTCGATTCTCTCGTGCAGAGTGTCCGTCGAGATACGATGCTAAACCAGACCCAAAAAGACATCCTGATTGGAGATCTCGAGTTGATGGCACCCGGCAGCGTAAAGGCATCAAAGGAGGCATGCGCTTGCAATTCGGTTCAGGAAGAAAGCGGTTCGTGAGATGTTCTTCTAAGCCTGCTTTTATGGAGTTTGGGCTATTGCTGTTCTAACAAGTATCTTCAATCACGTCACATGTCGACATTGGCTTTCAGATCGTAACGCCGCATCTCAATTACTATTGTATTGGTGCATCACGATGACACTCCCATAACTACGTACCTGTGACATCTCCATCACTGCCTTTCACCTTGAACTCGCAGGAACAGCACTCCAAGCAGGCAATAGACACGGATATGCCAGATCCCGCGATCAAGTCCTTGTTCTCGCAAGCAATGCAATCTCCTTTCGTAGGCCTAGATCATCAATGCCTGCCTGGTGGTTAGAACGTAACAGTTCTAAAATCATGCTAGAGACAAGGGACAGCAAGGGCGCGCCATCCTCCACATCTTCAGATCGCACTCCACAAATATATGTGATACTGGTTCCATGGCTTCGCCACTAAGGCATCATACTCCCTTGTCACTGCTTGAAGGCTGAAGTGAATCAAAAAATAGATGTACACTGTATATACCTTCTCTATCCTTGCTTCTTACATCAAAACACCAGAACGCATGCTGTACTGAATATATTACACAGCGACGCTCTGCCTAGCGTCCTGAATGGAGCTTGTTCTTCCCAAGTGTCATCTAGCGCCCTCTGTAGATGGCGACATATCATACACAACCATCTCGCTGCCTTCTACTTCACTGGGAACCATTGGCGCTTGCGAGGAAGATATCGCCCTTCGGGTCGCAGCGCCCGTCACCTTCTCTTCCATACGTCGACGATCCGATTCGTCAGAATAAAATCTCCTGTTCATATTATACAGCGGCGTCTTCATGTGGCCTGCCCATCCGCGTGGCCAATGTTTCCTCTTCAGATCTCATCTAAATCGCAATATCGCATCTACTTCTTGTTCTTCTCTGCCCTCTCCTTCTCCGCCTTAGCCACAAGCTCCTTCTGCAACTGCATCGGGGCCGGGCTGTAATGCGAAAACTCCATGCTAAACTCTCCCTTACCCTGGGTAGCAGCTCTGAGCTGCGAGCTGAAACCAAACATGCTGTTAAGCGAGCAGTCGGCAGTAAGAGTGAAATCCTCCGGCCCAATCTCAGTATCGTTGATAGTAGCGTTGCGCTTGTTCAACAAGCCGACAATGTTTCCCTGGAACTCGTTGGGCGCGGTGATGACAGTCTTCATCAGGGGTTCGAGGACTTGGGGCTGGGCTGCGAGGAAAGCCTTGCGGAAGGCTTGCTGGGTGGCGTTCTTGAAGGACATTTCGGAGGAATCGGTCATGTGGGTAGCGCCGTCGTTGATTTGCATGTAAGTTCCCAGGACTTTGTGGCCGAGCAGGGGGCCGTTGATGCAAGACTGGGCAAAGCCCTTGTCGCAAGCAAGCAGGAACTTCTCGGAGATGGTGCCACCGGTGATGGTCTGCTCGAACTCGTTCTCGCCGAGCTGACCGGTGGGCTCGAGGAAACCGACGACGCGGGCGTAGTCACCTGCACCACCGGTTTGCTTCTTGAGGGTGTGGTCGAAGGCGACGCGGGATTGGATGGTTTCGCGGTAGGCGACTTGGGGTTGGCCGGTGACGACCTCGACCTTGTATTCACGCTTCATGCGCTCGACGTAGATGCTCAAGTGCAGCTCACCCATGCCGGAGATGATGGTCTCACCGGACTCGGCGTCGTTGTGTACGCGGAAAGTAGGGTCTTCACGCTGGAAGCGAGAGATGGCTTTGGAGAAGTTGGGGGTATCTTTGGTGTTCTTGGGTGTGATGGAGAGCGAGATGACGGCGTCGGGCACGAACATGGAGTTCATGCTGTAGCCGAGACCACCCTCAGTGAAAGTGTCACCGGATGCGCAGTCCACACCGAACACGGCGCAAATCTCACCAGCACCAATCTCAGGGACTTCCTCCATCTCGTTGGAGTGCATACGCACGATACGGGGAATCTTAACCTTCTGGCCAGTGCGAGCGTTGAAGACGTATGCACCCTTCTTCAGGGAGCCTTGGTAGACGCGAATGTAAGTGAGTTGACCGAAGTTGGACTCTTCAAGCTTGAAGGCGAGACCAACGAAAGGAAGGCTGTTGTATGAGACGAGCTTGACGGGCGCTTCAGCACGCTTGCGGTCGAGAGCCAAGTTCTCGACTTCGGCGGGGTTGGGTAGGTAGTCGATGACGGCGTCGAGCATGGGCTGGACGCTCTTGTCTGCAAGGGCAGTGCCCATGAGGACAGGAGAGAACTTCAGGCTGATGGTGGCGCGACGGATGGCAGCCTTGATCTCATCAGGCGAAGGGACGCGCTCGTCCAAGAAGATCTCGGCAATGTGCTCGTCCACGTCGGCCAACGTCTCGATGAGAAGCGATCTCTTCTCTTCAGCCAGGCTCTTGAGCTCCTCGGGGCACTCGGCTTCCCTAACAATCTCACCTTTCTGACCCTCTGAGTAGATAGCCTTCATCCTGATGAGGTCCACAACACCCTTGAACTCATTCTCAGCTCCAATGGGGATCTGGATAGCAGCGGCGGGAATCTTCAGCTTCTGGTTGATACCCTCAACGGCCTTCCACGGGTTGGCACCAGCGCGATCCATCTTGTTGACGAAGCTGACACGCGGGACGTTGTAGCGCTTCATCTGCCTGTCGACGGTGACGGTCTGCGACTGCACACCAGACACAGCGCACAGAATCATGACAGCTCCGTCCAGAACACGCAGCGCACGCTCGACTTCGATGGTGAAGTCAATGTGACCGGGGGTGTCGATCAAGTTGATGTGATATTTCTCGTCCTTCAGCTCGCCAGTGACAGGGTCGGGAGTCTTCTTAACCCAGTCACAGAAGGTGGCAGCAGACTGGATAGTGATACCCTTCTCTCTCTCCAAGTCCATGCTATCCATCTTTGCGCCGACGGCATCCTTGCCACGCACTTCGTGAATATCCTTGATACGTCCAGTGTAGAAGAGCACGCGCTCTGTGACGGTAGTCTTGCCGGAGTCGATGTGGGCGGCGATACCAATGTTCCTGACCTTGTTCAAGCGTGCGGCCTCCTTGGGGTCAAGGTTCTCCACGATGGCGTCCTGGGTCAAGCTGGTCGGATCGAGGGCTGCGGCTTCCTGAATGGCAGCGGCGGTGGCATTCCATCGGCGAGTCTGCAATTGTACTGTGCGAGGCGCGAGTTTTGATGTGGTCGCTAGGCGAGTGGTAGGGAAAGCAGAGGAGGCGAACGAGCGCAGGGAGGCAGAGCGCAGAGTCTGCTGGCGCAAGGCATTGCGCGCGAGGGCGGTGGCTCGCATTGTCAAACGAGTGTATCAGCGAAACACGCTGAAAGGAAAGAAAACAAAAATGTTGCGTGGGTGGAGAATGGATTGATGATCTCTACAATTTTTTGGGCGACTTCAAGGGACATCGAGATGGCAAAGTACTACCCTAACCCTGTGGTAAGCACGTGGTGGATGAGATCAACATACAGTACATGTACATGTACATATGTTTGTACAGCCGATTGATACTTGTAACATAAGTAAGTATGCGACTGCACATGGAAGGAATATGCATCTTGGGGGTTACTGGTATACTTGTAAAGCAGAAGCTATGGTCGGTAAGGCTGTGTACAGTCGCTACTTCAAAGTCTGCACATCAGCGGAAACTATCCTACGAAATAGGCCAGAGCTTAAGGAAGGACGATATAGGCACTTGTACTCAAGAATCTCGAAATGTCTTCTATTCTCTCTTTGGGAAATATATCAAGACTCGATCGTATATCTGCTAATACTGGCACAAGACGACTTTGAGATGTCCGCAGACTTATGAGCTATAAGTGTAGTTTGAATGCTACCTAAGGTAAGATCCATAGGTCCTTCGACGTCTTGGCTCTGCGAATGCCATCCGTGACTGTGACGGGAAACAGAATAATATGCATAGCCATCGTTCACTTCCATTCCATACCCAAGTTCATCGCGGCTAAAACACTCCAAAGATCTAAACGAACCGCGCTCCGCATCCCCGAAACACGCTAAGCCCTACGGTGACAGATCGACTTCCGTAATCGGTCAAATCCGCTGGACAGCGTCGATTCGTCATGACTTTTTATTTATCAGCAACAAAAAGTGGCTGGCCACCATAAGCACGGTAAAAAGAGACTGCGGCACAAACGCGAATACGAATCTGTGACTCTAACGACTTCTCGAATTCTCGACATATACTGCACATCCACCAAACAACATACTGTAATCTTGCGACAGACTTCACACGTGCCAAACACAGCCGAGCACTGGAAACCGAGTCAACATTGAAGCAATTGAAGCACGCGAGCAACTGCAGCTTCTTCGTTCGATCGCCGTGGGCGATATGGCTGACGGCAAGCTCAAGTGTGCCGTCGTGGGTGCTGGTCCAGTAGGCGCACTGGCAGCACTGTACGCCGCTCGCCGAGGCTACGAAGTCGATGTATATGAGCTACGAGGAGGTGAGTGTTTGTTTCGCCAATACAGATTCGAACCATACTGACTCTTCTAGACCTCCGACATGCCTCAACAACACCGCTTAATTTCACGAAGTCGATCAATTTGGCTTTATCAGAGCGTGGCATCAACGCAATGCGCCACGCAGGATCTGCGAGACTCCTCGATGCAGTCCTCTCGGAGACGATACCTATGTATGGACGCATGATCCACGGTGCAGACAGCTCCGACAATCTCACAGAAGAGTCTCAGCAATACGACGTCCACGGCCGCTTCATTCGTGCCGTCGACCGCGCAAACCTCAACAAGCACCTACTCGACGAGCTGGAAGGCCTTCCCAATGTGAGACTGCACTTCTGGAATAAGCTGACTGGAGTGGACTTCAACGCCCGGAAAGCCTGGTTTGAGCGAAAGAATGATTCACCACAGACTGCAGACGGCGCTCAAGCCGACCAAGATCAGCAACCACCCGTAAGACCCCAAGAATTCGAGATCGACTTCGACCTCATCCTAGGCTGCGACGGCGCCCACAGCAGCGTCCGCTACCACATGATGAAATACCTCCGCATGGACTACTCACAAACCTACATCGATACCCTCTGGTGCGAGTTCACTATCCCACCCGCCTCAGAAGCCCTCAAATACAACTCGGGCAAAGCCTCCCCTTCCTCAGCAGAAGGCTTCGCCACCTCCCCCAACCACCTGCACATCTGGCCCAGCTCCGACAAAATGTTCATCGCCATCCCCAGCACCGACAAATCCTTCACCTGCACCCTCTTCGCCCCCGCCGCAACCTTCGACTACCTCTCCACGCACTCCTCCGAAGCCTCCATCACCTCATTCTTCCAACACCACTTCCCAGGCGTGACACCAAACCTCATCGCCCCCTCCGCCCTCCACGCCCAATTCACAACAAACCCTCACCTGCCCTTAATATCCCTCAAATGCTCCCCCCACTCTTACCCCTCAGGCGGCGGCGTCATCCTCGGCGACGCAGCCCACGCCATGCTCCCCTTCTACGGCCAAGGAATGAACGCCGGGCTGGAAGACGTGCGCGTGCTCTTCTCCCACCTCGACGCTGCAGCAACCAAGTCTCAATCCCAACGAGACAGCATCCACTCAGCCCTGCAATCCTACTCCACCACCCGTGTCCCCGACGCCCACACAATCAACGACCTGGCTTCCGCCAATTTCTGGGAAATGCACGCCGGCGTGCGCTCGCCGCTGTACCTCTTCCGCAAGCGCGTGGAAGAGTTCCTCTCCGACAAAGCGCCCTGGAGCGGGTTCGCGACGCAGTACGCGCGAGTGTCGTTCTCGAACGAACGCTACTCGGAAGTGAAGCAGAACGTGGCACGGCAGGGCGATGTGTTGCTGAGGAGCTTTGTGGGCGTCACTTTGTTGCCTTTTGCAAGCTGGGCGGCGTGGTGGGTGTGGCGGTGGAATTGGGCTAGCGGAACGGGGAGGACGGCGGTGCTGGGATCGGTTGGATTGGGAGCTTGGGTTGGAAGTGTGGGCGAGAGGGTGGGGAGGATATTCACTTGACGGTAGCTGAGAGTGTGGGCCGTGTGGTGCTGCGAATGAGCGAAAGGCTACAGTGGAAGGGCGACCCTTCGACGTTGAGCGATGCGCTGTAAGATAGTGGTGGGCGTGATAGAGGCGTGGTCGCCCTTTTTTTTTCTTTTGGCCTTTCCTTTGTTCATGTATGAATAGCAAAAGACGAGGTAAAGCTGTACCTCGTGGCTACGAGATGGGATATAGATGGATTCCTCCAAACTCCAAACCGGTTCAAACGCAAGAATAGCTTTGGCAAAAAAAAAAAAAAGAAAAGGAAAAAAAGAGGGAAGGGCACTCCCTGTGTATACTTCGATATATGCCATTTCGCAAAACGAACAAGGAAGGACGCAACAAGTCTAACGTACCAATCCATCTACCACCTCTCCAACCCCCACTACACTCATCTCCACCTCCACTCTCATACAATACCATCCAACTCACCGCCTCTCCACCAAGAACAAATACAGCGCCGCATACCCCAGCACCGCAAACACAGCGCTCACCACTCCCAGTCCCGCGACATCTCTCCAAAGAGCCAGCACATCGAAACCAAAACTGCTCAAAATCGCACTGCCGGGGACCTCAATGTTGAGACCGTATTTCTTGTCAACAAGAGACAAGTAGCGCACTTCATTGACGATCAGGCCTTCGAAGCCGAAGTGGAAGATGGAGAGCTAGAAGAGAATGTTAGCGGGCTACTCGGGCTTGTTTCTTCCTCTCACGGAGCTGGAGGACGGGAAGGGGAGGAGAAAGTTGGAACGTGAGGTGTGAATGCATGCATGAAGGTTGAGTGGTTTAGGAAGAGTGGACGGCGAGGAGGGAAGGGAATCGATAGAACGTACCGATTGCAACCACAGCAGCCCCTTAGGGATCGTCTCGTGGTTGAGCAGGAAGCCGCCGAAGAGCAGGGAGAAGAGCATGACGAGCACGCCGAGCAGGTTGGCGACGCCCTGGTTTCGCACGACGATTCCTAGGAACAAGCAGATCATCGCTGCTGCCAGGTTGAAGAGCACGAGGAATAGCATGAATTTGCCGAACTCAGGCGCTGTAGGGACCAAGCCCGTCATGGGGTAGACGATACAGCCCATAATAGCGGGCGGGATGATGCGCAAGGGCACGATGTCAAAGACGACTTTAGCCAAGTAGTACGCGAGCGGGTTGTAGTATCCCTTGGCGCGCTCGCGGACGAAGAGGAGGCGTTCTGGCGCGAAGGTGGTGAGGGATGTGAGGGTCGAGAAGCCGAAGAGGGCGAGCAGGAAGAAGAAGAAGCCGAGGCGGTTTTGGAAGCCTTTCAGGTCGTCTGTCAGGCCGTAGAAGAGGAAGCCGAGGAAGACGGCGAGCACGATCGCGATGGCGTAGTGGGTCAGCATTAGCTGCGGGTTGCGGTAGAGGTTGCGCCAGGTGCGGCGGGAGAGGATGAGGAATTGCGTGGGCAGCATTGGTTTGCGGTAGCCGCGGACTTTGCCGGTGGAGGTGCCGTTGGGTGTCTGAAGGGGGTCGCCGTTGGAGTCGGAGGCGTCTGAGATTGCGGATTGGATATCGGAGTGCAGTTCGGACTTGACCTCGGAGGCTTCATAGGATGAGACCAGTACATCGAGGTTGGTGTTGCTGGCTGCGTCTGGGGGTAGGTCGTGGCTGTCTTCGTTGATGGATGATGCTTGAGCATTCTGCCTTGCCATCTTCACCCATTTGTTCTTATCCATGTCTTTATCCAGGATGCTGTCGCCGTCGCTACGCAGGCTGGCAGGAGTTGCAACGCGGTCGGTGTTTTTGCGACTGAAAAGCTGCCTTTCTTGTTGTTGGCGAATGCTGGTCTTGCGCTTACTCTTGGGACGGCTTGTGCCATCCTCGATACTCGGGTTGCTGATGATACTAGGAATGCTCTTAACTGCCATCGTAGAGCTGGCAACAGTGGCCCTGCCATCGAGGTCATCGCTGTACATGTGGGGGCCTTCCTCTGGAATGGGGTTGTCAGGTCGGCTGGCATGCATTGTGAGATCGACAAGGTAGTCAGCAATGTTGAAGCCAGGAGGACAAGTGTACCCAATGCTGTCGAAGTAGTCCTGGCACTTTGAGAAAGGTCCACTGTATACCGTACGACCCTGAGCAAGCAAGACTAGCTGATCGAACAATGCAACGATGTTTGAGCGTGGCTGATGGATGGTGAAAACAACGGTGCGGTTGTAGGACTTGACTAGTGTGACGAGACATTCAACAACGTTGAAAGCGTTGTAGGCGTCAAGACCAGAAGTCGGTTCGTCCAAGAACAGAATGCTTGGGCTGGTAACAAGTTCACACGCGATGCCAACTCTGCGCTTCTCACCACCTGAGATGCCGCGTCCAGAGCCTTCTTCAGAGCCAATGAGCTGGTGACGGATGTGGTAGATGCCAAGCTGTTTCTCGACGTCCTCGACCTTTTGCGCTTTAACGGCCCAGCTCATATCCTTGGGAAGTCTGAGCAAGGCAGAATCCATAATAGTTTCGTGCACGGTGAGCGTAGGGAGCATTGTGTCGTCCTGGTCAACAAAGCCGATAGCACTGCGGAAGTCGTCGTCGGAGATCTTCTCACCGTTCACCCAGAAGTCACCAAGTCCGGTACCACGCTTGTTCTTGCGCGCCAGTAAGTCCAGGAAGGTCGTCTTGCCAGCACCAGATGCGCCCATGATTGCCATGAGCTCACCAGGATGGACGGCACCTGAGATTCCAGATAGAATTTGCTTTCCCTTAAGATGGTAAGAGACGTTCTCGAAAGCAAGAGCAGCAGGCTTGTGGTCGGCGAGCAGTTTCGCAGCATCGTCCTCTTCCTCTTCGCCCAGCTGGATAGGGCCGTAGCGACGCGAGTTGCGACGGGCGAGGAAGAAGATAATCAAAATGACAGCGACCACAAACAAAGCGCAACCAGCAATGACACCAGCGATCAAAGGTGTGTTGATCTTCTTGACTGGACGTTCGTATCCAGGCACCTCCGTCCTGTAGAGACATTCTCCGCTGCCACAGCTCAATGTAATGGACTCATCGCCGAAGATGTTCTGGATCAAGCCGTTCATGGCGGGCTCAGAGAAATAGGAATGGGAGCCACCTCCGGAACTGACAGAACTGAAGCTCGCTGGTCCTTTGATCTCTTGGTCCAAGAAGTCGCCAATATCCACGCTGCCGTCTTCGCCGCACAGGAAACGATCCGCGATACAGGCACATTTGATATCCTTGCACTTGTAGTTGGTCGTGTTCTTGGTGTCCGTTGCTTCAGCGCTCCATTCGCAGTTCTCGAGACCACAGTAGAAGCTCTCTCTTTGGTCGACCCAAAACTGGAAGTTGCATTCCTCTCGTTCAGCATTACAACTGAAGGTTGCCTGTGCCTTCTTATCCTTGAGCTGGTCTATGATTTTGCGATTCGTGATGTCGCACATCTGGTAGTTCTCCTTCACAACCAGGCCTTCGCGATAGCAGACGCCATCTTCTCCATTTGGCATCATAGCGTTACAAGCGTTGTCGGTCTTGCAAACATTGCAGTTTATTCCTTCCCATCCTTCGTGGCATTCGCACTCCTTTCCTTCTCTTGGTAAGCGGTCTTTGCCTTCTGGTAGGGACCCACAAAGAGGTTGGCTGCAGTCCTCGCCGCCAAAGCCAGGAGGACATGAACATTTGCCGCTACTCTTGGTGCAGTTGGCGAATTGCAGGCATGTGAAGTCGTCGAGGTTGCAGTTGAAGCACGGTGGGCAGTCGGGCGGTCGGTCGCCGTAGATGGAGAGATAGGGATCTGAGGCGAAGAGGTTCTCTGTTCGAACGAAGGATTTCTGCGAGCTCATGCTGATGTCTGCGAGGGCCGAAGGTAATGTGAGCAGCGACGCGATCGCCACTGCGGTCGTTGTCCGCCACATGATGGGCGGTGTTGTATGCGCAGGCACCAGGCCGCGAGGTGTTCGGAGATGGCACTGACAGGTTTGCCGTTATTGCATCGAGACCTGAGTTTGAAGACGGTGTTGTATGGAGATTATAGGGTGGCCGCAATCAGATGCAAGAGCGGATACACGAAGCAGTAGTCAACGGCAAGAGAGTGACGGCTTTGGGGCAGTGTTGGATGTCATAGCGGCGCCTTGGTATCTCGCCGACCCGCCACCTGAACAAGCAGCGAGCACTGAAGCGTGGAGACGCGCCCAAGCTCGCCGACGCCAGAGCTCGAAGCAGAAGCCGAGGCACTGCCACGTGCGCCTCTTCAGCCATGCGCTGTACATATACATAGATAAGGTACACTGGTTCGAGCTGGCCGTTCGAGATGTCATGGCTGCGGCTCACATGAGATTAATGCCATAGGTATATGCCACACATAAATGCCACCGAGACCTCATGTCGATTGCAGGGCGTATGTTGCAACTCCTCCACCTGCAATTGCGGAGACCAGGCGCCGTTTGTGGAGAGATGTAGAGTATAAATGTCTCGAGTCATTCACTACTTCTCCAGTACAGACGCCTTTGTACTCCGTCCTGCTTAATTTACGTTGTCTCAGAATCTTACGCATCACGTCTGCATACCGACCAACGCATTGAAGCATCATGGCTCCCATCCCGCCTTTCGCCGTCGAACAGGTATGCTTGCAGCATCTTGTGCGCCGGATACATGGCAGTATCAGACGATTCGTCTGAGGATTATGCTGACCTCTGCACAGTGGATGGACGAATATGAGACTTCCGCAAAGTACAACCTGGCTGAAACATGCTGTGCAAGCATCTCCATCGACGAGCTTCTAGCCCTCTCAGAGGACAAAACCGCCACGACCAGCAAACTGCTCGACACTTCCAAGGTCCAAAGTTATGGCGAGATCCGTGGATCAACTGAGCTTCGCAACAACCTCAGTAGATTATACTCCAGCAAGGTCGGAACGCCACTCCCGCCAGACAACATCCTCATCACCCCCGGTGCCATTGCCGCAAACCACCTAACTTTATACGCACTCGTCGGACCTGGAGATCATGTCATCTGTCACTACCCAACATACCAGCAGCTCTACTCCATTCCTGAGAGTCTCGGAGCCGAAGTCTCTCTCTGGAAAGCAAAGGCAGAGAACAAATGGCTGCCAGATCTGGAGGAACTCAAACCCCTCGTCAAGCCAAACACGAAACTCATCATCATCAAGTATGCCTGCACTCCTCCCGAGTCTCACCAACCAAACTAACACCAACTCCAGCAACCCCCAAAACCCCACCGGCGCCATCCTCCCTAAATCCCTCCTCCACGCCCTCACAGACTACGCCCAATCCAAATCCATCCCTATCCTCAGCGACGAAGTCTACCGTCCCCTCTTCCACTCCATCTCACCCCTAGACGACGCCTTCCCGCCCTCCCTCCTCTCAACCGGCTACGCAAACACCCTCGCCACCGGCTCACTCAGCAAAGCCTACTCGCTCGCCGGCCTGCGCGTCGGCTGGATCGCTTCGCGCAACCGCGAGCTGATCGAGCAGATTGCTAAAGTCCGCGATTATACGACTATTTCTGTCAGTCAGCTGGATCAGAGCGTTGCTGCGTTTGCGCTGAGTCCGGAGACGATTCATGCGCTTTTGGGGAGGAACATTCAGCTTGCGAGGGGGAATCTCGAAATGCTGGAGCGGTTTGTTATTAAGCATGATGAGTATTGTTCGTGGACGAAGCCGGTGGCCGGCACGACGGCTTTTGTCAAGTTTGAGAGGGACGGGAAGCGCGTGGATGCTGTGGCGCTTTGTAAGAGTTTGCAGGCTGAGACGGGCGTGATGCTTTTGCCTGGAGATTGTTTTGGAGAGGAGTTTAGGGGGTATGTTAGGGTAGGCTATGTGAATCGGGAGGAGGTTGTGAAGGAGGGACTGGAGAAGTTGAGATTGTGGATGAGAAAGGAGTTCGATGATGTTCCCTTGATTGACTGATGAGCACTTGAGTTGGCAGCACATGTGTCGATATAGAGCTTCGCATTGCTGATTCCAATACCAAGCAGAGTATGTCACTCTCCCCTCGCCTTGCCTTACGTTCATGTTACCTTGAAGGGCAACGATGTTGCATAACAGTGCCCTTGCGGTTGAAGACAGGCACGTGACAAGATCGGAGTTTCGGTACTCCAAATCGCAAGGGTTGCCTGATTCGCCAAGTAGATCTAGATCCTGACTTTCAGCTGAAGAGGGGACGTCTTCCAAATCCGATCAGCTACAACCACGGAGTACATCCCCGCATGGAACGCAACGAATGAAACGCACGTCGATGGATCAATTGACTTCGAGCTGCAAGGCAGCCATGCAGCCATTGGAATGCCTGTACATCCCGACTGTAAACATATAAAGCAGCGAAACGTCTACACTCCCACCGTTAGCTCTGACACTAGTAAGGTACGCCGTAGCGATTGATATCTCAGCATCGACATCAACACCACTCTCACGATCTTGTCCAATCCAGCATGCCTCTCACTCTCGACCACACTGCCATCGTCGTCCCCGCTTCTAAACTCGACGACGTGGTCAAGTTTCTGCTCGCAGCTCTCGGCCCTCTCGGCCTGAAAGAAATGATGCGTCCGATCCCCAACTCCGTCGGGCTCGGAGACCAATCGCCTTTCTTCTGGGTCACGGGCATCGAAGGCGATGCCGCGACTCTCGAGACTGTAATGCAGAAGGAGCACACGGCGTTTTCGGCGGCGAGTAAGTCGTGCATTCCATTCAATTGCGGGCTCTCGGCTTCAGGGTTCGAAAGAATGCTAACGAAGACCGTCGTAGCTAATGACTTGGTCGATAAGTTCTACGAAGCTGCGATGAAAGCCGGCGGTAAGGATAATGGCGCACCGGGACCGAGACCGCACTATCATCCTGGGTATTATGGGGCGTTTGTGAGAGATCCGGTTTGTGGGATTAATATCGAGGTCGTGAATCATAATTTTGGGAAGTATCAATGAAGTTGAGGCCAGAGGGTGACGAGTGGAGAATATAGCTTTCTCGAATGTTTTCGACCCGTGGCTACCTTTTGAAATTTCTGGTAGGCTATCTGTTGATCTCTTGTGTGCTTCAATCGACGCAAATTCACCCTAACACGACCCGTCAAAGCTTAGGGGTTTCTAATCTGCTGTCGACGCGGCTACATGCAAGCTGCTATGGCTAGGCAGACAGATGTCGTTTATCGTTGCTATTAATGTAACCCTAACACCGATCACAACCACAGTTCTCAGAAATGACTGCGATTGGTCTCAGCATTGATACCAGGGCTACACCGCGAGGAGGACGACATCCACGACGTTTCCCGCTTGTAATGTCATGACTGAGATGTCTTACCCTTATGAGATTCTGGGAGCGAAAGATGAAGCTACATAGTACTACTGCGTTCGTGGTTCGTGTCGCAATAGTGTTGAGGGGCACTTCAGCGCAAAGTATCCGGGAACATGAAGTCAGAGCTATGGGGATTGATGTCTCCGATCGTTCTGTGCATTTGATAGCGTCGATTTCATGTACAGCATGGTTTGGTACATCTATGTCAATGTACACATGTGCATCCTGTCTGTAACGGCTCAACTATCGTTCTTCTCACTCCGCGCCTTTACGAACAATCATTGCACGCCACTAAATTGAACGTTAGCTTTTGACAATATGAAATGCTTCACAGGCAAAAGACTCACCTTAGGGTTCAAGAAGTAGATCGGAATTCCAAGGAGGAAGATTCCAATAAAGATGCCGAGCAGCTGGAGTGACAATTAGTATATCGTCATGCAACGAAAAGTACTGATTCTGTACTTACCACCATGTATGCGGTCAGATAGTCCCATGTGTTGACCATCGGAATGATACCATAGGAAGCACCTGCGGCGTTGTTAGTGGCAATGGACCGAGTGTTAGGACCCGTATCTCATATCTTACCGAATGACACGATGTTCTTCATGCCGACGACGAGCACAAGTGCTGGGCCGGGGTTGCTTGGATATGCTTCCGCTGCAAAATGGGTCGTCGTAATGAGGCAGACGACGAAACCAAATTGCTGCAATGTCCATCCTGTGCAATCGTCAGTAATGACTCGGAGAATGGACGATGTACAACTGTGCAGAATAACGTACCCAATATGATACCCCAAGAGCTGTACTTCGTGGGACTTTGGGCTGTCAGGCCGTACACGATAATGCCAATCATGCTCACGATGGTCGGCAAAATCAAGGTGACAAGCGAGTCTTCAGGCAGGTGGGTGCCGCCGCGGCGTCTTGCGAACCAAATGGTTGTCTTATCACCCAGATAGCCGGCCCAGAACATGGCAAACAAGCTGACGGGGAGGATACCGCACTAATAGAGATGTGAGCTGGAAGCTCTACTGTCAAAAGGCTTTGCGACTCACGTTGACCAGACCAACTTCTGCTTGCGCCCAGCCAAACCCTTCGGTCAATAGCGTTCCGTATGTCAGCGACATAGCAATACCAACACCTTTCTTGAGTCAGCGATTTATATATTGAAAACTTTGGTAGGTCAAGGCTTACCGAGACTGATGGAAGAGGCCAAAATTGCCCAGATGACAGCCGGTGAGCTCAGCGCGGAAAGCATCTTGAGCAGAACTGTGGCAGCCACGTTGAAACCATGCGGCATCACTGGGCTGATTGGATTGAGTTCTTGGACATAGGTACGCTTCTGGGTAGAGGCCGCGTTGTTGGTTGCTCCACTGTCAGATCCATCGTATATTCCAATCTCTCTTGCCTCCTCGTCGGAAAGTACTCGAGTGACTCCGAACTCGTCGGTGTGGACGACTTGCCCTCTGACCGACATTGGCGACCTGTTGTATCTTGTTTCCGGCAGGCAAAAGAACACAAGCAAGCAGCCGGCACCGCAGAAGATGGTTAAAAGCCAATAGAACCACCTGAGAGACGTCTTAGCACTCAGCGTTTGACAGTCGGGTTTTGGAATCCTTACCTCCAGCCTTTGTCCGCCGCCAGATAGCTAATGGTTATGGTAAACACGGCGTTGACACAGTTCTGCATGCCCCAGTAAACACCGTACAAGAGGCCTCTCTCGTCGAGGAAGGAAATATCGGTGATGATCAATGGCAGAATCTAATGATCAATGGTCAGATGTACTCTCTCACTTGATCTTGGTAGATTACATACCGATTCGGTCGCTCCTGTTGCGACTCCCTGGAGAATTCGGCACGCCATATGAGAATTGTAAGTCTCACTCTTGGCTGCGCCAATGGTGCTGCCAAGAAGGAGGAAACAACAACCCAGCAGGATTGTTCGACGACCAAAAACAATGCACAATGGTAGGATTAGGAAGGCACCTGTAAGCTGTCAGCGGCTTGCTTTAAGCAAGTTTACTATCGTTCCGGGCCGCACGGTACCTAAGGCCATGACCAAACTCGGGTATGTGGTCAATTTCACAACCTCTTCAGCAGGATATCCCAAAGGTGCGTATTCCTGGATGAAGAAAGGCAGAATGGGGCCAGCGCCCCCAACCAGGACCAAAGAGAAGATGCTGAACCAGCAGCAAGTGACAATTATGCCCATCTTTCGCCATTTGTTCATGTTGAGAGGGTCATTGGGGTCCGCGGAAGGCACCGGGATGCGTCGAATGTTGCCTTCATCGTCCAGTAAATTGACATTGGCATTGCCCGGCGTCTCGAGCGTTTTGCCTTCAATGCTCTCGTGACGCTCAGTCATAGGCTCTTTATCTTTGACTGAAGCCATGTTGGCGGTCTTGATTGGGGATTGAGGATAGGTAGCCTTGAGATCCAGAGGGTACGCCCAAGGAGGTGGCCTGCGTGTGGTCTGTCGAGTCGCACAGCATACCAGGCCTATATGTTTAGCATACCACCCTGATACTCGCTACCAAGGTGAGCATTGTGCTGTGGATGGCACGTCCACTCGCATCCGACGTGAGGCTTGATACGCGTGTATGAGTAGCCAACTGCGTACGTCTTCTCCGGATCGCTTACCAGAACCAGTGGTCGAGTGGAGTCTAGCTCGCGCAGTACCTGGTCAGTCACGCTTCCCCACACAATCCGACCCGAGCGACATAAAGTATAACTGCATAGCAGCCAGTCATGAGCTCGTATTGACGGCCGGTAATTGTTGATGGGTCTTTCAGTCTTCGCATGAGCAACAATTGGAGTACCAAGCTTCGCAACCAGGCTCATAACAATGCTTCTTGTGTCAAGCGTGAGTATTCGTCACACCATCATCAATCCCAGAGATCGGATCGACCAACCATGAGGCATTCTCGATTTAGACTCTGTCGTTTCGGCGCCTGTCTCTCATGGACAAAAACTGCAAGTGTGATCTAGACAGACGGTGCAGAGTTCCACTCCAAGCACATAAGATAAGGCCAACAAGCATTCAACAAGCGCACGGCTGGCGCAGAGCCTCGAACGGCTTAGTGCCCGTCAAGCCACGAGCCAAGGTGCCAGACCACAAGGTGAGCGTGAGATCTGGAGGTCAAGGGTGGCTTTCTGCGGTAGTGTCCGGTATCCACAAGTCCATGCTCTGCCCGCACAAACCGAACTCCGAGACGCCCGCCCACATCTCCGCATTTCTCCCCACTCGGAGGCGCTGGGGTAATGATATGGCCATACCAAGGACAAGGGTATAGAGCATCGCACCTCTTCGGCAGTCACTTGACCGAGATCACCGTAGACTCTAGATTCTCTGGATTTGCTGCGTGAGAAAAGTGTCTCTTCTGTCACGACCCATGCAATGGCGTTTCAAATTATAGATCTACTCACGAGCTGCGATCCTATCAAAGACACCCTTCAATGCTCCATTTTGGAAGTCAGTCAGGACGGAATCATGATCTGTGCCCTCGAAAGTGCGAGTCTCGAAGTCTAGCTTGCCAGAAATGCCTTCCTGTCTCCAGCACTTGTCGAAATACTCCTGGCCACCTTTACCTATGATCAGATCCGAAGTTGCAAAAGCCGCGTCAATTCTAAGCCTTTTCACTCCAGCATGGCTGTTTGACGCTTCTTCGTTATCAGCAATAGACCGTACGCAAGCCTCGTAGTCGGCCAACACGCCCCAGCTCTCTCTTCCGCCTTTGAGCAGGCAAAGCTTGGCCTCCTCGTTGCCAGCGGTGGTGTCTTCGGCGAGACTGAATCTGACGGCGTTAGAGCGTATCAGCTTCGCCGTCGCGACGTCGACGCCGTACTTTTCGGCGGCATCTTCATCGGATCCAGCTTTGATAGCGGTGTCTGGATCGGGGGTCGACCCCAGGAGCGCAGCAGAGGAAGAAATCAGTCCACCTGAGAACGACAGCGTAGGCGCAACTTTTGACATGACGAAACCTTGAACGCCCGAAAGGCAGTCAATCACGGGAGATGGTAGTTTAGAAGCCAGTGTCATCAGGGTGGCATTGGAAGATGCAGTTGGGACCCACGGTGCTGAGCAAAGATTAGCTGATGTCAGTGCAAAACGCCTCTGGCTTGGTTTTACACACCCAGTAGCGCCACGTAGGGAGCCTTCGGGTCAAGAACATAGCGTAGTTTTGCGAGAGTGTTGAAGGTGTACACTCCGCCTGCACTGTGCGTGACAATGCTAACTTGCTTTACGCCCACCTTCTGCAGTAGGATCGGCACCGTTTCGAGCCAGACTTGTACTCGAATGTTCAATGCCACGGGTGTAGAGCCACCCATTCCAGGTCTGATAATCTACCTTGTCAGAGACTAGTGCTATGTCAAGCTTGTTGCTCACCAAAGCGAAATATACCTGTCAGGGAAAACGACCCGCACGCCACAATCCCTGGCAAGCTTGTCCATTTCCAACAGAAACCAACGGCTGCCAAACATGGGCGGTATGAACAGGATAGCAGGCAGCGATTCATCGTTGAAATTACTCGTGGTACCGTAAGTCACTCGCAAGCGAGGATGATCTGGAGTCTCCGGAAGCCATAGAGATTGGTGTAAGTGTCCTGCACTCACGGTCGCGAGTGCGGTGTCGCGAGCAAGACATGCATCGGCGGAGGCCATGGGGCTACAGAGATCAAGTTCGAGGCAATCTGGCCTAGTAGGAAAAAGTGGTGGACTGTATAGCCGCTTGGATAATTAGACGCCCGGTGCTCATGGCTTTGCGTGTTTCCACATTGAGGGCTGAGCCCAACAAAATGGGTGGAAGGATTCGTAGTTCGGTAAACACGGAACCTTGTGTTCGAGAAATGCATACCTTCTGTTGTCAGCATCGACCTCTTTTTGACTCCGAAGCTCAAAAAACCGCAGGTCGTCATCTATCCCCAGAAGTTAATGTGCATGCTGGTAAACATGGTTTGTCTAATAAAACAGTCATTGGGATTCAGGATCGATGATTTCGTCTAGGGTTGTCAAGCGCCTTGCAAATACATGTACCCCACAAACTACGTTACACGCATCACCACATCTGCATCTTGTATATCAACAAAACTGCGATATTTACAGGAGCAGCCTACATGCTGGCCGAGATGACACGCTCCGTAGACGAAGTCTTCGCACGGTCGCTGCCTAAAGCTGAACTTCACGCACACCTCTCGGGGAGCATTTCCAGGACGACCCTTCACAACATCTGGCAGGAGAAGAAAGCCTCAAGCAAAGACGATGATACTGTTCTCTCCGATCCAGCAATAGCTCTAAAGCCAGCCGGCAACTTCCCAACGATCTTAACTTTCTTCCAAATTTTCAACGACTACATCTACAACCTCGTCAACGATCGCGAGAGTATTGCATATGCCACACGATCGGTCGTCGAAGATTTCAGACTCGACGGTGTAAGGTATCTAGAGCTAAGGACCACGCCTCGCAACATTCCTGACGCTGCAATCTCAAAAGAGCAGTATATCGAGATCGTGCTCGAAGCTCTCCAGCAGCACCACGAATCACAGCTAGCCTCCGGAGCTGCCGAGTCAGATCTGATAGAGGTCCACCTCATTCTCTCAATCGATCGTACCATGACTTCCTCAGAAGCCGACGAGATCGTGTCCATTGCAGTAAAGCACAAGTCGTCCTTCCCACAGGCAGAAATCCCAGGAGTAAAACCCATGCCCCCGACCATCGTAGGCATCGACCTCTGCGGGAACCCAACCAAAGGTGACGTTTCCACTTTCACACCAGCTTTCCAGCGCGCCAAAACCCTCGGCCTCAACATCACCGTCCACTTCGCAGAAGTCCCTGCCTCAAGCACAGAACTGGAGCTCAGGACGCTTCTATCCTGGTTTCCAGACCGCTTAGGCCACGCGATCAACATCCCCGCCCACCACAAAGAGACAATCAAAGATCGCAAGCTAGGATTGGAGCTCTGTCTGTCTTGCAATGTGCTGGCTGAGATGACGCAAGGCGGCTTCAAAGGGCATCACTTCGGCGAGTGGCGGGCGACGGAGTGTTCTGTCGCGCTGAGCACGGATGATGTGGGCGTTTTTGAGAGCGCGTTGGCGAATGAGTATCTTATTGCTGCTAGAGAGTTTGGTTTAGGGCGAGCGGATCTAGTGAGACTGGCTAGGAGTGGAATTGGCGCTGCATTTGCAGGACTGGAGAGGATGAATAGGCTGATGACAGAGTTCGAGAAAGGTGAGGCGTTGCAGGCCTGATCAATCTTCGGGATAGCCATGAAAGGGCGCCGAGGTAGCGATAGAGACATAAGAGTCTTCTGGGAGCTGTTGCACCCACGCCAAGAGGCATGAACGCTGATACCGCCATTCTTCTATCCTCGGTTCATCACCAGAGTGTGGTCAGCAAGGTCATCTCGTCACACGGACATTCAAGGTAATAGAAAAGAGCATGATTAAAATTCCGCCAGTAAATCGGATGCGCCATTGCACCCGTGATGTATTAAAAACACGCCAAAGAAAAGTGTCTGATGGTGTATATCTATTTGAGCTTCCAGTCCTTGTAGCTCCATTTCTCGTAGCGCTCGGTCTTGGGTTGCTTCTGTTGGCCCAGACGTTTGCGCACCTCGACCTTGCCGTTCAGCAGCATATTGCGGTATCGATCTGTGAGCAAGTTGCCCTGAGGTTTAAGCCTGCGCAACGAATCCTCGAGCTCATCGGGGAGCTGTACCTCCAAAGGTGCTGAAGGCATTTGAACCTTGCCAAAGCGTCTCCGGGCGAGCTTCTCCTCGTCAATGTCTGATTCGTCTGAAGAGTGGTGGACGACCTTCTTTGCGAGGGTCTTCCTGCCGCGGTCCCTCTCTGACATCTCCAATGCGATCTCCTTAATCCGTGCTTCTTGCTCCGAACGCTGTTTCTGCTTCTGCTCGGCCCTTTCTTTTGCCTCACGCTCTTTTCTCGCCTTGATCTTGTTCCTCTCAGGGATGGTCTTTCTCCTCTTTTGCTTGACGCTGTAGTTCTGTGCCTCGCCTTCACTTTGAATGCCCTCCCACTCGCTCTCGTAGTCGGTAGCGACCTGCTCGCGCTCGGCGGCCTCGACCTTCTTTGCCTCCAGCTCCAGACGTTCCTGTTTGGCCGCTTCTGCAGCTTCGGCAAGGAGACGAGCCTTCTCGGCCTCGACAGCTGCCGCGCCTTCACGTTCCAGAAGCTCTGACCATTCGCCAACCAGAGGGTTGTAAGACTTGCCACCTGTGGGCTTAGGGACCGCTGGGAAAGCCTTTCCACTTTGGGCGAGAGAGACAGGTGCTTGACGGAGAGACTTGGGCTCGACCTTGGGCTTCAAGTATAGGTCGTGCTCATCAAGGAAGTCAAGTTGCTTGTACTTCGAGGCCGTTGGCGCGGCCCACGGGTCGTGCTCTACAGGCGCTTCCATGACTTCTACGCCAGTTGTGGTGTCTGCAGCCTTCTTGATCTTCTTGAGTTCATAGTTTGAGATGTAGTTCTTGTCCTTTGACTTCTTGTTGCTACTGGGTTCGAAGACGGCAGCCTTCCTTTTGCGTCCATCGAGTCCAGGTACAGCAGAGCGCACACCAATAATCTCGTCGGCCTTGAGTTGCTTCTGGCTCTTCTGCTTGCGGGTAGTCTCCTCATCGCCGGCAAGGTCCACGGCGAACAGTTCGTCGGCAGGCTTCTCGGAAATAATACCACCGCTGATCACTTCGTCTCTGGCATCGTTGAGGCCCTGCTGGATCTGGGTGACGTCGACGTTCTTGCGCCATGCCTTCTTTCCCTTCCTGGAAGGCTGCTTGTGTGTCGCCGGAGCGGTATTGGTGAACTCGGGCATTTTTGCGGTGGTGTACAAGAAATGCACTATTAATTCACTGGGCGCTCGCAAAGCGCAAGCAAACGTCCAGAAGTTTTAAAATGCAGGCTAATCAGCGCCGATAGGGTCTCGGATCTAGCCGCTTCAAGCTTTGGCTTCACAGCGCGGAGGAGGCTGTGTCTCGATCCGGCCCATAACCCCAGATGGCACGACGTCGAGCGAGCGAGCGAACGAGCGAGTCGCTCCTTAAACCATTCCCCGCCGCCATTCACATAAACAATTGCTAGCACCCGTTCGCCGTCCGTTGCATATATTCACTGCACCTTTCGCACCTGGCCTGATCCCTCCGAATAGTCAGAAATTCCATACAGACACCATGGCGCAAAACGTAGGATCCTACACCAATCCGCTCAAGAAGTTCAAGCTGGTCTTCTTGGGCGAGCAATCAGGTAAGGAATGAGCATATCTTCTAGCAAAGATGTCTCTATCAAACTCAAGAACCATCCGGGCAACAAAAACATCTTCTAACCGCAAAACCAGTCGGCAAAACCTCCCTCATCACACGCTTCATGTACGACTCCTTCGACAGCACCTACCAAGCGACCATCGGTATCGATTTCCTCAGCAAAACAATGTACCTCGAAGACCGCACCGTGCGCCTGCAACTATGGGACACAGCCGGCCAAGAGCGCTTCCGCTCGCTCATCCCCTCGTACATCCGCGACAGCAGCGTCGCAGTCGTCGTCTACGACATCACCTCGCAGAAGAGCTTCCAGCAAACGCGCAAGTGGGTCGACGATGTTCGCGGCGAGCGCGGCAATGATGTGATTATTGTGCTGGTTGGCAACAAGACGGATTTGAGCGAGAAGC
Organism: Cladosporium sp. VS III D KN 1; assembly: GCA_019775635.1. NCBI lineage: Eukaryota > Fungi > Ascomycota > Dothideomycetes > Cladosporiales > Cladosporiaceae > Cladosporium > Cladosporium sp. VS III D KN 1. Next base: position 2,272,604 of record JACWFN010000009.1, read on the forward strand.
GCGAGGTCAAGGCTGAGGACGGTGAGGCTGAGGCGAAGAGGTTGGGCTGCTTGTTTGTGGAGACGAGCGCGAAGGTGGGACACAACGTTAAGGTGCTTTTCAAGCGGATAGCGCAGGCTTTGCCTGGTATGGAGGGCGAGGGCCAGCAGGCGGCGAATCAGAGTAAGTGCTTCTACGATGTGGGAGATAGAGGCAACGCGAACTTCAGTACTGACGAGCTCTTGCAGCAATCGACGTGAACGTGAACCAGCCTAAGCCCGAAAGTGAAGGCGGCTGCCAGTGCTAGACGACCGTGAGGAAGCAAATTATTATGCATGATGGTTTCCGGCGCATTTGTACCTATGCGTGCACTAAAGATGTGGAAATTGCGGCCAGTTTTTGTACAGGCGCTGGTCGTATCGAATCTCAAGCGCTCTAGCGAGGATTTCGTGGGAGCACAACGCATTAGGCGGACGCATCGCAAAAGAAGGTGGTGGTCGGTCCTAAGCGACGTTTCGAAGCGCGGCATAAGCGTGGCGTTCAATTGATGAATTGTTTGGAAATCAATGTTGAGAGACAAGAATTGAAAGACCGGAGCGGAGATTATTATTCTTTGAGCCCGTCTGTGAGAGCTTAGTCTAGAAGTTCACTTACTTTCTTCTATGTGTGCATACGGTTAATGAATAGAAAGTTTTATTTTTCACGAAATCAGCTGAGCACGAGACATCTTCAAAGATTCATGCAAATATATTAAAAAACCTGGCTGTACATTATGCTTATGTCTGTCAATCAATCGTGATGTTCCCTACGCTCGTGAGCGTCCTTTATCCAATTAACCTATAATCCAGTCCTTTACAGCGAATACTCCATACTCCGCTGAAGTCTCATGCCCTTCTGCAAAATCACTGCGGAGCCTTCACGTTCTTTGCGGAAGGAGGAGGAGGAGGGCCAGTGCCACTCCTTGCACGCCTCTCCCTCTCACCAACACCCGGCTCGGGAACCTTGATGCGCAAGTCCTTCCTGCCGCTGAAGCGTCCGCTCGTCGAACGCACCCACTCGTTCTCGCCCTCGTTCTCCTCGCGGCCAAGCCAGTATCCCTTGGTCGGGAACTTGAGCAGGGTGCGACCAACTTTGCCCTTCCAGCCCTCACCTTCCTCACGTCCCTCGCGGAAAGGGTTCTCAGCCATTGTGGGGTCCTCGGTGTGAGTATAGCCAGTGGATGTTGTGAGGACGTACGAGCGGACGACGCCGCGTGCATACGACAGAACGACCAGGCAGAAGTAGACGCGGATGATCCAGAGTGCTGCAATTACACTAATCGAGGCCATGGATCCAGACTCGAAGACAGCGCTGGCGAGCGTGACGCCCTCCTTTCCGTAAGCGGTAGCGACCTGACCAGGCAGCGCGCCATCGGCCGGAGTAGCAACGACCTCGACATTGCTGACATTGTGCTCAGGGCTGGTGAAGCCAGCGGTCTCGTCGATGGTTTCTGCGCCAGGCGCGCCTGCGTCAACCTTGCCATCGTTGAGGTGCTGTGCGAGGACGATGAACCAGCTAGTGCCGAACATGCTGGTGTAGACGGCGTTGATGACGGAGTCGACGATGAGAATGAAGGCAAGACCGAGGACCTTCAGCGGCTGCTCGGGCTGCCTGATAGCTGAGAAGAGCCATGAGACCAGACCAAGGATGACGAGCGAGTAGATGTAGTGGGAGAGCTGAAGCGCATTTAGATCGAAGCCGGTGAAAAGGGCGAGGATTCCATAGAGGCCGGTGACTTTGTTGAAGAGGAGGACGAGGAAGATGAGTTCGGTGGCGGAGCGGAGGGAGATGAAGCCTAGAACAGACTGGAGGGTAATCGGTCAGTATGCGCATGGAGACTGGTAGTAGGAGAGCGCTCATGCGACAGGCAGACGAACCTTTGGCTTAGGGACGCGGAAGAGCGAGGAAAGCGCCATCATGAGCACTTGCGCAGTCGCGTATGTACAAATGGGAGACCAGGCGTATTGTGCGTGTTTCGAGTGTCTTCCGAGAGGCGTATGGTGCAGTCAGCGTCGAGTCGCGTGTGGTGCAGCTTGAAGAGCAGGAGTGAGAAGCGTCGAGGGAAGCCTGCCAACCGGCAGCGGGCGGCGCTTCGCATCAGCCATGCCGCCGTCTTCAGATCCTGGTCCCAATTTCACTTCGCCCAACGCCCCGGACGCCGCCCTTCCGCCATCCGAAACGTGGGATGACGCTGTGCACACAACATTTGCATAACTGAGCTACGAGTGTTGTGATTTGCTGCACAACAATACCTCACAAACACTTATAGGTTTATTTGTTTTTCCAAATACTTGACCATGGCCGAAACAAACTCCTCAGCCAATGGCCTAATCACCCGTTTCAAGTTCCAAAAACTGCTGAACCAAGACCAAGGCGGTCGACGAACAGTGCTACAAGGAACAATTGGAGGCGAACCAGCTCTTCTTCTTGCAGAGAGAGCAGCATTCAGCAATGATGAATCCTATCTATCATCTTTCTCTCGTCTGGTGACACACGTGAACAACCTTGGAGCAAACGATATCTACCACTGGTACATGGCCAACTCGCTTCCGGATGGTACTCTCGATCAACCAACACCACCTGATCTCAAGATCAACCTGATTTACCCTTGCAAAGACAGCCATATCAGGAAATATTCTTTCCAGCAGTCTCGCGTAGTGCTTGAAACACCCGACATCTACATCAAATATGTCCGGCCATACATGCAACAGTACCGCGAAGAAGGCAAGCTGAACTGGGTCTTCAACATTCTGGAAGGCAGGAAGGAGCAGGAGAACGTGCTTTATCGATCGAAGGAGGCCGATCCAAAGGACGACTTCCTGCTCTTGCCGGATTTGAATTGGGATCGTACCACTATTGGTGGCCTTCATCTGCTTGCCCTCGTTGAGCGACGCGACATCTGGAGCGTACGAGATCTCAAGAAGAAAGATGTAGCCTGGCTTCGACACTTGCGTAGCACTCTTACCAAAGCGGTCGAGGGGCTATACGAAGGCGTCGAGAATGATATGTTGAAGTTTTACATTCACTGTACGTGCGACTAATACCACGTTGTGCCAAAAATATATGCTAATAGTTCTTTACAGACCAACCCACGTACTACCACTTCCACATCCACGTCGTCCACGTCAATCTCGATCCCACAGCTACGCAGGCTGTCGGCAAGGCGATTGCACTGGACAATGTGATCTCTCAGCTGGACACGATGGCTGGCGACGAGAATGCTGGCATGGCGGATGTCGAACTCTCGTACACCGTTGGTGAGGCCAGTGAGCTGTGGACTCGCATCTTCCTTCCTCTTAAACAGGGCAAGATGCCGGATGTGTCTAGCTGAGTATGACTTGGCCGAAAACGATAGATGAGAACAACTATACTATGGCGTTTTCCGAGCGACAATAGATAAGCTAGAGCCAAACTGGTACTGACGATACTGGTCACATGGGCATGGACTGATGATTGAGACGAATACGATATTTGTGAGTATGATACAGATACAGCCTAAAACTTCATGCACCGGTGCTGTGGAACCCTGTCATAAGCAATCCGTTGCGCCACGCTGTAACCCCAAGCAATCTCCATGCATACGCTTTTGCCATCGAGAAGCGGATGCGGGATTGCATTCCCTGAACAAAGAAAACCATGTAGATCACTGCCACATGGCCCAGGCTCAGGTCTCAACGAAACGCGAACTCATCAGCGAGTCGATGTAAGCTCTCTGTACTTTGACGCCGTCGCTGTCCTCCATCTCTCGCAGCAGCACAGCGAGGACCTCAATCGGAGGCTTCAGACCGAGCACATTCGCGCGCTTCCAGCGCTTGAGTCTGGCGATGCCGATGCATGGCTGTATGATATGTTAGCCATAAACAGTCACAAGATCAACACAAAGCCGTAAACTTACCCCATACTCTCCACTGACATCCCACAACCTCAACACCCGCTCGTGCACGCCCAAATCCTCCTGATGCACTCTAGGCACCAGCCTCGCACTCTCCTTCTCCCGCCAGAACTTCTTGATCTGTGTCTCTGTGATCTTGCGTGCGCGAGTCTCCTCGTCGCCAACCCACCCAGAACCTACAGCACCGCCGACAGCGCCCACATCGCTGGCCTGTGCGCGGCCACCGAGGACATCTTCCGTCTTTGAACCGCCTGTGAGAACATCTTCGGGCTTCGTAGAGGAGGCTTCTTTCAGTGCGCGAGTTTCGGCTTCGGCTTGTTGCTCAATGGCCTTCTCAGCGGTGGTTGGCTCGGTCGCAAGCTCGACGACGTCGTCATCTGGCTGCGCATTGGTGTGGTTTACAGCTTCTTCCAAGAGAAGCTCCTTCTTCTTGCTGTCTAGGCTTTTGCCGGTCTGCTGGTGTTGCTGTGAGGCTTTGGTGACCCGGCTGTTCTTGCCATTGAATGAGAGGGTGCTTTGTTGGCGGGAGGTTGAGGCGGTGCGAGCTGGGGTGCGGCGTTTAGGCGGCATGGTGTAGGCTATGTGTGGTTATTGTTATCTGTGCTGGTTGTATTTGTTGCAAAGGTAATGGCTGTCGTACGTCTAGAGATGCCGAATTGCGAAAGGCCAATGTCCAGATCTCGAAATGGAGGCTCGTGCACGGCAGGTGGATGCTAGATATTAGATGACATCGTTGCATGCGGGTGGTTGGTGAGGAAACACAGATCGCGCTTTGACGCGCCTTAGATTGTCACCAACGTCATCCCACGTGACTTTGCATGTACACAGCACGAGCTTCACTCTTTGCGACAACATCATAACCTTGTCAACAAGCGGTAGGAAAGCATCTTCCAGACTGGAACAACGAGATTAAAAACACAACCAGAAGCCCTGAGTTTATGCATTCTACTTCTGTGTACGACGCAGCAACATTGCCATGCTGGCTGCATACCGCGACTTCAAATCTTCTGATCACAAGAACCAAGTTGTTGCACACCCTTGAAGTTCCATTCTCGACATCATGTCTGTCACAGCAGCCGAGCAGCCTTGCTTCAGTATCCCACTCCAACCATCAATCATCTTGTTATAGGTATTGTATAGCCTTGTACGATCTTGCACAATTGTCATTGTCGTGCTCGTGTATGTCACAAGTACATCATGGGGTATCATGTTTTCCAGTGCTGATGAGCAGACGTCCAACCGGCTCTCCTCGAATACTCTGCTGATAGTTCTCTCGTTCGCCGAATGGAACGCTTGCGAGGACCAATGCGTCATGCACATGGCCCAAAGTAATCCCACCCTTCTCCCGCAAAGATAGCTCGATGCGGGACACGGAGTCGTTGGCGTCAAGGGTATATGCATGGAGCAATACATTTGTTATGGGAGGATCTGCTAGCTGCATCCTCTCCCAACTCTTGGTACAGCCGATACTGGACTGGTTGCGACTGCTCTTGGGACGGATTTTACCATTTGAACTCGCATCGAATGAAACCATCATCGGGCGAATCTGCAGACGAGCAGGGCCGTGATACACCAGCTGACTCATGTGTTCAGAACCTGTCAGCAACGGATTGATTTGAACCGAGTGGACGTAGATTGGCATTCCAAGTAGGGGAGGAAAATAGCCCGGCTGGCCCTCCTTTTGATAGTTGGCGAAGGGCTCCAGGATTCCCTGAGCCTCAGGTTTGAGCCATAGCTTGACCTGGATCGAATGTGAGGATTGCATATCCGCTTTCCAGGCGCGCGAGATCCGTTGAGCATTGCTCAAGATGTCTCCAATAGGCAAGAAGGATATTATGTTCTCAAGGAGCTCGGGTGTATCGAAGACCGCTCTGCGCGCGGCGTCTGTCGTCATTCCACGGGTGATGCGGCGAGGAGTCACAGAGACTGCAGTCTTGCGCGCGGTCTTGCGCTTCTACTTGCGGTGTCAGCGGGTTGTATGCTAGATCATGCTTCGCACAGTACTGACCTTCAGAGGTCGCTCGCTCTCCATGATGACCACGTCTGTGGGATTGGAGCAGGTGAGTGCAGACTTGCGAGCTCGTATTACCACTGGTTGATTGTAGGATGCTTGGTTCGTTGACGAGAGAATGGCGCGTGTGCACCGCTTCGTTCGTTGTGCAAGTTTGGTGGAAGGCGGATCAGTCGATGGAGTACGAGCTGAAAAGATACAAGCGCGCTACTCTGTCGCGAGCGCTCTGGAAGCTATCTGCCCATGAAGTGAAGAAATGTTCTTCCGCGCGCGTATCATCATGTGACGCGCGCTTTCCCAACAGGCTTCACTTGTTGTCTACCTGACCTGCCTTAGTCACGCGACCACCACTTGCCCTTGCGCACCTCTCTTCTCAACCTACAATCCGGGCAAGCTGATAATGCAGCAGCGTCATTGACATCTGACTAGTCCCGAGTTGCCATTAAATCGACGACGCAGTGTCAAGCTCCCATTCTATTTGTCTCAACTACACTTATGTGCAGAAAGCGCTTGCCAGACCACTTGTTTTGGAATAGTGCCCAGAGACTGTATCGCCTTATACTCCATACTATCGCTTCACATTGTCAGTCGTCAGTGGTACGAGATTATCATAACTTACATGCAACATGTAGAGTCTTGTGCAAAGTGATATTTGATATGCTTTTGACCTCAACTTCGAACGACTGGACAAATCGCTTGATGACGTCAAGCATCGTCAACGTCTCAAGGCCCAAATACAAGTACATGTACATGTAACATCTTGAAGGAACATACATGTATTCTCAAGTCCAACAGTTCCCTGATTCACAAGATTCCAAAAGTCGAGATTGAATATAATGCCAACGAAGGGACGTTGTCTGTGCGGGGAAGTCAAGGTAAGTTTGATGGGCAGCATCTATACACCTCTGCTGATTCACCATTGAACAGGTTTCGGTGAACATCCCTCTATCAAATGTCGACAGCCTAGTCTGCCACTGCGCGAACTGCAAGCGACGTTCTGGCGGTGTCGCCTCGTATGCGTTCATGGTGCCGAAAGAGCACGTCTCGATCGAAGGGGATAGCCATGTCAACCGCTCAGACCCCAATACAAGCTCCGGCAAGCCAATGCAAAGAAGCATGTGCTCAGAATGTGGAAGTCCAGTAAAAATCATCGAGGGTCATGCTCCAGACACATGGTGTTTGCAGTACGGGCTGTTTGCGGATGAATTAGATCTGCCCAAGCCCAAATTGGAGTTGTTCAGAAGCAAGGCCTGTTCATGGATTCACGCCGTCGGGGAGGATATAAAAGAGACTCAGTAAGCGAGGTCCCTTGGTCTACACGTCCAGCACGCAGCTCGCCTACGTAACATCAGCTCCGTTGTTGGATGCAGCCTGGAAGCTAGACGCTGTTTCGGTACCTGCTAATAGGCCTGTCGATGACCGAATGAGGCATGTCAGCTATACACAGCTACAGCTACTCTCTCCACCTGTCAGCCAACATATACATGAGCTAAACAGAAATATGAAAGCATACATTACCTTCCCTCGACACCTCCTCGACAACATCGGAAGCTCGGATTGCCCGTTTGACCACCCCGCATCCTTCAATCGCCTAGCGCCATGTCCCCGCAAAGGCTGATCGCGCGCCCAAGCAAACACCCCTCGTCCAAGACCGTCTTCGATGCTACCATTCGTGGCATGTGACTGAATACGCGCTCTCATGCGGCATTTCCCTGGCTCCGCGCCGCGTCAGGCTAAACACAGTGTGAGTGGTACCTGAGTATTTCCAACTCGTGCTTGCTTTCTTTTCCTTTCTACACTTCTTCCACGTTGTACCCAAGCTCCTCGTCCACAGCAACGACATCAGCCTGCAGCACGGGTAGCTGCAGCTTCTAGAAGAATCAGGCAGCGTAAGCCACTTACGGACACCTGCAGCAAACGCAAAGTGCTACCGAGGCTTGCAGGAGATACCGACAACGCAGACAAACCATTCACTAGCTCACGCGACACGATTTCGATTAGTAGACATCGCATTCACGGCGAAGTAGTGTATCGGTTCCATGATAACAATCTGAACCGCGGTCACCATGTGGCCATGTACGCGACCGGCTGGGTCGCATGTTTCTCACCTTGGCCGCAAATGGCCCTCCATCTTCAACAATCTTGCTAGAAAGACTACTAGCAGATCGCTTCACACTACTGCAAGATGCCTCCAAGGCGCTTCGCAGTCTGCGCCAATTGAGGAGGAACCAGTCAAACTGATTCCTTATGGCGAGCTCACAATTGGAGTGCCGACTGAGGTGCGCTCCGGCGAAAGACGAGTTGCAATGACGCCTCAGAATGCCGCGCTTCTTCTGAAGAAAGGCTTCAAAGAAGTCTTGATCGAGAACGGTGCTGGATTTGCAGCACAGTTTCCTGCTCACGCGTACGAAGAAGCCGGCGCAACACTAGTCAACGCCAGCCGAGTCTGGTACGATAGCAACATCATTCTCAAGGTCAGACCTCCAAGAATCACGACCCGGGGTCTGATCGGCGTCAACAACTACACTGAAGGCTTCCGCGAGGGAGGCGTCCTGATCAGCACTCTGCAACCACATCTCGAAAAGCATAAGCCCGCTATCGACTCAATGTTGCAGAAAGGAGTGACGAGCTTCGCAATGGATTTGATTCCAAGAATCACTCGAGCTCAGACTTTCGATGTCTTGAGTTCCATGGCAAATATTGCCGGATACAAAGCTGTACTTGAAGCCAGTAACCACTTTGGCCGATATTTGACAGGACAAACCACGGCAGCTGGCAAGATCCCGCCATGCAAGGTCCTGGTCATCGGAGCCGGTGTTGCGGGTCTCAGCGCTATTGCTACTGCCAGACGAATGGGTGCAATCGTGAGAGGTTTCGACACGCGTTCCGCGGCAAGAGAACAAGTACAATCTCTCGGTGCTGAATTCATCGAAGTCGACATAAAAGAAGATGGCTCAGGTGGAGGCGGATACGCGAAAGTCATGTCCAAGGAGTTCATCGAGGCGGAGATGAAGCTGTTCATGGAGCAGTGCAAGGAGGTCGACATGGTGATCACGACTGCGTTGATTCCCGGCCGCCCTGCTCCGACACTGATCACGGAAGAGATGGTGGCAGCGATGAAGCCTGGATCCGTCATTGTCGATTTGGCGGCTGAGGCTGGAGGCAATTGCGAGATCACTGTTCCAGGCCAGCTCTCTGTGCACAAAGGCGTCACAGTCATTGGATACACCGACCTGCCTTCTCGCCTTCCCACGCAGGCATCGACGCTGTATTCAAACAACATCACGAAGTTCCTGCTCTCCATGTCACCGAAGGAAGGACACTTCGGCATCGATCTGAAGGATGAGGTTGTCCGCAGGTCCATTGTGACATACAAGGGCAAGATGGTTCCAGCTCTTCCGCCAATAGCACCTCCTGCAACTCCAGCAGCCAAGCCGGCAGAAGTTGTCAAAGAAGAAATCAAGGCGGTGACACCATGGCAGAAAGCTGTTCGTGAGGTCACGACGGTGACTGGCGGGATGGGCGCCGTGCTTGCACTTGGCAAATTCACAGGACCGCTGTTCATGAGCAACTTCTTCACCTTCTCCCTGGCCTCCCTGATCGGGTATCGTGTAGTATGGGGTGTGACTCCTGCTCTTCACAGCCCTCTCATGTCTGTTACCAATGCCATCTCTGGTGTTGTCGGCATTGGTGGGTTCTTTATCATGGGAGGTGGCTACCTCCCGCAGACGATTCCACAGATTTTGGGTGCTGCGTCAGTGCTGATGGCTTTCGTCAACGTCTCTGGAGGATTTGTCATCTCGAAGCGGATGCTTGACATGTTCCGAAGGCCGACCGATCCACCCGAATACCAGTGGCTCTATGCGGTACCAGCTGCGCTCACTGGTGCCGGATTTATTGCTGCAGCAAGCACTGGCATGGGCGGCATTGTCCAGGCCGGCTATCTCGTCAGCAGTGTGCTTTGCATTGGATCTTTGACAGGTCTTGCTTCTCAGGCCACCGCAAGAGCTGGCAACGTCCTAGGTATGTTGGGTGTAGGCACCGGAGTGGCCGCATCGCTTCTTGCTGTTGGCTTCTCGCCGGAGACTTTGGTTCAATGCTTGGGTGTTGCTGGTATTGGCAGTCTGATCGGAGCGCTCATCGGTCGACGAATCACACCAACAGATCTGCCGCAGACTGTCGCAGCATTGCATTCGGTCGTTGGTCTTGCAGCCGTTCTAACCAGCATCGGTTCTGTGATGGCCGCTGTCGACCATCTTGACAACCTCCACATGATCACTGCGTATCTTGGAACTTTGATTGGTGGTGTCACATTCACGGGCTCGATCGTCGCGTTCATGAAGCTTGCTGGAAAGATGTCATCGCGACCAACAATTCTTCCTGGCAGACATTTGATCAACACGGGACTCCTGGGTGCTAATGTCGCGACAATGGGGACGTTCTTGGCCCTAGCACCGGGAGCTCCAGCCATCGCAGCGACTTGTCTGGCAGCAAATGCAGCGCTAAGCTTTGCAAAAGGCTTCACTACGACCGCAGCGATTGGTGGTGCAGATATGCCCGTTGTGATTACTGTCCTGAATGCCTATTCAGGCTTTGCTCTGGTAGCAGAAGGATTCATGCTCAACTCTCCGATCCTCACATCGGTCGGTGCGCTCATTGGCACATCTGGTTCAATTCTGTCCTACATTATGTGTGTGGCAATGAACAGAAGTCTGACCAATGTCTTGTTTGGAGGCATTGCACCTGCACCTTCGAACAAGGAAGCCAAAAAGATCGAGGGCGAGATCACAAAGACCACAATTGAGGAGACAGTCGAATCCTTGAAGAATGCACAAAAGGTCGTGATCGTCGTCGGCTACGGCATGGCAGTAGCAAAGGCGCAGTATCCCATCGCTGAATTTGTTGATGCTCTCCGAAAGCAGGGCGTTGAGGTCAAGTTTGCCATTCATCCTGTGGCAGGCCGTATGCCAGGTCAATGCAACGTGCTACTTGCTGAGGCGAGTGTACCATACGAGATTGTGCTGGAGATGGACGAGATCAACGAAGAAGGTTTCGACGAGGTCGACTTGACTGTGGTCATTGGAGCCAACGACACAGTAAACCCAATCGCATTGGAGCCTGATAGGTAAGTATATTGTTACACCGCCGGTTGGAAGGTCCTGCAGTTGCTGACAGCTATGACAGCCCCATCGCAGGTATGCCAATCATCGACGCATACAAGAGTAAGCAAGTCATTGTTATGAAGCGTGGCATGGGCAGTAAGTGATCCTCGGTTTCCCGCCAGTTCCGTCTAGACTCGAATGCTGACATAGTCCCAACAAGGCGGATATGCGGACATCCCGAACCCGATGTTCTATGCACCCAACACGAAGATGCTGTTCGGCGATGCGAAGGCGAGCTGCGATGCCATCAAGGCGGCGCTGGACGCTTCCAAGTAAGCACGCCCATGTTGGACAAGGTAATCATATAAGTAGAAGACGATGCATGTAGATAAGGCGCAAGCTGGGTATTGAGGCGTTCAAGCAGTTCATTTCGAAGCTTTCCAGCAAGCCAGATACGATCCAGACCCGGCATCAGAGGAGTGAGGTCTCTGGCCGCTGTTGATAGGACCGGGAAGTGGATGGGCGGCGGAAAAGTGAAGGTCGCTCCTCCACATGCTCCCGATGTTACTGGCGAGAGGTGTGTGAAGTCAGCCCTACCAGTCGTCAGCGGACCCCGCGCAACAACTGGCCCATTCGAAACGCGCTGCTGTCATATACGACCCGTTCTCCTGTTGCGACGTCCTACTGAGATTGCTACACATACACGCTCTTTCTCCTACCACTCCTCCACATACAAACACATACGCTCACAATGGTTGTCGGCTCTGTCCTCGTCACTGGGTAGGTACATCTCCTACGTCACAGTCACCCCTCAACGCATGGCGGGGTCGTACCACGAATGCGACAACCCGCGACAATGTCGCATCTTGCCGACAAACCCATTGTTCAATGCTGACATCCGGTCTTCCATAGTGGTACCGGCTACATCGGCTCTTTCACTGCGCTCGCCCTGCTCGAGGCCGACTACAAGGTCGTCATCGTCGATAACCTCTACAACTCCTCCGATGAGGTCCTGAACCGCATTGAGCTCATCTGTGGCAAGAGGCCCGAGTACTACTCTTTGGATATCACCGATGAGAAGAAGTTGGATGAGGTGTTTGAGCAGCACCCGGATATCGACAATGTTATTCACTTTGCTGCGTTGAAGGTAAGCAGCATAATCGCAAGATGGTGGCTTTTTGGAAACCAAAACGAGAGAAGAACAGCTGGGAGTCTATGAGGACAAACAAACTAACGACAACATCAACAGGCTGTCGGAGAGTCTGGCGAAATCCCTCTCGAGTACTACCGCGTCAACGTCTTCGGCTCCCTCTGCCTGCTGCGCAGCATGCAGAAGCACAACGTGACCAACATTGTCTTCTCGTCCTCCGCGACTGTTTACGGCGATGCCACACGCTTCCCCAACATGATTCCCATTCCTGAGGAGTGCCCTCTTGGTCCCACCAACCCATACGGAAACACCAAGTTTGGTGTTGAGACCATGATCACCGACCACGTCAACGCAGAGCGCGCTAAGGCGAAGAAGGCTGGCAAGAGCGGCGATGAGTTCAACGCTGCTTTCCTGAGATACTTCAACCCCGCTGGTAGCCACCCCAGTGGTATCATGGGCGAGGACCCTCAGGGTGTTCCCTACAACCTTCTTCCTCTGCTTGCTCAGGTCGCTGTCGGCAAGCGGGAGAAGCTGCTTGTCTTTGGTGATGGTAAGATGTCAGCCCAACATGAAGTCCTGATGTTGATACTAATAAAATGCTCCAGACTACGACTCCAAGGACGGCACCGCCATCCGCGACTACATTCACATTCTCGACCTCAGCAACGGCCACCTCGCGGCTCTCAACCACCTCCGCAAGAACAACCCCGGCGTCCGTGCCTGGAACCTGGGCACCGGCAAGGGCAGCACCGTCTACGAGATGATCAAGTCTTTCTCCACCGCCGTCGGCCGCGACTTGCCCTACGAGGTCGCTCCTCGCCGCGCCGGTGACGTCCTCAACCTCACCGCAAACGCTACTCGCGCCAACACCGAGCTTGGCTGGAGTACAAAGTACACCCTCGAGGATGCTTGCGCCGATCTGTGGCGCTGGACCGAGAACAACCCCCAGGGCTACAGGCAGCAGCCTCCCAAGGAGTTCATTGACAAGCTCAAGGCTGGCAAGGCTTGAAGCTTCTTATGAGTGATGAGAAAATGCGACGAGACGGAAAAGCTGGCATAGAGATATTCTGTTTTTGGATTACATGAGCACTGAAAAAACATATATACACCGATGGAATTTAATTCGTTTTATTTTTCCCTATGGCTCTCAGTGTCTAGTGCATGCAGTGACTGGAGGTCCATCTGTCTGCAGGCTCATACACTGCCCGTGCCTAAACAGCCAGTACGTTTTGAGGCAAGGGCCTATCTATATCGATTGATCAGGCAGAGCCACAATGCCCACTTTGCATGTATAGGACTTTTACTTCGTGCAGTTGGTAAAGCAAAGTAACAGCGTGCGAGTGCTAAGTGCAGGAATCGTAAGCTTGTTACCTCGTGGTACAACTATTACCTCAAAGGGAAACAAAAACAGAACAAAAAGAATTACAGCATGCTCAGTCAAACGAGGTCATGACAAAAGCCAAAAAGGATTGACCGCACCGTGAATCGAACACGGGTTAAGCGCGCCACAAGCGCTTGTGATACCTCTACACTATACAGTCGTTTTGAGATGCTGCTGTCTTGGTTCTCAACATTATAATCCTAAATCAAATGCTTGGCCGTCCAAAGCTCATCTGGTCGTCTGAACTCGCTCTGGACGATTATCAATGCCCTTATCCACTCATTGGACAAAATTGAGGTGCGAAAACGATCTGATATATTCTGAGACGATCTCTTGATTCAAAATGTCTCGTATCAGACAGGCTTACAAGATATGTAGAGTCCTACGCTTCACTTTCCAGATTGCATTGCTTTATACACCTCATAATTAGTCGCAGCTGTGCAGTGTAACATAGTTTGCATCGCAGGTTTTATTGGATGAGACGAATCGCTGAAACTAAAAACATACTCACCCTCGTTGTATGCCGCGAAGGCGAGGTGTGCTTTGACAGCCACGAATTGAAATTTTGATGTTGAGGTTTTGGTTCTCATGAATACACATCTGATCGATCTACAGTCGCTGCTCGAAAAGACTACAGCAGCTATCGATCTGGCCTACGCCCTAATCTCACGCAGTTCAGCCAGCGTATGCTCACAATGCATACTTGAACAGCGGACTCTTGTTGCCCAGCTTATCCAACTCTTCATCGGTGTATTTCTCTTTGACCTCATCCTCGGTGATATGCTCATACTTCTTGTTGTGAGACCAATAGAAGTACTCCAGCGTCAACGCAGAAACAATTCCGGTGGCGGCAAATGCAAGCGAAGTACCGAAACCAGTGGGATACTGCGGAGACTCGCTCGATAAGAAGATGAACGATCCGGGCAAGCCGCCCAGGTTGCCAATGCATATCATGAATGCGATTCCCATCGCTCTCTTCTCTGCGTTGGCCAGATTGTTGATCGTCCATGCGTTGCAGCCAGGTAAGATCGGGTACACGCCTATGCATGCGAAGAAGACCATGGTGTAGCAGAGTGGAACGTTTTCTGCGATGCGCGGAGCGAAGACGAACAGGACGGAGTATGCCACCACGAGAATGCTTTGGGAAGCTACGATGAAGGGCATCCGCCAGGTCACGCGATCGGCGAAGTAGGCGCTCAGGACTGCTGCGATTGCTCCACATGTGTAGGGTGGTGCAGTGAGGAGCTGGGCTCTTGTGGAGGTGTAGCCCATGTTGCGGATGATCTGCGATGGATCTGTTAGAGATAATAGACAATGATATGTAAGCAGAAGCATACCTGGGGCATAGTAAACTTGAGACCGTAATTCGGCACAGAATTGGACGCGAAGACGAGGGCTTGGAGATACAACTGCTTGTCGCAAAGGACCTGCCACAACGTCTTCCAGTGGTGTTTCTTTTTCTTCTCGCCATCGTGTGCGAGCTTTGACCCGCGAGAGGAGATGTGCATCAGCTCCAGGAAACGGGATTCGTCGGGTGTCAGCCAACTGGCCGTCTCTGGTGAGTCTGGAAGTAGGAAGAAGCAGCTGACGCCGACGACGACTGAGAGGATGCCTTCGAGCAAGAAAATCCAGCGCCAACCTTCATAACCGCCGATTCCTCGCATCTGTGCAATGCCGGCTGCGAGGAGTCCGGAAAAGGCGCCCGAAAGTGCTGACGAGAGATAGAACATGGCCATGCGGCTTTGAGTCTTGTGTGGCGGATACCATTGTGAGACGATCTATGCAGAGAAAGTTGTGATCAGCAGCCTGCTCCTGATCGATGGGGAATCTTGCTTCTGCTCACCCAGATTGCTCCCGGGAAGAATCCTGCCCTATGTCTTTGTTAGCTCAGCTGAAAGTTTTGCCTTGTAACGGTCAACGTACTCGAAGACACCAAGCAAGAATCTAGTGGCAAGCAACCCTCCGAAGTTTTTTACGACTCCGGTCAATGTCATGACGATTCCCCATGATACTACCAGGAAACCCATGTACCAGCTTGCTTTTTTGAACTTTGCCAGAAGGAGGTTGCTTGGAACCTCACAAAGTACGTAAGGAACGAAGAAGACTGCAGATATGGCGTCAGTCTTTGTAAGACGTATAACCTATGGTGGCAGATCTCATGTCCGTGACTGTCTGCTAACACTTTTCCGCTGGGTAGCCAATCCTTGGTGATGTGCAATCGGGATAGCTGATGACCAAGGTCGATGTGTAGGAACTGAACTAGAGTCATACTGCAAACATGTCAGTAAGAGCTTGAGCATAACCTTGGCATATGAGGACTGACCCTCCGACCACGATGTTGTAATCTGTGCCAACCATTCCGAGACTGGCCTCCAAGCCCTCAATTTTTGCATTGCCGATGTTCGCTCTGTCAAGATGTGCTACATCACAAGAGCTAAGTCAGTAGAGATTCGGGATATAGATTTCTTCCTCCACACCTACCAATCAGATACAAGAGCGCGAGCATCGGTACCAGGCGTCTGTCGACTTTGTGATAGATGCGAGCCTGCTCTCTTGCTGGGATACTGTTCAACCACTCAACATCTTCAGCTGTCAATCCTGGCTTGACTTGATGTGTTGTCGTCTGAGCCTCTTTTTCCAAGGACACGCTATCACGATCTTTGTCCTCGATCATCGCCGTGTCGCGCTTGTCCGTCATATTGTAGAAAGTGCTTCGTATCCCTGGCCACGCCAGATATTCGCTTGAGATCGATGGAGAAACGACACCAAATCGCAACGTAAGAAAGCAAAAGGCAGGCCGGACAATATAAGTACCTGATCATCGGTCCCACATGATAGCCACGCTCTCACAACTCTAGTCTTCCAGCACTACTGGTCACGCACCTTCGTGCATCTGTCCCCGGCGCCGTGGACCGCTCACCTCGGACTTGATCATTCTATTACACTGCCGACAGCTGGTAGAGAGGAGAAAATAGTACTACCAAGAAGTGACCCCGCAAACAACCATCGCCAAGAGCCATGGCATTGATGACTTTGCGAGTCTTGAAGCAACAGAGGCGTCGCAGATGACAGCGCCATGCTTCTCTCTACACGCCACGCGAAGTCTGTGTCTTCTTGTGCGGTTGTGAGAGGCGGATGATAGTGCTTATAGCCGCCACGAGATGTGTCTTGACTCGCTGACTTTTCGAAGGTTGAGCTTTAGTGGGTGGTCCAAGACAGAGGCGTAGTGAACGTTGCGGGCTCGCGAGATACTACTGTCGAAGGCTGACTGGAGCTTCGGTGTTCTCATGAATCGTTGTCTAAGTATCATAGGTCGCCATTTCACTTGTTGATATTGAGGTACGTCGAGACGGACAAGCTGCCGACAGTAGAAGCTTGGATTGTTCGTGTACTCCTCATATCTTGGCCGAATTCGGTCTCTCTTTTATCCGTCGGCTGGTTCGGCGCCAGACATCATAGGAACAGATCACTTGGTCATCTTTCATGCTTTATGAAGAAGAGCTTAGTCTTTACGTGACGTTCGAAGATACTAGCTAAATGTTTCAGCGTTCAGCTTCAAAGATTGAAGTCGCAGTATCCAGCGTTCAGCCTAGCATGATTGTGGTTTGGTTCCCCGCAGCTGTTCGCTGTTCGCTGTGTTTGATAAAAAGTGATCGAGTGTTTGCAGTGTCCCCCATCTAGTTTAGGACCACTCCACTGAATACAGAGCTCATTCCCAACGACTCCTGAATTGATAGGCTTTATTAGAAACTACATGTAGTTTACGCATCAAAACAAGAGTTAGCACGTCTTCGCATTTTTGAGTAGGGTTCGGGTTTATGGTAATGTTTACCAGCTGATCTCAATACATGGTACATGTATATATACATGTACATGTACAAGTACATGTATGTGGTTCGCATATCCCAATAATTCTCACCGTGGGCCTTACATGTGGTTTTGCGCCTGTTGGTGTTTTCATCAAACTAGTCGCGACATCACGTTTCT
Source organism: Cladosporium sp. VS III D KN 1 (assembly GCA_019775635.1). Classification (NCBI taxonomy): domain Eukaryota; kingdom Fungi; phylum Ascomycota; class Dothideomycetes; order Cladosporiales; family Cladosporiaceae; genus Cladosporium; species Cladosporium sp. VS III D KN 1. Next base: position 2,290,145 of record JACWFN010000009.1, read on the forward strand.
GTCTCACAGGTGCTTACAACCGAGTTTAGATCAACATATGTAATTGCAATTGCTAGGAAGTAGTTTAAACGTCAAAGCATGACAACATGTGCGCAAACTGATGAGCCAACACTGCTGTCGCGAGACAAGCTGAGATCTGTGCCATATGGCCACGACCTGGTGGTTTGAGTTTCCATTTAGCCTGATCTGGGATATTGCTAAAATACTTCTACATCGCCATTTCGTACAAAATATACATGACAGTCATCAGTTCAGGAAGCTTACAAGCGTTGCCAGCATGTCCTTGGCATCTTCGTCCTCAACGCCATCTAATTGTTCAGTGAGACTCTCCTTGATCGCGTCAAGCGATCCTCCCAGCCCTTCAAGGACGATCTTCCTCGCACCCGTGTCCTCCGCCACGAGCCAAGCGAGAACGACGTCAGCTGTCTGAAGCCCATACAGCCCGTGATCTAATCTACGAGAGAACCACTCGCCTTCTCGTTCCGTCCAGTCGTCTTCGTCCATCATTCGTCGCTCAAGCTTGATTTCTTCTTCCACAGCCGACAGGCGCTTGGAGTATTCCTTCCGCACTTGCAGCAGCTTACTCAGCTTCTCATAGTCTTTCTCCGTGAACTTGTTGAGTGTGCGGATTCGTTCAGCTGATTCGCCTGGTAGCCAGCGGAGTAATGACGCGAAGATACCGAGCAAGTGATCCATCGTCGCTGGTGTCGGCTTCTTCGAAAAGAGCGAGAATATGTTCTTGAGGCCGCCCGCTTCTACTAATTTCACGCTCGCCGCCGTGGCAGCTTCGCTGACGTCGTTGCTGCTACCACCAATTGCGTGGTCAAGCGCTCGTAATGCGCGCTGTTTGCTGAAGCCACCTTCTTTTAACATGATAAGCACAAGCTCTGTGCCTTCTGCTTCGACAAACGCGGTCTTGCCTGCGGTTTCGTCCAACACACAAGTTAGCGCATCGAAGATGTTCTCCACATATTCTTCCTCCGGTGTATCTTTCGGTGGGTCGCGTTTGCGGTAATGGGCCAGAATTTGAAGGAATAGATCGACGCCCTCAACTTCTTTGGCCAGTCTTGCACGTAGTAAAGCTGAGGACTGTAGAAGCACTTGTAACACCTCGGCCGCGTATTGCTTGTTCTGCGATAACGGCGCCTCCGGCAGACGAATGCGATTACATAGCCAATTGAGGACAATTTCTGTGCCGATTCGCTCGGCGACTGGTTCTTGTCCCGCTAATGATTCGAGAACAGATAGAGAGTGGTAGACACCAGAGCGATCGGCCTCAGACGCCTCGTCGAGACGATTAAGGTTGCTTATGAGGAGATCGAGGAGATCAGCATCAAGAAGAGCAGTAACCAGAGCATCCCATTGTGGTTGCGACGCCTCGACGTCCTCGTCTAACAGCTCACTGATGATCTCAATCGCGCCAATTGCAATATCGGTGTTCTCATGCGCCAGTAGCTCGACAAGTTTGGGTGCTGCGCTACTTTGTGCGAACTCAGGATATAGCTCTGCATGCTCTGAGAGCAGACTCCAGCTCTTGATCTCGGCATCCAATATTGCTTCTGAATCGATGAATTTGGTAGGCTCACTCTCGAATTTCGCCCTCAATTCTGCGTTCTTTGCGATCTTGCGCTCAAAGCTTGTGCTAAGCCTCTTCATCCATGCGCTGTCAATCTTTTCTTCCTGGTAGTCTTCTCCGTCTTGCTGATCGAGGTAATCCAGAGCTTGCGCTGTTTCTCCCGTTACACCACCACCGAAGAATCGACCCTCGTCGTCGTCGCCTTCGTCATCGTCGGGCGGTAATGAGGGTCCAGCCTCCATATCATTGCCCTCATCGGGCGCATCTTCAACGGAGGCTTTGCCATTGGTATGTGGTGAAGAAGAATCGGAGATTTTGGTGGATTTGTAGGCTTCCTGCGCGTCTGGCGCTTCGAATTTTCGCTTGGTTGAGCCTAAAGGAAGATTTGGCTTCTTGAAGAGGTCGTCGATGGAGGTCATGGCGAGATACGAGTGTTTCGATATACTAATTGGTATGCGACTGGCGACGAGTGCTTGTCAAGGTCGAGCTTCCCCGGTCAAAGTTTAGGGTACGGACCGCTAGCGTGCGTCTGTCGCGTGGCAGTGGTTTCCCGCGTTTGAGGCGATTCGATCAATACGGAGTCTTGTTGAGTGAACACAACTTCGACTGTGACTACGTTCAGGCACCTTTCTCAGCGAACTAAAATGGACGCGTCAACAGACTCGAGACGCCACGCGAACGAGAATGAGCCCGAGCTCAGACCACTAGAACAAGAAGTGCTGGACGAATACGCAAAGTTGGTTGGCAACCTCGACGACGTGCGTGTAATGCCATTGCCCGATTCGGAAATATACTGAGTGATTTGCAGCTCTCCAACATACTAGCAGAGCTTGCCGCAAACCCTTCGGTGGAAATCTTAGATTCTTTGCGTGGCCTTGAACGGAAGACAGCCACGGTGTTCACGCTCTTGAAAGCTAGCGTGTACTCCATCGTACTGCAACAGGAGATCAGAGACGAAGATGGAGGGTCACCGAGTCGCTGATTGTATGGGTAGACCGACCCATGTATCAATTGGTGCTAAGGTGGCGTGCTGACGAGATTGTGTAGGTGGATCTGGCTTTGGCGTTTCGATTTCTCGGTTGCATGATACCCATATGAACGGTTCCTTATTTTCTGACCGCACAAAAGCCCTCCCACGATCCATGTCAAGCTTCACAGCTCGTGCTTTGCTCAGACTACGACGCCAACGCCCAGCCTCCAGCACACTCAGCTTCCCGCACAATCTGCCCAAAGTTCTTACCCGACTCGATGCTTAGTCAGACGTGTGAAGACCGCGGACATCTTGCACGGACAGGAGATCGAGCTGTAGTGGCGCATTCGCTATTATCAGAAAGCCACCTGCTTTGAGCGGATGGTACTTCAGTCAGCACCGCCACTCAGACGGTGCAAGGGATATTTCAGTCCCCTATGGTTCCCATTCCTCCGTCATCAGATGCCAGTCAACAAACACGATAGTGCCTACAGTCAGGCTATGTGCCGACTTATGAAGATCGACTGCACCCCAAACAATTGTTTTGGTATCGCGCATTGAGCCGCCGAGGACTTCCATTCAGCAGTCATGTCTTACGTATGAGCGTTAAAACCACGCCGTCTGTCCACCCAACAATTGACGGACATGGAGCTTCGGACACGATCTGAGGAAAATCCGTAACATTCGTAGGCTATCATAGCATGCATGGTATAAAACTCATCCCATCCTCAAAAGCTAAAGCTTAGGAGCAGCGCCAGACCTATCCACCAATCCAACTTTATTGCCGCCACCGCAGCACTTATTCAAATCCTTCGATGTATTATCCTTGTCAACACTAGTAGGCGGCACCCAAAGCGCCGGATTCTTGATAAAGAAATTGCTCGCCCGGAGCATAACACTCAGCGGCTCCGCCGGCATGACGGGGAAGTCCTCGGTACGCGGGAAGTGCGTGATGCCGAATTGTAACCAGCACACGATGTCGTCGTTCTCTATGTTGTCATTGCGCTCTGACCAATCGACCACGGTCTCATTATAGGGCCAGCCTGGTTGACCGGTCGATTGGCAGACGTAGTTGCCGGCGGGGAAGAGCTCGTCTTCTCTGTATTTTGTCACCCACAGCGTGTGGCGAGTGAATCCAGCGCGGCGCCAGACGAGACTGCCGGGTCTGCACAGCAGGCCGGGCGATTCGCGGCTGACGATTTTGTAGCCTACGGGCTTTTTGCACGCAGGGTTGATTTTGTTGGGATTGATGATGTCCCAGGTGCGACTTGTGTCGTGGTTGTAGTCGCAGGCGCCTTCTTTGCTGGTTTTCAGGACGGTCTTTTGGCAGTGGAAGGCGTTGCCGTAGAGGTTGCCTGTTTGGCCGACGGGGATGTCGGTGCTCACGCCGTCGTTTTGGACCACGGTGTTATTTGGTCCGTCGATTGCGGGATCGACTCGGAGAGAGAAGAGATGTTGGTGGTTGTGGGCGTTGAGACCTTCGGCGACTTGCGTTCCGTGCGGCGCTGCCTCCTCGCCGGGAGCCAGAGGAACTGTGTTCAGGATGCCAGTGAGCTTTACCTCCAGCTTGTAGGTACCATCCAGAGAGAATGTATGATAGAAGCCATACTCGTAATTCGCGGCAGTGATTATTTGCGAGATGATCAGCTTCCTATCTCTTGCGGACACAACAGTCCCATCACGGTAGTCGGTGTGCTTGTAGAGAATGCCGTTGTCCTCTTCGTGGATGCAGACAGCGTTGGGAAGGACTGCGGCATATCCACGGCTGGTAGACATGACAGCATCGAGATACTTGATGGCACCCTTGCAGTCGCATCCCGCTGTTAGGGGGTTGGTCATGAGGCCCATACCATACTCGCCAATGTCAAAGGCGTGCTTGCGGTGATGGGGGAGATCAGGGTTGCCGTACGGGACAACCATTTCGGCAACACTCAAGCGGTTGAAGATCATGCGGCGGCGTTTCTCGTACATGTCGTCGACAGACACATCGGAGATAACAATTCCTTCACGGTAGTTGAATCCGATATGCATCTTGAAGCCTGCCCAAGACAGCTCGTTGCCGTTCATGGTGAATGAGACACCTTTAGGCTGGGTGACATCGATAGGCTTGAGCCTGTCAGTGATGTAGCCATCCTTGATGAATTCAGGAAGGAAGTTGTGCGACTTTCGAGGCACAGGCACTCTCTTCCCGTCGACCCTGCGGATATCGATCCGGAGAACTTCTTCCCTTTCGGTATCGATGACCATGCAGAAGTCGAGAGGATGGGCGTACTGGTTGTCGGTAGCCGAAGAACGCCAGTAAGCAAGACCTTGCTGGAGACGTCGGTCAAAGCCGTAGCGCTCATCAGCGCCAACAGCCCAGCCGTCGAAGTAGACTTCGTCCATGTTATCGATGCCAATGTCCTTGCAGGCCTGGATGACGCCGGGATCGGCACGAGCAACTCGCTCACAGACGTCCAGGTCCTCCAGAGTCAGAATTGGCATGACATCGTCAATGGTCCTGGTAGCCATAATGCTTTTCTGCGAAAGGCTGACAAGGATCTCGTTGACTTGGCACGAGCCATTCAAGAGGACAATCACGAAGGCGCGACGGTCCGGACGTGGCCCATTGCCATCACGCCAGGCAACGTACTCGGACTTGATGGGGTCCTAAGCGCAAAATTAGCATTAAAGTTGCATCGATGGTTATAGTACTAGCTCAAAGTCTGCGTATGTCTCGAGATCGCGCTATTCTAGTATCGGAAGATACAGATATATGCCTCAAGATACATCCCATAGAGACTGTGGAGAACGCTCAGGAATGTCTCTCGGCTGCTGATGTAGCTCTACCTTCAGCCTTCGACATGACAAGTTCCACTGAGATCGTAGACACTCAGACATTTGTCGGCTGCTGGTAAAGTTCTACCTTCGGCCATCGTCTGTACCACAACGACAAATTTTGCGAGACATCACGCGCAGACTTATGAGCTACGAATGTACATCTCCCAACTTACCTTCAAGGTAATGACATTGAATTTCAATGGCGTGTTTTCGTAGTTCTTCTGAACTACGTCGGCGACCTCAATGATTTCGGCAACCGTGAGTTGGTCTGTGATCGAGACTGGTCAGTATATCTCCAGGGCCAATAACGAGCATCCTGACGAGCGTCTGCACTAACCAAGAGGGTGCTGGATTCTCTCGGTAGGGAGTTCCGCAGCAGCTTCGGGAGTGTAAACCTCGTAGCCGGCGATGATCTCAGTGTCGGCAGCCATTTTGGGTAGATGGGGTAGGATTTCCGGGTGGAGTAGTGCGTAAAATGCCTCTTGGTGCTGTAAATGCCTCGATGCTCTGTATATAAGGTAGCTGCTTAAACTATGGGAAGCGAGGGCAGCTCACGTATTATAGTGGCTCGGTTGAGCTCACCCACGCTGGGGCGGTACAGGACACAGTAAGGCCGCATGGACATGCCGTTTCGGAGACACGAACCTTGGATACGACACCGTTCCACTGCTGTGTCAGAGGCCGAGGCGAGCAGCCACGGGCGGTGCAGCAAAACCATTTTGACTTTAGGCCCCGGTGCATGGTAACGGTTATCTGGCTGGGTGGACGCGTGACGAAAGACGCCGAGCACGCTAATCTCCCCGCTTTGGAGCCATGTGCTTATCTCTCTAGCTTTGCTGCTGCAGCTGGTAGCTGCTGCACGGTTGTGGTCTGGTTATCTTTGTCGCTAATCGCATGCAACACTGTCCGGGCAAGGCGGCCAATGATCTGCCTGTGTCGCAGGACAGCAGAGCATGTAAAGGGCACTCTTCCGCCGCCGTTGGACATTCGCGAACACGCAACAGCTCGTCGACGCCTAAGAACGTCCGAATTTTCGCGCCAAATCTGATGGACGTATCTCCCGCACCCAACAATGCCTCGTCGGTCCACGGCCGCGAGAGCACTCGCGCAGAGCAGACAGAGCACGATGCCGATGTTCTCGCCGACATGGGACACTCGCAAGAGTTGTCCCGCCAATTCAGTCCTTGGAGCATGTTTGCGCTTGCCTTCACGGTTTTAGGAACTTGGTCCACTTTCTCGCAGAATCTGTCTGACGGTATCACCAATGGAGGACCCGTGGGCATTCTTTGGGGCCTGGTCTTGGTCACCATTTGCAACCTTTGTGTTGCTGTCTCTCTGGGAGAACTCACGAGTGCCATGCCCACTGCAATGGGTCAGGCATACTGGATCTACCGCCTCTGGACTACCCCAACTGGACGATTCTTCTCATACATGTGTGCCTGGATCAACACTTTCGGATGGTGGACCATCACCGCATCTCAAGCAGCGTTCATGTCAGAATTCATGCTGGCACTCAAGCTCCTCTACGATCCAGAATGGCCCGTTGCCAACTACGGCTGGGTCAAATTCCTGATCTACCTTGCTGTTATCCTCTTCTTGACCGTCGTCAACGCTGTGGCATGCCGCAGAGATAAGATTCTTCCTGCTATCAACAGTGTGGTCGGCGTAATGTTCATCGCACTCTTTGTGGCGTTCTGTATGGCTCTCCTGATCTCCGTGGGCGTCAAGCCTGACTTGAGCTTCCAATCTGGTCGTTGGGTCTTTACATCGTGGATGAACCAATCCAGCTGGTCCGGTGGAGTGACCTGGTTCGTTGGGCTTGTGCAAGCCGCCTATGGCTTGACTGCCTTCGATGCCTGCATCCACATGGTCGAAGAGCTTCCCAACCCAGCCAAGTCCGGACCTCGCATCATCTGGCTTTCCGTCTTGACCGGTGCCGTCACTGGCTTCATCTTTATGGTGGTGTGCTTGTTCTGCATGCAAAACTACGCTGATATTGTTGCGGCCGATTACGCCTTCATCACTCTCTGCCAAAGCACACTTGGGTTGCATGGAGCTGCAGTCCTGCTAGCGCTCTTCATCATCAATGGAGTCGGACAGAACCTCAGTCTTGCAACGACAGCATCTAGACTGACGTGGAGCTTTGCTCGCGATGGAGGCATTCCCTTCCATCGCTACTTTGCCAAGGTCGACAGCAAGTGGCGGTCACCAGTTCGTGCAACCTGGGCACAAGGCGTCATCGCTGGGATTATCGGTGTTCTCTACCTATTTGCCGACACCGTGCTGAGCGCCATTCTCAGTGTCAGCACAATCGCTCTGACAATATCGTATGCGCTTCCGATTGTTGTGCTTCTCATCGTCGGACGTGATCAGCTCCCTGAGTCTAGAGCATTCCACCTTGGCAGATACGGTACGACTTGCAATGTCGTCTCTGTCATCTACTGTGCGATCACTACGGTATTTTTCTTCTTCCCAGGTGATCCAAATCCCACCACCTCGACAATGAACTGGGCCATTGCCGTGTTCGGTGTGATGCTCGTCATTTCCATCGGGTTTTGGTTTATCCAGGGCCACAGATCATACCTACAAACCGACTCTGCCACTTTCGGTGTAGTCAATGGCCAGCACGATGGGCCTCTCAGCTCGCACTCCAAAGCCGATGAGGATGCTCGGGATAATTCGCTGAAGAAGATGATGTCGGACCGCGTGTCGTAGCTAGTTGCACTATTTCTGTACATATTTGTCAAATGATTGTCAATATCCATATCACCTGGCTCACATCCATTCTCATCAGCCCTTCCACGTGGTGATGCCCTAATCCCAACTCCAGTGGCTGGCCATGATGGATCGCTACGACCATCCGTGCCAGCAACAACTTACGAGATAAGATTCCGCCGAGATTACGTGCGGGCTGGGACACGTAACATGATTGCCACATCAGCTGCCCTACTATCCGTCGAAGCTAGATATAGTCACATTGCCAGAGAGAGATGTTTCTTGTCATGCAGTAACGATAAAGATCAACGGCGTATTGATGTAAACAGCGTGCTATCGGCTGCACCATCCCAATGCAGTAGGTTCGAGGGCCATTGTACGCTCGGTTGTTCGTGCAGGGTACCCTCGTAGGGCGTGGCAGCGGGGCTCGCCGAAAGGACACAAGAACGTGGAGAAAACATGGGGTATCAAACGATGCCGCCGCCTTTCCTGGAGTCTAGGTGGGTCTCGACGATAAGACAAGCGTTTTGGCCATGTCCGCGGCCTCCGCCCTCTCCGCCGCTACTGTGCTGCAACATCATGCCTCGGAGCTTGTGAGTGTGGCTGGAACGATGCTCGCTGGGTTTTGTCGTGCAAACAGCAAGTCCATCATGCTGCCACGTTTCGGCAGCGTGTTCAGTCGGGTAAAGGTATGCATGTGTGAACTCTCGCGTCACTCCGTCGATCCTCTCGCTAGCACCGAGTGGGCATGTCCTGCCGGCTGAGGTGTAGCTATCTCTATGGTTGTGATAGCTATGCTCTTGGGTGGTAGTAGCTCCACTTTGGTCTGCACGTACTGGTGCAACTTATCAGACTGACCAAGAGAGCAGGTGCCTACACAGAATCTCCGACAGTTCACGACAACAAGCATACGTCCACAAATGTCTCTGTTCAAGCAAGTCACCGCCCCGAACGGGCAGAAGTACGAGCAGCCTCTCGGCCTCTTCATCAATGGCGAGGTGGTGCCGGCTTCTGGTGGCAAGACTATTGCATCAATTGATCCTGCGTAAGGCAATCATAGTCACAAACCTGTCATATCAAGAAGCTTACGTGACTTCTAGGACCGAGGCCACAATTGCAGAGGTGCACGCCGGCTCTGCGAAAGATGTCGATACTGCTGTGCGAGCTGCCAAAGCAGCTTTGATCAATCCGTCATGGAAGCTGTTGCCGGGCACCGAGAGAGGCATCCTAATGGGAAAGCTGGCAGATCTCATCGAAGCTAACAAGGAAATTTTGGCTTCTATCGAGGCATGGGATAATGGTATGTGCCGTCGCATGCATCTCAATAGCACTTTGCTGACGATAGATGGCCAGGCAAGCCATACTCTGTGGCGCTCAACGAAGACCTGCCGGAGACTATCACCACATTCCGCTACTACAGCGGCTGGGCCGATAAGATCTTCGGACAGACGATTGGCACCACGCACCAAAAGTTCGCCTACACTCTCCGTCAGCCCATCGGTGTAGTTGCCCAGATCATTCCATGGAATTACCCACTCTCAATGGCTGCGTGGAAGCTGGGTCCAGCTCTTGCCTGCGGCAATACCATCGTCCTAAAACCCGCCGAGCAGACCCCGTTAAGTGCTCTTGTCCTCGCGCAGCTGATCAAACAAGCCGGATTTCCACCGGGAGTGGTAAACGTTGTCAACGGGTACGGAGGCGAAGCAGGTACTGCTCTAGTCCAGCACCCGCTCGTTGACAAAGTAGCGTTCACGGGATCTACAGCCACCGCCAGGAGCATCATGGGAATCGCTGCTAAGACTTTGAAGAACATCACGCTCGAGACTGGTGGCAAGTCACCCTTACTCGTTTTCAACGATGCCGATCTAGAGCAGGCTGTCAAGTGGGCTCACGCTGGCATTATGTCAAACCAAGGCCAGATCTGCACAGCGACCTCCCGTATCTTGGTCCAACGCGACATCTACCCACAATTCATCGCCAGGTACAAGGAGACTTGCGCAGAAGTGTCAAAGATTGGCGACCAATGGGACGAAAACACTTTCCAGGGCCCGCAGGTCTCAAAAGCACAGCTTGACAGGATCCTCTCGTATGTGGACAAGGGTAAGGCCGAAGGCGCGACGTTGGCTGTAGGTGGCAAAGCCTGCCCAATCGACGGCAAGGGCTTCTTCGTCGAACCCACTGTATTCACAGACGTCAAAGAGAACATGGCAATCTGGAAGGAAGAAGTCTTCGGTCCGTTCGCCGTCATTGGCACGTTTGAAGATGAGGCAGAGGCGATTGCCCGAGCGAACAACAGCGAGTACGGCCTCGGCGCTTCAGTATTCACGCAGAACATCGAGAAAGCCCACCGTGTGGCTTCGGAGATCGAAGCGGGTATGGTATGGATTAACTCCAGTCAGGACAGCGATCCTCGTGTACCTTTCGGCGGCGTCAAGCAGAGCGGTATTGGAAGAGAGCTGGGTGAGGCGGGCTTGGAAGCTTACACACAGATCAAGGCTGTTCATGTGAATCTTGGCTCGAAGTTGTAGTGTAAATTACGATGTAATGAAAGATCTTCGCTAGAGTGCATGAAATGATATCTCAGCGGTAACTATCGTCGTTATATTCTCGAAGGCTGAGCATAGGACTTCCTTAGGACATGAGGATCTTCTGAGACTCCTCCATCATCTCCGTGAAGTGTACGTTGAGAATTGTATCTATTGCCGCCGATCTCGCCACAACGCGACATCGAGGCACAGGCAGATCTTTTGAGGCCTCCGTACGCTATGAGATTTTCCAATGCTTGTACCAGCTTCCACTAATATGAACTTGGATATAGGCGCCAGTGAGGTATCAACGGAAGTATGCCAGCCACTACGAGACTGATGTCGCAGTACCAACTGACGTGGTATCAAGAGACCGGCGGAGCCACTGAGAGGATTTCATGCGCAGACTTGTGATAAACGAGCAAGTCAGCTCCGAATATCTGTCCAGGAATTATTCTCGCGAGTAAAATTGTATTGATGTGTATACGATCTGTCGTAAGTCTGCGCATGGCACGTCTCAATAGCCGACATGCTTGTTCTTAGTTCTGTGCTTGTCGGTATGTGTATACTGAACATTGGGAGACTGACATGCTTCCATTCGTTTCTCAATGGTATCTAGAACTGATTAAGGATGGATGGCTGCTGATAGAAGCATGAAACAAAAAGATTACCGAGGCGTGCGCGGAAGTCTGCGCAATAACTGTGTCGTACAACCTATGAAAATTTCTATTGATGCACAAAGACCTGCCCAGATCTATCCGCACTCAAGACCATCCCGAACGGTCGCTCCAGCACCGCAACATCCGTCACAGTGTCCAAATGCCCACCGAGCAGATTCTGCGCCGAGGAGCGAATCGCATCGTACCTGGACTTTGTCGGCGCGGCACGTTTCGACGCGCCATTTGCTGATATTTTGTTCGACTCGATCACATCTGCAGCAGTGCCAGCGCTGCTGTCCGGCAGTTTTTCGCTCAAGACTTTGGTGTCGAGACCGAGTGCGCTGAAAGTGTAAGTTGGCTTTTCGTCTGATGATCCTCCACTGATAAGACGGCAACCCTCCAATCTCTCGCAGTCCCAGAAGCGTACTCGCCCATCCGGACCGCCAGTGACGGCGAATGCATGCTGCGTCTCGGAGTCGTTGGAAACTTGTTGTTGGCCAAAGTAGAGGGATGATGCAACAGCGGGTGCAGCGGCGGCCGAGTCGGAGATGCTGGAATCTGTGCGCACAGCATCGGCAACTCTACTCAGCTGGCCTTCGTATTTGTCGTCGTCGAGATTGCGAAGCTCGTAGTCGCGCAGATGCAGACGGTCATTACGGTCTGAGGCGGCGGGTCGGTAGATCTCGTGGCATATGACCTTTTCGATGTCCCACACGGTCACCTCGCCTCTGTTCGTGCCACCAGATATGCAGACTCTGTTCCTGCGAGCCGTCTTGCGGCTGGGATGAAGCTGAAGACGAGTAATTGATGCAGCGCTGGGGAAGGTCCATGTGCGAAGCTTGAGCTTGAAGCGCAGGTCCCAGAGATCGAGCACACCGTGTGATGTGCCGGTCAATAACCAATCATGGCGTCGTCCAATACAGAAACAGGTCAGCGCGCCATGCTGCGCAGGGCTGTGGAATTCGAAGATGGTTGACATGGTGCGCATATCGACAGCCAATACGCGGTTGAGATTTGTTGCGATGACAAGTGTGCTGACTGATTCTCCCCGATAGTGTTCTGTCCACACAGCCTGCTCTCCTGGAGGATGAGAGGTTGGGATGTGCCACTCACGCAAACAACGAAGCTTGCCATAACGTGCCGAGCTACCAGCCTCCGCCGTGATGTCGACTTTGACTGCGTGGACGCTGCCATCCGAACCCGTGCACACAAAGGCATGCGTGGACTCAATGAAACACAAGCTCGTGACCTTGACATTCGGTGCCAAACGATAGGTATTGCGCGATCGGTGACTTACGTTCCGCTCAAGACGCTCAGAGTCCCAGACCTTGACGGTACCGTCGTCAGAAGCCGTGAGGAAGAAGCTGTGGTCGGGTGCCACCAGAACACGTGACACCCGATCGGTGTGTTCGCTAAGAACGGCCATCAGCCTGCTCTGGGGTCGCCATGGTCCTGAAGTCGTCTGACTGCTGCTGCTAGCTATTGGCCCACGCTTTGGCACTTGGATGAGAGGCCCAAACTCGGCAACGTCGACTGGATAATTGTCCACGTACAATGCATCGAGCAATTTCAACACCGTTGGATCATTGCCATCGTAGTTGTGGAAAGACTTGCTGCTTTGCATTCGTTCTACACCCTGACGTTGTGGCTGAGATGGAGTTGTGGTAGGGGAAGGACGTCTACTAGGACTTATGACTGGAGCCTGTAGCTTGCCTGCTGCCATTGCGCCGTCCGTTGAAACTTCAGGTGCAGCTTTACTGCGGGAACCATGGCCCGGCAACAAATTAGCACCGCTGCCGCGATGGCGGGAACTGTGGTCGCCATCTTTGGTCAGCACATCAAGACCAGAACTTGGTGATGATGAAAGACTCCCTGAAGCTGGCTTTCTGAGCGTGGAGACCTTGATGGGTTGGATGCCAAGATAGTCTGGACTCTTCCGCCCGTCTGATCTGGGCGATCTCGTATCTTCGCCAACTTCCTCTGTTCGAGAGTCATCGCGCTTGGCCACAGTAGCTGCCTCCTGCAGAGCCTCTGTAATTGATCTTTCGTGGTCTTGGCCTCGCACGTGCTGCTCGTATGTGTCAACGTCGTTTTCGAACAGCACTGTATGTGGTCTGATTTTGTATCTCGCCAATGAGACGACCTCTTCGTAAGCGGTGTTCGCTTCGATCGTATCGTTGGCTCTGGCACGGTGCGCCGCCTTCCAGAGGTATTCACGGAATGCAAGGATCTTCATCTCGTCTTCACTCTGCATGCCAGCATTACGCAGACGGCCAAGCCACTGCTCATCTTCATCCATCTTCGGAAGCTTGCTCACGAACTTTGGCCCAAACTCTGCGACCGAAGATACAGGAGGCATGTATGTAGTCGTACGTCCAGACAATTGTCTTGCCTCCCGCGCTGGTTTCCAGAAGACGCCTTTTTCTGCTCGAATCGCCCACTGAAGACACATATCTAGTACAGCGCGCGGCAAAGGCTTCTTCAAGGCATCCAGCAACTCTGCTTCGTTCATGTCAGCCACTGGAGTCTTGAGGTAAGGAGCCACTAATGGTGTGACTAGAATGCGCACATCAGCCACAGAGAGGAAAGTGGTAGCCGCCGAGACGAAGTGAGAAGCAGCCTCCCGAATCCAAAGATTAGGATGCATGGAAAATCGCGCGATTGTGTCAATGAGCTCCCAAGTCTTGGCTCGCTGAAGCAAGCCGAGTTCGGCCAACGTCGCAAGCGAGCGGAGGACTTGCTCGACCACCGCTTCCTGTGGGTCTGATAGCGCTTGAAGCATCAAGGGTAGGATGAACTCTTCAAGACTGGCGCCTCCGATGTAGACGGCGACTCCAACAATAGTTTTGAAGAAAGCGCACTTCAACGTCCAATCTGGGTCATTGAGATATGTGTTGAGGTGGCTCAGGATGACATCGCTCGCCTTTGATTCGCCAAAGAAGACACAAAGACTGGTAACGGAAGACAAGAAGGCTCGTCGGACAGAATTGTCGGGGTCGATCAGAAAGATCTTCGTTTGTCCCTCAAACTGCTCTATGAGCTCAAGCCGTGTTGCATCGTAGGCGTCTAGAGCAAAGAGTCCGGCGTTTTCGTCCTCGACTCCAGCGTTGGCGGAAGGCATAGATCCATCTGCTCTGAGGGCTTGAATCATATCGAGGAAGCGAGCCGCGGTTTCGGATAAGCTGGCAAGGCATGCCGCATATGTAGCACGTACGATGTTGTTGTTACGGAAGCTCAACCCTTTCGTGAAGGTAAGCAGTCGTGGGAAAATATATTGGGTGAACAGCAGCGAGTTTACCGGTGAAGCGACGGTGACAAGTGCTAAAAGCTGTGTTATGGTTCTCAGCGCTGCTACAAGCACCATCTCGTTTGTGTCTTCCAGTAGTGGCATGATGTACGGCAGGACCCTGTCCAGCTTGGCCTCGTCCGGCAAGCGTTCGGCAAACGCAAGCAGCAGCTCACAGGCACGGACCCTGGACGTGGCTCTTGCGGTACTCCGTAATGAGGCGGTGACCACATTCAACAGAATACATGTGCCGTCATCGCTCTGCGAAAGTGGTGCCGACGTCGCCGGGTGTCGCGAGTTGGGTAAGTCGACTTGCAGCGGGAAAAGTGGTTGTAGTTGGGCAGATCTACGCTTACCGCCACTTCGGGGGTCTGGCAGTACATCGTAGCCAAGAGAGACGGAGAGCATCTCAAAGTCATGGTAGATACGATCGATGCGATCATCCGCCTCACCGTTGTTGCTGTTTGCTGCTGTCGTTGCTTTCCTACCAGAGCTTGGGTCGGTAATTTCTTGTGTGAGGGTATGCAGATGCTGATAAAAGTAGAGAGGGAATGCTTTTCCCTTGTATTCATCAAGATAGTCCTGTGCGTGCCAACGCTCCCCGGGATCGAGGCGTATCATGCTGCTGATCAGAGAGCGAACATGAATATCATCAATTTTGCTTAAGAGAGCAAACGCTGGGTCGTATTCCTTCTTTCTATATTTGAACAGCTGGCTGAGCGTAAAAGTGGGAGTCTCCGTGAACAATTCAGCGAGGACGCAACCCAAGCTGAAGATGTCCATATTCCACTGTACGGTGTCTCGGTCGCTGTGCTGGTGGCCAGGGGCGACGAAACGTTCGGGCGCCAGGTAACACGTCCGCCTCGATGTAGTATCAAAGTAAAATGTGAAGTCTGCCGGGTTGTCCTCAGGGAGGTAGACTGGTTTGAAGGCTGACGAGAAGTCGGTGAGGTAAACCCAGCCCCAGGATGTGACCAGCACGTTCTCCGTTTTGATGTCGCCATGAAAGACGCCATGAGCGTGACAATCGCGAATGGCACACAGGAGCTGGAAGGCGATCCACTTTTTCTCGATGCCTTCCAGGAACGGGCGAATGCTCATGCGGTCGTAAAGAGAGCTGTGAATGAACTGTCTGACTAGGATACCGAAATTGCTCGTTTCCAGTACTCTTGAATAGGTCAAGACATTGGGAACGTTTTCGAGTATCCGCCGCTCCTTTTTGAGACCTGCTGCATATTTGCTGAAGGAAACCTTGGCACTCGACTTCATGCATACTTTGGCCACCACAATACCGCTCTTGTGCTGAGCTCGCACGGTTCTCAGAAATCGAGGACCACCCAGAGCCTTCTCAAATGTCAGATCAGAAAGTTCCGGCGTCTCTATGGCGCTTGGGCCAGCAGGTAATGTGGTGAGAGAGTATCCTTGACCCATCTTGAATCGATATCAGCGGTTCGCGCGATGCTCCACGACCAGGCTCAGGTGCCGAGGTTTGAAAGTGAAGATAGCGTCATTTGAGTGTCAAAATCAAGAACAGATGTGGCGCGCTGAGAGTTGCTACGTAAAACGCTTGTCGTGGGGCGGATCGTACAAGGTGTTCGTCACGCGACGTTTGATAGATGGCCGGCCGGTTGGCAGTTGTTGGTCTCGCGTAGCGTTGCTCTCCGTGAGATGCGGTTTAGGCTCCGGGCCGAGCCTAGTGCGGCTGAGCTCCAGCGCGAGCCGAACGTCATCGGAGTGAATTCCTACAGGCTTGACGGATCGTTGATCATCATCATCATGACGTTGTATGCAAATGGAAATGTGTGCACTTGAATTAAGTATTGATTTGGTATCTAATTTTCAATGGAACCCCCAATGCTTTGTTCAGAAGTGTAGTTCGTAACATTCATAAACGCGCTTCGCTTTTTCGTCAGAAACGTTGGAAACAGTTTACTGGGGACCGAAGGTGCCCTTCTTCTTGAGCTCGGCTTCCTCCTCTTCCTTGAGCTGCTGGTCGATCTTAGCGCCCTTGCTGGGCTCGTTGCCGTGGTTCTTGGCCTATGAAGTTGTTAGTTGTATGTTCAGAGGTGGTGATTTCGAATATGTATCACGTACAGGAAGGGTGGAGTCCTTCTTGCTCTCGGTCACCTCAGCAGGCTCGGGGGAAGGCTCCTTCTCGCGCTTCGACTCACGTGCGAGCTGGTTGGCGATGGTGCGCTCGTCCTCTGTATCATGAATCAGTATCGCGCTTTGCCAACAATTTTGATCAGTTCAAACATACTGGAGTCATTGGCCTTGTGAGAGTTCTCCTTGCCCTCGTGGAAGCGCTGGGCATCCTGCTCAGCCTTGAGGGTGGCATCGCTGACGGTGCGCTGTACAATGTTAATCGGGCGCACTAACAGTATCCATATCTTGTTCTCTTACCTGGTCACCAGCCTCGTAGGTGCTGCGGGATCCGACGTTAGACATGTTGAGAAGTTGTGTGAGGTGAAGATTGGTGGTTTCGTGGGTGCTTCGAGTGGATTGAAGAGTAATGGAGATGTTGTTGATAGTGAATAGAGGGGAAAGAGAGCACAAGACACGCGCAGAAGAACCTTTTGATGTGGTAGTGGGGTGCTCTCGATGTGATGTCATCAGGTACCTCATATCGATGATCGAATTCACATGGCGCCGCCGCGGTTGTACCGCCGATCATGCGCATCGCGGCGCCCAATGCTACAATCTAAAATACGCAATCAGCCCACTCAACCAAAACATCGGATTCTAGAAACCTCCATTCGCTACGACTCATTTGACAGGCGATGTCGTCAGGTACCTGACGTCTGTCATTGGTGTTTCGAATTCGCGCCCTGTCTGCCTGTCGAGCGTGGTCTCACCATACCATGCCCAAGTCTTCAGCAGGACACTGTCCGTACGCGCGCAGGTCCTGATGCATGTTGCGACTTTCACGCCATTACATCAACACAATCACTCTCTTGGATCATGGTAAATAGCATTGCCCTGATTGTCATGAAACATATTCAATAGTTTGAGATGAGCTTGCAAGATTTCGAAGTGCACGCGCTGTGTGATCGTTGTTTGCACTTTCTGCTCTGATAACAATAGGCACAGCTAAGCGCTCAGGCCGACGCTTAGATGTCACGAACGAACCAGATCTTTAGCCGAGTCTTGACTGTGTCGCTTGCGACATGCAGGCCTGCGGCACAGCGACAGGAGCATAACAAGAACAATCACACAATACCTGATGCAAAACTTCGCTCTACCATCAAAGGATGTTCTATGAAGCTCGAAAGACTTTTTGACACCCGTTGAGAAAATCTTGCGTTGCTGCAACCATATTCGGACAAAATGGTCAACAGCGAAGTGTTAAGCAGATGGGTTGCAGAATATCGCATTTGTCAGAAGAGCCCAAGCGACGCATGGCCTGCCGCGCATCGGACGACTTTCCAGCATGTCGAGTATTTGAGAAAGATCGATTCAGATGCCTACAGTGCTGGCATTTCCAGCGACTCGCATGAGCCATGGAAGCGACACAATATCAATAAAGCTGCAAATCTTACAGGAAAGTCGACATTGCTCAGCGAATCTTCAGCGAACGAAAGTGCATGGCGCCATGGCATCGAAGGCGTAATAGTGAAGAGGCTATCAGACGAAGTTTCTTGGTGCGTCTTGGGCAGGATGTGCCTACATTTGTCTGGGTATTGACTCGATACGTAGCCCGTCAATGTAGATACCGGCTGTGGAGGTCAGAGATTGAGTTCAATCGTGATGGGTCTGTACCGTGCGGTTCTGCCCATGAAATTCGCGACCGCGAAGTTTGCGCATGTCCCGTAGGAACTCGCCCGGAGGATCCGTACGATTCCCAAGACTTGCATTTGCTTCCGTAATGCTTGCGATGTGCTGACAAGAGTGCAGATATGAGGTCGAGCCAAGTCGTTTGTTTCAAGAGGTGATTGAAGGAGAAATAATACATGAACATCGCGGCAGAGTTCGACTGAGACAGAGACCAGATCGTATCATCGGTCTAAAAGAAACGGGATCCATTTCACTGCTTCTCGAGCAACCTGCACACTCATCGAATGACCATCAAGCGAACAAGATTCGAGACGTCGTTCAAACTACACCGTTCCAAAACGCAACCAAGCAGCAGGCTAAATCGATGATCTTCCCATTTTTGATCGTGGAAGCAAAGTCTCACAAAGCGCAGGAAAGCTTTTCAGACATACAAACTCAGACAGCACTGCCCATACGAACGCTCTTGGGCCTTCAATGGGATTTATGGAGCCACGATCAAGGCGCATCTGTGAATCCAGAGTCTCTCGTATGGTTTCTGGGTTACAGAGGTGGCGATTGGAAGATATATGCATGTTACAGGAGTAAGGACTTGACATTAAGTACTTCCTATGTGAGTTGGCACGAAAAAATCCCTCACGTTGGAAATCAACGAGCTCATAATAGGTGTAGACCATTCATCACCTCCAGAGTGGTGATTTGACGACCAAAGAAGGCGCTCTACGCCTCGTGTTGATCTTCGATTACATTGCAGACTGGGCCAGGGACTCACACAGGCCATCGGTGCTTGAACAGCTGACTTCATTGGCCACGGGGAAAGAATACCACCTTGTCGATTTGAGGCCTGACAGCGATGTCATGTCAGACAGCAAGACAGTTGCTCATCGAGCTTCCTTGGCAAACCAGAGCAGACGGATGAACGATACGGATGGCAGTACCGACAGCGAGTCGACAACTGCTGTGGAAGGATCCAGTGTCGACTTTTTGCACATTCCAACCAGTTCGTATGGTGTCATTCGGCAGGTTAAAAATGTGATCTTCCGATGCTCTGGCCTCCGCATCACTGATGGCAACATCGAAGATCTCCTGCCTTGCGGCTTGGGGGATCAATCGATTGGCGCATGTGCGAGAGAGCTTTTGCATCAGCTTACCAGATGGGAAGACATTATCGTCATTGATGCTGCTGACCTAGGCAACCTCGAAAAGATGTGGAGCGGTGCAGATACGTCAAGCTTTCACAAGTATAACAAGCCGACGGAATTCGAATTCTGTGTCAAGTTCCAATATCGGTGTTATATCGACCTCAACTGGAACATAATTCGAGAGCTAAGCTATCTAGCAGTCTCACCCGCAGCCCTGCTAGTACTCGTAAGACTTGGGTCAAGTCAACGGAAAGTGCGCGGCCTGCACTCGCTCTCAGAAAGGCTGCGCCGATGCTCCGGCACAGTATTGCGGGAGACCTTCGACTGCATTCGTTCTGGATCTTCGTGGCAAGTCCTGCGTGCCGCACTTTCCAGTACAGCATTCTACCTGCAGCCCGGGTTTGCGACGCATGAGCCTTCAGATCGTAGAGTGGCGTTTTTCTCTCTGGGATATGTACGCTCGACGAAGTTTTCAGGCTTTCTGCACAATCTCGGTGAAGAGTTCTCGAGTCGCCACCAATGCTATTCCGTTTGCAGTGTTTTGGCGACTCGTGACAACGAAGTCTTGATCGAGGGTCCGCCCCACGGTGACTTTAGCTGTCGTCGATGTCTAGCTAGTTGCCAGAATGCTTTCGCACTACGGAACTGGAACCCAGCACATTTTCCCTCCCGCTCGGCATGCGGCGCAATGCTTATTTCGGCATTGAGGCCAGAAGATATAGACAGAGAGCATCAAGATCGCCACGAACTGTGCCTCTACCTCTTTGAGGAATCTCCTGCACTGTTGGAGAGAACGCCGTTCTCAACCATCATCGAACGGCTTGCACAGGACGGTCAAATGTACCACACCATCCTCCAAAGGCTCTCAACACATGATGAGCGTCCGGATGGCGTCCTCTGGAATCTATCGTGGCCATATCGTAAGAGTACTAAGCGACAACAGTTCGACGTTGCCCGCTGGACCCATGATCTGGCTGAGTATGGCTCTCCTTTTGAACAGAAACTACCAAAGTCGTGGATGCATATCTGGGTACACCAGCAGATGTTGTTGTACTATTTGCGCACTGGTATGGGTTACGACGGTGCCGACGCGGCTTTGAGAGCTTTCAGAAACGAGTCAAGAAGGCTGTATTGCAGGCATCGCAAATTACCATTCAATACGCCTGACTTACCTTTATACTCAGTCCAGCTCTCAAGATTTTGGGCAAAGGTCAAGCAGGATGGAGACGATGATGACGGCATGTTAGACTAGGTGGACGGAACACACAGTACTATCTCATAAGTTTGCGCTTGCCTCGATGTCACATCATGCCAGTATCTCCAGAAGTAGGCACAGAATATGAATCTAAGCATTTTGGAGATTATAGAGGAGACTTGTTGAACTGAAGTCGTATCTTTCGCCTCCGTCAGTATTGCAAAAGCAGTTGCCGCTAAGACACCATGTGCAGACTTACGAATCGCAATCGCGCATCATAAGTCTAGGTACCAATCTCCGACGTGGCCGACAAAAATTCAAAAACATACAACAGGCGGGATTCCCAGATGGTCACCCACTCTAGTACTAGTCGCCCGGTTCAGTGCTTATGTATGGCAGAGCGGACGGGATGCCCAGTTTTCACTGACCTATGGTCGTATGTGCTCTTTATGGCGACAAATGGCTATATATTCGTCGTTTGCTGTACGTTCACTACTGAGGCAATATTATATCTATTCTATATCATCATCCGTGGACAGAAAAGGTCTCGAACGACGCTACTCTGGCTCCCATTATTTAAAGCCAGACACTCCCGATCAATAGCACCCAGGTATACAAAATCACAAATGCACCCCGCCAATACCGCCAACTGCCCAACTTCGTCCTCTCCAGGCGTTTCGACGACTCTTTCGGGTAAGCGATGCCAGTCTTCGGGTCGCGGTCCAGTAGTTCTTCTCGGTCCGGCACCGTAGGTGGGCAAATGGCATATGCCTGGGCTAATGATTAGTCAAAGCGGCAAAACACGATCTCAAAATGGTCATCTTACAAAAGGTGTCATCGCTGACACAGTAGCTTGCATCCAGAAAAGCGGCGGCCATCCCAGACGGGTAATGAGATAGATCAACTTGTCGTGGGTTGTCGTAGCGTTGCCGATGATGTAAGCGCTCTTGATGCGTTCCAGACCATCTGGTAGGAAGCAACGCAGGAAGGTCAAAGTCACGCCAGCTATAATGGCGAGGATGAAAAGGAGGTGTACCCATGCTAGTTGATGGACGACTACGATCCAAAGTCTGCGGGGCAGGGAGGCACGATTCTCTCTCGATCGCTCATCCATTGCCGAAGCGATCGAGCCGGTCGATGTGAAGCCTGTCTTTCTGCCTCCAAGTTTGGCTGGTAATATGAACGAGCGCACATATGCCAAGAAGACGTCTGCTCTAGAGTCAGCCAACATCCATGTAAACATTTCATGCAATCGTAGCTTACATGGCGAAATGAATTGTTCCAAGTCCGTATCGTATGACGGCAGTCGCACGTCAAATTGGTTGTTGATTCGACGCGCAATTATCGCCAACAAGATTTGGTGGATCCAACGACACAGCATATGCACCGAGACCAATCTGATCAGAATCTTGAGCTGTTGCATGTCTGACCACAGAACAAAAGGATATCCACAGAGAAGGGTGAACGGAAGAGCCAGGTAAATGAGTGCCAGAGGAGCCTGGACCAGGTGCTTTAAGTCGAAGCTCATACCAACAGCCCTTTGTCGCCAGGTCAGATGCTTGCCGACGGCGCCAAAGAGGCGTAGTTTGAACATCATCGCGGTTTGGACGTGTCCGACGAACTAAGAAGAAAATCAGTACCAGGTCGCAGATTATGGATTGACGGCACCCACCCATCTCGTCCGCTGCTTGACGTGCGCGTTGTACGACTCCGGCACAGAGCCATGCTGGAGTGACTCGGGGATAAAGCAAGTCTTCCAGCCAGCTCCCAGCATCCTGGCTGAGCAACAGACGTCTTCTGACAACGATTCGATAGGGAAGCCTCCGACTTCTTCGACAGCCGCGCGTCGCATAACGTATCCTGAGCCAAGACAGTCCGCATGGCCAAGAGAATCGTGGACAAGCTCCGTGACACCGCTGAATTGATGCATGGTTTGGATGAGAGGATCATTGGGAGGGCAATCGTAGAAGGTCTGCCACAAAGGTTGTCAGTCACCAGATTATGCTGAAGCCATCTCGTAGCTGTCTAGTCTTACCTGAGGTGGGCACGCCATGGCCATCTTTGGATCGTTGACCATATGAGGCAGTAGGGCTCGCAAAATGTGGCGTTCGGGTATCATATCTGCATCTATGCCAACAATGTATTCGGAAGCTTGGAAAGTCCCCGAAGTATCTGCCAGCTCATAGACGTTGAATGATAAAGGCTCCGCAAGTGGCTTAGGCATTTCGTCCACGTCTGAGTCCATACCGATCAATGTTGCCGCTGATGACTTCTTCGATGGGAATGTAGGTTCAGACAGTCCTGCTGGAGAACTAGCGTTCGTCCGCCACGATTGGTTCGCTAAGGCTTTCGAGAACCGAAGGGCATGGTTGAGATTTCCTGCTTTGTAATCTTTGACTGGTGGCTTTTCGCGGGCAGTATATATCAGTTTTGGACCGATCAGATCTAGACCTTCCACAGCAGTCCGTAACTCATCTGATCTAGCATCGTCACTCAAGAAGACACGATAACGCTCTGGCGGGTAGTCGATGTTGCAAGCTGCTCTCACGGTATCGAGCAAGACGTCAAGGTCCTCGCCGCAGCATGTTATGATGACGTCGACCGTAGGGACATCTTGCGGGTCAATCCATGAAAGGCTGAGTTTTGGTCGCTTTGGTTGCCGGAAAGCTATGCTTCGGAGAAGTACAGGAAGCTGAGTAGGTGCTGCGACGAGTACGATGTCAGATCCGGACGTTCAATACTTGGGCAAAAAGACACGAACCGAAGATGAGGAATTCCACAGCCAGGAAGAACCAGGCAAGTCCCAATGCATTGGCGGGCTGAATCGTCTGCTGAGCAATAACGAGGCAGTATATGCGGTAAGCGAAGTATGCAGTAAAGGTCAAAAAGCTCAGCATAGCCGTTGGTGGCATGAACATCCAGGCATGTTTGTCAAGCGCCATGGTGGTGTGATAGGGCCTGTGGAAGATCGCTCACAGTCCGCGGAGATTCCTCCAGATGTCATTGCAGCAAGAAGATTGTTTTCATACCCTATACACATGGGATTGGCAGCGTGGATCGAGCATCATTGTGTTAGCTAGGTGGGGTCTCAATAATTATGTCTTACCTGCAACACTACTCACTACGGCGCGGCAACGTTTCTTCGGTATGCTACGAACCATACTATAAGTAAATTCCACGCCGAGAGTATTGAACAACGATCGTGCATCGCCAGCCGCTTGCGACACGGTACGTCTTTGGACACACCGGCGATACTAATGCCATCTGGATATCTCTCAGGATCTTATACACCAGCGTGTGTGCGAGGCAATCGGGTTGTTTGCATGATCTTGCATCACGCGTTGCCATGCGCGCACCAGAGCCCTATGGAGTCTCACTTCCCAATGTGGTCAGATCAGACCAATTGCCACGACGAGTCATGCTGACGATAAGTGCGGTGTCTCCAGATTCGAGTGATGTGCAATGCCGAGCCGGATGTAAAGGCTTGGTTATCCAGAACGGACAAGTCTTGAAGTGAGACAGGATGTTGCTTGAGACGTGGGACGTCCCCATGGTGAAGCGTGGGGAGGTGAGATCTGCTGGAGCCAAGACGATGCCGGAGAGATTGGGGCGTCGTCAGCCCTGCGAACCCTTGGAGGATGCATGGCAACAGCAACATGAACTCTGTTTCACCGTCTTCACATTTAGAATTACTGTTCACACACTTACTCTGTACTCGCATAATGTACTCTCTTCATGTGTAGGACTCTCGGATGTGGTATCAAGAGAACATACATCGGGCCATGCGGACGAAGACGCACGATCTCCTTGCCAGTAATAATACGAGCGGGCTGAAGTATTTCCAACACTGCGTCTTTCCCCTACCATAACAAGTCACATCTCGCTGCTTCTCTTTCAAAACGGCGCCCTTCCGCCGCCGTCTGATTATGCGCCGCCGGCTTCTACCACTCGCTTTAGGAGCCGGCATAAGCATCCTGCTGATTTTCTTTATCTACTTCCAGGATGTCTCCTGGAGCGCTTTGCCGCAGACGGTAGGCCTCGGTGCGAACAATGGCCCCTCAGAAGAAGACATTGCGACTGGCAAAAACATCCTACCCGACTTGCGTACTGGTGCGCCAAATCCAGAAAAGCCGTACAAAGACGAAGACCTCAGCAAGCCGGGCGCACATCTCGAGTCGCCCTACCCTATCGGTGAAACCAAGCCACCTGGAAGCAGCTATACCAAGAAGTTGGTGCTGGCTAGTATGCAAGAGGAGGATACATCATGGGTTGAAACAGAGTTAGCGGACATATTGGAACCCGCTGGCCAACTGAGCCACGCCATATACGTTGTGGACAACAGATCGGCACCATTGCACACTCCCAAGAATAAAGGCCACGAAGTCATGGTATATTTGAGCTACATCATAGACTTCTACGACGACCTGCCTGATGTCTCTATATTCATGCACGCGCACCGTTTCGCATGGCACAATAATTTGCTGCTTGACACGGACGCTGCTGAGATGGTCCGCCGGCTCAGTCCTGAACACGTCACTCGCTTAGGCTACATGAATCTGCGCTGCCATTGGGATCCTGGATGTCCAGCCTGGTTACACCCTGGTGCTATCGAGCCCAACAACGTCAAGAAGGAGGAACATCTAATAGCGGCTGCTTGGACGCAACTGTTCCCTCTTGACCCAATTCCTACTGTTCTTGCGCAACCTTGCTGCGCTCAATTTGCAGTCAGCCGCGAACGCATTCGAGCGACCCCAAAGCAGCGCTACGTATACTTTCGTGACTGGGTGCAACGTACGGAACTCACAGACTACCTTTCTGGTCGTGTCTTCGAGTACATCTGGCAGTACATCTTCAGCTCTGCTCCGACGCACTGTCCCTCTATGAATTCGTGCTACTGCGACGGGTATGGTGTCTGCTTCGGTGGCTACGATATCTTCAACGACTTCTTCAAACTGCGGTACGAGATGAATGAGTTCAAATACGAACTGCAGGAATGGTGGAGGAAGTCAGACCGCATCGAGGAGCTGAAGAAGCACACCGCGGAGGGCAAGATGCTCCCAGAGGATGCCGAGGTTGACTTTCCAGAGCACGGTAGAGATGCCTGGCTCGAGGCGAAAATCGCAGAAATGCACGCCGAGCTGGAGAGGAGGAAAGCGGCTGCCATTGAGCGTGGAAATGACCCAGCCAACCGGGCGATGGAATCTGGTAGACGGTGGAAGGAAGGTGACGGCTTCTGATTCATTTTGAGTACATCAATTGGACAGTCCGACATACTTGGGTGTACCTATATAATACATGATCACAATAAGACCTTTCACCCAGTTTCCGGTACGCGAAGGCTCAAAATCCACCATACTGCACCCCAATGGACTTCTCGACTCAAATGTGCTAGGCGACTGGTCTCGTTGGAAACTCACAGGCGACTATTAGCGCATACACGACAGCCGCTACGAAGATATCTCCATATGCTCGGCCGAGTACTGAGTATATGCGGATGCGGTGATATGGACCCAGGTGGATCGAAGCCCTATTGCAACTCCACTGCGGGACCCGGCTCGAACAAGCCTTGGGCGGGCGACGCTGACTACACATTTTTTGTAGCAAAGACGAACTTCACATGGACTTCACGTTGTACAAACGCATCAGTCGAGTAACACCTGCACATGAATAATGGCAAGGACAGTCGCGATGATTCTGTTTGGCCAGACACACATGCCTTCGCGTTTGTCAGCGATGTTCTGAATGTACCACCATCACGCAATATGACGATACAGCCATCTTGCCATGGTTATGTCCGCTCTTTAACAATAATCAAGCTCCAAGGATTATCGATAATGCTCCGGCAGCAAGAACGCGAAACCGAGCACACAGAGTGTCCTGCGACGAATTTCCTCAACTCGTGTCAAGCGAAGTTGCCAAACCTCAAGGGTTTCGGTGTTCGGCCATATGGACCTTCGGGCTTAGCGATGTCCGAAAAAGCGGCTCTAAACTCATTTCAACTCATCATCATCTCTGGCTGCATATTAAACGGCTTGGCCCCTTTCCAGCTGAATCTTGTGCTACCATCGAGTGAATTCTATCAGCAGACATCTACACAGCGCTTTGTCCACCCTCGCGTGTTGCGACACAAATATTCCCGATATACCAACCAAAGGCAGGACATTTGGACTACTGTACTACGATCGCCACCGCCAAGCTCCCTTGGCTGAAGCTTGAAGATCGTCATGGCTGCCGAGGCAACCCATCAACAACATGGAGACGCGCCCATAGCGTCGTCCTTCGACGCCAAGCCATCGGATGAGATGTCTTCGTCGAATATGACTGACGGAGAGTCTGATGAGAAGGCGGTTGCGGATGCAGAGGCTGGTATTCCACCACAGAAACCTGCGGGTGGGCCTCCTGGTGGCCCGCCTCCGAACGGCGGAACTACTGCATGGTTACAGGTTCTAGGTGGCTTCTTCCTGTTCTTCAACACATGGGTATGTCTTACGTCTTACTATTCGATATCACTGCTCGGATCACAATGCCGAACTCTTTGTCTGCCCTGCTAGTGATCGTGAAAGACCTATCATTAACGTCACTATAGGGTATCTTGAACACCTTCGGTGTGTTCCAAACTTACTATGAATCGGGCGTCCTCTTCCAGGAAACATCGTCAAATATCTCGTGGATAGGATCGGTACAGTAAGATAGACCTCACTGCCTCGCATTAAGAAACCATCTGACCAATGCGATAGATCAGTATGCCTGCTTCTCATCGGTGCCTGCACCGGTCCAGTCTTTGATCGTGGATACCTGCGAGTTCTACTGGTCGCCGGTAGCTTTTTCGTTGTCTTCGGCTTCATGATGCTCAGTATCTGCAAAGAGTTCTGGCAGGCAATGCTGGCCCAAGGCTTCTGCATTGGACTTGGTGGCGGCATGCTCTTCGTTCCTTCAGTGGCCATTTTGCCTACCTACTTCAGCACGAAGATTGGGTTGGCCATCGGACTTGCAGCTTCCGGTTCTAGCATGGGAGGTGAGTTGACCTATAACATCCTGTCTCTTCGACACCTATTGATCATCCTGCAGGTATTATCTACCCTATTGTCTTCTACCGCCTGCTGCCGCAGATCGGCTTTGGCTGGTCTGTCCGTGTCCTGGGTTTCATGGCTCTGGCAACGCTGCTCATTCCCATCTTCGTCATAAAGCAGCGCGTGCAACCGCCTAAGGCCCGATCACTTCTCGACAAGACTGTCTTCTCCGACATTCCCTTCATGACCTTTGTCCTTGGTGCCATGATTGGCTTCATCGGTCTATACGTCGAGCTCTTCTATGTCTCGTTTTTCGGACAAGCGACTGGCATTACCGACTCTTCAATGTCATTCTACCTCGTACCCATCCTGAACGCCGGTTCAGTCTTCGGGCGTACCCTACCAAATATTCTTTCCGACAAGATCGGACCTTTAAACGTCATCATCCCAGGCGCCTTCGTCTGCGCAATCCTCGTCTTCTGCAACATCGCCGTTGACAACCTGGGTGGCATCGTAGTTCAGGCATTGCTCTTCGGCTTCTTCTCTGGAATCTTCATCGCACTTCCGCCAGTCTGCTTCTTCAGCTTGACTGCAGACAAGACCAAACTCGGAACGCGTCTCGGTATGGGCTTTGCCGTCATTGCTCTAGGCGTACTTGCTGGTGGCCCAGGAGGCGGAGGAATCTTGCAAGCTGATCCCGAAAACCTGAACTGGACGGGAACTTGGGCTTACAGTGGCGCGACACTGCTGGCAGCTGGTCTCATTTTCTTCGTCGTGCGCTTCCTCAAGGTCGGCATGAAGCTATCTGTTAAGGTGTAGGGATAATGAGGGATAATTAAAAATGCAAGATATAGCAAGCCATGTATTTTCTAGCGTAGCGCGAAATTGATAGACACCTTGTAATTCTAGATACCCTTTCTTTATATAGGCAAGCCCTAAATGTCTGCAGCATAGACTTTTTGGTCCCTTGTGCAACGGCCACTAATCACAAATGCATCGCGAGGTATCTGATGAGCATCGGATATGGCGCTGTGCGATGAGCACGATACGAACCGTAAGCATTGGTTGTAGCTTGTAGCCTTCTTTCCACACCAAGAAAAGGTGTACTGTATGTGCGAGGGCCTGCCTGGCTTTACATTGCGCCAAGATCCGCATTTACTTGCTGAGTAATTAGTTTCCCAGAAGAGGCATCTGTAGTAATCTTGACTTCATCTGATCCATGAAGCGTGCAAATTGACACAAATTGCAAGCAATGACGAGTCGCTTGTGGTGACACCACGTGTTTTTGAAGGCCGCTCAACGCCTCTCACATCAAGTTGCACGCCACTTGGCTGCGCGATGTGCCAATTTGCATTATCACTGTGCTAGCGATACTTTGGTCATGAGATCTTCACATGGTTCTCCACAAAAGTCTGCCGATCTCTGCTCCGGGCGCCATTCGGATGAACTACGTGTGGATCTGGCGAATCATCGGCCCTGGATGCGAGTCAGCATTCGAACTTCACAAACTGACTCCTTTTCCGGTGCTCTCAAGGAAACAGTCGCAACCTTGTGCCATACTACGAGCCGTGTTGCGTGTTGAACAGCAAGACCTGGCGTTGTTGAGATGCGACGTGACTTTACACCTGCATACAGTGGTGGGCAGCTACCGGACGAGCGAACTCGTGGAGCATACGCATTATCCGATATCCGGACAGCATTTCAGCTTGTATACGCTTGTTGACACCAAAGTCGTCTGATTCGCCGCTTGTAAAGCCCGTTTGTGGATCACGTCCTAATCTTACTCTAGCATTTATCAAGGTTGGCTAAATCGTCTTTAGTGCTTCACCCTGTTCAAACGCTGCGTACACCGTAGAGCACGTTGGCAAATACTGCGATAATCGCACCCTGGCGCGCCTGGAGTATAGCTCTTGAGATGCTCAAAGTACTGATTCGAGAAACCGAGCGTGTGGGTTGGATACTGCGTTAGGCTGAGTACCTGCCGTACTATACATGCACAGGCTTGCCAACATACTCAAGTACATCCTAGGCCCAGTCCAGTCATGGGCTCTTTTCCCGGCGTATCGGGTCGGAGACGATGACCGCACCCCAGGATACATGCAGGGTTCCTGCAGGTTCGAATATCACATTATTGATACGCTTGGACGGCAAAGCGCTACCACTCCGCGCGGCAACCGGTCTGTCGGTCTGCAGGAAATCACCCCAAGCGATTGGCATTCGTCAGACTCACAGTCTTCAGCCTGCCACACTACTCATTACTCGTGGTCCTGATGATCTCTAGCTACGCTCGACCTCCCCTTGGACAGTGCACAAACGGCTGACAGACACATAAGGACTCTATATCGTTTCCATCGCAAAATGCTCCCGTGTCGCTCCACTTCTGAGTCTCCTTCTTTGTTCTTTCCAACGTTCCTTTCCTAGTCCTACAGCAGCCATGAAGCTCGCGACGTTCTCGATACTCGCCGGCTCTGCGGCTGCTTTCCCAGCCTTATTGAATCTTGATGGGAAAGGCCCACTGCTCGACCTACACAGCAAGAAAGCACTGCTTAACTTGGGCGGTGGGGATGGCTTGCTTGGTCTAACTGGCAAGGGTGGACTACTTGACCTCTCTGGATTATCAAACCTCACGGTAGCCGACGTCAATGAACAGAACGCCAAAGCCAATGTCTGGCCGGCAGCCGACCCAGCTACTTGTCCATTCAACAAGAACCACAAGCCTGCTGCGGCCTGGAACCCGGATTTCCCTTATAGTCATGCAAAGGGTGGTCTTCCTGGAAATGGCAAAGGTGGTTACCAAGTCCCTGCTCCTGGTGACGAAGACCACAAGTTCATCCAACCCGGACCTGATGATATCCGCGGCCCGTAAGTCATGGCGCTACATTCCATTATGCTGCCGATTGCTAAGTACTATGCCAGTTGCCCCGGTATGAACATGCTCGCAAACCACGGCTTCATCGCTCGTGATGGCATCACGAACTTCGCAGAAGCGGTCGACGCATGCCAGAACGTATTCAACATGGAATGGGACCTTGCCGTCGTCATCACCCTCATCGCGACCGTACTCGGAGACGGCGATGCCATAACACAGAAATTCTCTATTGGATGCGATGCCACCTCTCGCACAGCAGCTGTCGACCTCAAGCTCCTCTCCGGCGCCCAGCCAGGCCTCAATGGACACGGCAATTTCGAAGTCGACGGATCGGTCAGCCGCAATGATTACTTCACCAGCGAAGGCGACGTGTTCACTCTGAACGGTACCCTGTTCGCGCAAATGGTCGAAACCACCGACGGCAAGTTCACCAAGTCTGGCATCTCCAAGCTCAAACACCTGCGCTGGCAGCAGTCTCAAAGGGAGAACCCCAACTTCTTCTACGGACCCATCGGCCTTATCTCTTATGCCGCCTCGGCCTTCCTCCCCGAACTCTACGGCGATGGCGAGTCAGCCTCCACTGAGACGATCGCCACGTTCTTCGGTGTAGGCCAAGGCGAGGACGGCTCCTGGAACTACGGCCACAACGAGTCCATTCCCGCCGAGTGGTACGCCCGTGAGACCCCATACGGCCTGACCGGTGTGGTGAAGAATCTGCTCGCAATGTACTTGGAGAACCCGGTGCTGTTCGGAGGCAACACAGCGGAAGGCCACTTCGACGGCCTTGACTTCGGCGCCATCAAAGAAGGCAAGCTCGACGTCGACATCAGTATCAACAACGCTCTCTGTCTCGTCTACCAACTTCTCGCCTGGCCAATCCCCGGCCCGGCAAACGGCGTCCTCGATATTGGCAAGGACGCCGTCGCACTCATTACTTCTACCGTTGGTAAAACTATCGCGGATTTTGGCTGCCCGGCACCTTTGAACGCTTCGTAAAAGAAGACAAAAAGCCCATCGCAGCACACAGACACGACGAAATGTCGCAACACTCTCTCTTCTTGTCTTTTTCAAACTCGACGCCAGCGCCGATGTATATTTTTCTATAATCCTACAAACTTCTCAGATACCCAAGTCTATCGTTCTTCGCTTCGCAGCCAATTCCTCGTTCAATTTGCGCGCGCCAAATCAACAAGTTGGCGAGCAGCCAACTAGTGATATGACGACACTCCATCATGAACGACTCTAAGCCTCGGTGATGTCGGACTCGCTGTAGATGCAAGCATCGCTAGGGCCAGAGCTGACCTTCTCGGGCTCAACATCGTTGTCATCAGTGCCAGTGTACTCGTCGCAGATCTCCTTGACGCCGCTGACTTTGATGTTGGAGAAAGTGGCAGTGTCGCCGTAGTTCGAGTTGATACCTGTCCACGCGGTTAGTACACATATCTTGCACACCACAATCGCTCACTACTTACCAGCAAGAGTCTTGCCCTCAGAAGCAGTGATGTCAGAGAAGACGACGTGGCGCTCAGCCTGAGTCTTGCAGTTGCCGCAGCTCCTGTAGAGCTTGCCGAAGTTGTCGACGGTGAATCCGGACACTTCCATGGTGCCGCCGCCGTTGTGCTGCAGGACCTTGTCCTCAGCGCCGAAAGCACCGCCGCCAGAGATGGTAGTGGTCTCGCCGGACTCCTGCTTCTTGATGGTGAAGGCGTCCTCGCACACAGCGGACCACCAGACGTTGGTCAGCTTGCAGGCGCCCATGCAGTGGACACCCTCAATCTGGTTGGGGCCGATGATGACGTTGGAGAGCGAGGCGCCGGCCTGTCGTGCGTTAGTGTGTTACTGATTGCATCGTATCCAAGTCTTTGCTTACCTCAAGGATGAAGACAGCATCGCTGTCACCGCCCTCAGCCTGACCAGTGCAGGACACACCACGGTCGTAGACGAACATGCCGCCATCGAAGCTGTCGCCAGCAGCAATGGTCTGCACGGCGTCAAGAGCAGAAGTGCCGGAAGAGGCAGGGATGCTGCCACCAGAGGAAGAGGCCTCCTTCAAGGTAGCAGAAGCAGTGGTCAGCGGAGCACTGCTGGCGGCAGAGGCGCTGGTAGGACCAGAGCTAGACCCGCTGCTGTTGCTGGGGCTGTCGTTGGAGGAGACCTCCTGGCCCTGACCCCATTGAGCCCAAGGGTTGTTGCCAGAGGGCCATTGTCTGCGCTGGACGCGAGCGTTGGCGCCGAGGGCCAGAGCCAAGATTGCGAGCTGAGTGTACTGCATTTTGACTGTAGTGGAGATACGAAGGATGTTGAGTTGGAAGAATTGACTTGGCTTAGAGAACGGATGTAGGACGAAGAACTAGAAGCGACCTGTCGCTTGCTGAGTCGATTGAGCGAATGAATGAATAGACTTGATGGAAAGAAGATCGTATGTATAGCTTAAAAACAAAAAGTAGTACACAGACGAAAAACCAACACCTCTTATATAAAGCCAGAATAGGGCCAATCCTGCGACACGCTGAAGCCCAAGTCGTCTATTGCGTACAGGAGAAAACAAGACCTATCCGGCCCTCATTGTCGATCGAACGGAATTCAAGCGCTTCGCCATATAAAGTCGCCCCATCACAATCGCCAGAACACCGGAAGGGACCACAGCGTAGTCTTGAAACGCATTGGCAAAAGCTTGGTATGTCAAGATAGTGGAACCACGTGTGGACGCAAACGACCAAAAGCCTCCCAGCCCCCAGCTAGAACGCCAGGAGCGCGTGTCGATACTCTTGGCAGTGGCATGCCCTATAGTGCAAAGACAGATGGACTGAGATCTGGGTCTGTGATCATGGCTGTGCAAAAGCTCGGTCGGATAGTTGTTGAGGTCGATCTGCTGTCTGCGTGTTTCAGACGCTGCCCGAAGACGGCATTTGCTCCGTGAAGTAGCACCCCGAGTTCATCTATCTGTTGCTGATGCGCGATTCAGCTAAATCTGCAGAGTGGTTCACCTGACTCAGGAATGATCCCGTGTATAACGACGGAAGACTCCGCCTGTAAGTCGACGATCTCAATACGACGTGAATGCATGGGTTTGAAGAAAGCACGTCGGACAGCTCACAAGAACAATCTTAATTGAATACGAAAAAAATCCTTCTTCATTGTACAACTTCCCAACCCCACAATCATCCATCCAAGAAAAATCTACAACCCAAACGCATCCACCTCCCTATTCCTCCTGACTCCACTGCAAAACCTTCTGACAAGCCTCGATATCCTTAATAGTACCATTGAAAGCCTCCGTAACAGCCGTGACAACCAGATTGCGATTCCAGAGCTCTCGCGTAGTGTAAATGGCATCCATGATGCTAGCATTGACCTGCTCAAGCTGCTCGACCGTGAGACCCGACGAGCGCGCGACGAGCTCTTTGTGCAGCATTTCGGTGAACCCGTCGTCAATCACGTAAGTGCCCGGCGCCTGCGCCTGCTCTTCTGGCGTGTTGGAGTTCAGCAGGTTGTGGATCGAGGCGCGGTGGGGAGGTGGAGCCATGGGCTGGGAGGACTGGGAGGCGACGTCTTGCGAGGATTGGAAGTGGATCTCCTGCGTGTTCTCGAGCTGGCTGCCGCCGCTTATGGGGGGCGCAGCGGAGAAGTCGGGATGGTCTGCGCCGTGGCGTGTGCCGTTTGACAGTTGTGTATTGTGCGAGTATGGGCCGCTGCTCCCGTTGCTGCGATCACTGGTTTTCTGTCCGGAAGTGGTAGTTGAAGCGCTGTTCTGGTATTCGTTGAGCTGCGATCCATGCGCAAGCTGCGTGTATGCACTCTTCTGGGAGCGCTGTCCTTGTGTGTTCTGCTGGCTAAAGGCCTGAGGGTGCGCAGACTCATGGGGACTGGCATCATACATCTCCGAGTCATCATGTGGTTTTGAGGGTGCTGCTGAGCCATTGGTCTGGTTTGATGTGCCATTGGTGTTGCTCCAGTCGTTTGATGTCGGACTTGGTCCTGGCAGCCTACTAGGCGTGACCGGGAAATGTGGTCGAACTCCAGGAACCTCCTGGCCAAGCATGATTGGGCCAGATCCTTCAATCGTCGAGTGCGACATATGCTGAGGAGGCACATTCGGTACAATGATCGGCACATGCTCGCCTCTCTGCTTAGCTTCTGCGACTTTGCGCAGACGCTCGCGCTCCCTCTCTTGCTCACGTTCGTAGAGTGCCTCGCACTCAGCCATGAGAGCGGCATTAGCTTCCGTCAACATAGCCATGTCGACATCGACATTTGTGAGCAACTCATTTGCTTTGAGCGTACGGACTTGATTTTCCATAGTCTTTGCGTCTTTGGTAAGAGTCTTGATATCCGCAAGGAAGTCTTTTGGACGTTTGTAGTATCCGTTGGAAAGACGCTGCTCTAGGACTGCGGTGTTCAGGTTGTAGTAGAACTTCCCTGAAGCAGTTTCGCGCAATCCTTGCACGCCTCTCTCGTCTGCATCGACCTCGTAAGGGCGAAAGAGAGCTTGCTCCTGGCGTTGCTCTTCGCTTAGATCGGTCGAGAGGACATTGGGGTCTTGCTCATCATAGAGGTATCGAATGACGGAATCGTCAATTGGCGAGGCGGCAAAAATGCGATATTTCCTGATCTGATCCATCACGGGCTGGAGATGGATCTTCAATTTGTTCAAAGTCAATCGGTCTTTCTTCCTTTGAGCCTTCACTTGTGCTTTGGAAAGCTCAACAGGCGCAGGAGGAGGCGTTGGAGCGACAGGTAGATCAATGAGCTTTCTGCGCTTGCGTTTTGTTGGGTCTGGGAACTCATTTGGAGTTTTCCGCACCATGTCGATGATCTGATTGAAAAATTCTCCGCGTTCAATCGCACTGGGTCGAGTCAAATCGTACTGGTTCTTCAGCGAGTAACCGAAAAGGTCACGCAGCATAGCAGGGTCTGGCCGGTGGTCTTCGTTTTGAAGCTCCATGTAGCCTAGCAGAAGAACAGGCTCACTAGGTTGGATGCCGCGCAGCAGACCAGTGAAAGTCCTGATGGCTGCTTCGGTCAGAGTGTGGTACCAAGTATCGACGTCGGGAATGTAAATAATGCTTGGTTTGTGGCGTTTGACTTCTTCGAACAATTGGATGATGGCGGCTTCGGGAGACTGCAATCGCATTAGTTTCAGGCTCTTGAGTCCAGATTGGTTGAGGTACGCACCCTTGTGGTGTCTGACATCAAAATGCTCAGACCCATGTTCTGTACATGCAAACCCTCAAGCTTGCTCAACACAGCACCGCCCAAATAGCTCTGACCCATGCCTTGCAATCCCTTAATCAGCAGCCTTGGCCTGAAGATGCGAGACGACTCGAAATGCCTCTGCATATTCTCGCGCTCAAACCCGTGCTCGTCATCACGGTCATCGTACATGGCTTCCTCAAGAGCTGTAGCTTTCCTCTTCCTAGGAATCGCTTTGTCGATCGCGGCCGTAATATCTTCGAGAGGCTTCCTCAGCAAAGGCTCGATATCCTTCTTCAGCGGCACCGCACCTGAAGTCGCCGATCGCTCACTCGAGGGCACAATCTTGTCAACCGAAAGCATGAAGTCTTTCGCCAAGACCTTGATCTGTGCAGGATCAATGATGAGTTTCTTCTCACTCTGGTAAATTTGTGGGAAAGTGCCTTGCACAGCATTCAACGCAGCCTCGGTACAGAGTGCACGAAGATCAGCGCCACCGTATCCCTTCGTCTGTTCGGCGAGTTTGTCCTTGAATTCGCTAGCAAGCGGGGGGTCCCAGCCCTTAGTATGGATGTCGAGGATGGCGCGCCTAGCTTCTTGGTTGGGAAGCGGGAAGTAGAACTCTCTGTCGAAGCGACCTGGACGACGAAGAGCTGGGTCGACAGAGTCTGGTCTGTTTGTTGCACCAATAACAATGACCTGACCTCTTCCGTCCATACCATCCATGAGTGCCAGTAGTGTCGATACAATAGAAGCGTGAATCTGATCCTGTTTGCTCGATCGAACTGGCGCGAGACCGTCGATCTCATCGAAGAAGATGATACTTGGTTGATTCTTTCTGGCCTCCTCAAAAAGAAGACGAAGCTGCTTCTCAGCTTCACCAACCCACTTACTGAGCGCATCTGCACCTTTGCGCACGTAGAATGTGACCTTCTTGCCATGGGAGCCAACGCTTGATGCGAGTGCACGAGCAAGCATCGTTTTACCCGTACCCGGAGGTCCATGGAATAGAACGCCTCGTGGTGGCGTGACATGGAATCGCGAGTAGATCTCAGGATAAAGCAAAGGCAACATGCACATCTCTTTCAGACGTTCGATGTGACCTCCCAGGCCTCCCACACTGTCGAAGTTGATGTTGGGATCAACACCAAGAGGATCTGCATCCGCGAGTGACTGCTTATCCTTCACCCTGCCGAGATCAGGAGGTCCACCGCCAGGACCGGTAAGTGCACTCTGTGGTTGCATGGGCTTGATTGGTGTCATTCCAGTCGCACCACCAAACCCTTGCGCTCCTCTTTCGTCGTCACTGCTGTCAGAGTCGGCGCCACCAGCCATCTCATGCTTTTCCGGACCACCAAGCACAGGCTTGGGGCCAGAGAAGCCACCGAAGGGACCGGTCGTCGAGAACAAACTCCTGTAGCCTTCCCTATCAGCCCGAGCTCTCCTGGGCTTTGGTGCGGCTGCTTGCTGTGATCCCATAAGTTGATACTCGCCAGGCTCTTCGAGTGCAAGGTCATTGTTGTTGACTTCGGCCAAGGTCTTCATGCGGTAATCGATCTTCTCCTTTCTGGCGCGCAGGGACTTCTTGGCCTCGTAGGTGATGGCCGAGGGTTTGTTTCTTCTGTTCTCACGCCTTTTCCGTTTCTCGTCATCTTCCAGATCAGCCGCCTCGTCTGCAATCTCGTCAGGGTCCAGGTCGGACTCGGATTCAGACGATTGCCGTCGTGACTTGCTTCCAGCCTTGGACTTATTGCGCCCTGATCGTCTGGCACCACTTGCTCTGCTGTCTGGACGAGTGGCTCGCACAGAGTCGTCTCCACTAGAGATAGCCACATCCGCATCGTCTTCGCCCTCCGCATCAGGCTCAAAGTCGCTGATTTCGCCCGCTGGCTTGCGGTTATTTGTGAGGCCACGCCTAGGTCTTCTCGTCTCTTCTTGCGCAGGAGCTGGAGTAGAGGCCTGACGGCGTGTGCGCAGTCTGGTGTTGATCTTCGAGACGGGCGCATCGTCCTCATCTTCCTGTGACTCTTCGACCACTTGCTCCATTTGTATGTCCTCATCTTCTTCCTCTGCTGGTTCCGCAAAAGTGTATCCTGTCGTACCCTCTCCTGTCTCCTGATCTCCCGCAGCAGCAGCTTGCAGTTGTGAAATCAGCTTCGCTTGTCCCTGAGGCGCTGTGACTTCTTGCGAAGCTTCTTGTGACTCTTCCAAGATCGCGCTAGGCATGCTGGGCAGACCCTTGGTTCCTCTGGTTGGTCGTCGGCTAGCACCCAAATCAGGCTCAGGAGTGGCAGTGCCACGTCGAGATCTGAGACCGCGCTCGCCTGACGTAGGCAGTGACTGCAGTGGTGCTTCGTCTGAGTGTGAAATGCGACTACTCCTACGGGTGCCTAGCCCGCTTCCAATGCTTGGGGTCGTTGCGCGCACATTTGTGGTCTTGCTGCCTGTGCGAGACCTCATAGTGCGCGCGCTTGGATTGTGGGCATCGGACGGCGGCATGTCCGCGAACAAACTGGGTACCTTCAGCTTGACAATTCGGTGTTCAGGTGAGGGCGAGCGTCTGGACCTTTTGATAGGAGATGCAGTCGAGTCCGGGCTGCCTACACTTTCGATGTCGTCTTCGCTCGGCTCCTCGTACTTCACGGCCTTCTTCGCGGCGCTTCTGACGCCTCTCCCTGTCCTCGGATTGCGCTCTACCTCTTCCTCCTCTTCCTCTTCGGCAAAGCTTTCTTCCTCTTGATCACTACTCGCGTCGCTATCGAGCTCGATGTCTTCTTCCGAGTCGCCGTAAGTTTGTCTCTTCGCGCGTTTCTTGGCGGGTCGTGATGATGCGCCTTTCGACTTGCGCGATCTGGAGGACTTCTGAGGGCGTCTGGGGGACGAGGCTTCAGCGCCGTAGTCGAGATCGTCCGAGTCGGATTGATTGGGATCGAAGTCCTCAATCTTGCGCTTGTATCGACTCATGGGTACAGTTGTTGTAGATCGATCGTTGTCTCAACAAACGTCGTACTCGACGTTCTTCGTGCTGCGCGATAGTCGCGTGGCAGAACAATTATGTATGGCGATGCTATCGTGTCGTTGGAAGAGCGTATGCGATCACTCCTCTTCATACGGGCGCATCGGCAGCGCGTCTCCTAGCCCGGACAGCCACGGCGGTACAGTGCATCCGCGAAAGTGTCACGTGCGGTGAATGATGGCTCGTCGGCTTTGATACAAATGCGAGTGATGTTTCCAAGCAGCAGACTATGCAAGAACACGCGGTGAATGGCCGCTAGAGGGGGGCGAGGTGGTTTGTGGTGGGTGTTGGGCGACGTTCGCTCGCTCGCTGCGGACAAGCCGAGCAGGGCGCCGCGCTGACCCCGGTTTGATATTACCAAGACCACTAGCGCGCAACGCAGCCTTCGGAACTTTGGCACAGGGACAAGAGCCAATTCACGCACAACAATAGCCCATTGAATAATACCATGATAGAATATATGAATGACACGAAATCGATGCTGTGATAAACCGCAGAGTCTCGCAATCACCTTTCATACCATTTTGGGACATCTTTCGATCATCCATCTATCATATCTCGAGGTCCCTAAACATGACCCTACGGTCTTCATCGTCGACCTCGAAAAGGTCCCCGGCCTCTCCACAGATCGCCACATGGCAAGATTAAGCTTAATTGAACCTCATGCTGGCGTCCCGGTACCTTGCAGGGCTGAGTGCTGGTAGCATTCCAGCACGTGACCCCGCTTGCAGCAGTTTGCTCGGGTGCTTGCAATCTCAAGCTAAGGTAGTAGCTCCAATTTCAATGTCGATGCCCGCAGAGATGCATCATTTCGCAATAGCATTGATGGTCATAAAATTCCACACAAGCTTCCAACGGGAGTCTCGTTGGGCACATATGGGCACGACACCATGGCACGCCACAACACAGCTGCCGAGCGGCCTAAGTGCAATCCAGCAGATATGGTTTTCATCGTGGTCCGTGAGATATTGTTATCCTGTTTGTGCTCAGTAGTGTGGTGGTAGCGGCTTGGTTGTGGTCAGAACATCAGAGGTGGAGACAAGAAGTGGCGAGCTGTTTCCGCGACAGTGCTTGTTGAACTTCCTGCAAATTCCGGCGTCATGGCGGATAGCGCCATAACGCGACAAAGACCGGCTAAAATCGCTCAAATTTTCGCTTCGACGAAGCTCTCTACCTCTTGAGACGCATAAAGTACCCCCGCGGACTTGTATATCCAGAAATAAGGACGAGTTCGACGACAAGCGTCTTCTCATCTGAGTCCGGCACTAACCCTACTAACCACAATGTGGGCTCCTCGCGTTGAATGCGCACATGCATGCATGCATGTGTGCATTCATGTTTCAAATCGTACATGCTGCACTGTGTTTAATGGCCAGTACCAGCAGATAAAGCTCCAAACACGAGTCTTAGACAATTTCGAATGGAGGTGATAGAGAGCAGTTCAAAACATTCTTTTCACTTCTCGCATACATGTACATGTACATGTATTTCTGCCTGTACCTTTGGCTCTCGCCTTCCTCAGAGGATACCTAGCTGGCCGCTGAGAGTTGTGTATAGACTTCTGAGAGACAAGCGTACATGTTCATGTGTCCGTTCGTCGACGGTGAGATATTCGCCTTCGCAA
Source organism: Cladosporium sp. VS III D KN 1 (assembly GCA_019775635.1). Lineage (NCBI taxonomy): Eukaryota > Fungi > Ascomycota > Dothideomycetes > Cladosporiales > Cladosporiaceae > Cladosporium > Cladosporium sp. VS III D KN 1. The sequence goes on from JACWFN010000009.1 coordinate 2,330,516, forward strand.
TAGAGGATATGCATATGGTCAGTCAGCAGCAACGCTGCCACTTTTTTGATACATGTACAACGCTCTCCAAGAAGCTAAGCCTACACAGACATCGTGCAGCAGCAGCAGCCACAACGCTGCCACCACCTCTAACCACAACCGTCCAGTGCCGCCGACAAAAACAAAATGAATAAAAAAAAAACGCCTTTTGCGCTAAATGCCGAAGGGGAAAAACAAAGAAAGCCCGATATGTGTCATGCGCCATGCGAATGCCCACCTGCCACGCTCTTGCGTCACCACGCGCGTCATGCTCTGGCGCCGCGACGAGGTAAACGCAAAAGAGGCAGAAGCCAGCGTACCAAATATATTCATCTAAATCCATTAAGCCCTGCCGAGATCTATTCCTGAGGCGTGGTGGGAGTCTGGCTCTTAAGGCCAGGGACCCAGCTCTTGAGGCCCTCCTTGGGGACCTTGGGCTTGCCGAATCCGAGATCGAGATCCAGGATGATCTTGAGGGCGTTTCTGCTCCTGAGGTAAGGGAGAGGGGCGGTGGCTTCTTGCAGACCGGTGATGGGCTCGATGGTGCCGCGGGGACCGAGCTCTTTCTCTGCCGTGCCTTCGCCGTTCATGGGGAACAGACCCTGCAGGACTTCGTAGCCGGCGAGAGTGAAACCGAACTGAGGCGAGGAACGCAGGATACGAGCGGGACCGCCCTTGAAGAAGGCCTTGAAACCTTCCTCTTTGAAGACGGTCTTGGCGCAGTGGCGGAGTGAGGTATATTGTGTGTCGCCCTTGCGGCTCTCGACTTGCAGACGGGTTTTGATGACATCGAAGGGAGTGGTCATGTATGCAGCGGGCATACCAGCGATAGCACCAGCGGTGAGGAGCTGGACGATGCCGAGCTTCTTGGTGGGGGATTCACCGAAAAAGTCCTTCTTCAGATGGCTGTAGAAGGGGAAGTAAATGGCAGAGAAAGGCATGTCACGCAACAAGCATGCAGAAGCACCCTTGTAGAGACCGACGAGACCAAGGTGGCGCACAATCCATACAGCAGAGCGCTTGGTGACTTGCTCACCCTCACGAGCAGCGGCCTTAATGGCCTCGCCCTGGACTTGAAGACGAATCTTGACGATTTCCAGCGGGTTCGTGAAGATGACCTGACAACCACCGGCGCTAGCACCTGCCATAATCTCAGCCCAGAGCGGGATGTTTCCGTTCGACTTGTCGGTGAATTTGCCACGCACAAGATCGTTGACAGTAAGCTTGATGGCCTTCTCGGGAGCGACACCAACCAGTTGGGGAAGAACGCCAGAGTAAAGACCGCGGAAGCCCTCGTTGCGGATGACCTTTTGGAAGCAATCGATGCTGTTCTTGTAGAGCTGCTGGCCGACCACGGAGCTGCGCTGGTTCTGCATGCGGGTCTTCACCAAATCGATGGGGTACACCATGAAAGCACCGAAGGCACCAGCGACGGAACCGAGCATGAAGTGGTGAGCGGAGACCAGAAGCGATTGAAGAACAGAGCCCGAGGCGGCGACAGCTTTTTGTGAGATATCAGTCACGACCTGGTCTGGCCGGCTGCTGAGCCCAGCAGCAACAGCATGCCAGCTGGCGTCAAGGACTCTGGCAAAGTCGTTCATGCTGAGACGTCCAGAGGGTTGGTCAAGGGAAGCGAAGTGGAAGAGAATGTCAACCTCCATGGGCGTGAAGAGAGTGAAGCGTGTGATGCGTGCGGCCTCATTCAGGAAATCCGTCCTGGTAATCCTGTTGTCGGAGGATTTGGCGATGGCGTTCTTAATGACCAGCTCGACAAGGTCCATCTCCTTGATGACATTTTGGAAAGCACGGACGTTAGCGTAGCTGATCCTGCTGCCAGGGCTGATGTTGCACAGAGTAGGCAGATTTGACAACAAGTGATCGGAGAGCTTGTGTGATGCAGTCTCCCTGATGATGCGGCTGAACTCTTCAGGCTCGATGTATCCGTCGCCGTCCTTGTCAAAGTAGAGGAACGCCTGGCGCACACGCTCACCCTGCAGAGCGCGCAGCATTTGTGCGAATTGTGGGTATGTCATTGAGTGTCTGTTCTTCTTGCCGCCGAGGTAGAGCGCCGCCCATGTGCTGTCCCAGTTGAAGGGAATGTTGTCATGTGCACGGTGACGGGCATATTGCTCCTTGAAGGAGTTGAAGTCAACGAGGCCAGTGTCTTGGTCGGCAAAGAGCTGGAAGGCAACGTAGTATTCGGAGTCGGCCTTGGCGAGGAGGTTATTGAAGACGGACCAGTCGTGGATGTCGATGCGGTCCCTCTTGCGACGGTCGGCAATGGTGAAGAGGATTGCATATTGTTCGCGCTTGATCTTGTGCTATTATGTTGTCAGTAAGGCCGCTGGTAGCGCTTTAACAGCGCGCAATGACTATTGTCCAATGCGACGTGTCTACACAATCACTCACGTAGTCCTCGCCCTCTGGCGCAATGGCATCGACGAACTCGGACTCGGTCATGTAGTATTCATCAGAGCCCTCATCTTTCTTAGCGTACTGAAGGAAGTTGTTCCTTGTCTGCGCCGATAGTTGTGGCTCGACTTCGGTGCCGAGCACTTTCTCTTTCAATGCCTCTGTGACGGTCGCCATGACTGCAAGCCGATTGCACTGCAGCGTTTCTGTACAGGCCTCAACGGAGGTGTGTTGAGGTTGCGATTAGGTTGAACTGAGGCTGGCGGAGGGAGTGGTTTGGGACGAGAGTTGATGCAAGCTTGATCGCGCACCGTCGGCTTCACGTGCCAGGATCCAAGTGTCTCTGTGCGAGGACGGTGCAGTCTGGAGAGATGCGGTGGTGGAGGTTCGCGGGAGCGCACAGATTGGCCGCTAGGGAGGAAAACAGCACGCTAGACCGCGCAATGCTCCACAATGTCGGAGGCCGATGTGGAGAGAGACGAGCACAGGGCGGAGCGACGATGAGGTAATGACGAGGCTGGGACGAGTGTTAGATACGAAAATGCGCGAAATAATTCCTTGGGCGACGGTATATGCTAGATGAGGCGTTCGCATGCACGCCTCCCTGTCTGCGGCTCAGCGAAAAAAGATGCAGCCGCCCACGCTGCCGGGTATTCATGCGCAACTCACGCGGCGAACCGGCTAATACTCAGTCTGTGAGAGGCTTAAAAGATGCGCCATCCCTGTTCGGGAATAGTGCCGTCTGACTGCTCGCTCGTAGGGCTGAGGTATCATCAATTCGTGCTTTTGCCTATCGCCAATTGACTCGCCGAAGCCGGCCATATTTACCACCAATCGACAATACAGGAAGCTGAAGAGCTACCGCAGGCACAATGTCGTTCGTGCGTCCCATGTCGCCCATGGACCTTTTGAGGTTCAATCCATGCAATTTGGATCACCTCACTGAGACTTACAACATCGGCTTCTACCTGGAATACTTCACGAAGTGGCCCTCACTATGCAAAGTTGTGGAGAGTGAGAATGGCGAGATTGAAGCATACAGTAAGCCAATGTGATGTGTCCTTGTTTCCAGCGACTCTACTGACTTGAATGACAGTCCTCGGAAAAGTCGAGTCATCTCCATACCCAGCGCCAGTAGAGCCTTACGACCCCAGCTTGACCATATACCGCAAGAAGTTCTCCAACTATCTGCCATGGCATGCTCACATCACATGTCTCACGGTCGCACCGGGTGCCCGTCGTCTGGGACTGGCGACGAAGCTTTCTGAAGCTTTGGAGGTGGCGGGAGACGAGGCTGACGCCTGGTTCGTGGACCTGTTTGTGAGAGTAGAGAACGAGGCCGCCATCAAGCTGTACAAGAAGATGGGGTGAGTACCTGTGTTAAGCCCTTGGGCGGTTCATTGACTAATTTCGCACGCAGATACTCCGTCTATCGAAGGATCATAGACTACTACGCCGATGGTGCTGATGCATTCGACATGCGAAAACCACTTAAGCGGGACAAGCAGCGCAAGACTGTCCGTCCAAACGGCGAAACGATCAAAGTGGATCCTTCGGAAGTCTGGTAGAAGGGATCTTACACCGAATGCTGCCATCAACTTCACGATGCAGCAGAGCATATTCCGGAGCAGGCAGCCTTCCAAGAGGATTGAGCGAGAACCCGATAGAATTACAAGGGCAAGCGTCATGTCGGCGAAGTATCGAACGACCTTGTCTTACAGCCCAGGATAGCGAGGAGCTATGAGACCAGGATCATCAAACATGAAGTGGAATGACAGCAAGAAGCGATCACGCATGAACCAAGACTCACGAACAATAGGCACGAATGAGGGTATCAAATTATTACCGACACATGTATACGGTCATCAACAGAGGTCTGGCCATCAGCCCGTCCTTGACCTCCGCACATGCTCAATCTGCCACAATCACTTCTGCAAATAAAACGCCAGATCAGCATGTGGATCATACTCCCTCCTCGTCCTCCCATTCCCCATAAACCTAAACCGATTCCTCGTCCGATACACAATCTCAAAATCCTCCGGCCGAATATGGTCCACCATCTCCTTATACCCAATAACACTCCCAGCCCAAACAGCCGTCACTTTTCCATCCACGCGATGATTCTTATACCAGCTCTGACACCCCCCACTCCAGACAAGCGTCTGCATAATCTCGTCCGCATACGCATTAAACTCGTCCACAGCTTCTTGCTTTGGGACCACGTACTTGATGTCTTCTGCCGACATTTTGCGCAGCCACTGCACCATCCAGTCTGCACTCCAGCCCAGCCCGGCCATCAGACTGCCGTGTCCTACCGGTGCGTTTGGGCCGGAGAACATGAAGAAGTTTGGGAAGTGTGCTGCCGCTAGGGACATGTAGGAGGCTGGCTCGTCTTTCCATGCTTCTGAGAGCGAGAGGCCGTTGAGCCCGATTAGTGGCCAGGGCGGCCGGTGCGAGACGTCGAAGCCTGTGGCGCAGATTATTGCGTCGAAGGCGTGGAGCTGGTTGTCTTCTGTGCGGATGCCTGTCTTCTCTATCTTCGCAATTGGTGAGGTGACGAGACTCACGTTATCTCGCGTGAAGGATTCGAGATAGCCGGGTCCGGGCGTGGCACGGCGGCAGCCTACTTCCCACTCTGGCGTGAGCTTTTGTGCAAGATCGTCGTCGTTGTTCAGTCGTGCTTTCATCATGTCTGCTGTTTGTTGCCGGCCGACCTTCTGCGCAGTCGAGTCTTTCACAAACATGTCGAAAGAGCGGTTGCTGCCCGCTTGGATCTTTTTCCTGTACTCGTGCAGAGCGCCTGGTTCTTCTCTGAACTTTCTCTTTTCTTCCTCAGAGTAGATATGCTGCGCCTGCCCGTCGATGATCGCAGAACCCAGCCCAGGCGTGATATACGTCGGTCTCCGCACGAAGTTGGTCAAATGCGCCACGTCCTCGACCAACTGCGGCACAATCTGTATCGCCGAGCTACCATTCCCAATGACCGCAACATGCTTTCCGCGAAAGTCGTTATCCCCATCCCAAACCGCACTGTGACACAGATGGCCTTCGAAGTCATGCAGCCCAGCGATACTCGGCCAGCGCCAATGCGAGAGGAAGCCCGTAGCAGAGATCAAAACATCACACTCGTCCTCCAAAACCTCCCCCCTTCCATTCCTAACGCTCAGCATCCACTTCCCTCTCCTCTCATCAAAAACCGCCCCCTCAACCCGATGAGAACACTTCACATCCCTGTCCAGCCCATACTTCGCCACCGTCCGCTTGAAATACTCCAAAATCTCCCTCCCACTCGCGTAATACGCGCTCCAATCCGGATTCGGCTCGAACGGAAACGTGTAGATGTGCGCTGGCACGTCGCACGCTACGCCGGGGTAGGTGTTGACGTACCACGTTCCGCCGATGGCGGCGTTGGCTTCGTAGATGGTGTGCGAGAGGATGTCGTCGAGCTTGTGTTCGTGCTGGAATTTGTGTGCTAGGCCCATGGCGCTTATGCCGGCGCCGATGGTTATGACGCGCAGTTTGCGGGTCGGTGTGTGCATTGGTTTGCGGTAGAGGGGGATCCATGAGGGTGGGAGGGGGTGGTTGTAGCGCTGGGGAGGGGAGGGGGTTGGGCCGTTTGCGTTGTCTGCGTCGCCGTCTAGTTGGATTGTTGGATCATTCGCATAGAGGTCGGTCGTGGAGGCGTTGCTGGACATGTATGCTCCTGCCATCTTGACGGTGTAGTTTATCGATCTGCACAGAAGAGTGGACGGATGCTACGAGACAAAACGGTTGAGATCGATGCTAGATGCTTCTTTCGAATGTCGCACGATTGACACCATGAACGAAGAGCTATTCAGATTGATTTGGATGCCTACTTGACTCTGGCGAAAGTAATGCCTGCCTGGAGTTGCTTTTGTTCATGTTGCTTTCTGTATGATGCTGTGTTGTGCCGAACCCGAGATGCAGTGAGGGGAACGACGTCAACGATCTGCACCAATTGTATACAACAGTATGACAGTGGGCACGCGACCGCTTCTTTCATGCTGCGCTCGGAGGACACCGTAAAGGTCATATTATCCATGGATCGCAAGCCATAGGCATACGCCCATCGTCACTGTCGTTGCTCAAATCAGGTGTACACCTGCACCTCTCCATGTGGCAATCATGTGAATCGCCGCGCTGCCGATCAAAGTAAACTCTACAGTATCCAACAGCAGCCGCGAAAGGCAGCGCGAGTACAGCAACCAGATCCGATTATGCACAGGATGACCGCGATTCAAGATTTTGAACATCAACGCCGTGTTTCATTCGCCTTCCCACGGCGAGCTCTCCATCTATCACGCAAGCATGCTCAAAAACCCTGCAGTCGTTCCAGCCTTGACTGCTTTCTGCTTTCTAGCGTTCGGTGCTTGCGTCTGCTGAAGTGATGCGTTGGTAGGATATTGGCAGTTGCTGCGGTTGGCCATAGGTGGTCCTGGCGGCATGGTGCTCTCGTCTTGAGCATATTTTGATCCGCCACAACCCATTGTGACGTATTTGCTTTGGAGTAATTGTGACAGAGTCCTGCTTCGCGTTGTCAGAATGATCGAAATCGAAGTGATCCGCTGGTGCTGGTGGGCCGACGTGGAGCTGTTCGGCTGTAAGTGCATTTGCCTTCAATGGAAGTCAAGGAATGGCTATTGGTCGGGCTGTCCCTGTGATAGATATCCGCAGAACCGTAGCGGTGGATGGGCGAGTCCGCCTTATGTATCTAAAGCGCTGTGGACCTTGTACTGCACCTACGACCCCCAGCCCGACCTCACATATGTCAAGGACAGATCTACCTGCCCAAAGCGCTGTTGATCGTCCACGCCATCACTGACAGAGGGATCGATAGGCACAAATACGCGCGAATACAGGCAACGGATTGAAACTTAATGCCGCATTGATACACTTCGGTGTCAGCCTGTTCGCCATGATTGCTGTTATACTAGTATTGCCCGGTTGTCGGCTCGTTGTTGCCGGATTCGGGCCGTTTGTCGTGTTGACAGACAATCAGGCGACCCTTGAGGATGACGCCATTACTGTGGTATTGCAGACTGGAACACGAACACGAGCTACACTGCCAGATGTATGCCACGTAATGAAGTAGCCTACCAACGATATTGACAGCAACAATTCCCGCTTTGCTGAGATTCACCGTGGTAAAAGGCTAGGCGGGTATGCGGAGGATCAGAGTAGTGCTCAGGTCGATTTTGGTACCAAAGTCTGGCTAGATCTTGTATCAGTAAGCCACCAGGTTACTGGGTGACGGCTTCAGCGGAGTAACTGTGAACAGATCAGCTTGCTGGAATTGAAAAGGTTCGATCGTTTGTCTCAGAGACTCAGACTGCATGACCGTGTCGAAGTGCATCTCATTTGAGCGCGGCCGAGCTCTTGGGCATCGCCTGGACATACGATGCCACAACGAAAGTCGACGATCGAAGGCACTTTGCTGGATCTCACCTAAAGAGTAAGGTATGGGGATGTGTTATGCCCTCCGTCGGCCCCGAATATACTTGTAGCTTGGCGGATGTGGTCAGCGTCAAGGGTGTACAGCCATATGCCATGGCGTTGTGTCTGGGTCGTCGCAGGCATACTTCGAACACATAGATCATGCCCCGTGCCAAGGAGCGCATCTTTAGGACTGTCGTTAGAGGTCGCCCAAGCCATGATGTTTGGCACGGACGAGTGAGGCAAAACAATGCTCGGCATCTGACGAAACCTGTCCATAGGGCTGGGCCCAGACGCATCCTTATCATGTAGTATATCTTGGTGCTCGATCCCACATTGCGAGCGGCGATGATGTACCGTGGCGCCCAGAAGAGCAATCCAAGACACGTCATGCGCGATTGGCTGGCGGCTGCAACCGCGGAGCACTTCCAACTTTGTTTGCTCCGCCCAGAGCTCTCCTCTGGGCATGCCACGACATGCCAAAGTCTAAGCCAGCCTTAGGAGATGCAGAGCAAAAGCTATTAGGTATGATGATGCCGTGACTCGTCGTGAGGTAGGTGTTGATCATTTTCATTTTCATCGCTTTCGTTGGCGCAAATTGCCATAGCAGGCATGCCGGAACACGACACTCACCTTACAGACGATGCGCGATCCGGCGCGCATGACGTCTCGAGCATTGAAGTTGCATCGGAGGACTACAAGGTCTTGACCGACGACGAGATCGAGGCGTTTTTCCAGGATCTGGACAAGGACAAGAATGGATTCGTCGATTTCGGAGAACTGGAGAAGAAGTTGCACGAAGTCCACAAGGAACTGGCGCCGGATCTTAAGAAGCACCACATTACACATCCATCGAGACGGGATCTTGAGAAAAACGAGAGTCACGACAGGAAGGGTGATGGGCTGCACGCATTTCTCTGCCAACTACTCCCCGAATGCGATGCGAAAATCAGCAAAGATAACTTCATTGCACGGGTGCGCAAGTTGAGGATTCCAAGTCAGAAACAGACGGACAGTGATGAGCAAGATAAGGGAGACAAGGAGAAGGAACACGAACTACCAGTGCGGCGACGCGCGCGCGCATATTGGGCGGTTCATGGTCCAACAATCCTCTTCATGACATTTGTCGTGGCATTGACTCTCGGGTTCAGTCTTTGGCAAGGCCTCAAGTACTTCCTGACCCCGAGGTACCGCGATGCATATGGACTTGGAGTGGGCTTCGCGAAACTGGCGGCGGGAGCTTTATACCCTGTTTTGTTCTTCATGCTGCTGAGCATGAGTAGACACTTCTCTACCTTCTTACGGCGAAATTACTTGATCAGCCGCTTCATCAACTGGGATCTTAGCCAGGAGTTCCACATCCGCATGAGCATCACAGGACTCGTGCTTGCGACTATGCACGCCATCGCGCATCTCAGTGGAACTCTAGTACAAGGCTCAAGAGCATCCAGACAGGATGCTGTTGCCCTTGTCCTCGGACCGGAGTCTGTACCCCGTACCTACGGCTCTTATGTTCGAAGTCTACCCGGGTGGACTGGAATCGTCGCACTGCTTTGCTTCTGGCTCATCTCACTGTGCAGTATGCCTTTCATCCGTAACAGAAGCTACGAGATCTTTCAGCTTGGCCACTTGCTTATGTTCCCAATGATTGGCATGTTGTGTGCGCACGGCACAGCTATGCTTTTACAACATCCCATGTTAGGCTACTGGCTCGCTTTCCCAACGCTTCTAGTCCTCTTCGAGCGCATGTGGCGGTTCATTCGCGGTTTCATGAACATCCCTGCGCGAGTGAAGGTTCTCGACGCTGACGCCGTGCTTCTGACCTGCAAGCACCCTAGAGGCCAGGACTGGAAATACCATGCTGGCCAGTACATCCTTCTCCAGGTGCCGGACATCTCCTTCTTCCAGTGGCATCCATTCACAGTATCATACTGCAAAGGAGATGTCCTGCACGTCCACATCAAGTTCGAGGGCGACTGGACCACTGCACTGAAAGATTTGCCCGAGGACAAAGACATCAGAGTCGGAATAGATGGGCCCTTTGGTGCTCCAGCTCAACGCTTCTACGATTATACCCACAGTATCATTATTGGTGGTGGCATCGGAATCACACCTTTTTCTGCAATTTTAGCTGATCTCGAAGATCACTTTACTGGGCTTTCAGATCCTTGGGCAGAGCGCCGTCGCTCACGCTCGTTCTCCATTAGCCGCAGTCGCAGCCAGTCAAGAGCCCAGTCGAAGTTCCGCGACAGTATCTCGCGACCTGGCTCTCGACCGGGTTCTAGATCTGCATCCAGACCCGGCTCTAAAGCTGGCAGCCGCCACGTCTCTCGTGTACGGGATGGAAGTAGCATCACCTTCACCGCGAGTGACGAGATTCCAGGCTCTCCGCGTCAACACATTTCAGGAAAACACCCTAATCCCGCGAGGCGAGTTGATTTTCACTGGACGGTGCGAGAAAAGAACAATTTGCTCTGGTTCTCCGACCTTCTCAACCGCACGATTGATGGTGCCCGCCCACTTGCAAATAATGGTGACTTGGAGCTGAACATCAACACACACATCACGGCGAAGCGAAAGAACATCTCGACTCATGTCTTCCGGTATCTGCTCGACAGCTACCGTACAGAGGCCGCGCCTTACTCTGCTTTGACGGGCTTGAAACAGCCTAGCCACTTTGGCAGGCCGGACTTTGATGATATTCTAGAAAGGCACTTCGAAGACATCGTCGAAGCTGGGATCACGGAGAAGAAAATCGGAGTATTCGTAAGTATCCATCTTCGAGGATCGTGCAACTTGTTTCAGTAGTCGCTGACACAAAAATCTACAGTATTGCGGCACCCCTATCGTTGGTGAAATTCTGTCAGATCGCTGCCACCTGTTGACTGCGAAGGCACGAGATCGAGGCTTGAAGATCAAGTACGATTTCATGATGGAGGTTTTCGGCTGATGCTGAGCTTGAGCATGGCAATGCCAATCTACAATGTCTTGTCCTACGTCAACCGCGTGCAGGCGGAGACCCTCTGCGTCAGGCTTGCAAGGACGGAATGATAAAAACATTGAATGTATTATTGTAATGTCTAATCAGAACCGCTTGAAAAATTTGTTCTGTAACCACAGAATAGCCCGTCATGCATATCCCATCTCTTGCCCTTCTATCATTGACTGCACAAGCATCTGCACAGATCGCACCCAACTTCACCTCCGACGCCGGCGTCGAAATCTTCAACCCGTCTTCTTTCTTCAACACAACCGGCCCATGGAGCTTGATGTCTCAAGCTGGAGATTTTCTATACATAGCCGGTACGAGTGATTTCTCAGCCTTTGACTTTCTGCCCACCGTCGTACCAATCACGTCCAGGCATGCGCGGCATCTATCAAGAAAACAGTACTCTGGCGCCAACAGGCGCGCCACGTATTCGCCAAGCGTTCGTAAACATGCGCGATCTCGCCATGATGGCAGGCGCAGAGCTGACTGAGTGTGCGCGCCTTGTCGTCTACACCACCGATATGTACAGGTACAGGCCTCTGTGCAACGAAGTGCAGATCGAGCTTTGGGGCGACGACGCGAGTCGATATCCGCCGCGCACGATTGTGGAAGTCGATCGTCTGAATGATGACGATATTGTTGAGGTTGAGGGGACTTTTTACAATCCTAGGAAAGGTCGAGATGGTAGGTAAGGTACAAGGCGAGATGGCCGAGTACGGTAGGTTGAATAGAGTGACTTGGGGTGGACTGCAGGCGATGGATGCTATCACTATCACGGGAATACATTTCGAGAAGAGCGTAGATGAGGTAAACCTGACTTGAACCAGAATATATGAGATGGTATCTGCTATCTGTCTGTCATGATCATACTTCTTAGCCGCGAGGCTGAATGCGTCTGGATCCCTGCCATGAATGTCCCCGATCTTGCGTATATGAAATCTGATCCAATTTGATGCCACGTGTGGCATGTGGAGGCGGAAAGCAAGAGAAGTTGGGTGGTAGCTTGAAAAGGCTCATAATTAGATAAGAGGTAAGAGCAGTCGTTTGTCTCATGACGCGAAAAAGAAAATACGAGAATTCTTCCTCCGAAAAAAGATAGGGCCAGCCTGTCGTTATGTACAGAAAAGTTCGTGCAAGGCTCAGTACTCAATATGAGCATCGGAAAGTAAGTTGAAGGAAAAGAGGAAAGGAAACGCCATACAGGAACATAGACTAGACGCTCTTCGTCCGCCTGCGTGCTTGTGCTGGTTTTTGCGCGCAGCAGATCAGCAAGCGGAAGCTGGTTCCTTGCTTCTCGCATTCGCGCAAGAGTCCGTGTTCCTGCCAGACGCTTTTGTCGTCTTTAAGCAACGGTTGCTCGTAACATGCCGAGTACCACCAGCGGCCGACGCGAGCGACCATCTTGGTGATACCTTCGTCGTTGGCGCGGCCAGGCTCGACGATCTGGCTCTGGCGGTTCTTCTGCAGCAGCGTGGCAAAGCTGATATCGTTGTCTTGCTGGTCAGTGCCACTGCTGTTAGCTGTGCGTGGGCGACCGCTGGTGGACGTCGAGGAGCAGCTGGAGCTGCGGAAAGCGTCGTCGCTGCGTGGGATGCGACCAGCGGTAGGGACACCGACGACACATCTCTGGACCTCTTCGAAGCCACGGCGGCCGATCATCCGCACGAGACTGTCGCTTAGATTGCCAAGGCAGACATCTGGATCTGTCTGTTGCATGCGTGTCTTGAGCCCCCTGAGAGCTCTGCGACCACGTGTGCCCATGTTCATCATGTCGATGTCGAGAGCAACAACTTCGAGATGTCCACCGGGGCGTAGAACGCGCTTGCTTTCGAGGATGCAAGCTTGATATTTCTGCTCGGTTGCAGCCACGGGGAAGCGGAAGACGACAGCAGCAAAGAAGCCTTTCGGGAATGGGAATGGCGCCGAGAGAGAAGCATGGTTGAAGTGGCGGTAATTTGGAAGCGGACCCCATCCTGATGATTCGGAGTAGCTGGCAGGTGCGATGCTGAGGTTGTACACAACTGCATTTGGGTACGATGTTGCAACGTAATGGGACCAGTCATTTCCGAGACCGTCAACAACAAGTATGCGTGCTTCATCTGCAAGTCTCACCTCGTTGTGGGCAGGGCTGAAGAGAATCCTTCCGAAAGACAACCATTTGCTAGTCATCAAAGCTCCGAACCTGAGATCCGAGGTCGTCGCAGGCTTCTTGTCAGAGCGATGCTCGGGAATATCGAAAAGATGTGAATCCCGAGTCAGACGATTACCAGCGGCGATACTGATCTGAGAGTCACGAGCGTTGGCTTCTGGGAGAGAGTTTGTTCTCGAGTGCCTGGACCCTCGACTGCGACGAGAAGAGAAGCTTTCACTTGACGGGAGGAACTCGGTTCGGCTCTGAGGGAGACTCAGGCGATTCTGCACAACAGAAGAGGTGGCACTGCGGTCTCCATAAGTGCCGACGAAGCGAGCCAACGTGTCTGGCGTCAGCGGGGAGACTGGAGTGTTTGTGAAGCGGTCATACTGTTGCGACGCAGCAAATGCAACTGCTGCATGCTCCTCTGGCGCCATGGGAGATACCGGGGGTTGTAAATTGTTCACTTGCAACGACGCTGGAGCCAGGAACAGCTCTTGGTCGCGTGAGCCTGGCGGGACAGGCAAGGCGGGCCTAGCTGACTGCGATACAGAGCGATCAACGTTCAACGGCGCAGGCATCGTGGGGCTACGATTGTCTTGCAGCATGCTGGCATATTGGAATGGGACACCCATTGATGACCCAGCGGAAATGGGAGTCTTTTCCGGCATTACATCGTCCATGAGGTCATTGTACTCGTTCCAGATATCATCCTCGGATGCATGAGCGGGCATCAACGACCGCCAATTGGAGTCGCTAGAGCTGCTCGAATAGGTGAAGTCCGAGTTCTTTCGTGGTGCGAAAACGATAAAGTCGTTTCCTGCGTAGAAATCAAAGCTCGATCGGTTTGTTGAGGCGCTTGGCTGATCTGCATTGATACTGCTTTGATTAGCCGCAGAGGCGGTGTCAGACCCGCCACTTGCAGAGGATACAGGCTGTGAGGCTGAGTCGGTCGGACTCGCGAGGTCACGGATCTGGTTATACAGAGAGCCTGGCGGACGGACTGTCGGGCGAGGTTGTGTGCTCGCGAACGGCCTGGAGAACGAGTTGTCTGGGAGACGTCTGTCGCGGTCACGCTTTGATACAACCATAGGGATCCTTCCAACAGGCGAAAGTCGAGGCTGTCTAGCAATATCAAGGGATTGTGGGGTCTCTGGAGTGTCGTTCCTTTCGTGCACCAGCTCAGGTGTAGCAACAAATGGTGAGTTCTCCGGCGATTGCTTGAGATGCTCATTCGAACGTATAGACGGCTTCTGTGTCGCAAGCATTTGAACGACTTGTCGAGGTTGTTGTGGAATGGCAGCACGAGCGTGAAGCAGCTCTGGCGACTCTGTCAAGATCTGACTTGCCATGACGCTGGGCGACAGAGTCTTCGCTTCCGAAATTCCACTATCGTGGGAGAACGCTTGAGATAGCGAAGGCCCAAAGCTGTTTCGTCCACTCCCAGACGAGAGCATACGCGAATGGCGCTTGCCTGGGTGGCCAGATCCTGTGGTCGAGGTATCATGCTGATACACGATACGTTCCACCTCTGCCAGCCCTACTGGCTCAATAGCATCGAAGATTCCGAGGTGCAAAGCATCATGATATACCCTGGTAGGCAAATCTCCATCGTTTGGCGATCCTCCGTAGACCGCAGGCAGATTTCCGCTAAGATTAGACGATTGAGCACGCTGGAGAAAGTTGAATTTGCGCTTGAGCTTTGGTGCCGGTTGCTCCTTTCGAAGAGGACGCAACCACAAGCCTTCCTTGCCTTCGTGTGATTCTTCAGGCTGGAGGACGCTTGGGCTGCGGACTTTGGCTGGCTTTTTAAGACTCCGAGAGTTCCATTGGGAGCTTGATGGCGCTGGTTCACCTTGAGGGTTCGTGGAATTCTGCGGGGGATTGCTTTCCGCGTTTACTTCATTCATAAGCGTAGCCGTTGTTGCGCTGCGCTCGCCATCATCGAATTGATAGTCGTGATGAACAGGACCAGCCTGGTCAGGAGATGAATCATGGCCAGCAATCATTGCAGAGGGTAGCAGCCGTGGCCGCGACACATCCTCCAGTGATGGCGAACTGCTAGACTCTTCATCTTTCCCAGCCCATACCGATGTCTGATTGCCAAAAGCTTGGCGCTTTCCCCTGAGTACTACAGGATTCAGCCGATCACGCAGAAATTCGTCCATGTCGGAAGTGTCTTCGCTCGTAGTGCTTCCCTTCCGACCAACGCCTGATTTCGTGGAGCTACTAATGTTGCTGTCAGAGCTCGGAGAACGACTGGGTGCCTGAAAGCTCGTCGTGCTGCTGCTACGTCCTCGGAATCCAAATCTGGCATATTTTTCATGGCCAGTACCGGCTACTGGACCCTTTCTTGCCTCACGCTTCGGCTTATCGGTGGAGTTATTCTCGGTGCTGCTCTTCGATTTTCGTGACAGAAAGCCAAAGCGAGGTGCTTTGGTCGAAGGCGCTGGCGATGGAGATTGACCAATTGCGGGAGAGTCCTTGCGAAGGACTTTGGGACGTTCTGGTACCGGATCAGGCGTAACCAGTCGTGTAGATCTTTTAGACGCAGGCGATGGTGAAAACGCCGAGTCCACTCGAGGTGATGCTTGTTTAGAAGAGGACCGCGGTGAGAACCCAAAGCGACTCCGTAAGCTTGTCGATGTCGCAGATCCGTTAGTGTCCTGTGATGGTGTCCTCTTGTGGTATGTGGTATAAAGTCGAGGGAGGTCGCTGTGTACGACTGGCGAAGGGTTGTTAAGATGGGTGAGACTAGGCGTTCGATCGCGGCTCGGCCTTCTAGGATGATGTGCGTTTCTAGTTGGTTGTACACCAGTATCGACATTCAAGTGCGCAAGTTCGGGAGGAACCTGTACATCCTTACGAACCGGGGGCGTGGGCAGAGAGGACTTCCGACGTGTTGCTGAAGTCTTGTTGTTGACTACAGAATTACTTGGCCGAGACGATGTAGTTGCAACTGGTCCTTGCTGGGACGTTCCCGCTGTGCTTATCCGTTGTGCCTTGACAGTAGAATTGGAAGATGATGTAGATGATTCGCGCACTGGGGGCAAAGCGCTGCGACTAGCTTCATTGGATGGAAGTCCTTTACTGCTAGGAGCTGGTTGGTCACGGCGTGTAATGTTGACAGCGTGTTTCGAGTCAATGTCAGCGGATGTGACTACTCCACTTGAGTATGATGAGGCAGAGCTAGGTGTCTGGACATGACTATATGGGGAGTCTGTGTACCTGGACGAAGGTGTCGCAGAGTGAGAAAGACCAGGTACAGGTGGAGTGAGATCGCGCATTAGATATGTGTTGCGCGTGTCCAGGTGCGGTAGTGTGGTTGTGGGCATGGCAGAGCCGAGATACACATCTCGATGCTCATACTTGCTGGTCGTCGGCGGCATGATCCCCAGCACAGCATCATCATCGAAAGCCTCGTTGTAACCTTCAGCACGACTGTGCGTTGTCGCACGATCGGCCTCTATTCTTGGACCATGCGCTTGCACTTGTGCCTTGTATGAATCGATAGTCGAAGGCTTTCTCCGCAGGCCATGCGAGCGCGGGCTGCTCAGGGTTGGAGCAGATGAACCCGAGAATAGCGATGGTGTTCGGGTAGTTGAAGGAGGTTGGACATTCGTATATCGGCTGGGCCGCGCCGCCGAGGCCGAGTGTGGTGACACGACATTTTCTCGTGATACAGTCGCATTGCGATGCGCAGCTGTCACCGGAATGGAACCCGATCCTACACTGCCGTCTGCAGATTGCTCTTTTCGACTCGACCTCCGGGCCAGCCTAGATATATGCTGTGTACTCGTGTTCGAAGGCTGCTCGGCCGTATGTGTTCTCGATGGAATGCGACTGGGCGCATAGTGTCTATCGTCTATCGGCGGTCTGTGCTGTGTTCTTGATGGTGCGGACATTGTCGCAAACTGGCAAACAGCTATGTATGCTGTGACACCAGGTCTGGCATGTATTTATGCGTCCGTATGAGCCTCTGAAGTATACATAGAAGCTTGCTGTATGTGAAGGCGATGAAGATATCGTATGCCGTGGTATCGTGAAATCGTACTGAATGCGCCGAAGGACTTAAAATCCGTGGGAGTCAGCGTCCAGCGCGAGACAACCTCATGTACAGAACAGAAATCACAAAAGGGAATAACAGAAAAGACGAAAAGGCACCTTTTCGCAAAGTACTATTCCTGTCCACGGTGCAAGACAGGCTGCATGTCCGTTGCCGGTAGTGGATGATCGTTCGCCGCGCGTGCACTGCCACTGTAAGGCTTGCTCGGAGCCGCCGATGCCTTTGACTCCTCGCGGATGCAGGGCAGATCTCGCACTCAGCTAGCAGCGACACGCACTCGTGAGGCAGTGTGGCGAGGTGCGCTACGTGGTCGACATATATTGGACCGGAGTGAACGCTTTCTATATCGAAATCGAAATGCTGGTTTTCGACCTGAGTTTCGTCTCTGCGGGGTCCTCCGAGAAGGCGAGAGGGAGCGGGCGGCTGATCTTCCACGGTACCAAGAAACTGGTCGGCAGAAGTGGGACCCTGGCTTTTCTTAGTGGCGATGCTGTCACTCGCTGGACGGTGGCCCTGGTTGATAGCCGCGGTCTCGTGGACAAGCAAGGACTGTGGCGACGGTGTTGAGAGAAAGTAGGCAGCGACGGAGATGAGCGAAGAAGAAGTCAGACCAGGGCGCCAGATAGCCTCGTGTCTCTTGCGCTACTTGATGACTGCTGATAGCTACCAAGTAGGACAGGGAGGACTACCTTTGCACCACAGCTGCAGTTAGGCGCCCGCCACCATCGTACGGGGCTCAGTAGCATGTTTTGGCCTCGTGCCAACTACTGCATGCCGAAGAAGCATGGTATGCCGCCATCTTACCCACGCAGGCCAGTAGCCGTGAAGAAGAGCCTCTGGCCGGATACCATTCGCGGGACACGTGCACCGTGCACTTGTTGGTCCATTTGACTAGAGACTTTAGCAGGAAGATGGACGCCAACATCCCTATTCTGCTTTACAAAATCAGTGAGTGCGCATCAAGACTCCATCGTCGGGATCCTCATGCGCTCGCCTCGAGTTGTATCGCGCGGAGCCAGAGAACGCCAAAGTCTGTAAAGGTTGCGGCCCGTCATCTCGCTGAACTGTTCTTGCCGAATCAACAACACCTCAACCATGTATCGGTACGGACGGCACTCCTTTGGCTTCGAAGCCTTCGAACGGTCCGCACCCTGACACCCTGAAGAGCCTGTCAAAAGCGTGCAATGCCGAGCGCGACGCGAACGCGTGGACTTGTCCAGACGGCATTGCCTTATTGGGACAGATGTACGTCTACTACAGGTAGAGGCATTGTGCAAGCATTGCGTTTTTTGCAAATACTCCAACACAGAAACCTGCGTTCATACAAGGGATCTCTGCTTCTTCAAGGTCCATCCTTGCCATTCTCCACTTGCCAGCGCATGCGGTTTCATTCTCTGCAGGGGAAGATAGCGGCGTAGCTGTCTTCAGGATGTCCTACATGTTACATGCAGAACATCTGCAGCATCACGACCACGCATTCTGGTATGTTTGTATCTCCATGGCCCCTTGTCACTAATACATGCACCTCTCAGCTCCCCTGTATGTTCTAGGCGTTTGCCCGCTCCGCCGCACGCGCCGAGCAAGCCACCCAACTCACCATCACAGAATTACTGGCTCTCACATGTTCACGCTAAAGAGCACCCGCATGAAGTGAAAGTCACATGATCGCGTAATGGTCCTTTCATTCTCTATTCCACCACACCATTCTGGATCCATATAGATTGCGACGGCTTGCGCAGCTTTCTCAACATCTTCTTGAAGATCCAACCGGATGTGTCGCCATGGGACGCGAGTAGGTCGTTGATGGTGTTGACATCAATCTTGCTGCAAGAGACTTGATTCGGACTGCTTCTATATGTACTCATTCTTCATGCGAGGTTGCAGTCACGCTTAATGGAAACCAGTGTGTCCTCGCCGAGGCCTCAGTCATCCAAATTGGATGACATAATCTTAGGCTTCATGCCAAAGCACGTTTCTTCATTGCCGTCGGCGCATGGCTCAAGGATCACATCGAAAAAGGTGCTGGCGTGCATGGACATGAGAGTTTCTTTCCGCAGACCGAAGCGATCGGCGCACCTGACCGCAGCTGAGGCAATATCACAACTCTGCTTCTGGTATGCCACGCTTCTCATGACGTTCGCAGTACATGCCCAAACCGTCAGAGCATGGAACGTAGGGTCACGTCGATGGAATCGCCTATAATGTTGGCGCGCTTCTTTGACGGAAATTTTATGCTGAGCGTAGCAGAGCGCCATGTTCTGGAAATCCGCACTGCCACTTGCGTCTGTCTGCCACACATCCCAGGAACCCGTACCAGGCCGAGCGCTGTATTGATAGCATGCGTGAGCTTGAAGGTGAGCGCAGCCACCGAAAGTACCTGGAATGGTTCGCTTTGGGTTACAGAGGTCGAAGCCGATAGCATCCCATGTAGGGAGGAGTTGTGTGAGCAGGTAATCGAAGGGTGCAGCTGCTATGACGATGACATGAAGGCCAACAGACACGCCAAGCCGCGATAGCAGATGCCTTGTCAACTCCTCTCCAGCTCCAGCGATCGTAAGTTGAGCAGTACGTTCTGCGAAATATTTGATGGCCTCGTTATCAATAGGCGAGTCATATTTGACACGAAGCAGTTCCGTGCTCAGTCGTATGAAATAGCTCGTGAGCAATATGCACAGAGTCAATAGTAGGGGGACCACGATGGCTCGTCGCAGTAAATGCATGCCCGCTCATGAGGAGCAGATCAAAATGATTGACCGAGTTCTGAACGTCGCGTGAAAGGGGAGCCGGGCAAGTCTTTTTCTTCACTCGTCGAAGAAAAGTGAAGGTAGCATCTTGCCTTCGCGTCTTGGACTGGTGCTTCCCATGACTCGATTAGCCTCCAAAGTTCGTCTCCACGGGACAACGTGCCGCGATGACGCCAGAAGCCCCCAATACCAGACATTTCGAATCTCGAATAACAACATCGTGGAGGCGACGAGCTACACATAGCATTGCAACTTTTCATAAGCAGGACTTGCGTCATCCGTGCTATTGTTTGGATTCTCCTCCACGTGCACATGGATGCTTTCCATTTTCTCCGTAACTCGAACGAATTGCTCTTCGACACCGTACCGTCGGACGCAGTTGAGCAAAGCAAGAGGAAAATTGAGGCAATCGTCCGCCTTCTCGTGCGACGTCGTTGACGTGGTAATGCAGCTTTCGAATCCCTTCCAAGACAGGTCTGCATCGGAGTGGCATTGCTTAATATGTCGTTGGGCGTCTCCAGCAGAGACTTGGAGACCTTCGTGGCATGCGAGCATCATTCTCAAATCCGTCTTCCCACTCGAGCCATATCTGTAGCATGCATGTGCTTGGAGAGGCGCACAGTCGCCGTAGCTAGTTCGTTTGTGACGGCGTTTGTCGCATGGTCGCACGCCAAAGAGTCGCCAAGAAGGACTGCCTTTGTGTAGAAGATAGTCCAATGGCGCTGCCGCTGCTGCTATGGCAAAAATATCGACATCCCAGCCAAGCCGCTGCGATAGAATATTCCTGCTCACCTCTTCCGTCGAACCGAAGAGGAAAAGCTGAAGTGTATCAGCAGTGCCTTCATTGTACAACTTGAGCCAGACGCATGCAGACAGAACGCAAAGAGCAAATAGGAGCACATTGGATATCAGTGTTTGCATTGCTAGTGATTCTTAGTAGTGACAACAAGAGCAAATGTCATGGGCAGAACGTTCGATCATATATATAATACGTACAAAGTGGAACCTAGCTGAGCATCTTCGAAGGATGCACAGCATGATCCACTTTGACACCGGACTTGGGCCCTCGGGAGAGGAATGCCGCTGCCAAGTCTTGAAAACTAGCATACAGTGACTGGGTGGTCGCATTAGCGACACTATAGTGTCGTCTGCCTTGCGCACCTCCAGTAATCGTGGGTGATTCAATACACCTGGCAGAAATCCAAAGACATGTAGCGTGGCAATCGGCGGCTGGTCTCCTTGGGACACAGAATGTCTCCGCTCCGGATGATCAAGGGATGAGCAAGATATAAATGCATGATTGTAGAAGCACGTCAGTGTCTCATAAGCAAGTACCTAGGTGCGCTCTGGTCTGGACGAAAGCCGTTTGTTCTGATGATGCGCGTGTAAAAGCGGCAAGTGCGTTGCGCGAAGTTCGTGGCACCTCCCAGGCAAAGCAACTTTGAATGTGTCATCAAACCAAACACCAGACTCTTAGCAATAAAACTCTTGATCCATCATCGCCACAGTCAGTTTGTGTACAGTCACATACACGCAATCGCCAGAAAAATTACAACATACAGAAACATGGCAGACACCCGGGAAAAAGCGCCCGTCCACCTCCCTCGCGTGGCGATCACCTTCTGCACTCAATGCAGATGGATGCTTCGAGCCGCCTATTTCGCCCAAGAGCTTCTATCGACCTTTGGCGGAAGCATAGGCGAAGTCGCCCTCATACCTGCTACAGGAGGTCTTTTCACCGTCCACTTGACCTACAAGCCTGAAAGCAACAGCGAGAGTGGCGAGGCAGAAACACAAGAAGTCCTCCTCTGGGATCGTAAAGCAGAAGGAGGATTCCCCGAGACGAAAATACTGAAGCAGAGAGTTCGCAACCATATTGAACCGAACAAGGACCTCGGGCACTCTGATAAGCCTGCCAACAAAGTGAAGAGTAACGATGATGGCTCGAAGGCAAGCGAGGCACAGACGACACCTGCTGCAGCTGGCGAGGCGGCGACCGAAGCATCAGCAGAGAAGACACCAACTACCACTGCAGAATGTGAGGACTGCAAGTGAGAAGAGTGGCATGCTGCTCTGACGTGTCTGCTCCTCTGATCAGACTTGCCAACTCTGCTTGACAAAAATGTCAAGACATATAAATGGGATACAGACTAGGGAGAACTGGTGAAGCGCTTCGACATCAGGCGGTGCCATCATAAGGAAAGCAATAAAGACACATTTACCTCGCTTCAAGCACAGGCGTAATACGATTACCTATATCATGGTATTTAAAGACGGAACTCGGCCAGGTTGCGGAACTTTACGACAACACTCTCAAGAGCACCAACTGCTGATTGATGCTTCGTTATAAGAAGACATGCGACTGATAAATCATCGAGTCCAGCAAAGCCATTGAGTGATAATCATCAAAGACCGCGCAACTTGTATTCTTCCAAAGCCGGAGACAAAATTATTCGTCAGATCATTGGGAAGAAAGCTACATGGCACGGAAACGTAGAGTATCGTATACTAATCATTGCATTCCCTACACGCGAGTAAGATGGTACAGATGAGAGCTTCACTAATCGTAGCTCGCCCCGGCCACTCAATCGACTCGACGGAGGGTCAGACCTTGAATGCTAGAATGATCATGATCATGATCAGTAATCGATCCGAGGTGTATGCATTCGTGTAACCATCAAAATGCATATAACTGCCCAGTAGCTCATGGCATTGTAAGAAAGCGAGATCGTATTCTACCTCACCTTGTCACAACATGATCAACGGTCCCTGATCTGGGTAACGAACGTGACTACATCTAGACGACTTGACAGTCCTAGCAGCATCAGACCACAGAACGGTACATCAAAATGCCTCTCTGGATCATCTACCACCCCACCGGCACGTTCGAGGACGACGCCACCAAGCAAGCCTTCTCCCGCGACATCACAAAGATGTACACCAACATCGGCCTCCCAGCCTTCTACGTGGTCGTGAACTTCATCAAACTCCCCGTCAACGACATCTATATCGGTGGTCGCCCAAACACAAGCAACCCCTTCATTCGCGTCGCCATCGACCACATTGCCGTGCGGACTCCAGACAGCGATGAGGCCTACCGCGGAGTCACAGCTCGGGTCAGCAATGTCCTGAAACCGTACATTGCAGACAAAGGGTATGATTGGGAGTTCCATGTTGACGAGACGGAGCGAAGGTTGTGGAGGATTCAGGGCCTCGATCCGCCGCCGTTTAAGAGCGAGCAGGAGAAGTTTTGGGCGGCTGCTAATAAAGCTATCGTCCTCGAGTAGTAAAAAACATGTGACGTTGATGAGGAAGGTCGCGATTCTATGATTCTCGATGTCGATGTATGTAGTATGTATGCGAAATCACATCGCCGTCTAATTCGTAAAGCACACGCACTCTTGTGCGTCTATGTATGCTCAGAGTAAATATCCTTCGCCGATGAAATGCAGGTCTATTGATGGTTTCATACAAAACCCTTCCTCGAGACGCTGAAGATTCATTCTTCTGCACCGTCTTCTTAGATTGCATAGATATCCAGTAACGCACCAAAACGCAGTGTCAGACTCTATAGCAACGTAGAAAGAAGCCCCTTCCAACAGGATTTATATGGATGTAAGTCAGACCGAGGCATGACGCGAGACCCACCTGCGATTGAGCGACCGACCAAAGGGCTGAGCGAGATCGCAGCGCTGTGGGGCTACACAGTTCGCTTGCGCTCACGTCAGCAACTCAGCTCAGCTGCAGCAACGTGTAAGATAAGGCAACTGTTAGTATTCACACTTGACACCATTCGTGCGTACGGTAATATAGAGCACAATCTGTCTTCGAGTTCGACTTGTTACACTGGAGCCACTCGGCCGCATACAAAGATAGACCCATCAGTCAGCAAAGAAACATGGCAAGCCCTTTAGCAACCGTAGCTATCTTGTCCATCGGGAGTATGGGAGCAGGCGTCGCTTGTTTACTCACAGCACACAATTATCGTGTGATCACAAATGCTTCAGAACGAAGGTAATACACAACAGAGTGTTCACGACCCAGGGAACTCTTCACTCATTAAAGCAATAGTGAAGCTACCCAAAAGCGAGCTCGAGAGAGTGGCGTTGGATTGATCTCGACAGACTTGGAATTATGTAATGAAGCCGACTACATACTCTCCATCGCACCACAACGCGACACACAGGCCATCGCCGACCGCGTTATCGCAGCCGCCACAGATTCTGCTTTCAAAAAGCGCACCAACCCTTTGTACTTCCTCGACCTGAATGCCGTGAGCCCTCGCACGGCTCGAGATGCATACGACCACTTTGCAGCCTCCGCTTCAGAGATCAGAGTGATAGATGGCGGTATTGTCGGAGGCCCGCCGAAGCTGAAAGCAGATGGCTCCTGGTCATGCCCTGGATTTGTCGTTTCCGGTCCGCATTCGCTCCACACAGCTCAGCCTAGTGGAGACCACCTCGCCAAAGTCATGAATGTGCGCCATATCAACGACGAGATTGGCTCAGCATCTGGCGTGAAGATGTGCTTTGCGGCAATTTACAAGGGATTCACAGCTCTGGCAACACAATCGCTGGCCACGGCACACAACCTTGGCATTATGTCAGAGCTCCAGGACTATCTTAAAGAATCGCCGCTGGGCCCTCACCTGAATGGAAATCTACCGGGAATGCCTCCGAAGGCGTATAGATGGGTGCGAGAAATGGAGGAGATCGCTGATTGCTTCGAGGACGATGGTGGCTTTTCTCGTGAGGAGAGTATCTTCAGACCCATCGCTAGGGAATACGAGCTCATAGCCAACGGCTCTGAGCTGGGCAAGGAGCAGACTGAAAATAGACAGCGCGGTAAGACTGCTGAAGACGTTGCCGCCGTGCTCAGTGATGGGATCAAGAAGCGGAAACTCAAGGCTGAGTGATGGCTTGCGACTTTTGCACAGCAGGCAGGAGAGTTCCCGAATGAAGCCAACCCTCGGCACCGAGAATGCCGCCATCTTCGGCGCTAGGGTCCATTGACCACTTTCGGATTGGAGTGATATCGAGAGTCGAAGTATAGCCAGATGCGTACATCTCCATGCCAGCCCAAGCTATCATCAAGGCGTTATCGGTACAAAGACTTGGAGGGGGAAACACCGCTTTGATGTGTCCATAACCACGTACATCCAACATGGCCCGCAAGAGATGTCGTAGGTAGCGGTTCGATGCCACACCTCCAGATACAACTACTGTATCAATGTCCTTGGCGGTGTTGGATGAATTGGACTTTTTCTTGTGATCGGCAGCGTCTCCTAGGTAGATTAATATACGAGACGCTAAATGCTCGAAAGACACGCGCAGAACTTCACGGGCCATGTCACGACGCTCCTCGACCGGAATCGATTCGGGATCACGTAGTTCAGCTGTGAGTGTGCCGTCTTCAGCAACTTTCTGCTTCATGAAGCGTTGGACGGAGGTAAGGAGACCAGCGAACGAGAAAGCCATCCTTTTCGAAGACTTGTCGCCACCTTTGCTTTCTGCGAGGGGTGCACCGAGTGACCAACCCCATGACGTTGGGCGTCGCTTTAGCTCCTCACCTCGGTTGACTGGAGCAGTATAGTTGTAGTCGGACGCGCCGTTCGGAAAAGCGAAGTCCTCAAGTGCTTTACCATAGGGTGGCTTGATGAGATCGAAAGGTAGCAAAGCTCGAGCCGCTTTATCTAAGCAATCGCCAATGGCAATATCACCTGTTGATGCAAGTATTTGATGGTCGGTAAGGCCCGCGGAGTTGACAAGCATAGTATGTCCTCCACTTGCGAGAACACTCAGATATGGAAAGGACGGCTGTAGTGATGCCGACTCCCATGGACCTTGATATAGGTCGGGCAGGCTCTCAAGTGTAGAGCAAAGCCTAGGTGTCAAAGCGTGTGCTTGCATATGATGGACACCAAGAAGCGGCACTCCCCACGCAAGAGACAATCCCTTTGCAAGCTCTAGACCAACAGTGAGATTACTGCGCATGCCAGGACCTCGAGTCACCGATACAAACGTTGGCTTTCGCCCAGCGTTCTTTGCCAATGCGTCCGCAACAAGATTGCCCAGGCTGGTCTGGTGAGAATGCAGTGCCACTAGAGGGTGTATGCCGTTGTAGGCTGCACTGTTTGCAGTAATTCTCTCATGATACGCTACATGAGTGCGTAGTTTCTGAGCATTTCTCCCGGCACTGTCGTCGTTTTGTATCTCCAGAATTGCCACTGAGGTATCATCACACGATGTTTCAATGGCCAGTGTTGATAAGCCTGGCTGCCAGCCTGCATGTACGTGACGAGTGCGCGAGGCACACCCGCGCAAGACTCGTGCAGACCATGTTGCCCTTGACCCTCTCAGCATTACCTTGTTTGGTGATATCAGTAGCGATGGTAATACTCCCTAAAAGTGAAATGCTGAAGGAAAGCGAGCTAAGAATAGCGTGAACGCTCTGGCCCGCGTCGCATCCAAATCGGCGTGGAGCGATCTGAGCTCAGCGTGGCAGTGACGTCTGTCTCTTTGTTGATGACCTCGGATTGCCATTTCTTACGTTCCAACAGCCTACGACCTATTCATGACGCTATAACAAATCTCAACTCACGCGCCCGAATGTATATACTCCCTCACAGGCCTTGGGAAGGCTACACGCGCAATATCCAATATGGCCGATGAGAAGAAAGCGACCGACGGCCCCTCCGTGGCCGAGTCCAACGCTTGGGACTATCACACACTGCCCGACTGGGACAACGATTTCTACGACGAAGACGACATACTAGCCTTTGCTTCGGCCCTGTCAGCACCTGAGACCTCAACATCACCTTCCGAGGAGGATCTACTCAACCCTAAGAGACAGAATGCCGAGTTCATCACAGCACTAAACGATTGGCGACCAGTGCACCAACGGGTACGGGGCGAGAGCACAAGCAGCGCAGGAGACTACACCGGAAGACCCAAAAAGAGCAAGAAGCAGAAGAAATCGCAGCGAGGAAGAGATGAGACTCGTGAAGGCTGGACCTACTCGCTGGTCAAATATCCGCTCTTGATCTTCGTCTTCGGCTGGCTGTTTGCGCTCTTCGTGATCTACCTGTTTACAAGACTGTACATCTATGTCTACGAACAATACGTGACATGGAGAGGCAAGAGGGAGAAGTTGCGCAAGAATCTGCGAGTACAAACGAATTATGAAGACTGGGTGAAGGCGGCCAAAGACCTGGATCGTCACCTTGGCAGTGACAAGTGGAAGGAAGACGAGGATTCATCTTACTACCAACCGCGCACCATCAAGAGAGTATTGGTTGAGATGCGCAAGCTACGACACCAAGCAGAGACTGAGGAGCGCAAGCATGAAAACCAGCCAGGGTTCCGAGCAATGGACAAATTGCGAGGACTCGTCGAGGCCTGCGTGAAGAACAATTTCTCGGGGTTCGAAGATCCGCATCTGTATTCGGAGACATACTACGGCACAAAAGACCTCATCCAAGCATACGTTGATGAGGTGTCAAATACCCTAAAATTCATGTTCGAAAGCCCTCAACTGTCTCAGAAAGAGAAGCGTGACCTTTCCAAACACCTGGGGACGAACTTTGGCCGCACTGCACTTTGCCTGAGTGGCGGAGCTACCTTTGCATACTATCACTTTGGTATTGCAAAGGCGCTGCTGGATGCTGATATCCTTCCTGACATTATTACTGGGACATCTGGAGGAGCCTTAGTGGCCGCTCTCCTCGCAACACGCACAAACGAAGAGCTGAAGCAACTGCTGATTCCAGCCCTTGCCCACAAAATCACTGCCTGCCATGACCCAATGTCTGTCTGGTTCCCGCGCTGGTGGCGTACTGGCGCACGCTTCGAGACTGTCGATTGGGCAAAGCGCTGTTCATGGTTTTGTTACGGCAGCTTGACTTTCCTCGAAGCATACCAGCGCACTGGACGCATCCTCAACGTCAGCTGCGTGCCATCAGATCCACACTCGCCCAGTATTCTGGCCAACTACCTGACCGCGCCTGATTGCGTAATCTGGTCAGCAGTCCTCGCGTCGGCTGCCGTTCCCGGTATTCTCAACCCGGTCGTTCTGATGCGTAAAACTTCGACAGGCAACCTTGAGCCCTACTCTTTCGGCCACAAATGGAAAGACGGCTCACTGAGGACTGACATCCCATTGAAGAGCTTGAATCTGCACTTCAACGTCAATTACAGCATTGTCAGCCAGGTCAATCCACACATCAACACATTCTTCTTCTCTTCTCGTGGCAGCGTCGGACGACCGGTCACCCACCGACGTGGTCGTGGATGGAGAGGCGGCTTTGTGGGTAGTGCACTCGAAATGTACTTGAAGCAAGACCTCACCAAGTGGCTCAAGTTTCTCCGACACTTGGAACTACTACCGCGACCCCTTGGACAAGACTGGAGTCAACTGTGGCTGCAGCGGTTCAGTGGCACCGTCACAATTTGGCCTCGAACCATCATCAGTGACTTCTATTACATTCTCACAGATCCAACTATGGATCGCCTTGCACGCATGATACACGTAGGACAACTTGCTGCCTGGCCAAAACTGAAATTCATCAGCAATCGCATGGCCATTGAGAAAGTCATCCAAGAAGCTCGAAAGGCAACAAGACCGGCAGAGCAGCCTCTGCCTACGCCCATGCCCACTGATAACGATCGCCAGATGCGTAACGTTTTGTCAGAAGAAGATCTCAGATCGCTTCTTGCACAAGCGAGAAATTCTGGAGGACGCGTCGAAATCACAAGCAAAAAGGGCACTCCCACGCTTGAGATCCCTGAGCCACTACCAGAGCAAGAACCGCGTTCAGTCAGCCCTTCGCTCAGCAAGCGACTCGGCGGATGGTTCGAGTCAATGTCACGCTCGCCATCTCGCCACCGCAGCGATCAGTCTCGTCCTTCGCTTGCAAGCATGCATCAATTACACCATCACCGTCGCAGTTCTGTCATGGAAGAATTTAAACGTCAGAGCGGAGTCTTCTTCGATGATCCGGAAATCGAAGAGAGCCCCGAAGAATTGGATAGCGCCACCGACGGCGATGAGCACGAGAGCAAGAAGAATGCCGATGTTGCTCCACTGGAGAATGGTGGTGTGAGACGAAGAGTTGACCGAGAATTCGATACTACTGGCGATACATTCGATGGCGCTGACGATGACGGTGAAGAAATTATGTATCAGCTGGGTCTTGACGACGACACTCCTGCCCGGGGGAGATAGATTATCCTCGTTGGATAAACAAGTGTAGAAGGTCTCGTGCTAGTCAATGTTCATAGAGCGTTCGAGCGTTTGTTTTCGGTTCAGCCTGACTTGGGTACGCGTGGTTAGATAAAATTGGTACACTTTGGCTCTCACCACCACGATCTCCATGGTCCGCCGCTGTGCGTTGAAACGCAGCCTTCACACACGAACGACCTTATGACAGCATTTGTAGCCAGCTGCATACAGGTACGAGCGCGCCGCAAATGCATACTTACAAGTGTTTGATACTGGTGCCCAACGAGCTTTCCCGGTGTGACGTCAGCTATTGTTTACCACAGCAACGGAAATAGCAACAGCACGCACCGTTCGAGTATCTCGCATGTTTCTTCAGCACCCCACCTTACGCCCTAGTTTAGACCTTAAGCATCAGCATCATGAATTATCACAGCAATGCCATCTGTACATAGCTCAGTCCGGCGAGCACCAATTCAACCTTTTCCAGTGCCACAACCCAACTTCACCTTCCCCACCAACAAACACCTGCTGATCACAACACCTTCGCGCATCCTATCCTGGGACGCTTCCGGCATACACGAACTCTTCAGAAGCAGTCGATCTGGTATTGCGGCAGCAACAGAAAGTAAAGATGGGTCGGGCACGTTGGCAGTTGCGGACAAACATGTGGTGGTTCTGCACGATATCCAGCGTGGCAAGGAAAAGAGCTGGGGATTGAGCGCGCAGGAAGACGAAGTAAGGCATTTGGAGTATACAAAAGACTCGCAGAGCTTGTTCCTCACGACAGCGGCGAGCAATGCGATTCAATGCTACTCTGTTCAGGCGGAGCAGCTGTTGAGCCCACCGCAGACTCTTTCTTCTCCCGCGGCTGCGCTTGCGATATCTCCAAGCGGTCACCTCATGATCTCGGCGCAAGGCTCTCCGCCTGTTGTGTTCCTTAAAGATCTGTCGAAGAACTCTACTGCGACGCTACTGAAGCCGCAGGCTTCGACAGCAGGAATCTCGATAGTAGCGTTTCATCCGGAGAGGGCTAACATCTTTCTCCTGGCATTCGATGACGGCTCGCTGGCTGTCTTCGACGCAACTCGAGTAAGAAGGGGTGCCGGTGAAGGCAAATACAACGACCAAACCCACACTGGAAAGGCGGAGATCGGACGCAAGAGAGAGCTTCATAAGGCATTGAAATCTAAGACAGAAGGAAAGACTCGTGCGATTGCTGGCGCTGCATTCTTACCAGGACATGCACTCAAGACTGTCACTGTTGGAATTGATGGTAGATGCAAACTTCTGGACTTCTCGAATGGCGTCAATGTCTTACGGACCTGGCATGCAGAGACGCCTCTCATGTGTGTGTCGGTCTCCGCGTTGCCAACTCTTCAGCCTGAACGCGATGCGACGCGAAAGACGAAGTCATCCGTGCGGGTGAGCGACTCTAACACCCTTATTGCTGTTGGAAGCCAAGGCGGCAAAGTCTTACTCTATGATACTCTTGGCTTACTGCAAAGCGAGAAGCAAATTAGTTCAAGAGGAGAAAGGATTATTAGTGTGGAATGGATCGCTGGCGATTCTCCAAAAAGCGTGTATGGTCGCATCCCAGAGGTACAACATGAAACGCCACTTTTGCCTTCTCTGGCACCTAATCACGCCAAAACAGGTGAAGCTCTTGAAATTGAAAAGAGCACACCGAAACACCTAAGCATTCATCCTGCTTTGCGACCCTCGACGATGAATCCAATTCCACCGGCCTCAATGCAAAGTCGCAGATTCGTAGTGCACCCCGATGAGGAAATGAACGACAGCACAGTGCGACATACGCCCAGTGCAGAGAGAAGCCACATGGTCTCTGCGGAAGCCGGAGAGTATCTGGACCTATTCTCACCGGTCAATCCTTTCATTGCAGAAAAGTCTCGCGCCAGCCGAGACCAGAGCTACAGTCCTACCCGCGTCAGGCCACGGATATCCAGCCAGACCTTCGCCCGGAATACCTCATCGCCAAAGCGTGATTTGGCACGAACACGGTTGTCTAAGGGTCTGACACTATCGCCAACAGTAACAGACAGCCACGCCACGAGTTCGAGCTCAGTACCTGCCGGCATCAAAAGGAATGTGCAATTCCGCTCGTTTCGTGCTACTGCTCTGAACTCACCACTCAGATCTGAAAGACGAAGGCTTAATGCTGCATCTACATACAAGAGGAACGCGAGCCGCGCGGACAGCGGCGAAGCTGTAGATGCGACAGTTGCCGCCAACGCGAGACTGTTGCGGGACTTGAGACAAATGGGCGCAAGGACGGAAACGTTACACGCAGGCGGTGTCTTGTCGGGTTGTGCGTCGAAAATTGCGAAGAGCGCGGACGTGAATACAATCCAATCGCAGCAGCTCTTACCTTCACAGGCGTCTAAGCCCGAACCGCTGCATGTAGAGCCCCAAGGAGAGGTTGAGATCTATGGACCTGGTGGTCGATGGCCTACAGATTCGGTCGACGAGCCGTCGTGGAGTGAGGAGCAGCAAGACGATATTTGGATCACCTCCGACGAAGAGCGCAACAACAAGTCCACACGTAGAATACATGGGATTGAACGACCTGCTGCTCGGCAGACTTCGCGATCACGAATGGATTCGAAGGGTACAATCAGCACGCCTCAGACGACGGCACGGTCTCCAATCACATCACCACACATCTCTCATCCCAAGACTACGGATCGGCCGACCTCGACCGAAGATTACACTACAGCACGTTCACACGCGTCTCCCAATGGGGCATTCAGCCTGGCGTCAGACGATGTAAAAAGCATTTTTCCACGAACCTCGTCCAAGTCGCCGAAGAAGAGCAAGTCCGAAGCCAAACAACGGGATCGGGCAACACCCAGACACCGCAAGACAGCTCTGCAGGAGATCGCATCGAATGCTGCAGTGAGCCGGCGAGCAAGTAATCCTTGGGATAAAGTAAAACAGCTGAAGGGTGTGCCTCTCGGACAACCCGATATTGCAGAACGGGAGGTACAAGTGGTAGACGATGGTGTTGCGCAACAGCAGTCACACAGAGAATCATGCGGAGGATGCAAGACTAATGCGAGCAAAGTGAAGACTTTGGAGAGTGAGATGGCACATATGAAGGGCGAGATCCTGGCATTGCGGGCGATGCTGAGGAGGAATGGCATCCCTGCGCCTGCGGTTCCTAGGCGCTGAAGAAGTTCTGTTCCTTGGAACCGCCATACCTCTGGTGGGATGTCAATGGTTTTGCCTTAGTTTATCTTCGAGCGAGGCGTTTG
Organism: Cladosporium sp. VS III D KN 1; assembly: GCA_019775635.1. NCBI lineage: Eukaryota > Fungi > Ascomycota > Dothideomycetes > Cladosporiales > Cladosporiaceae > Cladosporium > Cladosporium sp. VS III D KN 1. Next base: position 2,362,821 of record JACWFN010000009.1, read on the forward strand.
GGAATCTACGACGAGACGACCTATAGTCTTGCCTAGCATTAAAATTACGTAGTACGAATAATGAACTGAACGCGACATGGCTTTGTCATATTGTCACCCACACCATACATGTGTACATTTCCTGTTACCTGCTAGACATATTACTTAATGGATGTGAGGTGCTCCCAATGCTCGTCATCGTACATACACCATCAAGCATACATGTATCGACAAGCCACTCCAAGCCTCCAAAACCAACCCCGCAAAGAGGCGCCGCCAAGTCGTGCCGATACATGTATGGAGATCAAGCTTCTCCTGTCTCTCGTCATCTGAACCTTAGCCCAGTCAATGGCTTTTGTTTCGTGAGTATGTTTGCTGAAATCGCGATGTTCGTCGCTTCCGTGAATCGAAGCGTCAAGAGCCTCATCGTTTTCACGAAGAAACCGTACACTTCAAGACGCAGAGCCCAGCAGGATGTCATACTGCACAACTGCCGCGCATCGCGTGACGCACGCGCACTCATACCAGCACGGGTAACGGCCGTTCTTGAGATTAACAGCGAGGTGAGGCCGAGCCTCTGCGCATTCACGATCCTTCAGATCTCCACCCCCGCCAGGCCACTCCACGGGGTACCAGCGTAGAAGCAAAGCACGGCTCTACTGCAGACCAACAACGCCTCGGACTGCGTCATTGAACGCCTAAGCACTACAAGCTCATTGGCCTCCACCGGCATAAGCACCATGCCACGCTCTCTGTAAGGTGCAAATCGCGTGGGCAGACAGGAGGCTATAGCTTCTTTTTTGCAGCGGGCGCCATTCATCTCATGACCGTTGCCGTTTTCCGGGGCGTCGCCGCAGATGAAGACTGGGGCGTTTTGGCAATGCAATGCTGTTAGGCTTTTGCTGATCTGAGTCGCCGATCGCTTGTCGTGTGCGTGCGTGGATCGTTTTGCAGTCTGATGCTGGGTTAGGGACGCGTTTATAAGATGAGGGGTTCCCTCTCCAGTGTTTGCAAGGGCCTTGCTGGTGCTTCACCTTCGCGGTTCCATCTTTATCAGGCTGTCACACTGCAGCTAGCGGCACCATGATTAAAGGCGAAAATCGGTACTTTGGATTTCGGGGAGGATGGTTGACCTTCTGGGTCACTGTCGCGTGTGCGACGGACATGACTCTGGTATAATGTATCCAATATATCGAATCTTTTCCCCTCGCTGACCCAATGTCTTCAGTTCGGCTATGACCAAGGTGTATTCGGAGGTGTTATCGTGACCGATGACTTCCTGAACACCCTCAACATCGCAAATGACACAACCATGAAATCGACCGTCACCGCCATCTACGACATCGGATGTTTCTTCGGCGCCATTGCAGCTTTCATCTTTGGTGATTATCTTGGGCGAAAGAAGACAATTCTCATTGGCACAACCATCATGAGCATCGGTGCTCTCCTGCAATGCACGGCATACAGCGTGCCTCACATGATCGTCGGACGAATCGTCGCAGGCATCGGCAATGGTATGAACACGGCGACCGCACCGCCATGGCAGTCTGAGACTTCGCAAGCAGCATGGCGAGGCAAGCTCATTGTCATCGAGCTCATTCTGAACATCGCTGGCTTCTCGCTCTCTAACTGGGTTACCTTTGGATTCTCCTTCCTCCCGGGGGGCGTCTCGTGGCGAGTTCCCCTTGCATTGCAATTCATTTTCATCGCCATCTTATACGCTACCGTGCCTTGGCTTCCAGAGTCCCCGAGATGGCTTGTAATGAAAGGACGTGATTCTGAAGCCGAACAAATCCTGGCAGATCTCGGAGGAACCGAAACGGAAGATCCGTACATCCAAACACAGCTGAGTGAGATCAAGTTCGCTGCAGATTACGAACGAGACCATGCTGTACGCATCCGGGACCTGGTCAGAGGCAAGAAGGGCGACCAAGCCGGCACGTGCACTGTGCGTCGTTTGCTTCTGGGAATGGGCGCTCAGTTCATGCAACAATTCTCTGGTCAGTGTCTTCGCACCAAACGATAACATCTTGTTCAAAACTAACAATAGACAGGAATCAACGTTACTAGCTACTATCTGCCCACGGTGTTGATCGAATCTGTTGGTTTTAGCAATACCATGGCACGGCTGTTAGCAGCAGTCAACAGCGTGAGCTACCTTCTGTTCTCGACCATCGGAATTCCCAACGTTGAACGATGGGGCCGACGAAAGATGCTCATGTATGCTGCTGCTGGACAGTGTTTCTGTTACTTGATCATTACGGTTCTGATCAGGTTCAACGAGAAAGACGGCTACCCTCACAAGACTGAAGTGGCGAAAGCGAGCGTTGCATTCTTCTTCTTGTACTATGTCTTCTTTGGCATAGGTTTCCAGGTACGTGCTACACGAATGAACGACCCTTACGAATGCTAATTCTATTGATGTAGGGAGTGCCATGGCTATATCCTGCAGGTAAGCGCTTTGTGCATGCGACAGCCAGTAGTAGCAAACGCTGACCGAATTTACAGAGATCAACTCGTTATCGATGAAGAACAAGGGCGCTGCATTGGGAACGGCCACCAACTGGATGTGTAAGCGCTACGTCGCGATGGAAATACCGGATAATCATGCTGACAACATTCCAGGCAATTTCATCGTCGTAGAGATCACCCCCATCGGCATTCGCACTCTCGGCTGGAAGTTTTACATCATCTGGACCGTCTTCAACGGGGCCTTCGTACCTCTCGTGTATCTATTCTATCCGGAAACAGCTGGCCGCACGCTTGAAGACATCGACAAATACTTCATGGATCACGATAATATCTTCGTGTTCAAAGACAAGGTGGGCAACAACTATTCTGACAAAGGTTGAGATCCTATCAGCTAACGACATCTACAGGTCGCGACATCTGCGAAGCGTCCTCTCGAATACATCGAGAACGAAGAGAACCAAGTGCGTCGTCACAGCAGTGTCAATGCCCGGGCGGCCTCCATGGCGGTGGCCAGATACGGAGATCGCATGTCGGTTGGAGACCAACAGGAAACCATGGAAGAGAAGGAGAAGCAAACGCACAGAGAGTCTGTATAAGGACCGAGGCGGCCACGTTTGCCTTTTTGCTGTGTTCCGTTTAGCTTGGCATGTGCTGTTGCTATCCGATCAAGAATGAAGTCTGAAGAAAGCGGGGTGGAGACATGCATCATGACTTGAAGTCTGCCATTGTAGCAGGATTGTTTCAATATATGCTCTTCACGTTCCAAGTCCAAGCAGCAGTGCATCCATCTCCAGCGTGCCGACACACGTGTATTCAATCCCCATCATCAATCGCATCATGTGACGGAGACAAAGTGACAATGACGGGATGAACACCGAAACGCCTCGTGCTACCACGGATCGGCAGCCCGCCAAGCGCTCATAGGCCGAGACATCAGACGTCAGCCTTCCGCCTGCCAGCCCATGGGCCACTTTGATTGCTACCTTACCTTACCCGTCGCTGTCCCTCCAGTTCCTGCCGTGACCTTCGCGTTTCACTCGGCTTAACACAATCTGCGACTTCTATATCAGCTTTCCATCCAACGTACTAACCCCGCTGCGAGCCGCGTGAGCTTTGTATGGCAGCGATGGACGAGACGACATTCCAGCACGAGCTGTGCGGACTGAAGGAGCGTGTTTCGGAAATGGCAGATAGCCCATCTCCTTCGCCAGCTCAGATCTCTGGTTTCATGCTTTCGAGCGCTGTTCAGAATGACTTGTTCGTCTCTCAGTTGCGTGACGTCAGGACTAGGTTGGATATCATGCAGATGCAAGCTAGTCTAACACCACCAGCTCAAAGCCAGGAAGAGGCTCCCAGTCCGCTGCAGAGCACGACTGATCTCAGTAGATCTGAGGCCTTTCAATTTCTCATCACCAGCGTTCAAGGATTACACCATAACGTGGAGCGCTGCCACCGCGACACGAGCGACAGATTTGACCGTCTGGAGCGAGCTATCTCTGGTCTTCGAGGGGCTGTTCTGTTCACGCCCACGGCGAGTGAGACGACTATTGAGGATTTGACTACATCCCAACACACGGATTACTACGAGAGCACCGATCTACCTGAGCCGAAAAGCGACGCTTCTGTGCATGACTTCCTTGTCCAACAGAATGAGCTCGACAGGCCTGCAACATTATCACAGGTCTTGGAAGAGACATGGACAGGCCATAATACAATGCCGCCGCCTTTAATGGCAATTTGTCCGCCGAAGCTGGACGGTGGCGCTGAACTTCTGTCCGACGTGCTGAATGCTTCTGCCACTTCTACCACCTTGAATGACCCGCACAATGTCAACTTGGTGGCCGACTACGGAGACGATTTCGAAGGAACGCCACGGGATATTGTAGAAACGCAGAATACCGTACCAGACGACATTGCTCGAATCGCAAAGGGACTCACACATGAAATCGACATCTTCGAAGAGGCCAAGAAGAAGCAAACCGAGGAATTCGAAATCCGACTCTCCGCCAAAGACGCCGTCATCGCGCATCTCAACACATGTCGAAAGGCCGCCGATGAAGCTTCCCAAATCACTAGGACGAACCTGGAAACCCGCCTCGCCGAGTGCGAGGACCAGCTCATTCGCTGGAAGCAAGAAGCAGATGCCGCCCTTGGAAATTTCGATGCGATGGCGCGGTGCAATCGCGAGCTGAAAGCGGCGCACGACCTTGCGGTTGGTCGCATGAAGCAAGAACTCAAGCAATGCGAGGCGTCGCGGCATCATTTCATGACCAAGTACGTGGACGAGAACTATCGCTTCAAGTGGCTTGAGCAGAAGAAGATTCAGGGCGAACAGAAGCTCTATCAAAGACTGGACGAGTGTGAACGTGCTCTCCGAAACAGTGAGAAGAACCGAGACGCCGACATTCGCGATGCGATACAGAGCCGTGAAGAAGAGCTCGACCAGCTGTATGCTTTCTGCCGGGAAGAAACCAGTGTCGTATCCCACCAGGAGAGAATCATCGCCCAGGGCACGTCTATCCTAAAGGAGCGAGATGCTGAGATTGACGGCCTCAATGCCGCGCTCGCCGACTCCGAAAGCGAAAGGCATCATGCTCGAGAACGTGCGAGCAAGTTGAAGCACAGTCTCAAGAAGAGGGATGAGGAGATCGAAGATCTGAAATGTGTGGTGAGGGAGGAGAAGGATCGCAGACGTCGCGCTGAGGCATTGATGCGAAGAGACGCCGATTCCAAAACGAAGTCGAAGGATGTCCGATTCAGCCTGGACGAAACGAGGCCATCAAGGCCGCTCGCACAAGCGGCTGATGCAGCGAGCAATGGACATGCAGTGCGCGAACAACATCAGTGGACGCCACAGCCTATACGCTCGAGCATGCTGCCTCACGAAGGGGAAAGAGCCTCACTTTGGCAAGACAATGTCCGTTCTGCGCCGAACCATCGGTTTGGGTCAGCAAGTCCCATCGACCGAAGAAGAAAGCCAGATGCCAAACATGATGTGATTGGTGAGGGTGCTGCTCGTGACGGCGAGAAGACAGCTACGCAGCATTTCGATGCATCAGATAATGGTCTGCAAGCAACCACTCACAGCCAGCGAAACCCTCAAGTGCCGCCGCCTAGAGGCCATCGAGCGCACGAGAGCACGCATCGTGGATGGAACCCGCCAGAAGCACAAAAAGATGCATCCAGCAGTCGTGTTATAGGCGGGAGATCGTCTCACAGCAGCATGTCGGCCCAAGCGGCGGCGAATCGCGGAAGTGCTGAGAACGGCCGACATGCGCTGCCTCTCGACGTAACGTGGTTGCCGCCATTGCCCGCTCGAACGTCAGCGCCAGCGTCAGCGTCGATAGGCAAAATGAGCAGCGTGCCTAACCTGCGTGCTGGCAGCAATGATCGTGCTGGTGCGATCTCCAAACCTGCGTCGATGCTGGAGCTAAGGCCGCATACATACCATGCTCCTTCTGTCGAGACCGAGGCCGAGAGCGCAGAGGACCGGGGCGGCTCTAGTCTTTTGGATTACTAGTGCGCGGGTGCGGCGTTTGCGTGAGCTATTTCCTTCCACTGCTACTGTTCTATCACACTTTTGCACCTAGCGAGATGATATCGACAACCACAGCGAAAGAAGTTCTTTACACCACATGTCTCACTGTCTCATAGCACCACTAGGCAAATTCCGCGCTCCTCTCGTGACGTGTCATATGATGGGCGCACCGCATGTCTCTGCTCTGAGTTCGGCGATAATTGGGTGGCCGGGGCGACAGCTCACATGAGCACGCTCGCACTGCCGGGCCATGGCCATGACGTCTGGGTGCAGAAGCTTTCGTGGTGGATCGTGCTGGCGTAACTGGGGTAAAGGGTTTCGTCTTCGACCGTGCGAGGCCCGTGTGAGAGAGCACGGCTAAAGATACGGTATGACGGGATGTGCAGACACGCTGTAGATTGCTTAGTACTCATTATATATAATCCACACCGCTTGTCTCGCCCGTCCTGCGTTGCTCCTTCACAGCTAGCCTGGCCCCTGGTTGCATTTGTTGTTGTCTTTAGCTCTCGTTGTTGCTTTTGCAACTATCAAGTATCCTATGCCCGATCAAGACCGCTCTGCATAATCCACCACGCCGCTGCAAAGCAAAATAAAGTGCCATGTCGGCTTACGAGGATGACCCCTACGAGTCTCGCCGCCATCGTGCCCCACCATCCGGCAGCCGTCACGACAAGCATCGATCTTCAAGGCGCGAGAGAGACAGATACGATGCCGACGACAGCGACGACGACGACCATCCCAGACGAAGCCACCACCGCCGTCCAGCACCCGCCGTGAAGAGCCCAGACCCATCGAGCAAAAGCAGCGTCCCTCCTCCACCAATTGGCAGAAACCTACGCGGCGGCGCCGACGACGACGAAGACGACAAGCCGCCTTCCAGACACAGGCGACACGACGACGACGACCTCCGTCCTCGCCGCTCCTCACATCGCCACCGCGACTCTCACGACGATGCGCCTCCACGCAGTTCACGACACGCCTACGACGAGCCTCCTCCTCCCCGCCACCGCTCCTCGCGAGACAAGAGCCGTGGAGCCGCCGACCCACGAGACAAGAGCCGCGGCGGCGCCGACCCTCGCGACCGCGACCGCAGACACAGACCCAGCCGGTACGACGATGCCGAAGAAGAATCCGACGTCCCGCCCATGAGACCTCGCCGCTCCCACCGTGATCGAGACCGCGACCGCGACCGCGACGACGACCGCGGCTACAGGTCCGAGCACCACAGCAAACGCCACGAGCGGCCGGACGAGCGAGGCTATAGAACCGACGGGCGGGAGTCGAGGCGGGAGAGGGAGCGGAGGAAAGAAAGGGAGAGGGAGCGTGAGAGGGAGAAGCCGCGCTCGAGGCGCTATGATGATGATTATGACGATAGCTATGATGATCGGAGGAGGCCTTCGAGGCGCGAGAGGGATCGAGAGGAGGGTGCGGGTAGAGGAAATGGAATGCTGCCGAAGGTTAAGCCGAAGGATATCATGGAGAAGGGCCAGAAGGGGTGGGATACGGTGAAGCCTGTTGCTGGACCGTTGTTGGGTACGCTTGCTAAGGCGTATTTGGAGAAGGGGAAGTGAGGTGGGTCATATGAGGAGGTGGCTATCTTGCTGCTGTCTTTCGGTCTTTTTGTTGCTATCTGGTGGAAGATGGACGAATTGACGATGTCGAATCTGACAAGGTAGCGTGTACGATTTAGCGGGCGAGTTATGGATTTATGATATTATGATGAGAAATTCTATTTGAACCAGTTGTAAACATACACCGTCGTCAATCACGAGTCCGCGCATGGCATTTCAGCGGCAACTGGCCATGCAAAATCAGGCGCTGGGCGAAGGCAGCAGTACTCGAGAAAATTGTGGGTGTCCCCCAGAATATTTACAAGTCAGGATTATATTGTAGCTACATTCGCCAATATCCGCACAGTGCGATGAATTCTTGAGGCATGAGCAGACTCTCGAGCTATCTAGCATTGTACACGATCCGTTTCACGATCTCCCTCACAAGAGCCAAGGATCTTCTTCATGCACGCTTTCTGGACACGTCGCACACGCATGAATGGATCTATGCGGCTATGCGGATTTCTGTCTCGCAGCTGAAGACAAGACAAAAGACGAAATCCGGATCTCGCATATGTGAGTGTCTGTGTGTGAGACATGTGGCACTACTGCGTGTCTGCGAGCGTACAGACGATTTGCTCGATCTTGCATGTGAACGGCCGGTCGACACGGGCCTTGTGTCGGTTGACAACAATGTGGTACGGCTGAGTGTAACAGACACGTGTTTGAGAGCTGTCGAGACTGACTGACTCGAGTATTGATGAGGCGAGATGATAGAGGGCACGGTACTACAAACGACAACCGACGATGTCGTGATTCGCGATCAGTGGGGGCCCTAAAGTGTGTTTCACTGTCTCGTGATAACTACTTCAACGAAAGCTCAGGCATTCAACAAGACGTGTGCATATGCACAGATTGGCCTTTCTTGAAAAGATGCCTCCCCATCCAGCATCTCGTACATATGTATATATATCTCGCGATCGCCGCCAGCGGAGAAAGCATTGACGAACAAACCCGGTCGCGCGGGTGCTAGCTCCACGACGAGGCGCCGTCCCGACAGTCCAAAAACCGGGTGGCGTAGCGTAGCGAGCGTAGATATGGAGAAATATCAAGGCCCCGGGGAGACGATTTGGCGGTTCAATCTCGACTAGGACACGCTGAAACAATGATCGTGCAACGGGTTTGCTGAAAGCTGCACATCTAGCTGTCATGTTCAATTTCAACGTATCTCGGCCAAGCGAAGCTGTGCGTCCAATGCCCGGAGCTGGCCATCCGCTCTATCGGATTGCCGCCGCCAGCAGTTAGTCCCTGCGTGCAGCACATGCAATGCCATGCACTATGCAATGCAACCTGCTGAATCGTCCTGTGAACTGGCGGTCACCGCAGCGGAGCTATGCTCGCGGTCGTGTGAGCGCGGTGTATACATTGTTTGCGCAGTATGAGATCCGCATTGTAGGCAAGATAGGACGCAGTAGGCAAGTGCAAAGACGGCTGGGCGCATTTCGAAAAGAGATGAGACCGCTCGCGATATCGAGGCGTCTGTGCAAAGCTGGTCAACCGGCTGCGCGTTTCCGATCTGCGATCTGGCGTGAATTTCTCCGCCAGCGCCTGGCTGCCCGCGCTCCCCGTCTGGTCGAGCACGTCAAGAAAGTCAAGCAGCAACCTGCGCGGGAAAACGGGCCGCTAGGTGTGCTCGAGTGGTGGGTGGGCAAAGGTCGTGAGCAGGCATGACGGTTGGCAGCACACCGAGATTTCACTGCAACGCCCGAGTCCCGTCTGGCTCTATCTCTTTCTCCCAACACTGCTTCGTTGCAGCATCTTCGCTGTCATCTCATCACGCGTCGACTGGGGAAGAAGGGCGAAAGAACGAGTGCCACGACTGCTTGCTTGCATTGACTGGATTGCCTGGTGTTTCGCTGTTTCCCCGCGCTGTATAGGGATTCTTCTGGATTTGGCCCTGCTGGATAGGATATTAATAATTGTTGTTGCCGACCGCCAATCATGATTTCTCTCAAGGACGACCCGGAAAGCTTTCCCACGAAACAATTGACCATCTTGGGTGAGTGGTGAATCCTTGCAAATAACAGCCTCAAATGCGAAAATGCGCCATTTACTGACTTGCATCCAGCGATATGTCGCTTCTCCGAGCCTATAGCCTTCAACTCCATTCTGGCCTACACATATGCCATGGTTAAGGATCTTCACGATGGCGACGAAACTGACGCCTCTTTCTACGCTGGTCTCTTGGTCTCTGCCTATGCTGTTGCCGAAGCTCTTACTGCAATGGGCTGGGGTGCCCTCTCAGATAAGTATGGTCGCAAGCCCATCGTTCTTATTGGACTCGGCGGCGTCGCCATCTCAAGTTTGGTGTTTGGTCTCGCAAAAACCTACTGGGTTGCTTTGTTGGCTCGTTTCATCGGAGGCGCTTTGAACGGAAATGTCGCTGTCATGCAGACCATGGTGGCGGAGATGGTCAAGAAGCCTGAACACGAACGTAAGTTTTGCCACATGTCATAAGGCCCGGTGGCGTAAAGTCACTAACACTTCTCGCAGCCAAGGCTTACGCTGTGCAACCCTTCGTCTGGACCCTTGGAGGCATCTTCGGATCTGCTATGGGTGGATTTTTGGCCCAACCTGCTCGCTTCTATCCTGGCCTCTTCTCTCCTGACAGCTTCTGGGCGGAGTACCCGTATCTTCTTCCCAACCTTGTCGCCGTTATTATTATCGTCCTGGCCATCATTCAGGGAATCTTCTTCTTGGAGGAGACCAACCCCAAAGAAGTTGTGTCTGACAACGCCATCGATGACAACGCCAGCGTCTTCGACGAGACCTCATCGCTTCTTGGCCCAAGAGCCAGTATCGCTGGATCTGTGCGTCGCCGCTCGCAGGCAAGCCGTGCTCCCAGGCCTTCTTTCATCGAGGAGGGTCTTCCTGGATTTGCTGGCCAACATTTCGACATTCGCAAATCTTCCTTCGCCACTGTCCACTCGATCAGATTTGCTCCTGAGGAGGCTGACAAGATCCGTCGCGATGTCGCTGCAGGCCGACCTGATAACGTTCGCCGTACCACAGGCCGTGCGCCAGTCGAAGAGTACACTGGCAAGGCTTTCAACTATACTATCATTATGGTGACGCTCGCCTTGGTCATTGTCTCATTCCACTCCATGGCCTACCTCAGCTTGCTCCCGACCTGGATTCTCGACGAGCCCAAAGCTGCTGTTCAACATCTTGACTTGAAGGGCGGCCTCGGCATGACTGTCCACGACGTCGGTGTCTTCCTGGCCATCAACGGTGCCGTCGGCCTATTCCTCCAAGCCATCATTTTCCCCATCTTCATCGAAAAGCTCGGAATCTGGAAGTCTTTCATCTGGATGGTGATCCTGTTCCCGATCCCCTACATCATGCTGCCTTTCATCACCGCTGCGCCCACGAACTTGACATCACCTCTGATCTACGTCTCCCTCATCACACAGAGCTTCGTCGGCATCATCATCTACCCAGCTGCGCTCATCCTCTTGAAAGAAGCCACTCCTTCGCCCCAAGTTCTCGGCAGAGTCAACGGCCTTGCCATGTCTGGATGCTGCCTCGCAAGGACCGTCTCGCCTCCTCTTGTCGGCATTGTCTACAGCGCTGGCGGATCTGGTGCCGCATGGTTCACCATCGCCGGTTCTGCGATCTTGGGTATCGCGCAGCTGCCTTTCATCCCTAGGAAACACATTGCGCCCGTCGAAGTCGACACTCCATTCTTGAACCGCACGCATTCACACCAGCAGCATGCTGGCCCTGCTGACTCTGCGACTGCTGAGCAGGGACACGGCCATTAGATTTGTGCTCTTACAAGATTGCCATTAATCCTGATACGGCGTTGTCTGAGCGGCGTCATTTTTTCATCACTACAACACTTTCGGAGCCATCCAAATATGCACATCGCATCACAGCTCTCACGGCGTAAAGGCTACCAAGAACAGGACTGAGACTGCAAAGACGTATATACCAGCGACGTGCGATCAAGCCCAGAGGCAGTCAACCACTATGATTCTTCTCTCTTCGTACTGTAATTAGACCCTTTTTCTGCGTCAACCCTGCGGTCTTATCACTTTCGGCCTTTCTGTTGGTTTTGTTCTTTTTAGCGAGCATTGTCGGCGATAGAAAAGTTCATCTTCCATTGAACGCGACACATAGCAACGAAGCAACGCGAGCGTTTTGCATCAATTTCTCATTCTTGAGAACCAAATTGAACAACCTTTTTTCCTCTCGAAGTTTTTGTCTGTCATCTATCTACTCTTGAGTTTTTTGATCGTTTGATGTTATGCAAACCTCTCATCGGGTTTCTTCACTGCTTCTTGACGCCTTACAAGTATTATTCCGTGGCCACTTGGGAAGCTCGGGTTTGAGATGTCACCAGCAAGGATAGGCATCATATTGCAATATACTTGGGTTTGTCTCATCAAATCAGCTTCTTTAGCTCAGTGGTAGAGCGTGGGATTGCAGTAATGCTATCATCCTAAGGTCCCTGTTTCGATCACGGGAGGAAGCTGTTCTTTTGTCCTTTTTCCTGGATCTATTCCAGCAACTTCTTAGAAAGTCACGCTTCGCCTCGGGGTTTGCTTCATTGCGCGAATGAAACAGAGGAAAGGACGTGTGTATTTTGGTATTAGATCGGGCCATATGTCGTTGTAGTTCAATGTTGATGCGCGATTGGGCAAAGGCCGGACCAAGGACCCAGAGGCCGGAGGCCTTTTGAACCCCGAGATCGACGTCATGCTTCGGATCCAGACAGCCTCCAGCCTGCAGAGCAACACATACTCGTACATGTATGCACAGTTTGCTACCAATGACTGTCTCCTCTGGCACACCTATTTAACTCTCAAAGACCCCATGTGCTACTAGACATCGATGCTATGTTCATACAGCGCCTGTCAACCGCTTCAACCCGAACCCTTCTTACACCATCTTCAAAACTACGTGCAATCACACGAAACATGGCTACCGTAGTACATGACTCTGTGCCCCATGAAGACCGCACAGCATCAGAGCCACGGCAAAATCGCATAGAGCCAGTCACTATATCTCACGTCCGCCAAATCAACCCAACGACACGTGTCCTTCGCCTCTCACCCGAAGACCCAAACCACACCATCAAAGTGGGTCGATCTTGCTCGTGTGGCAGAAATGTTCCTGTAGCTGACAACCAATAGTTCCTCCCAGGTCAATGGCTCGATACCTTCATACCCACTCTACCGAAAGCAGGCGGCTTCACCATAACCTCGCCACCCTCGACCGCCACACCCCAAGGCGGCGGCTACCTTGAGCTTGCTGTACAGAACTCCTCCAACCCTCCGGCCAGATATTTCCACCAGCCCATCGAATCCATCCTCAACTCAGGCTTAGCAGTACGAGTCGGAGGCTCTTTCACCTATCCTCCACCTGTCCTCCCGATTCCCACCAGAAACATCAACCGCTTAGTGCTGATCGCCGGCGGCGTCGGGATAAACCCATTGATCTCCATCCTCGGCCACCTGATTCGACAGCACCCTTCCCAGCGGCCGGAAGAGATCCACTTCCTCTATGGTACAAAGACTCTCGAATCAGAACCTGACCCGCAGACGATTCTCTTTCTGCCTCGGCTGATGGATTTAGTCGGCGCTGCTGATGAGCCTTTGAACGTTACTCTGTCGCTTTTCTTGACTGGACCGACGGGTTACGAAAACGGCGAGAAGATTGAGCATGGTAAGCTGCCGAATTGGACTTGGGCGAGGAGGATTGGAGAAGGAGATTTAGTGCGTGCTTTGGACGGGTGGAAAACTGACAAGGAGGCGGGAGAGGGCAGGGAGGGGACGCTGTGCTATGTTTGCGGACCGCAGAAAATGACCGATGAGGTTGTGGAGTTTCTAGGGAAGCAGGAGGGGATGGAGAAGGGGAGGGTGCTCTGTGAGAAGTGGTGGTGATTTTCTCGAGGTGAGGAGCTGCTATGGAAATCCTGACAACACAACTGTTTAAAACATGTCCACATAAACACCCTTGCTGAAGGAGTTGTCTGCAAGATCCGGCATCTCGTGGGTGGCCATCCTCACTCTCATGATAAACGCTGTGCTCGACATGCTCAAACGGAGCGTCCTCCTCGATGCCATCTTCCATATCCCCGTAGACGAAGCTCAACCAAAAGTCCATTTAGATTACGCTTCGCATTAGCTTGGAACCGCTTTATGGTTTCTAAACACTAGTCCTCATCATTACTATCCCCTTTAATCACCAAGAGAGTGTCCTCCCTATCTACAGCTGGCTTACGTCTAACGCGGAGCATTTCACACTCAAGGTCGAATAATTCACCGACATCGTCTCGAAGGCGGCTAACATCGATGTCCTCCGGCCTATAATTATTTGCTATGTTAGACTCTGCTCGAATCTGAGGAGAGAGGAAGGATCGTATAGTTTACTAAACTTAAAGCTCTGGATCTAACTACGCAAGTGCGGGTAATCCACGCCTAGTTCGTTGTCGTATAAGAAGCCGCTCACTACAAGTAGGCTGTTGTATAGGCATCGAGTGCGTGCTCTCGCGGTAGTTGAGCCATAGTCGTCGCTGTTATTTGTTTTTTTCTCAGGTTTATTATATTTGTAGCGAGCCTCGAGGCCATATTGGCGGAGTTTTGGATGAATCTTTATCTCGCTTATCTGAAGGCGGATCATGTACCATAGGAACTCCTCCATTCGCTGCGAGCTGGGTATAAAGGCTTGGACTTCATCGGGTGTCCCTTGCCTCCAAGTGACCTAGCCGGCCACCCGGCTTCTAAGCTGCCTCAAGTACTTTCCGCGAAGCTTAGATCGAAGGCTTTCGGTCGGCTCTCTGGCTTTGCGGGCGTTCATTTGCCATAGTATTGGGCGCTCGCTAGCAGCGTAAGCGAAGAAAGTTTCCGTATTGCTGTCTTTGAAGGTGACAGCATTCCTCAACAGCTCGGCAGTGCACTTGCGTAGGCCCTGGCGGACAGTTTTGCCAAAATCGTGGTGGTAGAAGTTCTGTGTTTGACTTGATCAATCACCTTCGTACCTTGTGATACTCGAAGGCCGGATATGAGTGTACCTAATGCTCACTGAACAGTCTCATTGCTTCCTAGCAGTGATGCCGCCTCTTTCGCGAATGGCATCTTGTTCAGCCTGCGTCAGCGATTTTCTGCCGGCCAAGAAGAACTCGCCTTAGCTATAGCGTATCAATGATATAGGATTTGTGTCTTGGAGGATGGCTTGGGAGTGAGCGTGACGAGGCAGGAGCGCCCCGCACGTTTGTGAAGTCCTCCCTCAAAAAATCAACAACTTTCGATATATAGTATCTACAAAAGCAAAAATCGATAGATTCGACTATCGCGACTTCTGCCAGCTTGGAATGATAGCCATCTCCGTGCTATCTGAAAAGCGTGGCGTTGAATATGGATTCGAAGTGGTTTGGCGCTATACTTCCTCCCAACACTTCAAAACGATAGATATCGATACAGAACGCAAAAGGATGGTCCCTAAGGGGGTCGAACCCTCGACCTTGGCGTTATCTGAGGTATTAGCACCACGCTCTAACCAACTGAGCTAAGGAACCCTTGAAAATAAGCATTTTCGATGAAGTGAGGGTTGGGAACATTTTGCATGATTCTTGCGTTTTTGGCTGCGCGACGAGAGAGGTAAGCTCATGTCTCGCTCACTAAAACACGGGTGATCAATTGGAAACAGTCTAGAATCATCGCAGACTCTTGTGATGTCTCCATAGGCTGTAGGGCTTTGTTTTAGCATGTGAAGATTATCCCTCAGCCCGTGATAGCATATTATTTTGACATGTGTTTCTTGTTCCAAGGTGCACTCATCCTCAGATAGACGATTTTACTTTCAATGTCTTGCCAGAAAGTGTACTAAGGTACGTATTAATCTCAACATATGATGTGAGATGCATCAAGGAAGATGCTTGGACCGCGTATGCTATAAGGGGGAAGATCCACGACAACATCCCGGCAACGTGGGCTGACACATGCACGTCAACCGTAGATATCAAACCGTGGTGCTGGGTGACTGAGGTATCATGATATTGCATTGCTATCTTTCCATGTGATACGTTAAGTGAGATCTACAGAGCTGCATAGGGTGTTTGCCGTGTCAGCCAACAGCCCCATTCGCAGGGCTCAGCTGTTCGCCGGAACTCAGCTCCAGGCGCCGGTAGATCTCGAGCGTTATGCTCGCGTGGGAAAAGTGCTAGTATGACCCTAGGCGAATAGAGTGGCATGGGGATGTCGGCAGCGCTCAAGCACATGCCAGGGATGGCTGTCAGGGACCTTGGATGCCTGATAGACTGTGATAGTAGTGACAGGCCGACAGCTGAACGACAACTTATCCCGAGGGCGCCATGGCCTTGGGATGCCGCTTGGATAGTCTTAGGTCGCGGCATCGGAAAGGATTGTTAAGTCAACAAATGCGATGGTGCGTGCGCAGCGCCTTCACGGCACGGCCTTGCCCTCGCTTCGAGATAGGAAGGCATGTTCCAGCCTGCGACTTCGCGTGCAGAGCATCGTCACACGAGCAGAACGCAAACAGGTGCGCCGGCGTCTTGTGAAAGCCGTTGACAGTTTATTGTGCAGAAAGCATGTGCGGCCATTCACTTGAGACGCACAAACGCAGTCAGGTGCAGCGCAGCGCGCGGAGTCAGTCTTCAAGCTGGGCTTGCCGGGCGTCTTATCTCGAATCCTTTTTGATCATCACATCACTCACATCACACATCTCGCCGCCGCGAGCCGACGCATAGCACACCTCCCGCTCTCGCTGTCCATAGCTATACCCTTCCTCCATATTGGGCCATGCTCCGTAGCCTGCGCTGCTCTGCCCTGCCCCTGCGCACCTGAATTTCCCTTATCTCTGCCAATTGCACGCAATTCGCACCTCTCCCCGGATCTTCGCCATGGAAGCCTGGTAGACGCTAAAAGCATCGTACGCCTCGCTCTTCTCGACAGTGGCACCGCAAAAGGTTTACCCTGCCGCTCAGCCTTGCTCTTCCTCGACTGAATTGGACGTTGCCTCGGGACCTAGAGCGTGAAAGCTCCACCTCGCAGACATGGCCGTCAGGTAATGCCGCACCATCCTCACGCCCCGCCTATCCGTCCATAATACTCGTCTTATAGCATCGGAAATATTGCCATTTTCCTGAATGCTGACATGTCGAAATGCAGGACTATCAAAGATGCGACAAAGGCACTGCAGGCTCATTTCTCCGCCGCCAAGCCTCCGACTTCTCTACCACCGGAAGCTAGACGCATGCTACAGCACTTTGTGGACCAGAATGATGGCGAGCTAAGTGAAGAGGATTCACTCCGCGCAAATCAAGAACTCAAAAGTTTCTGGGAGCGTCATGTGGGTGAGAGCCCACACAAGTCAGGTGCCTTTTGTGGCGTCCTGAAAGAACTACGACCTGCCATCACTGCCGAAGCCGACATCTGGGACTGGTGGCGGACCGCTATCAAACCTGTCATCAGTGCGACTGGCTACCGCAAGCAGGCACTGGACGATGCGCAAGACTTCTTGATCGGGTCCATGGTCCATCACGACGAGGAAGCCGGTAGAGAAAGTCCATCGCAGCTGCCTAGTCGCCTCTGCAGCGAGCTGTTCGGCATCTATATATCACGCACGCGCGAAGTGTCTGATGAAGATGCACTGATTGCTCCAGAGAATGCGCAAATCGCATCCCAAGTCGAGAGCGTACTAATCGCGTTTGGAAAGAAGAGAACACGAGACTTTTTCGCCAACATCGACGACCTAGTTCGCACAGCCAGCTGTCGGCTTCAAGCACTAAACCTACTGAGCACGTTCCTGAAGCATCAAGTCCCACATACCTACACCGCGATCGATACACCACTGGTAGAGGACATCCTCAAATGCCTTATGAACGATACGTCTACCACGGTTCTCTCAGTTGCTCTAACATCTTTGGTGATGCTTTTACCTCACATACCTGGTCCGATTGGCGCACAACTACCTCGTCTGTGCTTGATCTACAGCAGGCTTTTGTGCTGGGAGAAGTTCAGTCCTTTGAGCACTGTTGCCCAGCGCGACCTAGTCACAGACGACCGAGTGGACGCGGACGACTCAGACGAGTATGAGACTGGCGCTATCGGCCTGGACAAATCCTGGGAGATTCTACGTCCAGATGTTGATGTGGTTGAAACCACAGTCCCGGAACTGTTGAGTTATTTCACCTATCTATATGGGTTATATCCATTGAACTTCATGAGCTACATCCGCAAGCCACGCAAGTTCTTGAAGAATCTCGACTTCCCGGGCGCAGACGATTTCGATTTAGACCAAGCCGTCATACGCAGCCGAACAGATCAATACAGAGAGGTCCATTTGATGCACTCAAATTTCTACAATATGACGACCGAAGAAGAACTGAGCGATGCTAAATGGTCAAAGTTAGAACCCGCGGACGTCGTTGCGGAGTGTAACGCACTGTACAACAACAAACAGATCATGCTGACAAGCCCTGGACCACCTCCGACTGCAAAGTTACCGGACTTGCCTCCATTCTCATCATTGAATGCGCAAAGCAATCAGTCTCACCACGCTGGTAGCACACAAATATCCCCAGTCGCCAGCCAGGTAAGCTTGCGATCTGGCATCAGCTGGCGTGAAACCAACCTACCACCGCTGTCGGCGCTGAGCCCGGAACCCGAGAGCCCACTGCTGAGAGGCCAAGCCATAGACGAAGACGACGATGCTGCCCAATTGCGTATCCCTGGTAGATCCAATGCATCGCAAAGAACAGGCTCACTGAACATTGACGATTTTCCTGAGCCGGGCAATGTCGCATCCATTCGTGCTTCGCGAGAAAAGTCTGAGCCGCCACAAACCAATTTGGCCTACCTACAACGTGAGATAACGCTGCTCAAGAATGATCTCAACTTTGAAAGGTGGCACAAAGCTCAGTACTCCCAACACATTGGTCAACTATCACGTAGAAATGTCAAGGACGCCACAGCCGAAGCCGAGACACTGAATCTTATCAATGCCAATCGAGCACTCAAGAAACAGCTCGAGCATATTCGAAGTGCGCGAGAAGCCACACTGAAGGACTCTGCACTTACTCGGAAACAGGCGAACAATATGGAATCCCACATGCTGGACCGTCTACGTAGTATGAAGACAGAACAGCAGACCTGGATGGCAGAAGCAGCTGAACTCAGAAGACTTCGAGCAGAGATGAAGCAGATCCGAGAACTGCTTGTCGCATGCGAAGCACGCGAACTCAACAAATCCCACGAGTTGGATCTGCTTCACAAGGACATGAGTCAACTGCAAGATGTTCAGGCACAGCTCCGCGAAGCCAGCCAGCGCCTGCGCGAATATGAGTTCAAGGAGTTCGAGTTTGAACGCGCGAAGAGAGATATTGAAATCTTGCAGAATGAAAAACACACTTTGCAAATGAAGCTTTCTGGAAGGGACCAGGACTCTGAAAGACTCAAGAATGCTTACACAAGCCGCATCGCCGAGCTCGAGGCACGCGTAGAATCGTCCGACGACTACAGCTCTGGTCGGTCGAGCGCCCAGGCTCCATCACAAGATACACAAATGCTCGTACAGCGCGCTGTAGCAGATAGCCAGGCGAAGCTTGCCCAGCTCAAGAAGGCCCACGCCAGGCTTTTGGAGAAGTTTACCGACCTCGAACTTGAGTACCAGTCTGTGAAATCCCAGCTGGACACCCTTCGAGGCCACAGCGAAGGTCAGACATTCTTCCACGACACAGACCACAACGAACAATATCACCCCAACATAGGAGGAGCGTATACGGACCGGCCTGGCTCAGGAGGCGCCATGACAGCTGCTGACAGCGGGTACGACGCTTTCAGCGATTACCACCCAACCTCCGACCCGTCCAGTCGCCGCTTCCAGCCATCTGTCAACACTCAGCAGCGACCCACGGCAGACAGTTTACCATCGCCTCACACCCAGACCCCTAACACGGGAGGTCTATCGTGGAAGCCGAGCGTGAGTCGTGCGGAAAGCATGGCTTCACGTGGAAGCGGCACGCCAGGTACACCGTCGTCAGCCATGCCTTTTAACCAGACAGCACCCTTAATGGAAGAAGACGAGACAAACAAGACCAGCTCGAAAAGCGGCTGGAGCGACGCGAGCAGCGATCTTTCGGGACAAACCAAGAAGAACAAGATTACGCCTAATAGCGAAGTGAGGTACTACGGACGAGGTAAGATACTCCCCAACTCGTGCTATGATGCTCAATGTCCTGGGCACGAATGCTGACTTTGCAACAGGCGGTGCACAAAACATCAAGCTCAAACCCAAGGAGAAAAAGACTAACGAGGACGGCTCATCCGACAAGGTGAAAGGGAAAGGCGGATTTCGCGGGTTCAGAGGATTCATGTGAGGTTTCGCGGTGATACCCTGACATGATGTCGCTTGGTTTTTATTTATTCTTTCGTGCGGAGACACGATAAAAGTTTAGCAATGTGCATGCATAGCGTGGTCAATACATCAATGGTACTGGGATCTTGCCCATCTCATCGTGACATTGCATTGCAAGGACATGTTTGATCTAGGTCAGAAGTCCTGCATGCTACCTCAGCAAGCCTTGACACGCGCAGTATAATAATTACAATGAGAAACATATGTTCATCGAATAAGCCCTGATAGCTCAGTTGGTAGAGCGCGTCACTAGTAATGACGAGGTCGCCGGTTCAACTCCGTCTTAGGGCACTTATCCTTTTGTCTTTTTGCTTTTCGCAGCACGACGCCAATCCGTCACCGCAGCTGCATGCTTTTCAGAGCAAAACATGTCAAACAAGAACAGGCAAGACGCATGACCACGGACAATAGTCTTATGCACACAGCCACCCTTCCACTCAGCCCGCAAAGTAGCAGAATTGTGATCGTGATCGACGACACAGCCTTCAAGCTATTGCGCTTTCGCGTAAGGCGGTAAGAGTAGCCTAATGGCAGGATAGCGTCTCTGCTCTGTCGATAAATGACTAAATTAGCAAGATCTTCCCCTACACCGGAAAGACTGAATGCCCAACTCCACAGGATACTTATCGACATGTAGTGAAAGCAGAGCCGCCTGACCCGGATGTGGCAAAGGTACGAAATACCTCAATCCCCGCGCGACTTATGCTGCGCAACCTGTTGTCCACTTTCTACTCATTGCTGCTCTCTCCAGTGCGGCTCACTCGAGCAGCCGGCAAGCAAATTGAGGTCGAGAAATAGCCTGTGACTACCAGAGCGCGGTACCCAGCATGTCTCAGCAGATGCCGACGAATGCGACCCAAGAAGAAAGCGACACCCGCGGGCTTACACCGATGACTAGCTTGCAAGAAGCAGACCTGGCAACACATCCCACGCAAGGATCTAGGAATCAACAGATGCCATTGCCTCGCCACTGGGAGAGACTAACCGCAAGCGACGGCAGACCGTACTACGCCAACCACGCTACGAGGAGTACAGCATGGCAGATACCTGTGGCAGACATCAATCCACGCGATGCTGCAGACAGCCAGACCGGTCTGCCTGCTGCTTGGCAAGCACTGGTGGACGATCGCGGTAGAACGTACTATGCCAACCACCAGTCGCACACTACCACTTTCGATAGGCCGGAAGGCATCAGTACTGGCGAGCTACCTGCAGGCTGGGAGATTCTGCGCACCCTGCAAGGCGTCGGATATTTTGCGGACCATAATACTCGCACTGTGACGTGGGAGGATCCAAGGAATGAGTAAGCATCGACTTCTTGGTTGTAGGCAGAAAGCAGCTATGTGAAGAGGTCCGTATATACTGTTCCGTCATTGTGATTTCCTTTGACAGAGACAGCGATCCTTTTTCATGGTATCTTCGTATCTCAGCCGCTGTGCGCACAAGGCAAACATACATGTATGCGTATGCAGTCCATCTGCAGAGATGACGTGTCATGGCTTGCGGAACAGGCTCAGCCACGCTGAAGCGAAAGCTGCATAAACATCGCGCTGCCTGATCAGGCTGTACATGCAACATTTCCATCATGTTGAGCTGACTCCAGAATGGCAGAGTCCATCGGTATTGCTTCAGGCATTGTCGCTCTGACAGTCTTTGCTTTCAACGCCAGCGTATCGCTCTACGAAACGCTCAAGAGCTTCGAAAATGTTAAAAAGGACATTCGAAACCTCAACAGCGAGCTCGAGGCCCTCAACGCAGTTTTGCAATCGCTCTCGGAGCTTAGTTCTCAAGAGGCGGTCCGTTTCGAGTGCCTTCGCCTGCCTCTCCTACATTGCGGCGAGAATTGTCAGGGCTTCGAAGAGCTGATCCGAGAATGTACCAAGCATTCTACTGACTCCAAGAGGAGTTTCCGAGACTGGACGAAGCTTCAGTATAGAGGCAAGGACATCGTCAGCTTCAAAGACATGCTTGCTGGCTTCAAGGCCACCATCGCCATTGCTATCGGGGATGCAAACTTGTATGCATAATTGCGAGTCGATAAAAAGCCCGTTGAACTAACAACTTAACCTGCAGAAGAATCGCGTCCGTGAACGCGACCGCTCTGAACGAGTTTAAAGAGATGCTTGTGAATACAACGAGTGATCTGGAGGACCTGGTCCTTGATCTCGACAAAAATGCTCAATCATCCCGCGCTGATGATGCTATTGCTAGTAGCGTCGAGAATCATCAGCTGCGCGAGGACATCGAAGGCCTTACACAATGCCTAAGGGTATGCAAACAAGCGTCTGAGAATGCTAGTCAGGCGAGGATAAACGTCTTTGAGGATGTCTCGGCCGCTGAGGATGCTGACCAGGTGATTGTATCGACTTTTGGAGACTTGATCTCAGCCAAGCAAGTCTCAGCCAGTCGTGGAGCAATACAGTGGTTGGGCGGCATGTCGGATGATAGTCTGAAGGAAATGATCCGACAGCGTGGGATGTCATCTCCCGGTAGTGTGAGAGATGTGGAAAGCTCCAAAAAGCGGAAGAATGGTATTTTGACCTTCCAAGACCAATATGGCCATGGCCATAAGTTGCATTAGATAAGAATTGACGAACAGGTAGACTTGTGATTAGAAGTCGTTGGTATCGAGATCTCCAATAGTAGAAAGTAGAATCAGAATGTTTAGACATGCTCGTCGGTGCCCCCTCGAAAGATCGATGCTAAACCATTTCTGATATGCAGACAAAATGCGAAGTGCTGCCCATGCCCCATTCGTCACCACATGTAATCACTTACTCTGGAAGTACCTCCCATGTAGCCGACATAACACAGACTACGTCAGTGGCGTGCATGCTCATTTGCTTCTGCAAGTGTCCCACCAGGCTGAGCCGTAATCCGCTGTGCCCACCTTCCGCGAGCTCTTCTGAACTCGAGCTTCTCACTCAAGATGTGCCGCACTTCCCAATAAACGAATCAACAGCCCACAAAGTACCCTGGCGACCACAATGAACATTTCTCATAATGTTGTCGGGGAGAATGGATACCAGGTTATCCAGATGAGACCACAAGGTCATATTGAGCCCTTTGCCATTCAACCTCGCTGTGAAACATGCTGACTAGTGCGACTTGTAGTCCCCTTCGAACTCAATTTTTTTGCTGGTTCACATTACGAGGAATACAAGGACCTCAACCCCAGACGGACTCCACAGACATGCGAATGGTGCTTGCAACATCACAAGTTCAAGAGATGGAGAGACAGCAGTCACGATGATCTGTTGCTGATAACAGCCGACCCTGGCTGCGGCAAATCGGTCCTATCACGAGCACTGGTTGACGAGAAACTAGTGGGAGCAGACGTCACGATCTGCTATTTCTTCTTCAAGGATGGTAACAACCAGCAGGACAACTGCGCCGCCGCGGCATGCGCTCTACTACATCAACTCTTCAGCCAGCGACATGATCTACTGGAAAAATATGCTGAACCAATGCGGAAGAAACATGGTGATGGACTCAAGCTCAGATTCAAGCTTCTGTGGGAGCTTTTTGTGTCTTCTGCTACGGATCCGTCTGCCGGAGATCTTGTCTGCATTCTTGATGCGCTGGACGAGAGTCTCGAGACGGATCAGAAAGAACTGATAAGATGCCTCGATCAATTCTACAGTCGTCCAATGGGAGCGCCAGCCGATACAAGAGCCAGGTCGAAGTTGAAGTTCCTTATAACAAGTCGACCTTATCGTGGTATACTGTTGGGCTTCCACAACCTGTTGAGCTCTTCTGAAGAATTGCATCTTGCCGCTGACGATGACAAAATGAACACATTAGATCGCGAGATTCTTCATCACATTCAAGACAAAGTCAAAGATCTTGCAGCGAGGCTGCGACTGAACACAGAGATTGAAGAAATTCTACACGATCGCTTCTGCAACATGCCTCACCGAACGTATCTTTGGGCGCATCTGATGATGGATGAGCTTGAGAGTGTCTACGTGAAGGGCATCAAGCGACCACGCGATCTGACTGAAGTAATTGATGTTCTGCCAACATCAGTTGAAGACGCTTACGAGAAGATCTTGTCGAGGTGCGACCGAGCAACCGCAAGACCTGTCTTGGAGATTATCATTGCTGCTCAACGACCTTTGAGTTTGAGTGAGATTGATGGCGCTCTTCGTATTCGGCCAGACATGAGATCTTCCATCAATACCGCGCGAGAAGGCGATCAGGCGAGCAAGGAGTGGCTTCGTGCAGCCTGCGGATGTTTTGTTCAGATATCAGATGGCAGAGTATTCTTGATACACCAAACGGCAAGGGAGTTCTTGATGAATAAGACTAAGCAGTCAGTGGACTCAGGAAAATGGCGATACTCGGTCAGACCGCAGGAGGCAAATCACAGGCTTGCAGCCATGTGTATGAGTCAGCTTACATGCCGAAACGCCCAGTTCATTGACCCGGATGAAGGGTTCGAGCATCCCTGGGGTTCTAAACGACGTGAGGTCGCCCTGCAACACTTAGACAAGCATCCATTCCTGGAGTATTCCGTGAATTTCTGGGCTTTGCATGTTGGGGAAGCCGGAATGAATGGAATATCTTTCATGCCCGAAACTCTAAAACTCTGCGATCCGGACGAGGAGGTTTTCCAAACATGGACGAGCCTTGCACACCACTTTGATCCCTTTCAGGAAGAAAAGTTGGACCAATGTAGGCGCTCATCGCTTCATTGCGCGATAGAGCTTGGCTTGTATCTTGAGGTTGAGACACTGCTGTGTCGATTGCTACGCAGAGACGGACCAGGAGACTGGTTCCGATTCACGATGCACGCTGTGGCGAAACACGCCCATCTACGCGAACATGGGCCAACAGACTGGTTTTGGGACGCGATGGAAGTTGCAGCGACACACCCCAAATTTGGCAGACGACTGATTCGGGCTTTTTTGTCTCAATTAGGGAGGAAGCCGTTGAAAAAGAGGGTATTGGAGGCAGTGGCACGTAACCGTGGACAAGCCTTCGAGATCATGGAGCTACTCTTCGACAAATACAACAATCAGGTCAAGATCACCGAAGAGGTTACTTGTGCAGCTGCAAGGAACGAATCTCAGGGTCTAGAGTTAATGAATCTGATGTTCGAGGCACGGGCAAATCGGATTGCGATCACGCAAGACACCACTATTGCAACGGCAATAAATACAGGACAAGGCGCGGTGATCATGAAACCGCTGCTTGACAAGTGCCACAACGAGCTCGAGGTGACATCATCTGTCATCGAAGCTGCAGCGGGCAATCGGGGACAGGGAGAAGAAATTATGAAACTAATACTCAGCGAGTGCAAAAACCGGGCTAAAGTCACGCAAAAGGCTGTTGCAAATGCAGCAGAAAATACTGTACAAGGCGCGGCGATCATGAAACTACTGCTTGATAAGTGCCATAATGAGCCCGAGGTGACGTCAACTGTCATCGAAGCTGCAGCGGGCAATTGGGGACAGGGAGAAGAAATTATGAGACTGATACTCAGCGAGTGCAGAAACCGGGCCAAAGTCACGCAAGAGGCTGTTGCAAATGCAGCAAAAAATTCCCAGCAAGGAGACAAGATTATCGAACTACTTCTCGACGGCTGTAAGAATGAGATAGCGATCACACAAAGGGGCGTCGACAAAATAGTAGAAAACGAAGGCAAAGGAGACAGGACTATGGAACTACTCCTCGACAAGCGTGGGAATGATATTGAGATCACGCAAAGGTTTGTTGAGGACGTGGTACGTTATTCCTGGCTAGGAGACAAGATTATGGAAGTACTTCTCAACAGGCGTAGAGACGACTTCAAAATCACGCAAGAAGTGACTAAAGCAGCAGTAGGGAGCTATCGGGCTGGATACGGAATCATGCGACTTTTCATCGATAGGTGTAAGGATGAGATCGAGATCACACAAGAAGTGATTCGAATTGCAGCAGGGAACGAAGACTCCGGATACGAAATCATGCAACTACTCTTCGACAGATATGGAGACGAGATCAAGATCACACAAGAAGTGATCAATGAAGCAGCAGGGAACAAGGGTTTCGGAGACAAAATCATGCAACTACTCGTCGACATGTGCAAAAACAGAATCAAGATTACGCAGAAAGTGGTGGAAGTAGCAGTGGAAAACGAGTATCTGGGCTACGAGATTATGAAGCTACTCTTTCACAACCAGGTCGAGATCATGCCAGGATTGATCAAACCAGCTTTCCACCGATGCCGCCATTGCCAAGAGGAGTTCCTGAAGCTGTTCCATGACTACAACGTCGAGTTGTTGGAAAGACCCATCGAGTCCGACTCAAGCACATCCTGACATGTCTGCATGGCTGCGGTACAACACCGCATTCTGCTGTCTTTTCTCAGACCATGGACCTTCAAAGCCTCGAGAAGAACAGGCTGTCAACTCCCATTGACCTCATCTGGATCTTACCATCTGGACAGCAGCAGTACACACGATTCCTGCTCCGGAGTTATTAAAATTGTCCCGACGCGGGATCATCAAGGCGCCCATTCTGCTCGTGTGGACCAACTCCGGTACCGCCACCGCCATTCAGCTGCTCAGACCGCATTCGCCTGCGGAGTCAGGCGATGCGACACCTCCCGACCCCAGGGCAAAGTGAATCTTTTGCGTGTTCGGTCGATCATGAGAGTGGCACTGTGACGGGTGAGGTTCCGGCGCGGACGCGAATGACATTGGAACCTGGGAGGCGGGATGTTTTGAGATGACGGCAATCTTATATCTCGCGATGGCATTCGAGAGGCATTTACGTTGGATTCTAGTTCAATTTGGGAGGGTGCTGAGTCGGAGTGGTGCGAGCACATGGCATGTTTACAGATCGGCGAGACTCGCTGTTCCGACGTTTTTGGGCTGGGGAGTTAATGGCGTATGGATGACTTCCACCTCCACTGCATGTACGTAAACGTGCTGCTCGTATGACACGAATTCGGCTGAACGGCCGCACACTAAGATTCCTTCCGAAGCAAATTCATCAAGGCGCACGACTACCTCTCATATCAACAGAAGCCCTGAAACTTGCACAAAAGTAATCGAGAGGAGACCCCAGCAGTTTCTGTGAGCGCAAAGATCAACTTCATTATCCATATCTACCTCCCATCAACACTATCCCCATACTGCTGCCTAAAAGGCAACAACCTACTCGGTCCCTGTCCCGAACTCGCCATGCCCATCCCAGCATGTCCACCCTGCTGACTCGCCCCACCATTCAACTGCGTAAACGCCACCGTCCGCGGCGTCATCGGATTATCCGCCCCGCGACCCCAAGGCGTCGTCGGCGTCTTGGGCAAGTTTAGGAAAATCTGCCTGTTCATGTCGCGCTGCTCTTCGCGCGTCACGGGATCGGGACGGTATTCGGACAGCTTCTTCATCTCGATCTGATCGGCTCGTTGGGAGCGTTCGCGCTCGGTTGGGAGAGTGGAGTAGAGGGAGTAGAGGATGAAGAGGGAGTAGAATGCTCTGTTGGCGGGAGGCAGAGGTTAGAAAATGATGCATGGAAGGTCATTAAAAGGAGTCCTGACTTACACCATGCCGACTGTCACTCCCCAGCTGGCGCGGGCTTGCAGACAGTAGCCTTTGTTTGAAGGCGTGGCGTAGGAGCAGCCTTTGCTCACGTACCACGGCAAGCCGGGGCTGGGTTTCTCTGGGTCACTCATGTCTGGTGCTGACTGGTTGCGGAGCGAGACGGCATAGATGGCCAGCAGGACACCGTGGACGAGGACGGCTAGGAGGGGAAGGAAGACGTGCATGATGAACATGACGACTTTGCTTAGCAGTAGGAAGACGGTGAGGACGGAGATGGCGAGGTTGAAACTTGTTGTGCTGCGTTGGTGTCAGTTTGCTTGCCTTTGATGCGCTTTGACCCGGACCTAGAGCGCAATCATTGGAGAGAACGTACTATTGATTCCATACCAGCGGCGTCTTGATGGGTCGGTAGTTGGCGTAAGCGTATAACACAATACTGGGATCGCTATTGAAGCCCGCATCTGCGCCGTTCTGCCAGAGTTTCGTGCGATATGTGTTTGGGTCGGCGATACCGAACAAAGTAAGGACGGCGACTGTGAGGAGGAACTCGACGACGAAGAAGCCGTACATTACTTTGGCGAAGCGCCAGTGTCGGGTGATGAAAAATCGAGGCATCCTGGCCACCGTCTCCGTCCGATTATATCGTTATATGCTATCCAGGGTTCGTCGCTGGCCTATATCGCCAGAGCTACTTTGCGCACTGCGCAGCTACAGTGCTCTCTTCCAGTGCGTAGTCTCAGCTCCTAGATGCCGGTATTGCTGTCGCCGTCGCCGAGGTCGCAAGTATTAGAATATATTGCCCATCTGGGCGCGCTGAAACGCTTGGTATGAGATGCAGGACAGGAAGGACAAGACAAGAGGAAAGGATTAAGAGAGGCCAGCCTCACCGATAAGCAGGATCCTACGGTTGCGCATGCAGGCACACGTCGGCCGCCATGTCATGCTATGCGGCACTGTCAGCTCGCTCAGCCCATGAGGATGGGAGTGTAAGCGCTGTGATCTGCCGATGCACGCCAATCATCGTGCGTAGCCGCCCCAGCTGCAAGCTGCACGCCACCATTCAAGCTCTCGCGCGCCTGGATGCCTCGGCCTTGGCGCTGGTGTGATATAGGCTGTTTCTTTCGCTTGCGAGCGTGGAGTTGAACACCACCAGATGATGCTGGCTTTTGGGTCTGCAGAGCTGCAGATCGCTGGGCTACTGGGCGGAGACACGCATGAGAAGCGTTGTCGTTAGTACTCCAGCAGATTGCGCGCTTACGTGAAGATCCTGCACCAATTGGTAGACTGCGTGACAACGTAAGGATGCTTGAATCGTTATTGACACGTTGCATGCAGCTTTGTCGAGTGTTGAGCATGTGTATGCATTATCGGCCTTCCGAGTGATGAAGAATTGTGCTGGGCGAAGGTGCGATGAAGATGGGCAGTCAGCTTAAGCTTAAAAGTAGTTTAGAACGTGCAATGCCTGACTTTGGGAGCGTGTAGTTTTAAACTTAGTTCAAGGTTGAATGTACAACAATTGAATCGTTTGCGAAGGAGTGAAACATTGGCCACAAGGCAACAAGAATGGTCAGAGTAAATTATGATGAAGTGGTTCACATGATTTTCACATTTGGTCTACCACGTATCAAATCACTCTACAAAGTCTTAACCTTCCTCCTCCCCTCCCTCCACGCCTTCAGCTCTTTCAGCGCCGACATAACAAGCGGCACCGCCATCGGCCCCAGCAGCGGCACATACACCGCAACCTTGTGCTCGTCCGGGAAGTACACCTGCCCGACCATACTTGGTTCAAAGAATGCTTTCTCGGCCTCCGCTTCTGCCACGCGCGCATTCTCGAGCGCAAGCTGATACTCGCCGTTGCGCAGATTGCTGCAAGCGGACTCTAGATGTGTGAGAGTAAGGTCGACGGAGGTCGCGACGGACGCGGGGATGGCGATGGATTCGAGTTTGTTTGTTAGCCGAACTAGAGCGCCGAGGGTGGAGGAGGCGGAGAGGATGAGGCTTGTTGCGCGCTCGCGTTTGAGGCGTGCAATGCGCAAAGCCAAGGAAGGGGGAGTGGAGGGCACGCCGAGGAGGGAAAGCAGTTGGGTGGCGAAGGTCAGCATTACGGGTTCGAGGTCGGTGGTTATTAGGCGGGTGGTCTCGGTGTCGTTGGGGTTGAGAATTTGCACGCCGCCCCATTGGGGAATCGTCCAGCTGTTGCCGCCTGTTTCTAGGAGGAGGGGCGATTGCGTGGGTGAGGGGACGTAGAGGACCATGTTGATTGTGGGCCCGGAGCCGATGCTGGGGCTCAGGGGCCATTCGGCGGCGTTGATGAAGCCGCTGAGATCGGAGTGCAGGAGCTTGTGGGTGTCCGTTTCTTCGTCGTACTGAGGGCCGGCGATTGAGGGCGAGAAGGAAGCGAATAGTTGGACTTGCGTGTCCACGTGGAAATCGCTGGTGGAGGACAGCTGGTTCAGTAGTGGGTTGATGTATCTTTGTACAGCTTCTTCGATGTCCCAGGCGGATGGAGATGCTGAGGCTGCGAAGAAGGAGAAGGTGACATGGTATGTCGATGCATACTTGAACGCGCGTGTAGTTCGTCTTTCGATCGCTTGTGTTGTTTCTTGATCCAGTGCGAAGTTCTCGCTTGCTTTGCTGAACGAGCTGCCCTGGAGCAGATATGCAATAGACGCCTGTTCGTCAACAAAGATCCGCCGTACCTCTCGCGCCACCAAATCAGGAATGGCATCCCTGTTCGTAGAGCTGTGAGTGATCTCCAGCGTCGGAGTCATAGAAAGCAATTTCGACACAGGATCGCCGGTCTGAGCATCCTCTTTCAACACGACGGTAATGGCAGGCTCTCCAGTACCATTACGGCCAGACTCCTTAGCAGAGACCCCGAGATCATACAATTGGTACTGCGCACCGCGCTTCAAAGCATCTTCTGCCCTCGCAGCCAACATGTCTAAATCATGAGCTGCCAACGCCGGAGCCTCCAATTCCACACGAATAGGATACTTCAATTCACACGCCTAAAGCCACACATGTCAGTAGAGCACGGCCACAAACCACAAAACAAAAAGCCATGATCCGCAAGCACTTACAACCCCCTCCGCCCACCTCCCCATCTGCTCCACCGGCAACTCCTCGCGATGAATCGACGTCGTCCATATCCAGTGCGGGAGTCCAAGTGCCGCTACCACGGCCCAGAACGCAAAGATGATGGTGCGCCGGGTCCAGATGGCGCTTGCGTTGTCTGCTGGCAGCGGCTGCTGTGGCGATTTTGGTGTTGCATCGGTTAGGGTAGGAGATTCGGGCGCATTGGAGACCGCCACAGATGTTGGTTGTAATGGCTCGGCCATTGTGGCATGTGTGCTAGAAGAGATCTTCACCCCTCCTTGTTTTGGTGTGCTGCGTGTTTGCGGATCTGAAGCTTGAACGTCGCGTTGCGGTTGGCGCTGACGAACGAGGGGCGACGTTGGAGTTGGAGTGTCAAGCTGGACTTTGAAATGGTTGATCGCGACAATTTTTCGTCTGGGACAACCGTTACGAGAATATTTTGTAGCGATCGATTATGAATGAATGCCTATGCTCTGATGAGATGACAGCTTGCTCAAGAAGATCATGTTTCGTGAAGCCAAGTTCGCCTTGCTTACGAGAACAGCAATAGTACATCATAAATCACGTCTACTCGTGTCACCTCATGGTACTTCAATTGCTAGGCGCATAGTGGGAGAACAAAGTCCGCAGAACAGATCTTATCAGACTACAACATTGGGCAGACAAGCAACGCTATGCACTTCCCTGAGGAACCTCTTCACCTCAGTTTTCTTTCCAAGGCAACAAAAGCACACAGTTCTTATCTCGAAAAACATCTCAAATCGTTAAACAACGCTGCGTAAAAGTTTTACTGAAAGAAGGAACGGGAGGAGCTGGAACAAAATCTCCTCTCCATCGCAACGCCCGTTGTCCTTATTGTCCTTTTTCTCTGTATCGTTGGGGTCAGGCTCCATCTATCCCTTCGCTCGCACAGGGTGTTGCTTGCATCTTTCATTTCCTGGCCGTATCGCGGGAGTCGTGCGTGGCATGTTCCCAAAGGAACAGCTTTCCAGAACCTTGTCGCAAGCTGGTTGATGCCGAGTCACGTGTCATTGCTTACACGTACTGTGAGAGCCAGCGGATACCTTCGCCGTAACCCTGGCGCATGACGACGGAGCACATGAAGATCTCGACGGGGCGAATGCCCTCGAGAGGAACCTTGCCCTTGCCAGCTGTAACACAATGCCCGTCAGTAAACATAATCCTGAGTATCCCAATGTCGCCCTGCCAATAGCCATGACTTACTAGTCTGGTACAGACCCAGCTCGTGCCTGAGCTGGTCCTCACTGACAGCGTTGGGGTGGTCGATCTTGTTGCCCAACACGAGGAAGGGAGTCTTGCTCAGATCCTCCATGCTGAGCAGCGCATCGAGCTCAGCCTTGCTCTCGGCGAAGCGCTCGGGGTCCTTGGCATCGACGAGGAAGACAATGCCGCTGACCTCAGGGAAGTAGTCCTTCCACAGGCGGCGGGCCTGCTGGTGACCGCCCAGGTCGAAGGTGGTGAAGCGGCAGCTGCCGATGGAGAGCTCTTCGGATGTCGGGTGGAGGGTGGGTTGGAGGATTGCGACGCGGTCGTTCTTGAGCATGTGAAGGAGCTGGGAGGAAAGGGGAATTAGTGGGTGGCTCGTGGGTGGTGGGTGTTGGGAGAGGATAGGCGTACGGTGGTCTTGCCGGCGTTGTCGAGACCGAGGAAGAGCAGCTTAGCGTGCTTGTTGGCGAGCCCAAGCTGGGCGAGCATATCCCAGACTGTACGGTAGAATATCCGTCAGCATCTGTTTGGCTTCCTCCATATCCATATTCCTATCATATGCCTGTCCAAGCGATCTTCAGGCGGAGGGTGTCAACATACACCAATCGAGAATCCACATCTTGTGCTGTGACGGCCTTGTTTATTCTTCCTTGAGTTTGGTACAGTGAGTCCCGGTAGCGGTGGTGTGTTTGTGAGAGGTGTGCGGTGGTGATGTTTTGGCGGCGATAGAGGCAGCGGCTTATGTGATGGCGCGGTGGTGAACTATCACAAGCCGGCGGCGAGACTCAGGCCCGCTTGGCGGCAGCAGGCGCATGCTTTCACTGCTGCCACTTGGTCGGTCCCTGAACGTCACCACGCAATCCGGGGGAGTCCAGCCAGATCGACCACCGTAAATAAAACATACCACCATACACTTCACAGTCAAACTGAACAAGCCAATTCAACACACCACGCTCCTTAAACAAACGATCCAAATTCTTCCCCAACATGGGCGCCAGCAACCCAGTAAGCCCAACCCACCTCCAATCCACCCCCACCACCAAACCCAATAGTACTAACAAACAACCCCCACCAGCTCGACCGCTTCGTAGGCCTCGCAATGCTCATCATCGCCAGCACCGTCTTCGCCTACTACACCGTCTGGACGCTTCTCATGCCTTTCGTCGACGACTCGCACCCCATTCAATCCCTCTTCCCGCCCCGCGTCTGGGCCATTCGCATCCCCGTCATCCTCCTCCTGCTCGGCGGCGCAGTTGTAGGAAGCTTCTTGAGCGTGGTCATGGTTAGGAGTAACCGCAAAAAGGCGGCGAAAGCAGCGAAGGCGAAGCAGGAGAAGGCGCAGTGAGCTTAAGTGCAGCGTGACACGCTCGCGGGCATTTGGAAATTGGGCTGGATTCCAAGGGTGATCAGGAGGATTTGTAGGAGCCGATTTGGTTTCTTGAGAACAGCAAGAGTACAGCGGGCGTTTTTTCACACCAGTTGCTTTTTTTTCCCATTTGATGTTTGGTATTGCTTTATCTGCGGGTATACCATCTGGGCACTTTTCCGGAGAGTCGGGGAGCTCTCCCTTGCCACAACGGACACTTAAGAGAGATTGCATTCTGCGCGCAGCTCATCTACAACGAAAGTTCAATTCAAGACTTGCCTCGACATCACTTCAGAACATGGGGAATCCGACGGATTACTCCCAAGTCTTCATGCGTCTTGGGATCGACCTCGAGAGAAGTCTCCACTTACTCGATTTTGAGAGTTCATTTACTGCAATGTGCGGGTCACAAACAGCGACTTTCCTTTTCAGGACGTCTGTGGCTGACTGATCCGAGAACCCCTCTTCAAGATCCGCATTGAACGATTTCTTGTAGTCATTTCATGTTCATTTATGAAGATTATCATCTCCCCTACATAACCCTACACTCATCCCCAAGAACCAGCCTCGCCACTCCATCCTCATCCTCATCCCCTTCAATCTGGACTCCAAGCCCATTATCACCAGGTCGCGCACCGGCGGCGCGAGACGCCATAAGACGAGCAGAGAGCTGAGCAAGCATCGAACGCTGTTCGTATTCATTCCAATTAGCATGTGTCGTTTCGCGAAAAGAGAAGGAAAGAGTCGCAGTCGAGACGTTCAGTCACGCAGGAAAAGAAGTCGCAGGTACCGCAGACGAAACATTTCTGTTGCGAACGAGCGAGCAAGTAGGTACGCTACTCTTCTTCCTCCGTCGGTAAAACACCCACATTCCCCAACCGTCCAAACAAAAGCTGCAGGAGATGGCGGTGCGGAAGCTGCGAAGATCAGCCAAAACCCTTGTGACAACACCCATAGCTGCTGAGAAGAATGACTCCACACCGCATCTCCTTACGTGCGCAGCGCAGTCCCTATAACCCTGGATGGGGATCATTCAAAAATGTAAGAAGCTCACTTACAGTGATAAAAGCGTCCTGATTTCCGCCCTGCCGCTCCACGTCATTCTGCTGCATGATTTGGTAACTCTGGTGCAAGCGCTTGCGGCTCGCGAGGCCCGAGGGCGCGACGTAGTCGTCGTTGTCGTTGGCGTCTTCTTCCCATTCCGCGCCGTTGTCGCAGCGGGCGAAAGCTGGCTCCGAAGTGGTATCACTATGCGAAGCGCTGCGACGAGAAGGTCGGCGTCGACCGCCGTAGCGAGGCGGCCAAGCGAGAGACGAAAACCCGCTGGCATCGTGGGCTTCGATCCCGCGGCCGAGTCTGGCTGCTTCGCGCGCGCGGGCGTCAGGAGAGAAGATTTTGATGGTGTGGTCGATGCCGCTTACCGCGAGCATGGGCTCGCAGGGGTGGCCTTGGACGACGTTGACGACTTCGCCGTCGCCTTCGAGGAGGTTTACGAGCTGGGTTGTTTTGCGGTCCCAGATAAAGAGGTTGCCGTCGTCGGAGCCGGAGACGACGTATTCGTCGTCGAGGCCGAAGTAGTTGACGTCTTTGACGGTTTTGACGTTGCAGTGGCCACGGTAGACGCGGGTGTGGGAATTGCAGGGGATGGTTGGGGCGACTTTTTCGCGCATTTGGCGCCGTTCGAAGGCGGAGCGGTACATGAATCGGGGGAGACCGGTGTTGGGGACGCCGTCTTCTTCGTCTGCGTCGGAAGAGTCATCATCATCATCATCATCATCATCGTCGTCGTCGTCGTCTTGAAAGCCATCCTCAGAATCGAAAACACCATCGTACTCGTCGTCCTCGTCTTCTTCGTCATCATCATTAGAGTCATTGAGCGCACCGTCTGCTTCGTCATGCAGGATATCGCCATCGTCACTATCTTGCATCATCTCATTAACCAAGTCTGCGGAGACTGCTTCAGCCATAGCTGTGCGTTCTACAGCTTGCATGTCATTTTCTCCAGTGGGCGCCACTTCTCCCTCAGATAGTTGTACTCCTGGTTGGCCAGACTCAGCATGACTTCCCCTACTCCTCACAACATCAACACCCGTGATAGGCTCGTCTTCACCTTCGCTGACTGATTCCATACTAGCCTCTTGCTCGGCGACCTCTCTCACTACCCTCCCGAGCCCACCGAAAGCCCGATCGACGAAAGTGTAGTTCACTCCCTCAGCAGCATTGAGAAGCACACCGCGCGCGGCTTTCAGACCCCAAAAGCGGAAAGCAGTATTCCTGTTCTGTGCCTGCATGCGCTCAGCGCTCTCCGCGGGTATGATTGCGGACGACAAATCAGCAAAAGGCACTTTGACTGCAGTTGCAAAAGCAAGCACGGCAGCGTGCTCAGATGTGAATAGCTGTCTGCGTTCTGCGACTTCGAATCTGTTGGCTTCGAGGTTCGTGATGGGTTTGTCTTGAGCGAGGCCGAGAAGATAAGGAATCAGAACGTCATCGATGGCTTCTGGTGTGGCCTCTGACTCGGGAATCGGTAGCCTTTCTGCTGCTTTTGACGACGGCGACATGCTGTCGGGCCGCGTGAAACCTTCGATTAGTCTGCCGACGCCTGATTCTAGCCATAGAAGGATGGCTTTGAGGAAGTCGTAGCCGAAGTGCTCGTTTTGTGTTAGAGGTAGATCGTTGCTTCGGGTTTCCACAGTCAGGAATTGGACCATTAGTGAACTCGTGGCACCAGAAGGCGTCTGCATCTTACCGCCGAGGGCTCTAGCGAGTGTTCCCGCAGCTTGTACGAACCTTCGTCCGCTTTCACGATTGCGTCGTAGGGTTTGTTGGTAGTATACTTCATTCGGTTGAGGATCTATTGGATAGCCCCAGTCTCGCATCGCTTGGTCCATGTCTGAAAGAATGCTTGCAGATAGCCCCAGCGCAGACGTGAAGGCCACAGCCGGTTCGTGGCTCTCATGCTCTGCGCTGAAGAGCGAGGATCGGATTCTCACAGTCATCTTTGCAATCCTTTGAGCGTCCTTTTGCTTTTCTGAAAGTGGCACCGCAGGTCGTCGGGGCTGCTCGTGACTCGGTAAGAGGATGTCTTCGTGCTGGCCGTTCTGGTAGCGTATGCGAAGGGCAGTGCCTTCGGCCTCGTCGTTGCTGTCATTCCCAGTAGCAGTCCTCGGCCGTGAGGTCACTCTTGATGTCTCTGCCGCTGCCGTGGAGCTCTCGCTCTCGTTTGACCGTCGCTTCCTCTTCATCTCTTTCCCGGCTTTCACTCTGCCATTCGTGCCTTTTCTTGTGGGCTCTGTTGATTTTGCTTCTTCGGCACCAGGACTGCGGATTAGGTCGAAAGAATAGATATGATCGCCGCTCCAGCTTACAATCATCTCATTAGGTCGAGCGTCGCTAATCTTCAATGCTGTGATATGTCCATTCTCCGTTCTCCCCATTTTCTGCTGCCCATTTGGCGCAAATTTTCTGACACACTTCGTCGCCTCACCCATTGCCTCTTCCCCATCAAATGACATCCGACCGGGAGACGAGACGGGCGTGCCGGCTTCGGTCAGCCGATCGCGGCCAGCCATTCGACGGTCATGTAGGAAAGCATGTAGATGCGCTCCTCCCAGAGCGATGTAGTGTGGCTGCGAGGCCGAGCAGGAAATCGAATTGAGGTCCAGATTGTAACGCTTGTACGAGATCAAGGGCGGTGGCACGTTACTACCTCCTCCAGACCTGTCGCTATGTGGTGAAGGGTATGCAGAAGACGGTTGCCGTAGGTCCCACTGCCTGACCTCGCCGTCCTCCGAGCATGTGAGGAACAGGTAGGGAGAAGACTCGGTCACGATCCTCTTCACACGATCGCCATGGCTTCTGTACACACGACAGTTGGTATCCCCATCGCTCAAGTACTTCACACCCTCGAAGACATTGTTCCGACCTCTTCTTCGGCCTGCCGCTGCCATAGTCGACGCCGTGGACGCTGCTCTTGACTGTCCTGCATGTTCCAAATCGAAGATTCTAACCTCGCCATCTCCGGCTGCGGTAATCACCGTGTTGTCCTGGCTGTGTGGCATAAACTTGACGGAGAATATGTTCTGAGTGTGACCGGTAGCGACGGTACACGCCAGCTGGAACTGCTTGCCATCGCTAGGCGATTGGTAGGTGTGGATGTTCAGGTGTTGGTCATCTGAGCCAGAAGCTAGTAGGTTCCCTGACTTCGACCAGGAGAGGGCATTTACGCAGCCCGAGTGGCCATCGAGCTCATTGACGATGTCGAGATTTGCGATAAGGGAGGGATCGCTGTAGAGCTTCCGGTATGATCGGCTCTTGATCGCATAGTCGGAAGTCTCGCGCTGAAGGATCTTTGTGCTGAAGGTGTCCTTCATGGTGATCGGCAGTTCTGGATAGCTATAACAAGTCGGTCAATCTGGCGTGCGAGGCATATCTGTGAATGACGTGCAAATGTTGTCCTAGTGGCAATGTCGCGGGATGAGGGACGTCCTCTATTCGGATCGCTCTGCTGAAGTTCACCGAGTAGAGCAAGTGAGCGCACGTCACAGCTCGGCTTCTGCCCCGCCATTGCATGTGAAGAACGTCAAGTGTCATAAATATTGATATTATACATCGGATTCAGATATTTGCATACTACACATTTGCCTAAACCCGAAATCAAATTCTTCATGTCCCCAAGACTGCCTGGGTTGGCAGCTAGGAATGTCAGACTTGAGGCTGCGGAGGGGTCTTGCTCCGTGAGGATCGAGCGTATCCTTGGGTGCCAGTGGGCTGTGAGCTCCTGAGAACGTTGAGCTGATTGCGATGGCGTGAGTGTGTGAAAGACCTTGTCCATATCTGAGTCTTTGACAGCATCTCGGCGAAATACAAGGACCCAGTAGAGATAGTCGTCTGGCAGGCGCAAGCCTAGAGAATCAGCGGCTTCAGTGCCGTCGGTTCGGTCGAAGACCATCGGGTCGCAAAAAAGCTTCATTTTGCTATCGCTGCTTTCGCCAATCAAACTGAGCCCTTGATCGAAGAACCCGGGCGTGACGGGTGTTTTGCCAAAGATTGCTCGGCCTTCTGTGTCGAGCAGCCTCAGTCCTGGCATGCGCTTCTGTCGGACATTGGACCTTACGCCGTCGGCACCAATGAGCATATCTGTGTGCTCGGTCGCGTGGTTTGCAAAGGTAAGGTCAAGACCGCCGCCAGGAGTTGCGTGGTAGCCTTGAAATCGCTTGCCAAATTCGACATGCTCGCTCATGCCGGACAATAGCAAGTTGCGTACTATGGCTCTGTCGGCGTTGTATGCTTTTGACTGTCTTGTGGCTGACTTGGGTGGACCGGCGGCCCAGCGTGTCACTTTGCCAGAGATAGCATCGAACTGGTGCCCATCATCCCTGAGCTCTGCACATGTTGCTTCGAAAGCCCTATACAGTCGAGACGGAAGCAGGCGTTGTAGCGATTGTGCAGCATTAGCGGAAATGCGAATACGGTAGCCTTGTCTTGTTGTCAGCAAACTTTGCTCACCATATTGTGACACTTTTAATATGAACTGCTGGCAAGTGTTCTTTGCGCACCTTGACTACGAAATGAAGAGCTCGAGTCGCGCTCAAAAATAATGAAAGGGATTCTGGCTTGCTTGAGACCTTGAGCTAGACTTAACCCACCGAGCCCAGCGCCGATGATGGTGGGCATTCTTGACCTTTTCTCTGGTATGTACGCGGTACTGCAATATACAATACAAGTGTGGTATTCGTCTGGAAAAAACGTTATTCTAATACTCCTGAACGTAGGTACGCGGCTTGTGCTCCTGCTGCTCGCTACCGGAGATTCGGGCTTTGTAGTGTGCTGGCGTGAAGCTTCGTCACCTCAGCTCGTATAAGGTGCATCCTTCGAAGTCCTGGACAACGGCCAGGCATCGTGGGTGTTCAGTCTGCGTTACATGTTTGTGCAATTTGGCAATTATTGCTCTGTTGTCATTGTTCAGATTCGTGATGCTCTGGCTCTGCGCTGCTTTACGCCAGCGAAACGGATTGTTGATGGACAGTGGAGACGATGCCGCACGACAGCCGTACCTCCTCACGTGGCTGACCCTTGAATGTCAAAGAATAGAGTAGAAAGAGATTACTCGAACTAAGTGCTCGGATTCTGAGATCAAGTCAAGATATCAGCTGGTAAGAATCGCATGGACGAGTTGTACGTTCTCCACTTTGCGACCTCACCATTGTTGTCAATCCAGTCTAGTCCCCAAGAGGCAGCCAAGATACTAGCGTATAACTTTATCTCGGGGCTCTAACATCCAGCTTACACAGACATTCACACTTGCTCCTGAACGGACCTATCAACATCCTTTGTGGCCATGGTGAGGATTGAGTGTAGACAGTCTCTGACGTTCGACGTCAAGCAGAGATTGATCAGCAAGATGTTCGGCTTACATCACATGGCTCATTGGCCTTCCCCGATAGAACACCCTTGAGACTCGTCTAGTCCTTCATATGTCGTGCATCTTCGACCGCTACATCTATATTATTTGCGCAGCGACAGTATACACCCTCACCGATACCGTTTCTCTTGCTTATCTTGCCAGCATTAACCATTGTCGTGTTCTGCAGCATGACACACACCATCACACTCGGACAATCGCACCCGCCATCGGTTGCCGCCCCGCCTGCAAACATCACACCAACAAGCATCAAGAAATCCTCGCCGAATATTGGCAGCGATGATGGAAACATCACGGCCGCTGAAGAGTCTGACGAGATGTCAAGAGCCAGGATCGAACGTCTTGGCCGTCAACGCCCTGCCGTCTTCACAAGCCTCTGGAGTGAGGTCGCCTTCGTGTTCAGTATCTCAATGTCTCAGTTGCTCACAGACTTCTTCGTCTCGGGTTTCACTGTCTTATTACCGACGTTGATACGAGAGCTGAATATACCGCAGGCGACCAGCGTCTGGCCGGCTACTGCATTCTCTCTGGTCATCGCCAGCACTTTGCTTGTGTTCGGCCGACTGGGCGATATGTTTGGTGGTTACCCGATCTTCATGGGTGGCCTCGCATGGCTTCTTCTCTGGAGCATCGTCGCGGGATTCAGCGTTAATCCGATCATGCTCAACATTTGCCGAGCGCTGCAAGGCTTTGGCCCCGCGGCTTCTTTGCCTACTGGAGTCATGCTGATGGGATCGCTGTATCGACCGGGGCCGCGGAAGAATCTCGTCTTTGCAATCTATGGGACCTCAGCTGTTTTCGGATTCTTCGGCGGAATCGTGGTCGCGGGCGTGGTAGGCCAGTTCATGCAATGGGGCTTTTTCTTCTGGATCGGTGCTATCCTCACAGCTGTCACACTCACAACATCGTACTTCTCGGTTCCTCGCACGGCGCTGCAGAAGAATGGAAGTGGCACTACCATGGACTATCCCGGCGCTGTGA
Organism: Cladosporium sp. VS III D KN 1; assembly: GCA_019775635.1. Lineage (NCBI taxonomy): Eukaryota > Fungi > Ascomycota > Dothideomycetes > Cladosporiales > Cladosporiaceae > Cladosporium > Cladosporium sp. VS III D KN 1. Next base: position 2,403,433 of record JACWFN010000009.1, read on the forward strand.
CCATCATCTGCGGTCTTGCTCTCACAGTCTTTGCCATCACACAATCCGCGCACGCATCCTCCGGCTGGCGCACACCGTACATACCAGTGTGCTTCACTGTAGGCATACTATTACTCTGTGCCGCCGCATACATCGAGACTTACGTTGCACCCCAGCCTCTCCTGCCTGCCTCGATCTTCGCAACGCCAGCTTTGAAGCCTCTCCTCCTCGCGCTCTTCTTTCTCTACGGTACTTGGGGTATCTTCTCCGTCTACGGCACGCTTTACTTTCAGAACATCATGGGCGCCACGCCTCTCCAAGTCGTTGCCTGGTATGTGCCTCTTGGCGTTGCAGGACTCCTGCTCAGTGTGCTCGAAGGCTTCATCCTACACATAGTCCCCGGAAGGATCATTCTCATAGCCTCCGGCTTGGGCGCACTGGGCTCACAGCTTCTGCTCGCCTTGATACCGATCACGGGCGGCGACTACTGGGCTTGGATTTTCCCTGCTACAATTCTAAGCACGATCGGCATTGATCTATCGACTATCTACATGACTGTGTTCATTACGACTGCGCTTCCGAAATCCCAGCAGGGGTTGGCTGGCGGCTTGATCAATTCTGTTCTGCATCTTGGTGTAGGTGTCATCCTTGGTCTTACGGACATCATTCAGTCGCGTACATCTGAAGAGCAAGGGCTGGGCAAGAGTTACAAAAATACATTTTGGTTTGGGGTTGTTGCTGGAGGCGTAAGCCTGGTTCTTATGGCTGTTTGGGGAAGGTTGCCTGCTGCAAAGAGCGATATGACTGCGGATGAGAAGGAAGAGCTTGATGGAGAGGCAGAGCACTAGGTGATGAACAGGGTGTAGTCACGTGGCCATGAGCGTTTCCTGTGAGCCCAGCGAATTTACGGATATACACACATTCGAGCGCCTTGATATAGTCTATACACATCCACAAACCAATGACACGCGTGCAAATCATGAGTTTATTATATTATCAGCCAATCAACACCTTTCTCTCTCAACCCAATAACCCAATCGCTATGGCCGCATCCAACGGCTCGCCCATCGCAAGCTTCATCCCTCCCCCTCTCTGACCAAATCTCGCGCAAAACTCCCAAAGCACCACGTATCGTCCCCCACGGCTCTACTTCCCACAACTCCGAGAATCTCTGAGCCGCCCAAGCTCGCTTCTGCGGGTCGTTCGTCTCCGCACCGGCGATGAAAGCCGGCCAAGTCGTGGCCGTGAATAAGGCGTCGCTTTGGCGAATGCAGGCCATGTGGTCGATGGCTTCTGATACCAAGGAGTCCAGGCTTAGAGCAAGTTGAGCGCTCAAGTCTAAGAAGAGCAGCAGTCGATAGAGGTAAATGCACACAGCTGCGCGGTGTGCAGAGGCTACGTGTAACCGGTGCGAGAGGTCTGGTGTTGGTGAGCGCGGTTGCAGAGCTGTGGCCCATGCGAGAGGATTGAAGGCTTGTGCGGCTTGAAGTAAGATCTGGAGTTGAGACGCAAGAGAAGGTATATGTTGAGCTTGTCGGGTCAGGTATTGATCGCTTCGGGACAGATTGTTTGCTTTCCACATGATTTCGAGGAGAGCCGTTGGGAATGAAGAACAGTGGTTGCCTTCTGCGTCTTGAAGCAGGCAGAGATTGGAGCTGTTCATTGTCTTGGATGGGGCAAGGTTATGGGCACCCGCGAATGCTGAGCCAAGGATGTCAAACCTGCGCTGTGTTAATGGCTTGTCAGGTGGGGATCGGGAGTTGTTACTTACACCAGACAATTTGAGATAAGAAACTTGCGCAGCGAAGTCATTGGCTGCTCCCACAGGGCATTTGTGTCACACAGCTTCTCGATGATTCGCCTCGCGCCGTTGATGTGATGCGTCCAGTTGTCTCGTCCCGAATCGAGTAGCTCAAGTTCAATGAAGAGGAGAACAACCGCGAGAGTTATGTCGGATTGTATCGCGGCATTCCCACTAAGTATAGTGCACAGAAGAGATAAAGATCTATACTTGGCTTCGAGCGCATATGAAGCAGAACGAGAGCGGGAGAGTCGGAGTGCTGATGGACTTGTGTCAAGCTGACCTGTCGCGTGTGACTTCACGTTCTGCTGTTGCATATGCGACATACGCATTGCTGAGTTGGCGACGATGATATGTAGTAAGGCTGGATTTTGATGTGCCAATGGAATCAGTCCACGAAAGTGGTTGTCATCGAGATGGTCGTAAAGGACAAGGTCTTTGCAGACGTCGCTTGCAACTGGAGGCATCAGTCCTTAGGATTCGAGCTAGGAGCCATGTTCGCTTACAGTAGGCTAAATACTTCCTGTCTTCGAAACCCATGCCTTGCAGCATGGGGTCTCTCAGCTCCTTTGGAAGCGACACGAGCGGGTTTGGTTCGTCCAAATCTCTTTTATCGAACGTTTTACCTGCCATCTTACCACGACTTGCAATACCGCGCTCCCATCTTAACAAAGGCTGGTACCCAAGGCATTCTTGGCCTCTCCTGACACATTTCAGGCAAATTGGAGTCGAGGCATCGCATTTCAGACGCTGACGCCGGCAATTGTGGCAAGCTTCAGCCATCTGCAATAGCGCGTGGAATGTGGCATTAGTGTTAGCACCAGCAAGTGGGGAAAGAGCAGTAAAACCCGTGGTCGATGGTTCTAGGTGAGGCTTCGTTGAACGACATCATGTCTCTTATCGACGACGATGATGAGAGCACGCTGAACGCCACAGGGTTAGGGTATCGTAGTCGATTCATGTCTGATGGAGAAAAACTTGAACACAAAAACATTGGACGTGCACCTGCGTCTCCTACGACATTGTTCTCCATACATGTCTATGTACATATATTGATCCCACGGGCTCACGACCGAACCGCGAGACAAACGACAGCAAGATTCCAATGTAAGGTCGCCATCGAATTTCAGCCATCATGGCTGACTGGATTGTGGCGTTGTTCCCACGTCATCGCCCGCTCAAATACATTGGATAGAAACCTGCATGTGGCTGCAGCCTCGACACCAGCGATATCTCCATCGGTAGTACCATCTTATCATCTGCGATACCACATCCTCGTGACCTTGGTCCTCCTGATTTTACTCTGCAGCTGGAAGATGCCATACAGAAGTGCCTCCGCAGTCGGAGGGCATCCCGGCACGTAGATATCCACTGGAATGATCCGATCCACACCTCGGACGACGCTGTAGCTGTAGTGGTAATAGCCACCCCCATTGGCACAGCTGCCCATACTGATCACCCACTTGGAATCTGGCATCTGATCGTACAACTGTCGCACTGCTGGTGCCATCTTGTTGCAGACTGTACCAGCAACGATCATCACGTCGGCCTGGCGGGGAGATGCGCGGAAGATGATGCCGAGACGGTCTTGGTCGTATCGAGGCATCGATGAATGCATCATTTCAATGCCGCAGCAGGCCAGAGCAAAAGTGAGAGGCCACACTGAGCCGTTTCGTGCCCATGCAATAAGTTTGTCGATGCTTGTTCTGGTCGCAAGAATTTGATCAGCCAGTTCTCCACTCTCTCATGTCCTCGGTGTTGGTGTAATGCTCACACTGCATACTCAGCTACTCCCATTGGCTTTATCTCAGATGACAAAGCATTTGCAGAAGACCTTCGCAGAGGTACTGGAGCCCTTGGTTTCGGCTGTCGGTATGTTGTGTCATTTGTGCTACTGGAAATGCACCGGGGCCTATGCAGCTGGATTGCTGTAAGAGAAACAGCGAAGTATTTTTGAGTCGAGCGGAACGCTGAGGCTATCCAACTCGTAAGTATGAATATTATTGCTGCTCTCAAATCAATCGACCACATGTGACTTACATGCCGGAAGCCGGGAAAGTAACATAGTGAACGGCTCGTTCAGGTATTGCAAATAGTAGGAAAAAACATTCGAAGGAGAAGGTGGAAAAAGATGGTCATATCACGAAGCATCTCGTCGGTCAATTAACACCCGTCCGATTGACATGGGCAAAGTCAAGGAATACAAAGATCTATCGGACTAATCACACACCTCGGAAACAACGATCGTCGGCTTATTCACACTCGTGCGATCAAGGGTTAGGGTTTCATGAGTCCCCATATGTTTCTCAGAATGTGGCCTCGGGAAATTCACACATCGACCCATGAAGTCCCAGTTCCACCCCCGACAACGTGGATCGCATCTCAGCATCAAGCTGCCATTCCGTCGCCCATTAGACTGCGGCTGCACATGACGAGCTCTTACAGGCTATGCCTGATCTGACAAACAGTGATGCTGGCCCCGATCTAACGGCTGACAGTCGTGTATGCCCTTTCTGTTCCATTTGGCTCTCGCGCGTTGACGCGGCGAGACGACATGCCAAACGCTGTCCCAAGAGAGATGGGCGTGCCCTACTGAATAGGAAACGGGGCCGACGAACGAAGTCTTGCGACCAGTGCTCACGTGTCAAGGTGCACTGCAAGCCTCACAAAGATGGGCCTTGCGAACGTTGCATCCCTCGAAACTTGAAGTGCAGCTTCGGTCAGCGCAATGCTGATCTTGCTGACGAGGATCTTCCAGTTCCGTCGCTGCACGAAGCCAGTGATCAGCGAGCTGGGCGGATCCCACTCTCATTCCTGCTGAACGCCACCGATGATCAACAAGACTATCTCACAGAGAGAGCGATAGGAATGGAGCCAGAAGGTACTCCGCTGGGCCCAAGCTTTACGACAGATACAGATGCGTGCGGCTCAGCTGATAATTTGTTGGATTACCTGGACCCATCAATATTGCTACTTTTCGATCAAGAGATTTGCGATGCCCGTGTGACTTACGATTGGGAACCTGATGGACAACAACGTTTTGGCGATCTACCGTCCGACACATCCTGGGATGCCACAACATCGCATCGCTTAGATCTCTTGGAGGATGAACTGCGTCAGTTCGCTGGAAGTGTCCAGTGCAGCCCGGACACTTTCCACACGAATCACTACCGCTCATTCTTCACAGCTACAAACGTACACAGGTTTATCACCACATTTTGCCGCAAGCGCCATTACCGATACCCAATCATCCACTGGCCAACGTTCGACACAGGCAAGATCTCGCTGGCTTTACTTCTGGTCGTATCTCTCACAGGCGCTGCTTATTCTTACCAGGAAGGACACGATACATCCATGGCAGTCGAGGCGAGGCAATTCTACAGAATCGCTGATGCCTACATCGACCAGCAGTTGGAGAGCCATATCTGCGTTCCGCTCATGCTCATGGAAGCCAACATCTTGGCCTCCATTGAACTTTGTCAAGCTGCATTGTTGATGTATGCTCTCGACACTCTTCCGGCCGGCGACATGGACATGCAGCACACCGCTGTTGCCAAACGTTTACCTAAGCTGATCTCTGCGTTACGGAAGCTGAATTTTGTCAGCGTCAGGCACGAAGCTCCTGAAGATTGGCGAACCTTCATCCAGCGCGAGCAGATAATACGCGTTGTTGCTTGGACGTTCTGCGCAGACTGCCTGGCTACCTTAACCTGTAACAAGCCGCCAGGATTCTCGATACCAGAGATGCGTGGCGATCTTCCATGTAGTTCGTCTATGTGGGAGGCTGACGAGGCCCCATTCTCGGAGGCAGAGGTGCTTCACACGGGAGCTGTGCCGAATCGTCTGGTAGATCTTATGTCACAGTGGCTTAATAATGACTGGCCAACTCTAATCGAGCGCCTAGAATTGCCCGTCTTCCATCTACATGTCATGCTCTGCGGTATGTCAGATTTTCCCATTCTTTGCTCGAGATGCAACCTGATACAACATTTGAGCCATGACTGACATGTAGAAACCACAGCTTTTCAGCAAGTCATCTTCAACTCACACGTAACAATGTGCTTGACACAGCCAACAGCAAAACTGCTGCAGGCGCTGAAGATATGGCGATACCTGTGGCATCGAACACTCGATCGCCTTACCATTGACGACCGCAAATGGCTTGGAGTCGCGATTAATGTTTCTGACCTCGAATTCCTAACCAATATGAGGAATGGAATCACCTTG